>CM057453.1:1073992500-1074592500 GCA_016271365.2 Neoceratodus forsteri
ACTTAGAAGATACTCTTCTGAATTTTGATTCAGATTTAAGTTTATTATCCTCCAATGATAAATGAAGCAAATAAACAATTAAAAACCAAAGAAAAAAAAAACACTATGGTTCTCAAAAGAGGTGGCGGGGAAGGTTAGGGAGAAAAAGATAGCATTCAGGAAGTATAAGGAAATGCAGAAGGAGCAGGACAGAGAACTGTACCAGTTAAAGCAGAAGAAAGCAGGGAAGGCAGTCAGAATAGCAAAGGCCCAAACTGAGGAAAAGGTAGCCAACTTGGTTAAGAAGGGGGATAAAACCTTTTATAGGTACATTAGGGAGCAAAGAAAGACCAACGGAGGGATAGTAAGGCTTAATAAAGGGAGGGTGGGTGGGCAGAGAGGGAAAATGAAAAGCAGGGATGCTGAACAACACTTCTGCTCAGTATTCACAAAGGAAGAGGAGGGGGAGATACCTAATCCAGTAAATAGAAGCACTGTGGATAGGGAGGTCGATACTAGCCCTTTAACAGAAGAAAGGGTTCTGAAAGGACTCTTAAAACTGAAGATGGACAAAGCAATGGGGCCTGACAGGATTCACCTCAGAATTCTAAAAGAACTAAGAGGAGAACTAGTGACACCACTGACTATCCTTTTTAACAAATCATGGGAGGATAGTGTGGTACTTAAGGACTGGAGGAGGGCAGATGTGATTCCTCTTCACAAAAGTGGGAGCAAAACAGTGGCAAGAAACTACAGATCTGCTAGCTTGACCTCAGTGGTAGGAAAAATGATGGAATCGCTTCTGAAAGAAAGAATTGTTGAGTACCTAGAGGCCAGCGGGGCACAGGACCCAAGGCAGCATGGATTCACAGTGGGAAGGTCATGTTAGACAATCTAATAGATTCCTTTGTCTGAGTGACCAAAGAAGTAGGAGCTGTGGACATGGCCTACTTAGACTTCAGCAAGGTATTTGACACAGTCTCACACAAAAGACTAATAAACAAATTAGCCAGCCTGGGAGTGGGTCCCAGGGTGGTAGCCAAGTTAAAAAAATTGCCTGGACAACAGGATACAGAGGGTAATAATAAACGGAGTCCACTCCGAAGAAAGGGGGGTTACTAGTGGGGTACCACACGGTTCAGTACTGGGTCCGGTCCTTTTTAATGTCTTTATGAGTGACATTGCAGAGGAACTAAAAGGAAAAGAATGCCTCTTTGCAGATGACACAAAGATCTGCATCAGGGTTGATAAGCAAGGGCGTGGAATTGATGAGAAGAGACTTGGTAAGGTTGGAGGAATGGTCAAAAGTATGGCAGCTTAGATTCAATGCAAAGAAGTGAAAAGTAATGCACCTGGGCAACAGAAACCCTGGGGAAGAGTACACGGGGGGGGGGTATTAACAACAACAAAAATGAAAAGGGACCTGGGGGTAGTCATATCAAATTACCTAAAAGTAAGTAAGCAATGTGAGAAGGCAGTAAGGATGGCTGGGGGGATTCTGGGATGTATAGGGAGGGGAATCACCAGTAGATAACAGGAAGTACCTCAAGGGAATCAACAAAGTCCAAGAGGGCAGCATCTTTCAGAAAAAAAGACGTGCAAGAACAAGGGGACACAATCTGAAGACAGAAGGGGGATGGCTCAGGGGCAATGTGAGGAAGTATTTTTTCACAGAGAGGGTGGTGAACACATGGAATAGCCTTCCTGAGAATTTTGTGGGGTCAAAAACAGTGGGGGAATTCAAAAATGCATGTGACAGACAGGACAGTTCTAGTGGGGGGGAGGGTAGGAAGAAGTAGGTTGTTGGTTAACTAAGATCGGCAGCTTATCAAATAGGTTGGGAAATGAGCAGACTAGGTGGGCCAAGAGGTCCTTATCTGCCATTAAAGTCTGTGTTTCTATGTTTCAAAATCTGTTTTGCACCTTCACAGTTCTTAAAATCTAAAAGTTTAATTATACAGAATATTAGCAAAATGGTAAAACCCAATCAAAACAAAACAAAAATAGAAAATAAATCACTTCTCCCTGATATACTGGGAGGAAATCCCAATATAAAAGCTCAAGTTAAAGCAATACCTTTTAAGGCCTACTGATGGTCTCATATCACTGTGGATAACAAATTACTGAAATGGGAAGCATGTAAACAATGATTCAAGCTTAATTCCACTGAAATTTTAGATATCTTCAGCTACAAAGCATTTTGTAAAAGACTACTCTAGGTGAGAAAGAGCACCACATGTGTTTATTTCATCAAAACTAAATGAAGAAATAGGCAAGTTTATAGGGAAAAAGATGAATGGCCTATTTGCTTGGTTTTTTTTTTTTTTTTTTCTATTGCAGGATAACAACAATGCAGTTTCTAGAAAGGTCCAGTCAAAATGGTAACAAGAACTTAATCAGGATATTACAGAGGCAGATTGGGATATGGCCCTTTAACCAGTAAAAACATATTCTGCCTCCAGAGACACAGCTATTCCATATCAAATAAGACAACATTACTTACCATAGCAATCTTATTTATTGTGAGGGAATTTTACTGTATTCTGACAATTGCAGTATGGTCTCACCATAGCACTGCCCCAGAGCTGAAATGGTTAATAGAACCTATGCTAATGATGGAATGTTAGGCTCTAGCTCAGTTTTCAAACCACTGTCCCTGGTTGCACTTCCTGCAACTGTCAGATTCTTACGAAGCATGCAGAAGCTAAAAATAGTAAGCTAACTTAACTAATCCTAAATAACCTGACTAGGGTAGGAAAACACCTTCAAATAATAAAGGGTATCACTAAGACTCAAGTCAACAGATGCCCAAGAAACTAATAGGTACCCACAGGTTTCCAACATCAGTAACAGGCAGTGTGCAGTGCCCTGCAGGTCCTGGCAGGGAAGGAAGGGTGGTAGCTCAGAATACAGTAATATTCTCTTAGAAGAAACAAGATTACTATGGTAAGAATTGTTTTCTTCAAATCCCAGGAAATCTTACTGTATTCTGACAATTGCAGACTACCCAAGCAGTGCCTTTGGAGGCGGGCAGAGGACCTATTTAGGAAACAAGCTCTGCAAAATTGCTGTGCCAAACCTGGCATCACTCCTGGCCTGAGTATCCAAACAATAATGCTTAGTGAATGTGTGGACTGTTTTCCACGTAGCTGCTTTACAGATTTCCAATAGATGAATATCTTTTGAAGCTGCTATAGACGCAGCTGTCCCCCTTGTAGATTGGGCCCTGAGCCCTTGAGGGGGCTGTTTGCCCATTTTGCCATAACAGAACTAGATACATGCCACAATCCATCTTGCTATGGATCTCTTAATGGCAGGTTTGCTTTTTCCCACTTCCCCATAAGTCAAAAAGAGTTGGGTTTTATCCCCCTATGACTTTTTGTATGTTCCAGGTAGTAACTTATAGCTCTTTCAACACCCAAGCTATGCAGTCTATGTTCACTTGAAGTAGAATGGTCAGTAAAGAAGACTGGAAGTGTGATGGACTGGTTAATGTGAAAATCTGAAACCACCTTTGGGAGGAATTTATTATTTGTCTTAAGGATCACTTTGTCCCTATGGAATGCCAGATAATCAGGCTCCATGGACAAGGCCTGGAGTTCACTGATCCTCCTGACAGAAGTAATGGCAACCAGGAACACAGTCTTCCAAGTCACATACTGGAGATCAGCTGTTGCCATGGGTTCAAAGGGTGGTTGCATAAGCTGTGCTATGCAAATATTAAGATCCCATACTGGAGTGGGAATTCTGTGAGGTGGGTGCAAGTGCATCAGACCCTTAAAGAATCTCCTGAATACAGGGTTAGATGCCAAGGATGATGTCTTACCTGCTGACAGGTAAGAGGAAACTGCAGTCAAATGCACCTTTAATGTGGAGAGCATTAAGCCTAAAAAATGAAGGTGGTTAAGCTAATCCAAAACCACAGGCAATCCTGTCTGATTATGGTTCCGGTTTTTATTCTGACATCAAACAGAAAATATTTTCCATTTGGAAGAATAAATCTTTCTGGTAGAGGGTTTTCTAGAAACCCTGAGGACCCCCATGACATTTTCTGAGAGATGCAGAATAGCATACTCTAGGTCCTGAAGAGCAAGGCCTTGAGACTGAGGGACCGAAGGTTCGGATACAGGATTCTGCCCTGGGATGAAGTCAGGAGGTTGTGCCTCCTGGGAAGGCTGACTGGCTTGGCTATTGACAGATCTAGTGCCATGGAGTACCAAGGTTGTCTAGCCCAATCTGGAGCAATTAGGATCATTGTGGCAGACTGGGATCGGAGCTTGATCAGAACCCTTAGTAACAAGGGAAACAGAGGGAAGGCATACAGAAAATTCCCTGTCCAGTCCAGAACTAGTGCATCCAGTGGCACTGAACCTGTCACTGGTGGCCTGCAGCAATATCTTGGGAGCTGGTGGTTGTCTGGTGAGGCAAAAAGGTCTATCTCTGGAGTCCCCCATCTTTTGATTACCACTTGTAGTGCTTGACTGTTCAGAGACCATTCGAGGTGGCTCTGATATATTCTGCTCAATGCATCTGCCAAGACATTGTCTTTGCCTGGCAGATGAACAGCTGACAACTGGATATTTAGTGAATAAGCCAGGGTCCATATTCTCATGGCCTCTGTGCACAGAGGAGTAGACCTTGTGCCTCCTTGTTTGTTGATATTTATTTATTTATTTATTTTAGCTTTTGTTGACCGGGTAAGTACACTAGACAAGTATTATGCCTATTTTCAGGAACGACCCGGGAGAGTACAACATAGGGATACAGACATTTTTATAGAAGAATGTAAGTAAATCATGACAACATATAGGAATAGTAACATTGTCCGGGGGTATGGAAGGTCATAATAAAACTTATAACTTTAAGGTTAATGTACCCCCGGGGTGAGTAGGTCACCTACAATTTCTAACAAACCATATACACATTAGAGACAATTCAGAAAGGCAATGTCCAGGGAACCTTGGCATAGACAGTATGCCCTAGGTCGGGTACCCTGGTAATTGGTAGAGTCATGGAAAACAGCAGGAGTTACGGGTAGCATCTGTGGGAGGCAAACTTTGGACTGGAAAGACAACCATTGATAATTACTCTAGGGAGGCTTAGGGCAGTCACACGCTGAGGCTTGTTTAAGGAAACCCCAGAGGGAATTATGAAAGCACAGATGGGAAGAGGTCAAACGAATATGTACAGGAAGGGAGTTCCAGAGTCTGGGTGCACATGCGGCGAAGTCCCGGTCACCCATGAGGGTACGGGTGGAGGGGACTTTGAGCATCCCTGGGGCCTGGGACCTAAGGTGGTAGGTAGTAGTGTCAATTTGAGGCAGAAGCAGGGCCAGCTCCGGGGGGGGGTGCCGGTTCTGATCACTTTATCCGTGAGACAGCCCACCCCGAAGTCCAGGTACCTAGCTGGGGAGAGCCAGCGAAGTTTATCGTATAGCTCACAGCGATGGGTGAGACGGGGGACAGCAAGGGCAAAGCGACAGATGTTGTTATATGTCGTGTGCCACCAAGTGAGATGACTCTTGAGAGAATGAATGAATAGGTGCAGTCCACAGCTGAGAGAGGGAAGAAGAACACCTCTCGCAATGGCTAGTCTAGCCGCTGGTGTAAGGTTGTACTTGGCCCTGTAGGCCAGGCCCAGCTTGCAGTTTACTGCCCTGCAGATGTTTTGGATTTGACTGCCCATGTCAAGTTGGGGGTCAAGGGTGACCCCTAGGTATTTGGCAGAGTTCACTACAGGGAGTGGAGATCCGTCTGGACAGGTAATCTTTAACAATGCTGACGAGGCTTTGATTTTGACTGTTGAGCCAAAGAGCATGGCCTGTGTTTTTTTCAGGTTCAGGACCAGTTTGTTTTCAGTAATCCAGGTTAGGACATTGTTAAAGTCTTCGGACATGTGCTTGTTGAGAGTAGCGACATCTCGGGCGTGTGCCAGGATCACCAGGTCGTCAGCATAGAGGGTAGCACTGCAGGTGGTTGTCACCACAGGTAGCTGGTTGATAAAGAGGAGAGGAGAGGGGCCAGTACCGAACCCTGAGGGACACCGGAGGTCACTGGAAGGGACTCTGAGAGGACTTTATTGAAGCTGGTCCGCTGCGTTCTACCATGCAGGTAGCCCATAAGCCATTTCATGGCAAGTGGAGAGAGACCGAGTGACCACAGCTGTGAACCAAGCAACGTGTGGTCAACAAGATCAAAGGCTTTAGACAGATCAATAAATATGGCTCCGGAGAGTTTGCCCTGATCCATGTCTGATCTGATGCTGGATGTGACCGAGATCAGGGCTGTAGCGGTGCTGTGACCCTTGCGAAAGCCATGCTGGGCCGGGGACAGCAACTCATGTGACTGGATGTACTCCGAAAGCTGTTCGGCCACTACCTTTTCAAGGAGCTTACTAAGGGATGAGAGGATGGCAATCGGGCGATAGTTATCTGGTAATTTAGGATTGCCCTGCTTCAGTACTGGAACAATCCTTGCCTCTTTCCAGATATCAGGGAAGGTACCGCATCCGAGGGATAGGTTAAAGATGTGGGCTACTGGATAGGCAATGTGAACAGCACCAAGCTTAAGGAGCTTTGATTCCAGGTTGTCTGGGCCAGGACTGGAGTACTGGGAGAGGCCAGCTAAGTGCCTCTGGGTGTCCAATACAGACACTCCCCTGAGGTTAAACATTTGCTGCGGGAGGCGAACCTCCCTCTGAGTCGAGGGGGGAAGGAAGGGCGAACTCTTATCGGTCGAGAAGAGTGAAGTGAAGTGAAGGCTGCGAGATCTGTGAAGTGTGAATTTAGGGAGTTGGCAATGGTGTGGGGGTTCGTGCAGGAGACCCTATTGATAAACATGTCGGATACCCCTGATATAGTACATTGTGGTTGTGTTGTCTGTTCTGACCTGTACTACATTCCCCTGAAATATGTTGGCAAATGCCTACAATGCGAACACGACTGCCCTGAGTTCCAGCAGATTGATCTGAAGCAGGGACTCTTGCTTGGACCATGAACCGTGGACAGTATGTTCCCCACCCTAGGAGAGATGCATCTGTGGTAAGCACCCTGGAGGGTTGTTCTTGTAGGAAAGGAACTCCCTGTCTGAGGCTCTCTTTATCTAGCCACCACTGCAGAGCCTGCACGAAGGTTTGGGTTACTGGGACCAGCTTTGACAGTGAATCTTTCTTCTGGAATCAGTATTGTCTTAGATGTTATTGAATATCCCTCATCTGAAATCTTGCGCCTTGCACTGTAGCTGTTGATGCTGTCATGTGGCCCAATGATTGTAGGAAGTGCCTGGAAGGCCTGAGACTGTAAGGTCTGAAAGAGCTTGCTAACTATACCAAGTTGCTTACCCTTTCCTGCGGAAGAAAAGCTTTTCCTTTCACTGAATCCAGTTGAGCCCCTATGAATTCTAACAACTGCATTGGTTGCAGTACTGACTTTTTCTGATTTATCAGCAACCCCAGGGACTGCAGGAGATCCTGTGCAAGTACCAGGGACTGCTTGACCTGTTGAGGAGTTTGCCCTACGACTAACCACTCATCCAGGTAAGGAAATACTGCCACTCCTTGTCTCCTTAGGTGTGCCACAACTACAGCCAGACATTTTGTGAACACCCTTGGAGCAGAAGTAAGACGAAAAGCATTGCCCTGAACTGGTAATGACCTGAGGGCAGTCTGAACCTGAGAAATTTTCTGTGTGAATGTCTCACTGGGATGTGGAAGTATGCATCCTTGAGGTCTAGGGATGCCAAACAATCCCCTTGCTTTAAAATGGGCAGCATTGTAGGCAGAGTAACCATTTTGAATTTTGGTTTCAGTAAATGCTTGTTTAGATGTCCGAGATCCCAATATGGGTCACCACTCCCCCGTTTTCTTGATAGTGAGGCAGTACCTTGAATAGAGGCGTTTCCTCCTCTGCTGCAGGGGAACTGGCTCTATTGCCCCTAGGGATAGGAGATTTAATACTTCCTTCTCTAGCAACAGGTCTCTGCTGGGAAGGAAGGTAGAAAAACTTTTGCCCTCCCCCTTGGTTTTAACTTGAAACTGAGAGCCAGACCTTGGCCCACTACCTCCAGGATCCACTTGTCTGTGGTAATGGATTTCCATTCCTGGAGGTAGTAGGCCAACCTGCCTCTACTTGTACTGGGGAGGTGACTAGAACAGACCTTTCAGGGTGTCAGCTTAGGTTGGGAGTTCGCTAATTGCTAAGGTCTATCCGGTTGCCAACCCTTCTGCTCCTGCCTCTAAAGTAGCCCCTCTGCTGCTGGTGCTGCTGGTACTGGGGGTAAGCTTGGGGCTAAAAGAATGGCCTATAAGGCCTGCCTCTGTGACCCCTGACACTTATGGGGTGTGAGAGCTTCTCACACAGCAACAACACTGATAAGCTGTTTTGTACTCATCCATTTTCTTCATGTAAGCCTCTGTCTGCTCACCAAAAAGACGCAAAGGCTCACAGGGGAAGTCCATTGCTTTGCACTGGGCGTCCTGAATCAGGTCAGGTGTCCTGAGCCATGCAAACCTTCTTAAAGAGATGGAAGAAGCCATCTGTCTGGTAGCAGTGTCATTACCATCTACTGCCATAAGAAATTGCACTTTAGATGCCTTTATGCCCCTTTTTGCAGCTTGTCCTACTGTAAATCTGCTGCCATTGGGGCTGGAACAGGATTTGTGACTTCCATCACAGTGTCCCACAAAGTCCTCTGATACCTTGCAACACAGGCCATATAAGAGGCCTGCCTTGTTGCAAGAGAAGACCCCAAATATTGTTTCTTAGTCATGGAGTCTATTCTCCTGGAGTCTTTATCAGGAGGGTGTGATGACAAAGGAATGCCAGCCTTATCACAGGCTGCAGCCTGTAACCACTCCCTCATGGCTAGGGTGCCCAAACAAGAACTCTGCTCCACCCTTAGCCAACCAGTACTTCTTAGCCACTTTTCTTTCCAGGGGTGGAATGGAAGTGGGGGGATTGCAGTACCTTCAGGACCTGTTTCTTTAGGGATTTATGGATGGACAACAAAACTTTTTAGAGGTTGGCACATCCATCATTTCTTTGTAATCTTGTTCTTTCTCCTCATCCGTGGATTCTTGAGTGGGAAGATCCAAGGACTAAGCAAGCTGTCCGATAAATTGGAAATGAGATGTAAAATCTTTGGTTCCCTTATCAGGGGAATCAGGTCTGTGAGGATCTGGGGAGTTATCCAGTTCAATGGGCTCCCCAAAGTCCTCTTCATCATCATCATCATCAGCTTCCTCTTCATAATCCTCTCCATAAGTGTCTAATTCAGGTTCCACTGAACCCGGGAACTGAGGTAGAACTTGTCGTAGACAGACGTGGTAATTTCTCAACCGAAACCAGAGTGCCCTGAAGAGACTGAATTACACAAATAGCATTCGCCATTTCCTCAGCGTTGGAACCAATGCCTTTGGTTGCGGTTCAACCGCCGAGTGCTTTTCTTTCTTTTTCCTTTTGCCAGAACATGCCGGGTTAGCGGCCGGTTCGGCAGGCCTCTTTTTTTGTAGTTGAGGAGTCACCCTTGTCAGAGGGCTGGTCCCCCGGTTCTTTTTGAGTGCTACCGGTTCAGCAGTTTTCTCAGACATTGTCTCCTGCAGTCGTTTTAAGTCACCTGTCAAGTGTCGACTGAGGGAAATGTTTACAAATGTCACAGTCCTACTTAAGGTGGTCAAACCCCAAGCAAATAACACAAATTAAATGAGGATCTGCTTTAGCGAATGGTTCCCCACACTCTGCACAATGTTGGAAACCTGTGGGGCCCATTCATTTTTTAGGCTGTGACATTCATCGGTTGGTTAGAACTGAAGTGAACCGAGAATTACCGCAGTAAAATTTACCAAAAAAAGTTTAAAATAACTAAACTGCCTTACCAGATGGTACCAATGTTTAAACAAGTAAAATCCAATCAATCAAAGTATCGATTCCTTCCTGGTTGGAAGAACCATGGAGGAACCGATAAAGCTTACCAAAACTAACACTATCTAACTAATTTTACCTGTGAACCAAGGACAGTGATTCAGAAATCAAGAAAATAAAAGAACTAAGATTTAAACAGAGAAAATAACTTCTTCAGTTGAAGTGAAGGAGAGATCTCCGGAGATGTCTTACTGAGGCAAGCGGAGTAAATAATCTGACGGCTGCAGGAAGTGCAACCAGGGACAGTGGTTTGAAAATCGAGCTCGAGCCTAACATTCCATCATTAGCATAGGTTCTATTAACCATTTCGGCTCTGGGGCAGTCCTATAGTGAGGCCATACTACAATTGTCAGAATATAGTAAGATTTCCTGGGGTTTGAATAAATACGGCAACATTATACTCATTACATACTTCACAAGGCTAATTATAAGAATAATGACAATTGTTGGAACATAGAATTTGACAGCAGATAAGGACTGCTTGGCCCACCTAGTCTGCCCATTTCACTGCTTAATGGATAAGCTGCAGATCCTAGTTAACCAAAAGCTTGCTTTCTCCTACCACCCACTAGAACTGCCTTGCTGTCCCATGCATTCTTGAATTCCCCCACGACCTCCTCAGGAAGGCTGTTCCATGCATCTACAACCCTCTGCATGAAAAAATACTTGCTCACATTACCTCTGAGCTGTCCCCCCCCCATCTTCAGATTGTGCCCCCTTGTTCTTGCACATCTCTTTTTCTGAAAGATACTACCCTCTTGGACTTTGATGATTCCTTGAGATACTTGAAAGTTTCTATCATGTCCCCCTCTCCCTCCTTCCCTGAGGGTATACATATTAAGATCCTTTAGCCTCTCTTTGTATGGCTTCTGGTGCAGACCCTGCACCATTTTAGTTGCCCTCCTCTGGACAGCCTTCATCCTGTCTATGTCCTTGCACAGATGGGGTCTCCAGAACTGCACACAGTACTCCAGATGGGGTCTCACCAACTGTCTGTACAGACGGACAACAAGTTCCTGTTTTCTACTGGCGATGCCTCTCCCTATGCATCCCAGTTTCATCCCAGCCTCCTTACTGCATTTTCACATTGCTTGCCCACCTTTAGGTTATCTGATATGACTATCCCCAGGTCCCTTTCCATTTTTGTTTTCGTCAGTATCTCACCCCCATTGTGTACTCTTCCCCTGGGAATTTGTTTCCCAGATGCATTACTTTGCACTTCTTTCCACTGAATTTAAGCTATCATACACTTGACCATTCCTCCAACCTTGCCAGTCCCTCAGTAATGTCACTTATAAAGACATTAAAGAGGACCAGTCCCAGTATTGAACCCTGCGGTACCCCGCTAGTAACCCCACTTTCTTCAGAGTGAACTGCGTTTACTATTACCCTCTGCATCCTGTTGTCCAGCCAGTTTTTTACCCAGGCTACCACCCTGGGACCCACTCCAAGGCTGGCTAACTTATTAATCTTTTGTGTGGGATTGTGTCAAATGCCTTGCTAAAGTCTAGGTAGGCCACATCCACAGCCCCTCCCTGGTCTACTACTTTGGTCGCCCATGACCTTCCTGCTGTGAATCCATGCTGCCTTGGGTCCCGTGCCCTGCTGGCCTCTAGGTACTCAACAATTCTTTCCTTCAGAAGTGATTCCATCATTTTCCCTACCACTGAAGTCAAACTAACAGGTCTGTAGTTTCCTGCCTCTGCCTTGCTCCCAACTTTTGTGAAGTGGAATCACATCCGCCCTCCTTCAGTCCTCAGGTACCACCCCATCCTCCCATGATTTTTTAAAGAGGGTAGTCAGTGGTGTCACAAGTTCTCCCCTTAGTTCTTTTAGAATTCTGGGGTGAATTCTATCAGGCCCCATTGCTTTGTCCACCTTCAGTATTAAGAGTTTTTTCAGAACCCTTTCTTCTGTGAATGGACTGGTATCGACCGCTCTATCCAGAGTGTTTCTATTGTTTGGCTTAGGTACCTCCACCTCCTCTTCTTTTGTGAATACTGAGCAGAAGGATTCATTCAGTATCCCTGCTTTTTCACTGTCACCCTCTGCCCACATTCCCTCCCCTTTATTAAGCCTCAGTATCCCTCCCTTGGTCTTTCTTCACTCCCTAATGTACCTATAAATGGTTTTATTCCCCTTCTTAACAAAGTTGGCTATCTTTTCCTCAGTTTGGGCCTTTGCTATTATGACTGCCTTCCCTGCCTCTTTCTGCTTTAACTGATATAGTTCTCTGTCCTGCTCCTTCTGTGTTTCCTTATATTTTCTGAATGCTATCTTTTTCTCCTTAACCTTCTCTGTCACCTCTTTTGAGAACCATTGTGACTTTTTCCTTCGTTTTGTTTTGCTGATTTGCTTTACACAAAGGCTTCATGCCTCTGTGCTGGCAGTTTCGATTTTTCCCCATTGTTCTTCCACCCCTCCTTCTTGCCTGTTTGCTAGTGCTTTTCTGAGGCACTCTCCCATTTTGCCAAAATCTGCCCTCCTAAAGTCCAACACCCTTGCTTTTGTATGGCTTGACTCTACAGCTGTGTTTATTGTAAACCACACTACTTGGTGGTCACTTGTTCCCAGATGGCTACCCACTTCTAAATCTCACAGCCTCTCTCAATCCCTGTTTGAGAGTACCAGGTCTAAGACTACGCCCTCCCGAGTGGGTTCCAACACTAGCTGTCTGAGGCATGCCCCCTGTAGGGCATCGAGAATGACCATGCTCTTGGATGTGGCTGCAGTAAAGGTGTTCCAGTTAACATCTGGGATATTCATGTCCCCCATCAATAATATCTCTCCTTTTTCTACCATTCTAAGGAAGCCTTCTATCATTTCCTTGTCCATTCCCTCCCCCTGAGATGGGAGATCTGTAAACAACCCATGTGCGGATTGTGGTGCCATTTCCTGTCTCCAGGGTGACCCATAGTGCCTCCTCCCCTCCTTGTTTACCCTTTAGTTCTGTTGCTTTGATTCCTTCCCTTATGTAGAGAGCTCCTCCTTCTCCTTTACCCTCCCTGTCCCTCTTGTAGATTGTGTACCCTGGTATGTTGACATCCTAGTCATGACTCTCTGTGTACCATGTTTCTGTGACTGCCACAATATCCAGGTGTCCCTCTTCCATCGCGACCACTAGTTCAGGTAGCTTGTTACACAGACTATGGGCATTGGTACTCATCACCCTCCATTTTTGATGGCCTTACTCCTTTTAGGCCCATCCCTGTCCTTACTGCCTTTGCCTTTTTCTGGATTTATCCCTGTCCTGCTCCCTATCAACTTCTCTACCTTTGTGTCTACTTTACTAACTACCCTGTTTTGTGGGGAAGGGGGAGGATGGGATTTCTCTGCTTCTCTTTAGTGCCTCCCCCCCCCCCCGTGGCTAGTTTAAATGCTTGCCAATGAAGCATTTAAACCTATCACTTAGGATCCTGGTTCCCCTCCTGGACAGATACAGACCGTCACGCCAGTATAGGCCTGTATCCCTCCAGGTGGACCCCCAGTCCCCAGTGAAGCCAAATCCCTGAGCTCTGCACCAGTTTTTCAACCAGTCATTGAATCCCATGGGGCGGCGTACCCTAGTCTCACCCATGCCATAGACAGGCAGCACTTCCGAGAAAGTTACAGTGTGTGCTACTTGTCTAACGCCCCTCCCCAACTCCACAAACTCCTGCTGCAGTGCTCTGATCCCATTCCCAGCCAGGTCATTTGTCCCTAGGTGGACAATGACATCCAGCTCCCTCCCCTGTGCAGCTGCTCCCACAATCCTGAGGGTCTGCTTCCAGTCCCTCCAAGCTATGGCACTGGGCAGGCACCTTAGCTCCAGCTCCCCTCCCTCCCTCAGCTCTACCCTCCTAATGATTGAGTCTCCCACCAGGAGTTGTTTCCTTCCCCTCTGGGGTCCCATGTCACCCTCCTGTGGGTCTCCTTTGTGGAGGTTCTCAGTGTCCTCCTTGGTCTCCACTGCGGGGGCCTCCATAGAGGAACCACGCTCCGCCAGAACGGCAAATGAATTGTGGAGAGGGACAACTGGAGGGATGCGCCTCTGTTTCACCATCCTCACCCTTCCCGAGTCCACTGTGATCCAACCACTCCTCTTTCTTGCCATTGTGAAGCTCCTCAGACTGATTTACTACATGCACTTTCGTTGTGCAGTTTAGATCAAAATTTGTGGATGACTGCTTACAGTGTACTAAACAAACTATGACAAATAAATGTAAAATGGGACCCATTATGGACAATTTTAGAGTGTTTCAATAAAAGTTTCATGACAAAATACCAGTATGCAATTATTAAAGCAAATAATATGGCAGTCAAAAGATAGTGTTACTTAAATATTGTAAAACAGAGGATGTTAGAGAACCCTTTCCAGTATGGGAATAGAAACAGATCTTTCCATCATCCCTATATGATAAAAAAATGATTTCCTAGAGATGATCACTTCTGGGGACTGTTTAAATTATCCATTGATAATTGGTCAATAGCGCACTTTCCCACCTAATAAGGCCTGCATGCTAACTATACAATCTGATGTCTAATAATCTGCTCTGCCAACTGTGGAACTGACTTAAAAAAAAATTAATGCTCCTCTAAAGTATGGAAGAATAATGTTACAGACACAGATTATATATGAATCGACAGAAATAACAACACTATTTTCTTTCAGACTGCAAGATTCATGAGCCATTCGTGTGTATCTTCTGCATATGCTGTCCTCTTACCAAATAAAAATGAAAAAAAAAAATAAAGAGTTTGAGGTGCTTCTTGAGTGCTCATCTCTAGATGGCTTGGTGGCAGACACTGTGTTCCATAAGGTTAAAGTTCAGGCACAGGCAACTCCGTTTTTTGTGACATTTAAATAACTCAAAGACAACTTTTATTGAATATGTTTGCAACTCAGCTGGAACACATCTGCAGCTCTCTCACAATACAATGCAAAACTTTGTTGAAACACATAGACAAGGTCTTACAAGACCATGTGCTGGTTCCAGCAACACTTTTGCAATTCATGAGAAGTGCAAAAGCAACTGTTTGGAATGAGAGCTTAATGTGAACTGTACTGTAAGCCTGCCTTTTTAAGGAGCAGCAGCTGTTTTCCCAGAAATGTAGAGCTACCTGATTACAATCAAGGACTCCAATGTCACCCTGTAGTCCACTGCCTCTATTACCAAGGAGAGCAAACAAGCCCAACAGATTAGCCCAGGCTTCTCTTCATTTTGAGGCTCTTATGGAGCCAAAAGCAACAGCAACCCCCAACAGCAACAGAGGCAGCAATTTCACTTCCCAAAGCATTCAGCGGTAAAGAACTGGGAAAGGGAATATTAAGAGTGGCTCTGGAGGTCAGGGCTCTGGCTTCTCTGCCAAATCATAAAGTATCAGGTGAGAAGGTCCCATCCCCTCTCATAACCTGCTGTACTGTATCTTCTAGTCAAGGGTCAGCTACTGCACTTCCAGCCACAGTGGTCTGCAGTTCATTATATAGGTGTATTCTGGGAGTAATAGGAGGTCTGCCCCTTGAATTCAAGATGGTACATCAAAGTCAATCCCATGCACTTCTGAAGAACATACTCTCACAGAACAGGCAATGTGCTTTATAGGTATGGGAGGAGGTTCAGAAATCCTATCACTGCATGTGATTAAAGCAGGTCTCAGAAAGTCAAGCTCAGCACAGGCTTCTGTCTCAGTACTTCCTGATATCCATGCAGATGTAAGGAAGGCAACCCACACAGAAACCCAGGGTCCTCAACTGCTTTATCAGAAAGAAAAAATTCTGTAAGGTCACACTGTGCCAACCCATTCCTTCTCTGGAAAAAAGAGCTCTGCTCTGTTCCATGGATCTTGAGGTACAGGTATGTATATTTTCACATTCCAATCCATCCATCTCACAGGAGAGTCCACTTCAGAGCGGAATGCAGACTCCCAACAGTTCTGGGCAATGCAATTTAGCTTACCCTTGTTCTAAAGGGTGTTCGCCAAATGCTTCTTGATGGCAGAAGCAGGGTGGCCAAATTCCTTCCCTACCTAGATGATTATTAACTCATAGCAGGGAGCTTGCTACAAAAAGTTGAAATATGCTATGATCTGACATTCCAGATGTTCCATTTCAATGGAAGGAGTTCCTCCTCAACCTGCCCTCTACATAACTGAAAAGTTTACAGGGCCCCGCTTTTCAACAGGAAGCATACGACAGAATGTTGCGGTGACCAACATTTGTGCAGTGACACATGCCAGCTCTTTGGGATGTGCACTGAGGCCACTAAACGCAGACCAGCAACCAAACAAAACTGCCAGGTGGCTCATGTCCTGCATTGCCCTATGTTGCACACTGACTGATAAGGAGCCACCTGCTGGACTGGGGATCATTCCACCAGACATATTGCTGCTTCTCTTGCTGCTACAAAGAGCATTCCCTACTGAAAAGATCTGCAGGTCAGCAACTTGGCTTATGCACAAGTGGTCATTGCCCTTTACAGCATCGATCTGCTCAGCCATTATGATACCGCTTTTGGGACCTCAGTCCTCCAGTCTCTCATAAGATGGGATATGTGCCTAGCCCTATCCTACCTGGAAGCCTACTATAGTTCTGCCACAGTGTGGACAGAGAAACTGAATCCAAGCAGTTAAACAAATAGGTTACTTACTTATAGTTGTAGTTCTACTGCTGGTATTTTCATATCCACATGACCGAGCTGACTTCCACCAGCTAGTCTTGCTCTTCTGTTTCTGATTTACAGCACCTAGGACTGAGAGCAGTGGGGCTGGGATGAGCGGACACGTGACTGGATGGAAGAAGGTATTAAACTTAGAATCATTTCCATGTACTAAGGATGCTCACTGGAAATGCCATAGAGTGGATGTGAACTAAAAACCCGCAGCAGAACTATGGTTATACACAAGTACTGGCCATATCAATCATGACATGCCCACCCTTTTGTGCCACTTTGCTCCTGCTGTGCCTGGTTTACTCCGCTCTCTGCCTTGACATAGTTCACTCACTCCCAACATGATGAGTGTGTTAGTCCTTCTGGTACAATCATTTCGCTGCCACTAGTGCCCAATTACTCAAATGCTTATTGGTCACTAATCCTTTTCATCCTGGACCACCAAAATCTGGAACAATTTATCTTCCACTATCACAAACAATAACTCTTTTAATTCTTTAAAATAAAGGCACTTAAAGCAGCAGTGCAATGATAGTGGGCAAAAAAACAAAAAATAAAATTACCCTACCTTTTTTTCACAATAAAAGAATCCAGGCATCTTTCAGTTTTATTTGGTGGTAATATTTCCTAGTTTTACAAAAACACTAGTATTTTCTAAATGTTTTCCATTTTTTTTAATCAAGAAAAAAGATGGCCATCATATTTGGCTTAGAAATAACACTGTAGATCTGACAAGGATTAGGACTGAGAAAGAAGAAATTAACTTCATACTTACCATAATTTCCTTTTCTGTTAGCTCCAACATTGTCAATGGGTAATCATTACAAATGTGTATAGTGCACCCCTATCAGGGGAATGGCACAGCCCAAGCTTTCGAATGTTGGGCACCGGAGGATTCCATACCCTAAAGGCAGTTCCCCAGTTAGTACTTGGCAGCGTCACAAGAGCTACATTCACACCAATCACTTGTTACAGTAACAATAAACTCTCTCACCTTTCTATCCAAAATTTGTAGCAGAAAAGCATTTGAATCTTGTAGTGAAAAAATGAAACATGCAGTCTTACGGTGCTTCACAGGTGCCAGACTTCTCACCAGAGTCACCCCTCTGTGAACTGAAGCTAACATATACATAACAGGAGATATGCGCATTTTCTTTTTAAGCAGAGGACTGCAATAGAAGCACACCTTAATTAATGAAACCTGTTAACCGGCGGTTGCAAGTAATTACCAAATCATATAAATCAGCATAAAAAAAGTTTTGATATCAGAAGTACAGTGCAGTAGAATAGAGAGATCCACATAGGAGATTTTACTGAAAAATAAACCTCTCTTCTAGCATGCAAGATAAGATTCTCCCTCTGGAGCAGTGCTCCTGGACGGGTCCCACTGACAACGCTGGAGCCAACAGAAAAGGAAATTACAGTAAGTATGAAGTTAATTTCTTCTTTCTGTAGCGCTCCACACTGTCAATAGGTAATCATTGCAAATGGGTTCTAAGAAGCAGTACCCAGCTAAAAAAAACGGGAGGGGAGAGAATGTTATCTCATACCCCAGATACTTCACACTTACATGCGAACTGCTACCTGCAACACTCTGTGACCAAAAGCTGCGTCAGCAGAACTCTGAACATCCAATTTATAATGTTTTGTGAATGTGTGGACTGAGGTCCATGTAGCTGCCTTGCATAGTTCTGATAATGTGACCTCACCCCTCTCTGTCCAGGAAGTCACCAGCACCCTGGTGGAGTGGGCCTTGATAAGAGCTGGAGGCCTCTTCTTTTTCGCCACATAGGCTTTAATAACACAGGCCCACACCCACCCAGCTAGGGTTGGCTTAGAGGCCTTCTTGCCTTGCTTGGCTGCCCCAAAAAGCAGAAATAGGCTACCTGACTTATGAAATTCAGACGTACACCAAAGGAAGAGCCTGACTGCCAGCCTGAGGTCCAGTTTATGTAATTCCTTCTCCTTAGGGTGAGAAGGATGCGGCGAGAAGGATGGCAAGCAAATCTCTTGGTTTGCATGAAAGGCCATGGGCACTTTAGGGATGAAGAACGGAACAGTCCTAAGCACCACCTTGTCCTTATGAGGCTTGGAGTTCGTCCACTCTCCTGGCTGAGCACATGGCCACTAAAAAACAGACCTAGTAGGACAACACATCCAGTGGCATGTGTAACCCCCCTGTTACCCGGGGTTACAAGAATCCTAGTTAGACCTAGTGGCAGGCAGGGAAGGCAGCTGATGAAACTCCAGTTAAATGGATTTCACACTGTCTCACTCTGTTCTCAGTCTCAGCTGAGACTGAGGGATGACATCATTTTAGAACTGTCGCAGCTGCATAAGCCACACTGGAATGCTGCAGCTAGGGAAGTTAGGATAGAATATTGGGGAATTTGAAGTCAGTTCAGTATTGGGCTCAGTAGAGTAAAGAGGTGTGCTGCTGCTGCAGGCCCTCATAGCCCTCAGCTCTGACAAAGTGCTATATTTTTGTTAGAGGTGTGTGTTCTCACCTGAAGAGGAACACAAGAAGAGCCAAGTGAAGTGGTAGAGACCGCTTCCAGTGGTTCAGGGCCCCGTCCCTGTGGGGATGGGGGGAAGGATTCAGCCTACTTCCAGGGGCAATCCCCTGGTCCGGGCTAGGGGAAGAAGAAGCTGCCTAGATCTAAGTTTGTGCTGAGGCACCAGAAGTTTTGGATGGAATTTCCTTGAAGAAGAAAAAGCCCGTGGGGCACCTGCAACCAAGGGGTGAGTCTGCTCTGATAAAGGGACAATGTGTTTTCACCTGAGTTAAGATGAAATTAAGTGACTGTTACTGTGGAGTCAGGAAAAGACAGCCAAGTACAGTTTTGAACATTGTGGGAATTGGATTGCTTAACTCTGTGAGGGTCTAGAGCAATGGACACAGCCGCTATTTAAGTATATTTCAAGTTCAGCACAAGTGGGATGGAAGAACAGTAGATTAAATGTGACATACATTTAAAGAGACTTTACACAGTAAAGTGTTTTCAGAGGATGAGGTGTTAAAGTCCAGAGAAATGGCCGGGTATGAATTATGGGAGTGAGAGGTGGGAGCCCCCCCATCAGTAGTAACCAAATTCACCTCTATGGGTTTGCTTTGGGACACCTGTTGCTTTCTCACAGGTACTTGGCCAGTGCCTGAGGAAAGTACCCAGACGTGGGATTGATGAAGAAGATTCCCTTATGGAGCAGAAGTGCTCAGAGGTGGTTTAGGGAGCCACCGACAAATGTTCCATGCCACATGGAAAGTGTCCAAAGGGTTGACATGACAGCCGAGCCATGGAAGGAAGGTAGTCCAGAGGGCTGGCAAGGGAACTGAGCCAGGGAAACCAAAAAAGAGTTGAGTTAGGGCCGAATGCCCAGAGTGTTTCGAAACCTGAGGGTTTCATTGTAAAGAGGATGTGTTCTGATCTCCATAAATCTGCATTACCAGAAGTGTAGCCCCGTGGGGGACCATCTATGCTCTGTTATTCTGTTGGATGCGAATAAAAGCCACACTTTAGAATCCCAACTTCTGGTATTGGACATTACAGTTATTGCTTCCTGTGTCTGGAGTTATTTGGGGGCTCCTGTGCAGAGTAGCCAAACCTAGTCACCATGCCGATTGACACCTTTCTCTCCAAGTTTCAACTTATAAAAATGGAGGCACCGCATCACAGGACCCAGGCCCCTCAACCTGTTCACTAGCTACACAGGCAGGGGTAGTAGCCCTCTCAATTTAGCGCCGACTGGGGGTCACACATGGATGACAATAGTTCAAAGGGCTAGCCTTGCTACAGAAGCAGGCATATAACCCCAACCTTGCACTTATGTCTTAGGCCTATTTTGCCCTATGTACTGTGTATAACTGTGATATACGTCCTCTGTTTACAGCTATTACTACTGTGCTAATTTACCTTGTCTGCTACTTCTTGTCACAAAAATTTTATTTGATACTATAATATCCTATGCATTCAATGTGCGCTGCTTGTATATTCATGCAATTGTGCATCCTTATGCTGCTTTTTATTTGCTTCTGTTAACTGTTCACTTGATAACCTGAGTGTTATCATATCCATGTGTACCCCCCCCCAGGTCGCACTGGGAGACAAGCATCTTGTTGCTCAGTGTGCCTCTCCTGGTGAAACAATTGCAATAAATAAATAAAATAAACAAACACAGACAGCTTTCAAAACCAAGTTAAGACCCCACGGGGAAACCGGGGATCGAAACAGCGGTCAGCTTCTGCCAAACGCACACCGAAAACTAACAACTTCTCTATTTGTTCCCAGAGAGAACACCAGGGACATTCAGAGAGCAGAAACCTGACCCCTCAGCGTGCTCAATGCCATCCCTTTATCTACGCCATCCCGAAGTAACTCCAGAATTTGAGCAATGGAGGTCTTCAAAGGTTTAATTCCTTTCTCTCTGGGCCAAGAGGAAAGTTTTGTCCAGACTCTGGTGTAAGCAGCAAGCAGAGGTTTTTCTAGCTGCCAGCAAGGTTTCAACTACCCTTGGGGGACCTAAACCTAATCTTAAGAGTCTCCTCCTTTCTGGAGCCAGGCTGCAAACTGCATTGTGCCTGGATTCGGGTGGACAATGGGGCCTTGCAGCAGGAGATCCCTCTGTACTGGAAGGCAGAAAAGTGCTTGCTGAGCCATGTTCACTAGATCTGAGAACCATGGCCTTCTTGGCCACTCCAGGGCTAGCAGAAGAAAGTTTCTGCATGAGTGTTTTTTCTTAAAACTTTCTGGAGGGGAGGCATTGGTGGGAAGGCATACGCTCTCCAGAAGGATGTCTGAGTCAGAGCATCCACTGTCTTTGCTTGAGGACACCGATACTGACTGAAGAACCTGGGGGTGTGAGCACTGCGGCTTGAGGCAAACAGATCTATAAGCAGTGGCCCGAACCGAACACCTCCGGGTTCAACTGCCATTCTCCGGGGTGAGCATCTTCATGACTTAGCCAGTCCACCTGAATGTTCAGTTCCCCCCACCAGATGTACCACCAACAGAAAGAGAAGGTTCTCCTCTGCCCAGCTCAGTAGTTTGGAGACCTCCCAAAGCATTTCCTAGCTCTCTGTGTCTCTTTGATTGTTTATATATGCCACTGTGACAGCACTGTCTGACCGCACCTTTACTGTGGTGTTCGTCAGTCTGGACTGAAAATGAAGTAGAGCTAGGTGGACTACCCACATCTCCAAGATATTTATGTGGAGACCCTGCTCTTGAAGTAACCAAATCCCCAGAGAGGGAAGTTGGTTCAGGACTACCCCCCACCCATGCAGACTTGCAACCATCATGAGAATCTCCTCTGGCAGTAGTTCCAATGTAATTCCCTTGTTGAGATTCTTCACATTCAGCCACCAACTCACTGAGTGACAAAGCTGAGGGGTGAGGAGGATCCTGGCTTGATAACCCTCCGATGACTGATCCCGGTTTGATAATCCTCCGTTGACTGATCCCAGGCAGTCAGCAGCTTCGTCTGAAGAGGCCACATGTGGAAGTAGGCCCAGGGAACTACATACATTGCTGCCATCATAAGGCCCAGAATCTGCAGTAGAGTATGGGCTGACGACAAGGACCGAGTTCTGAGCCACTGTATCTCTAACAGCAACATCTCCTCCGGGGAAGGTGATAGGAACACCCTCCCTACTTTCGTGTCGAAGATCACCCCCGAGTGTTTCAAAGACTGTGAAGGCTTTAAGGAGCTCTTCTCCCAGTTCACCATCCAACCATTCGATTCCAGGATTTCCAGGGTCCTGGACACCAATCTCCTTGCAAGAAACATTGTCGGTGCTCGAATTAGCAAGTCGTCCAGATAATGGTAGACAAGATGACCCTCCTGTCATAGCTGAGCTACCAGAACAATCAATACCTTCGGTAAAAATCAAGGGGCTGTTGCAAGGCAAATGGTAGTGCCCTGTACTGAAAATGTTGGTCCAGAATCGAGAACCTGAGGTAGCTTTGGTGGGATTGACGGGGATGTGAAGGTAAGCATCTATCAGAATTGTGGAGGCTAAGAAATCCCCCAGTCCAACAACTCGGGTTATCGTCCTCAGAGACTCCATCGTGAACGTCTTGTGGTGCACAAACTTGTTCAGATACTTCAGATCCAAAATGGGCCTGAACACTATGGACTTCTTGGGAACTACGAAGCAGAGGTAGTAGAACCCTTGACCCTGCTCATTCAGTGGGACCGGAACTACGGCCCAATTTGAATGAGGTGGGTTAGAGTGACCAACACTGTCTGGTGTTTTACCACTTGCTTTGAAACTGGGGATGACAGAAAACATCCCCTTGAAGGAACCGTTAAGAACTCTTTGGCACAGCGTAGGTGAAGGATTTCCAGAACGCAGGAGTCTGATGTTATTTGGCTCCATCTTCCAAAAAATTCCTGTAGTCTTCCACCAAGGGAAAGGGGGCAGGGATGGGCCCACGTACCATCAGTGTAACGTACCAGCCCTTTGTGCTCATCCTCCTCCACGGCACCTGGGAAAAGAGCCTCTGCTGTTGTATCCGCTGTTGCCTGAATAGGAACCTCTGTTCCTTTGTGTACCGAAGTTCTGAAAGGGATGATACCCCCATCGGTACTGTCTGTGCTGACCATCACCCTGGCCTCGCTGAGGAGCTGTGGCCTTGCATTGCCGATTTGACACCGGGAGGTGGCCCTTCTTATCATGTACCTCCTGTAAGACAGAATCCAGACCACAACCAAACAACAGACTTCCTTCAAATGGAAAATTAAACAGCTTTGTCTTCGAAGACAGATCAGCAGACCAATGTCTGAGCTACACGTACCTCATGGCCAACGTAGAGTGGCAGGCTGAGCTGGCCAACAAGCATAAGCTGTCCACTGTAGAATCCCCAAGAAAAGAGGATGCCATGGCCACCAATTGCAAAATACTTGCTCCCTCTGAATCAGGAGGGATGTAGTCGGTCAGCATAGTGTTCAAGGCCCTGGCAACAATAAAAGAAGCATAGGATGTATGAATGTTTGTGCTGGAAGCGGCGAAAGTCCTCCTGCATGCGGTATCCATCCGCTTATATTGCGAATCTGATAGGGCCAGAGCCCCCTCCATTGGAAGGGTGGTGTGTTTTATAGAATTATAAACAGCCTTGTCTGCCAAAGGGGGGAGGGTTCTCACTTGCGAGGCCTTTCTCCTAGAAAAGGATAATTCCTAGTCTTTGGTTTTGGGAGATTTCTTCCCTCATCCACACCTGCCCATTCCTGTTCAATAATTTGGTCACAGTGGACAAAACCTGGGAAACATTTCGGAGCAGAAGAGGAAGCTGACAGAATTGGATTAACCGTAAGAGTCTCTACGTACTGTTCCTCCTTGAGCGGTAAAGATCTACATGCCTCAGCTATTAAAAAGGACAAGGACTTATTATCAAAGAGAGGTGGAATTGGTATCCTGGACTTGTGTTCCATCCACTCTTCTTCCTCTACCTCCTCCTCAGAAGGGACATCCTCCTCATCTAAAAGTAATTTTCTAAGGTCAGGTGTTTCCCCAAGATCCTCATAATCACATCCTGGCCTTTCAAAAGGGCAGGGTTGGAATCTCCATGCATATCCGACTCCGAAGCCTGCTCATGCTGCATCGCACCGAGACGTGCCTGTGTGGCCCCCGACCTGAGGGGCCCCATTAGGGGTTGGGTGTACCTGGGATATCGGGGCTCAAAAGCTCACCGAGGAGCAACCATAAATTCTTATGCAATTCTGCTTTGCCACTGCCAAGCGAAGGACCAGGTGCCCCTTTCCCCAGTTCGGAGGACCGGCTTGGGGGGGGGTGGCTGTGAGAGAAATATTATGCTGGGCCACACAATGAGGACAATAAGTACCCACGGGAGAGGGCCTCATTACCCTTCTGCAGGTCTTACATCATTTCATAATGTATGGTCTCCTGAAAACCATGGTGCCAAGAAAAATGCAAAACCTTAAATTAACACTGCCCTTAATACAGCTGCCCACAACTCAAACATTGACAGGGAAAAAAACCCATGGCTTTTAAACAACTATGTACAGAAAAAATTTCACAGAAACTGCCAGCCAACTAAGAAACATAGAAACAGACTTTGACAGCAGATGAGGACAGTTTGGCCTACCTAGTCTGCCCATTTCCTACCTATTGAATAAGCTGCAGATTCCAGTTACCCAACACCCTACTTCCTCCTACCCCTAAGATTGCCATAGGTCTGCCCCATGCATTCTTGAATTCTCCCACTGTTTTTAACCCCACAACCTCCTCAGAAAGGCAGTTCCATGCACCCACCACCCTCTCTGTGAAAAAGTACTTCCACATTACGCCAGTCGCCCCTCTATCTTCAAATTGTGCCCTTTATTCTTGCACATCTCTTTTCTTAAAGATGCTCCCATCTTGGACTTTGATTCCCTTGAGGTACTTGAAAGTTTCTATCATGTCCCCCCTTCCTGAGGTATACATATTAAGCACTTTTAGTCACTCTTTGTATGGCTTCTGTTGCAGACCCTGCACCATTTTAGTTGCCTCCTCTGGACTGCCTCCATCATGTCCCTGTGGAGAGGGGGCCTCCAGAACTGCATGCAGTACTCCATATAGGTTCGCACCAAATGTCTGTACAGAGGGTCACAACATTCTGTTTTCTACTGGTGATGCCTCTCCCTATACATCCTAGTATCCCCCCAGCCATCCTTACTGCCTCCTCACGTTGCTTACCTACGTTAAGGTCATGTGATATGACTACTCCCAGGTCCCTTTCCATTTGTGTTGTTGTTTTTAGTACCCCCCCCCCATTGTGTACTTCTCCCCTAGGTTTTTCTTTCCCAGGTGCATTACTTTGCACATTTTTTGCACTGACTCTAAGCTGCCATATTTTTAACCATACTCCAATTTTGCCAAGTCCCTTCTCATCCTTTACACTCCCCCCATGTATCTACCCTGTTGCAGATCTTTGTGTCATCTGCAAAGAGGCATACTTTTCCTTCTAGCCTGTCTGCAATGTCACCTATAAAGACATTAAAGAGGACTGGTCCCAATACTGATCCCTGTGGTACCCCACTAGTAACTCCCCTTTCTTAAGAGTGCACTCTGTTTACTATTACCCTCTGGGGCCTGTTGTCCAGCCAGCTTGTCACCCAGGCTACCACCTGGGACCCACTTTTAGGCTAGCTATCTTGTTTCTCAATCTTTTGTGTGGGACTGTGTCAAATGCCTTGCTGAAGTCCAGGTAGACCATCTCCACAGCCCCTCCCTGGTCTATTACTTTGGTTATCCAGTCAAATAAATCTATTAGATTCATCTGACATGACCTTCCTGCTGTAAATCCATGCTGTCTTGGGTCCTGTGCCTCGCCGGCCTCAAGGTACTCAACAATTCTTTCTTTTAGAAGTGATTCCATCATTTTCTTGACAATACGTCTAGCAACTTTAAAAAGTGAAAACGTGTTCTCCCCGAAGTCATAAGGAAGTCAGCATGCTTGCGCACAATGAAAAATGCCTGTGCGCACTGTGTTCCCCTGCTTTATCTGGTGGGAAACTGGAATAACAAGGGGGCGCACGCTCAGCCTTAATGGCGGCGGAACAACCGTAATGGGAATAGAGGGCAAGGTGAGAATTCAACTGGCCTCCCCAAACTGTTCACACAGTAACTTTATTGTTGGCCAAAAATCACCGAACACACAGTAAGCCTTAAAAAATAACCTCAAGCTGGGGTGTGGTACGGATAAGGAAAACAGACGCTAGAGACGAGTGACCCCCTCAGAGCCCCTACTCTCCCCAAACAAAAATAAATGTGCATCTATCTGAGGCACCTTTGCCCTTTTTTTTTTTATTATCGAAAACACCAGACCATACAGAACACCCCAGCAAAGCAGAAAAGTAGCTCTCAGTCCACAAGGGAGAGAGAAATACAAATAGACAGGTTAGTCAATTTCAAAGCCGCAGCTTAACAGGCACAATTTTATAATTTAGGGGTGCTCCATGTAAACAGGCAGTCCCAACCTGCACAGCAGAATTGCAGTCACAAACTGAAGTCTTCACAACTGTCCCGATCAGCAACGTAGCTCTCTCTTCTTCCGATGGCACAGCGAAACTGAGGAACTGCTGTTAGGGTATGGAATCCTCGGCTGCCCAACATTCAAAAGCTTGGGCTGTGCCATTCCCCTGGTAGGGGTGCACTATACCCATCTGTAATGATTACCCATTGACAACGTGGAGCGCTACAGAAAATAAACTCTCATGCTGTGCAGCATAGGAAGTATATAGAAAAGTAGACTTGACAGGTATTAATATTTTCATTAACCATGGCTGACAATAGTTTTCCGAAAAATTGTCACTGCACTACTGCTTTAAGTTGTCACTGGAAGATCAGATTTCTTACAATTGTATTAGATCTTTTTAGTTTTGTAAACCTTTGTATGACGTATACTTGTACAGTACTATTGTTATATTTGCTTTTACGTATGACAGGTTGTCTACATAAGTGGGCAAGACAACCTTCCTGACATATATGGGACCACAGACCTTTCTTTTGCTTCTTGGAGCAACTGTTTATCCTTGGTACGGGCCTTACAACTGGAAGCAATTCTCCATCACCTGTTCTGCAGAGCTCAGACCATGTTCAAGTTCCTCTACAGCATGCTGAGCACCTCTTTGAATGCGTCGTCATTTAAAAATTAAAAAATAAAAACCTGAAACTTAAAAACGGTCCCTCGTTGTCTCTGCCCCACCCGCTCCCACCCACTGTGCACTCCTGCTTCCCCACCCCACTCACCCCATACTTGCACTGGACTCCGGCGTGACGATCTTCGGTGGACTGGGAACACTTCTGCAGCCTTAAAAGCAGACCACGAACTGAGGAAATGCCGGTAAGCTGTATAATGGGATAGATAGGGTTTTTTCAACTTTGCTGCATATCTCAGCCATTTTTTGGAATTTTTGCACCAAATTTTCAACATGGGGTTTTTGGGACCCCTTCTCATGAATGTTCTCACTGTGATGGAGTTAATTGGGCCCGAAGGGTGATTTCACAGTCACTGCGTGAAATCACCTTTTGGGACAGAGTAATGAAACGACACTGCCACTGTTCATAAGGTGGACTCTCAAAAAGCCTATGCTGAAAATTTGGTGGAGAAATTCTTAAAAATGACTGTTTTACGAGCGCAGTTCCTACACACGCTCATAAGTTCGTGAATTTACAATATTTTCACTCCAGATTTTCAACACTGCCATTTTACCACACCTCCTTATGAGCAGTATAGCTGTCATTTTCACATCTTGCCCAAAAGCGTGTTTCTGCCCATGTAGCGCACAATGGTTGCAGTCGGTGTCTTAATCAATGTATGGGATGCATTAAAAAATCACAATGACACTGTTAATGAGCAGAGGTCTTAAAATGACTATGTTGAAAATTTGGTGAAAAAATTCCTAAAATGACTGTTTCTGTGTGCGTTCGCCATTCCTCATACGCTCAATGAAGTTTGCAAATTTTCAATATTTTCACTCCAGATTTTCAACACTGCCATTTTATTACACTTCCTTATGAACAGTACAGCTGCTATTTTTTATATGTCGCTTTCAAATGTGTTTCCAAGATATGTAGCGCATAACGGTGCAGTCGTAAAGCGTAAAGCAATGTTTGGGATAGATTAAGAAAATCACAGTTACACTGTTCATGAGCAGAGGTCTTAAAATGGCTATGTTGAAAATTTGGTGACAAAAGTCCATAAAATGACTGTGTTACGAGTGAGCATTGTGCAGTTTCCACGCACCCTCAACAGTTCATGACTTTGTAATATTTTCAGTCCAGATTTTCACCAGTGGCATTTTTCCACACTTCCTTATGAACAGTACAGCTGTCATTTTTCACAACATGGCCGAAATGTGTTTTCACACTTTCAGCGCAGAGATGCGTGGTCGCTGTGGGAAATCATTGTTCGGGACAGAAAGAAAATCACAGTGACACTGTTCATGATCGGAGGTCCCAAAATGCCTGTGTTGACAATCTGCTGTAAAAAATCCGCAACCTAATTACATTACAGGTGTACGTTGCACAGTTTCTATGCACGTGCGTGACTTCACCAGTTTTTTTTAAATATTTTTACTGCAGATTTGCAACATTGCCATTTCTTACACCTCCCCATGAACAGTACAGCTGTCATTTTTTACATCCTGTTTGGAATGTGTTTTTCCACCTGTGGTACTAAATGCCATAGTCGCTGTGCATAAGCAGCTTTCTGCTAACAAACTGATATTGCCACTGTTCACTGTGGGAGTCACAAAAAAAACATGTTGAAAATTTGGAGTGAAAATACCAACGAATGCCTGAGGTGTTAGGGTTTCCAACCATAACGCCCCACCCTGTAGAGAATGACAGGCATCAGGGGTGTGACTTGGGATTCTTGCCTGTAATGCTCATACCATTCCACATCCTACGAACATACGAAATTTGCCAGCAGATAAAGGCCTAGAGGTCTATCAAGTCTGCTTGAATGTGCAGCTAGCACCCTTATTCTGCAGCTGTCCCTCCCTTCCACCCTTCCCCTTCATTAACCCTCCCCCTTGTCCTGTCCCATCCTCGTTTGAAGCAGTCCACTGTTCTACTGCATACCACTTCAGCAGGTAATGCATTCCACCCAGCCACCACCCTCTCTGTAAAAAAGTGTCTCCTCATCTCCCTCCTGAACCTTTCTCGCTCCAGTCTCATATCATGGCCCCTGGTGGCTCCTCCTTACTTTGAACAGCCCTCTGTACCCGTCTTGTTTATTCCTTTCATGTATTTAAAGGTTTCAATCATGTCACCCCTGTCTCTCCTCTCCTCCAGTGAGTACACGTTCAACTCCTTCAACCTCCTCTCGTATGATAAGTCCCCCAGCCCCTTGATCATCTTTGTCGCTCTGCACTGCACCCCCTCCAGTAACTTAATGTCCCTCTTCAGATACGGACGCCAGTACTGCATGTAGTACTCCAGGTGTGGTCTAACTAATGACCTATACAGTGGCAGAATCACCTCCTCTCTCCTCAAGGATATACCCCTTGCAATACAACCCCGCATTTTGTTGGCCTTTGCAGCTGCCTTCCTACATTGTGCCGAGTTGTTCATGTTCATCCTGCAGCCAGTGAGAGGCATCGAAGTATGCCTTGGACTCTTCGGCCCCAAAGTTCACCCCATTCTCCTGTACCGCACCCATCTCACCGTATTTCCTGATGGAATGGGGCGCGCACGCAGACAAAAGACCCCAAGGCACATCGTGACACTTGTCAGTGTCTGCAGGGTAGGGTGTGGTGAAATGGCATGGCCGTTATGCCTGACGACCCAAAGGCACACCCCAATGCCTGTCACTCTCTGCAGGGTGGTGGTGGGGTTGGCTTCAGTTCAATACTTCACTGCCATTTCTATTATGCAGCTCTGTAACTTCTACACTACCAATGCCAATGCCAGCAAGCAAACATTCGGCATTGACAAATGCTTGTCTACATCAGGACCACAGTCCTGCATCAGTGCTGCAGGGGAGCCGAGAGTTCCCCTTTAAAAGCAAATCAATGGTTAAGCTCAATGCAACGTCAAGGCACCTCCGGGGGTTAAGCCCTACACTTTCCTTACTCTTTCCCTATCTGGAGGCAGTTGTTGTGACAGTCAAATACCAGGATGCAACCAGATAAAGATGCATACTTCCAGTTGTTTGCAGTGCAATGTGTGCTGTGCTGAGATTATTCAGAAAGGACCATGTGGCCGCACATAATGTAGTTACAGTGCTATTGGGAGCCCTAATTAAACAACATGTAAATGGAACTAGTAATATTCTTCAATTTTACATGAAGACAGATTTGCATGGTGTCTTGTCTTATTGTATATGCTGAAGAAAAAGCAGTAGCGAAATTGGGGAGAAACATGTAACGGTGAGGCTGCTGTGCCAGTTTTATTCTAAAAGGCCAATGTGGCCCCAGTACAGTGTAGTTGCAGTGCTATTTGGACTGTGAGCCCTGATTCAACAGCATGTAAGTGGAACTAGCAATGTTCTGCAATTTTATATGAAGACATTTGGATGGTGGTGTATTATATACTGTGGAAAAAAAAATCACCAGGGAGTTTGGGGTGAAACAAATAATGGTAAGTCCACCAGTAAGTTCTGGTAGCTGCATTCTGAGGCCACTAGAATTTTTTATTTTATTTAGTTTTTGTTTACCGGGTAGGTGCACTAGCCATAACAATTACTATTTTCAGGCACGACCTGGGAGGGTACAGAAACAAAACATCAGAGACAATAACATTACAGTTTGGGATTTGTCAAAGAACTGTGTACATACAAGCAGGAAAAATAACACAGGCAAAAATATAATACAGTAACAAAGTTATGCATACAAACAATACACTGCAAAAAATTAGGGCACATGTTGATTTGAGGAGGATAATACAATGACAGTGAACACAATAGTAATCAAGCAGGAAATAGATATGGAAAAGACTTAACAGGAAGGAATAGGAGTCAGGTAGCTAGAAGCAGGATAGCAGAACTGAGTGGGGATGGAGACAAGATAGGAAGTATGAGAACAGGGTGCAGCATTCAGCCAGCAAGCTGCGAGAAGTGCTGATTACATCTGAAGAACAGTATACTGTGACATGTTTATTGTGCAATACTGTGATATTTTAAATTAGTATCATGTGTATAGCTTTTATTTGTGTGTAAGTGTTGTATCCTACTGTATTATTGCATTGTATTGTACTGTATTATGTGGCATCCATTTGCCCTAGGGCTCTCTGGAAAATGGGCCTTTGGCCTGAAGAGCCTTCCTATCAATAAACAATGTGTCAGTCCATCCTAATCTTTCCTTATCCACTTTCCCTATCTCTACACAGTATCTGCATTTTAACATTTCTTTTCGATGTTCATTTCTTATGTCATTTGATCACAGTTGCACAGTAAAGCTATCAAACATGTTTCTGAGTCTGGAGTTTTATTTTTTGTTGGTGTGTGTGTGTGGGGGGACATATAAGGTTAAACACAGAATCAAAGTTATGTATGGTCTCATAATACAAAGGCACAACTAACAATCAGAGAAACCAGAGTATACAACTGTATTACTGATATAATAATAAATACAGGTCAAACAAAAATGATTTGTTGGAGAGGGGGATAAAGACAAATATGTTCTAAACTACTATCAACTGGGGTAACCTTCCCGCACAAGTTTAGGTAGCTTACCTGGCTATACCTCAGTCAAGATCCAGGGTGCCTCAAATTGCACATTTTTGGAAACACTCTGGATGTTACAATGTATAGTGATATGTATTGCTTTATCTTACATGTGAAATCCATGTTCTGTCCACACAAACAGATGTCCACCATAGCCAGAAGTAAATAATACATAGTCACATAGGCCACAAGGGGTTAAAATGCCAAGATAATTTATCTGATTAGATTGCTATGTAAATGCAGTGGGACACATAGTCCTTAAACAGAAACACATGAAACTGTACAAACAGTACAAAGCAAAATATATGTTAGGCTATGTTGTTTGATCTTTATCCTTAGGCTGCCAACAGAATTAGAATGCACAGGAATTCTGGACTGGCATCAGCCCGCAGCATGGCAAACATCAAGTTCAGACTTGTAATTTTGACATGTACAATGTCTGTCATAATGCTCCCAGATGCCTCATGGCCAAGTCTGAGTGCAAAGACACTAACACTGTAAGTACCCCTTTCCTTATGCTTCAACCACCAAGACCATCTTGCACCCCAGGGTACAACTGGACAGCAGCCTTCCTAGACACTGTTTGCTAACCTGATTTAAAAAAAAAGGTTAATAAAATTAAACTTACTGTATACAAAGCTGTCACACTGATATTAGTTTTCTGTACACGTCTGACCTTTCAATTACTTTCTGGATGATCTCTTCTGCATGCACTGCCTCGAGAAGGTCTCTCTCAGCAGCCATAATCATAAACGCATCCAGTTTCTCTCGTCCCATCAATGAACGCTGTCGAGTTTTGATTATTTTTAGCTTGCTAAAGGCTCTCTCACAGGACACCTGGGTAAAGGACAGAGCCAGCAGATACTTGTAGATGACAAAAAGTGGAAAATGATGATGAATGCATGTTGTATTGGGCTAATATTTTATAACAGCACATTAGACATTCTTTGCAGGACTTGCATTGGCTTTCTGTTTTTGGCATGATCATCCCTTCCTGTTTCTCTCTTTGCTCATTCTGGGCACCATTAGTTTCACCTTGTAACCAAGCATCTTCAGAATCTTGAATATCATCATCATCTTCAGTTGTGAACACTTCATTGTACTCATTAGGTAAGGATCTCTGCAGTCGTGGGAACATTTTTGCAAAGATCAACAATTCCATTTTTGAGTTTTTCATGGTCCACTTCTGCTAGTGCTGCCACTTTCTTAAAACTGCCATCTGGTATGCCATCTTGAATCATACCTTCAAAGTGACGTCGATCCATGCAGCTAGTATACAGAATTAGTTGCTTGTTGTTATCAAAATGAATGGTTAAGATAATTTTAACTTGATCCATAATGCGGTTATATACTTCAACTTCAAAAATATTCACTGGATCAGTCACTCATTCATCATTTACATTTTCCCTAGGCATTTTCTTCTTTCTGACAACCCTTTTATTTACTAGATGACTCACAAGTTCAATATCCAGAGAAAAACTGTCCATTTCTTCTTGTGCTTTAGCAACAAAGTTCAACGCTTTTGCTTGGATATCCTTGATATTCGACTGCCACAACTCCATCTTTGCTTCATCCACCATGCGCCATACTGAAAGATAGTCCAGTCCTTTCATCTGCAGGTACTTTAATGCTGGCCCAATCGCAGTAATTATCTTCAAAAACAGAAAAGATATCAAAATAATGTGAAATGTGGTCCATTTCTCAAGCTGCGAATTGACCTCACTTACTGTTTTGGCATCAAAATGTCCTGAAGTACTAATGAAAAGCAGAGTTCTGAGAAGTGTCACAGACAGATTCTTTCCTTTATTTTCATACAATCCATAGATACATGCCAATGCTCTAGGTTTGGTCCACCACCTTGTCTCGCCAATCTTTTGAAGCCATCTAAGTTTGTCTCGTCCAGTTCCATCAATGGTCGATCTCCATATCGTCATTCTTTTATGAGATTCACTCATGAAGATGGATGTCCAATGCAGCAAACCAGTGTCTTAGCCTCAACTACAACTTCAGTAGTGTCTGCAACGCAGATTTTTAGAACACGTGCATAACACCAGGTCTATACACTGTTTGGCTAATCCTTTTTGATTAAAGCACACAACCCCCACAAATTCGCTTCTCATGTTGGCTGCACAATCAAAAGACTCCCCAATGATGTTCTTCATATTTAGACCATGTTTTTCAAAATTGTCCTTTAAAACTTTGTGCATTCCTTTTCCAGAAGTCTCCCGCACCTCTCCCACAGCAAAGAGATGCTCCTGAACTTGAAGATCTTTCACATAGTGCAGAATGATAGCAGCTTGGTCAATCACACCGATGTCCTGTGTGGTGTCCATCTGAATGCTTATTTTCTGGTCTTTAGAATCCTGTACAATGCTATCCCTCATTATCTGCAAAATAATCTCAGTGATGAGGTTTACTGTTGTCTTTGATAGCAAACTAACCAGAGCACCATGGCAACGCACTTCTGTGGTGCCATTTTCTTTGTTCAATCTTTGTTTCATTCTCTTGCTCTGCTCCACTGATTTCTGGACATCTTCCGATTGAGAGGAACATCAAACTGAGACAGCAGAAGAATCAACTCCAAGAAATTTCCATGGTTGAGTGCTGGGTTCTCTAAGCTATACAGAGATTCCTCTTTTCCTCAATAAGGCAGTGACTGGCGCCCAATAAACTTAATGACTTCAATGATCCGCTTCATGACATTTATGTTTTGCTGGACTTGTTTTCTCCAACTGTCAAGCATCTCCTTGTTAATGAGGGTTTCAATATCTCCATCCATTTTGCAGGCCAAATAAGCATTCACAGCGGCACTGTGAGCTTTGGAATCTTCTTCCATGCCTTGGTAAATGTGTTTGAAGTCATTATATCCTGTAACAAATCGTGTTTCCATGTCCGGAAATGTCATGCAGATGCTACAGCGGATAAACTGCACTACAGTGTCAATTACTTGTACAGTTACCCAGTTTCTTGGAATGACTGTTACTCCCTGGAAAGGTCCACTTGTAGATTCAGGCAGGATTGTAAGGCAGGTACTCAACATCGCCAGGACCAGGCTAAATTGGATGCCTGTGAACAAAATTAACTTTTTGAAACTGAGAAGCAGACCTTTTGGGCGCTTGAAAATCAGCTGGTATTTCAGTGTTCTCCCCATTCGATTGGCCATTTCTTCCCATTTCCAAATCTTCTGGCTGTATTTCTGAATCTGCTGCATCTGACTGCCATTACAGCTGGCCACACACTGGGATTGCTTTGGTCCATCTTCTTTTCTTACTTCTGCTTCTCGAGACAGAGTCTCCTTGTTTTTCTGTACATCTTCCTTGTTTTGGGAGCATGCAAAAAGTGACAGCTTCCTTTGCTTTGGGTCACATGATGCAGCAAACAGAGCAGCCGAATTGGCTTGTCTTCTTTGCTGTGCACCAGATTTGGATTTATTCATCATGGTGGTCTGCTTGTTCATCTCTGATATAGTTACTCTTCTTTGTGTAACAGTCAACTTGCAGTTTCTCTCCCAATGAGCTGATTCTCCACCTAAAATCTGGTCCTGCAGTTACAAGTACTTTCCCTACTGCAGCATGCAAAGTTATAAATGTGAGTAAAGACTGATAAAATTGAATCAATGACAAACCAAAGTTACAGGAAGCAATGAAAGCAGGTTTACCTTTTCAAGCACTGTTCCTCTCTTCAGGGCACCGGGTTGCTTCTGCTGATGTGCTGCAATATGCCAGGCTCCTTCTATACAGTCTACCTGTCCAGTAAATATTTATTCTAGAGTTGAATTATATGACACGCACATATCATGCAATCAGAACCACTATAAATTTTGTGCCCCAACGCCAGACTAAGCAAACTGTACTTTAACTCCACATACAAACCAATCCCTTGCACACTACCCCCAACATACATACACAAACACACTACTTGTCTCAGCAGTCATGACTGCCCTTGATCTGACAGAGCATGTGCCACTGATTACAAAGAGATGCAACAATTTAAGAAACACAGATTAAAGTGGCAACATAACTTACCAGTTTAAACTACAGTACCATCTTTATATTGCTTTTCAAACTCCTAGTTTTATATAGTGAATTAATGCCATTCTGATACATTCTACTTCTCAATACACCGCACTTTGTGAACAGCATCTTCAAAATGACTACCACAAATGGGGGAGGAAATGAATACCATTCTGAAGAGATCCTCTGTTTTAACCACAAAAGTATGTTAACCAAGACAGCCTTAGATCGCCTAGAAAATAATGCATTTTATGAGATGCAATCACCTATCAAACATCCAAAATTAGCAAACCAAAATAAAAAAGGCAAAGTCATGGTTTTGCCTCCCTAAAATTTATAGAAGGGCACTACTACTTCAGGTATCACTAAAGTTAGTTCTGACTGGTGTGCACCTTACTCACATCTAATAAACATTTCCCAACAGGGCTGGCCAATCAGTTTTCAGGATTCTGTAGTTCTCAGACAGCTGAACTGAATCATGGGTGCAAACTCAGCAACCGCACCAAGGTAAACTGCCAGGGCTGTGCTGGATCCCTACCTCTCTTAGTAATCTGACAGGGCTGCCATTATTTGTAAGCCCAAAATATCTCTAAAAGCATTGACGGGGTGCCGGCCTGTATTCATGTCAATTTAAGCTCCCAGAAAAGGGACCCTATGTATCAACAAGATGAAAGGGCAGATCACTACCAAATAACACATTAAATAAGCCTGTAAAATCAGTGTTAGGATTCAGTTTTGCATCTGTCAAGCAAAACTGTGACATGCTCTATCAAATGCAGAAATATTGTAAATCAACATCAGTTTTACTGCCTGCCTATGTTTGATGCAGGTGCTTAAATTTAGTCTCCTAATTTACAAAAGTTAACTCTACCACTGAATTGCTGGCTTAGCTCTTTAACCTTGCACTAAACAATCTTTCAATTACACAAGTGGATTTGGAGTTTTTATCAACACTCAGCATTCAGCGTACTTGACATAAGAGACTAGCATTACTGACTATATACAAATCTAAACTTATAAACCCTAACAAACGACTAATATCACAGTATTGATGAAGCTTAGGACAAAAAATCCAACAAACATTAATGGGGTCTACTGGTCGTTTTCTGCCAACAAATTATGTGTTTCTGTATGTATCTACTGATCAGTGTTCTGGTTTTCAAAGCTGGACTAGACAGATTACTGAGGGTGAATAGCATTGAGGGTCACACAGAATGAGATGCGGTAACATTCTGACTTTTAAGCTTGGAAGTGTGCCCAACATAAAGAATTTACAGTGGTCCAAAAGTGGTAAACTAGGTAAGGAACTGATTGGGGGATAGGCATCAAGGGGTGCTGGCAAATGGAGTACACTCCGAGGAGGGCAGGTGACCAGTGGGGTGCCACAAGGATCAGTGCTGGGACCGGTCCTCTTTAATATCTTTATTAGTGACATTGTGGAGGGGCTTGAAGGGAAGGTATGCCTTTTTGCAGATGACACTAAAATATGCAATAAAGCAGACACTATGGGAGTGGGGGAATGAAAAGGGATCTTAGAAAGTGTAAGGAGTGGTTAAGAGTGTAGCAACCAAGTATCCTTTTTTTAATCTTTATTTATTCACTCCTACCTTTCTGAACTCTTTCAGGAGTGGGCACTCAAGGTCCATCCTGCTCCCACCCACCTGAAGCTCCCTCTCGTTCCTCCGACTGGGCTTCCTCCATCCACTCCCCGCCACCACCCGGCCCCAGGCTCTGAGTCCCCTGAGGTGGCACCGCCAGATGCTCCTCCTGGTGCTCTATCTAGAATCAAGTCTGGTGGTGAGTGTGAAGCAGCAGAGGGCAGAGGAGCAAGAGGTGGGGCCTGACAATGGGTGTGGTGGACCGACCCCCACTGGACCCTCCGTCACCAATAAGGAGGCAGAGGTTTGTTTTTTTTGTACTTTTGTTATGCCCTTCACCCCGCCCGCCCCCCAGGCAGAGCCCCGAGCATGCACAATGCCAGGGACATACTGTGGCTCTGCAGCCCCTACACTAGCCCTAAGACATGTCAGTACCTCTGGTCTCCACCAGAGGTCAGTATTGCCGGCATGGCCCCTGGAACCCCCAGAGGAAGGAGAGCTGTCCTCTGGATGCTCAAGCCTCCCTTTCCCTGCCGACCCCGATGGCCCAGGCTCATTCCCAAACCCGGTTGCCAGCATGGTGTGAGCTGGCGGTGTCCAGGGCCTCAACCTCAGCACCACTGGGACAGTCACAGCAACTAATTTCAATGTGAAAAAGTGCAAAACCATGCAGTTAGGGCATCAAAACCCAAGGGCAGAGTACAAAATGGGGGGAGTGGTGCTGATGACCACCAAACAGAAAGAAACCTGGAGGTAATCATATCTAATAACCTAAAAGTGTTCAAACAGTGTGATAAGGCTGTAGGGAGAGCCGCTAGGCTGCTAGGGTGCATAGGGAGGGTTATCATCAGCAGAAAGAGGAAGGTGGTGACACCACTATATATATCACTAGTGAGACCTCACCTAGAGTACAGAGTCTGGTTCTGGAGACCATATGTCTGGAAGGACACAGAGTAGAGGTGGTCCAGAGGAGGGCAACTACAATGGTACATGGTTCTGCACCAGAGATCCTATGAGGAGAGGCTAAAGGACCTCAATATGTACACCCTGGAGGAAAGGAGGGAAAGGGAAGAGATATGATCAGTAAGTACAGTACATAATCTCATCTTCCATTCACTCCTGCTAGTAATGTTCAGTAGCCTGAACTGCTCTACTGATACACAAAGTGGTTATCATCCAATTCGACAACAGACTGCAGCTAATAAATATCCCTAGAGCTAAATCAGGAATGCATGCTGTCAATATTAGCATCCCCCAAGGCTGCATTCGAATAAGCAGCAGACAACTGGAACATAGAAGTATAATAAAAAGATGAACTGGAAAACACCTTAACAGTCCATCCACTCTGTCCAGACATTCCAACCAGAATGAAAGTTAAATGCTCCCCATTACCATGCTGCAAAGTACCCCAACCAGTGTAGGCTAACACGGACTTCTAAAGCACAGATCACAATCACTGATTCTTTATCAAACTGGCTTCTTCAAAGATTGTATACAGCCTTAATGCAAAGACACATATTCAGTTAAAAAAGCTTATGTAAAAGTAATGCTGCTTCATGGGTTAGTATCCTGCCACTTAATGGTTACCATGAAAAAATACTCTATAGCTGCTTTACTATGGAGACATTCTCCATGAGAGACAGCACCTTAATCCCACTTGAGTCAAGTAAACCACGCACTGAACAAAGTGTGAAGATTGATCCTGCAATACTAAGGATGTGCAATTGCAATTTCAACCCCTGCTGGAGGGTGGCCACACTTGAGGGCATACAGCCTGCTATACCAGGACTGTCTGTTAAACAGAAGATCCAGTAATATACCCCATTTACTTGTTGGGCTACGTTTTTCCACATTAAACACCTGTAGCCATAGATCCACTGTCCTTCCCAGTCCTGCTGGTTGAAAGAGAGGTGGCTAACTCGCACACTCACATACAGCACCACTGAATTGTCACCATTTACAGTCCTTGTACTTAGGAGGCAGTATAGCAGTGGTTGAGGGCACTGAGCTGCAAACCTGGTGACCTGGGTTTCAATCCCATCAGCTCCCACTTACATACTGTGTGTCCCTGAGCAAGTCAATTAACTTCCTTGTGCTCCCAGGTTGCACCTGGAAATAACTTTTGGCTTAGTGTGCCTTTCCTGGTTAAACAATTTCCCCTTCCATTCCCCTACAGTAGATGCAGCACTCAATTAATCTGGACTTCTAGTCCCAGGTTGCTTCACAAACTTAATGAAACAGAAAATAGCTACTGAGCATACAACTCCTGCTGTATTCTTACAAACATCAGCTGAGCTCCTTTGGGATCCCCTATGGCAGTCTGCCTAATCTGTTCCGTAAGGGCAGAGTTCTGGATGCTTCAGTAAAAGTTATTTACTGTCCTTGTTGTTTCAAATTAATTATAACCCGTATTCTCATTAGATTGAGGAGGGGGTCAGAATCCCCCAAGTACCAGATCACTGCCAAGTGCCACAAAACTAAAAATATGGCATCCCACCCCCACCGTGGCAGATAAAATGCAGTACACTGAAACCCCCAGAACAATATTCCATACACTATAAACCCAGGGATGCAAGCTAGCAATGTACATAAATGGTATATGAAGGAACCCGATATATTGGGGGGCAAGGGCAGCAGGAACATAGGAAGAGGTATGTAGAAGGGAAATAAAGTAAGGCAGGTAATGCAAATAATGATGAACAAATCACAGGTTTGAATCCACACCCTCCGATTGCAATACAGTCGTCAGCACAGTCCCCAACAACCCTTTCTCTTTGATGACCAGACACTCAAAGTCCCTTTGCAAGCTCCCACAATCTATATGTGCACACTGAGCAACTGCAGGGTTGTTGTGAATTTAGATGAAATATCACACACTGGCAAAATCTATTCTGTGATGTTATGCAGCAGGCAGCTGCTAGGTTACACTTTTGAGCCTTCAGTTGCACTCACCTCTCATCTGGGAGTTCAATGAAGTGGGATTCCACAACATCCTCCTAAAAAAAACTTCTCTTATGGATGCACCCTCCTAAAAAACCTTCTCTTATAGATGTTCCCGAGTTACACTGAGAATTGTGGGGGGGGGGGGGACTCTAAACACACACAAGTGCTATTATTGGTCATTATTACACATCCATAAAGTATCTTATTGTGCATTTAAAATTGTTTTGAAAGCAAAAAAGATCTAAAATTGCACTCATGTAGTGGTTATGAATTATTAGTTATGAGAAATGTTTCTGCAAATCTGATGGCTTCACTTATCCGTGCCATTTTATGAAATTCCAAACACTCCTTTGGTAAAACAGCCATCCCACAATAGACCATTGTACGAGGCATCCACTATAGCAAGACATACTGTATCATACCACAGGGGCAGAATGACAGAGAGGCAGTTTGTAAGAACAGTACGTACAATTCATAAACAAAGTAAGTAGAGATAGATAATTTCCTATCTGTGTGTTTTCCGTAAACAAGCACCATGCAGTCTAAAACCTCAATCCCAGTGCACCTGCAAACCATACTAGAACAGAATGTGAATCCATGTACTCCTGTATTTGCATAATGTGCCAATGCTACAGCTACAGAGCAATCTTAAAAAATAAATGCATCTATTGTTAATGTAATTTCTTTTTTCTAAAATTGTTTTACTCTTCCCTTGTTCTGGTTGCACATTATGCACTGCACACATACAGTATCTAAAAATACATTGTTAACTTTCTTTTTATTGCATTTTTGAAATACCTATTACAATAATACATATACATATAGAGGTGAAATAGGATATACAATAAATTTATACATTGCTACAAACAAGGACGCCATAGCACCTCTTGTACTGGTACATCTCAGGGGGCACGTATTTTAATGTATACTATCCATTAAATGTCAAAGAAACCTGGACACTGCATAAGGTTTGGGTCACACAATTGTCCATAATTCATGCAAACAAGAAGTTCCACTTCTAGCCATTACTTTGGCTTGGTGCCAAATACTTCTATTAATGTTAAAACAATGTAAGCATAGAGCCTTGTATAAACATATTATCGCTGGTCAAAATACCACAGACTAATTGTTGCCGGGACATACCATCATCGGGCAAAATGTCACTGGTCTAAACATCGTGGACTAATTAACGGGACATAATATCGCCAGCTGGCAATGACAGAAACATTTACCATATAATAGAGTCTAGATTTTGAAGGTAACTGTCATTTTTTCTCTGAGGGTGGTTGAGTCTGGTCTAACATGTTAGACTTCCGCAGCCGCTACTTCTCCACCAACTGCAGCTGGGAAATTAATAACTCTCCTTCACAGACATCGTATCATCAACATACTTTTTTAAAAACGTGCTGAAGTATGTAACTGTTTTTCATTTTGGTGCACTGTGATAAGGGTATTGTGACACTGGAAGAGGGGAGGAGATCTGCATTGTATATCTACAGACGTTTTTTTTTCCCCCAGCAGTGGACAGCTGTAATTTAGAATTAATATACCTGTAAGTACAAAAATAAATGGTTGTATACTGTTCAGCTTACAGCGGTGGAAGCTGGAACCGAACAAGTGTACCATGCGGAGGGAGGGAGGGATTGTTACTGTTACAGCCATTACAACTGTGACATTTTCTTCATGGGATTTTGTCCCCTTATGTTTTAACCAGATGACATTTGGATCACTACATTTTAGATCGTGCGCTGCACAGGGCAAGTGTAACCAACAAATTTTTAATGCATGACGTGACACAAATGTTAGACTGCGGTAAGACTGGGAGAGCGGAGGGGCTCAGGGGGCTGATGGTCACGTTGGGGATGTTCGGACAGTTTGGTGGGTTAAGAATTTTCTTTTACGCTTACCTTTGGTCAGCTGCTGCTCTGCTCAACCCATGCAGGCAGCTGGACGAATCGGGCCACAGGCTCAGTCAGACGAGCAACTGTCAGTCACTGTAAACGCAAATGTCCACCACTACCACACATTTCTGCAGGGCACTGTCGGTGGCATGACAGCACAGCATGCACACGCAGGTGAGGCAGGCACCCACTCCCGCACCCACCTCTCTCTATTTCTCTCCAGGTAGGAATAGATGCAAATCACGATTGCAGTCAGATGATCACTAACCATCGGTCTATGGACCTCAGGTCACGGGCGTCCGTACAACAGTCACCCAAAAAAAGGATTTTTTTGTGAAGCATCTCATTCTTCTTGAGTCGTCAGGTCAGTGAGTCAGCAAGTCAAACAGAGCAGTCAGGCACGGCACCACCTGCACTAGTCCAGCACCACAGACCACAGCAAAGAAGGGATATACAGTCAGAGATATGATACAGCCTTTTGGAGAGCCAGTTATCCCGCCCCCACACACACACACACACACACACACACACACACAGACACCGCAGACCAATTAGCTTAGGGTCAAGACTCTGGACCCTAAATTGATACAGACCCCAGACCCCCCTCTCATGCCTTTGCTGCATGTCTCTTCAGTTAAGTCACCTAGGGAAGGTGTGACAGGGGCATGACAGGGATGGGTTCACTTAGTTCTCCCTCCCTTGCAAATGTATGGCCGTGTCTGATTTCTCCCATGCTGCCTGTGTGTAATCCACACCTTTTGTTTATTTCTTTTATTTTTTTTAACTATGGTCTGTGAAGCATTTATCTGACTGCCGGCTCCGGCACCCTGCAGTGTGAACAACAAACGGAGAGGGGCCCAGCTCAATAGAGGACACTCAGTTTGTTACTTGACTTCACTTGTCCTCCTCCCGGCTCAGTTCGACATTTTTTTTTTTTTTTTTATTATTTTTTTTTTTTGAGATGGTCAGGACCCACCCGGAAATCTCCGGATATCCGGCTAGGCCAGTCCGACCCTGAATGAAGCAGATTAGCATAAGAACTATAGCCTGCTAAATAGAGACTTTTTTAACTTTACCAATAGCCATGAAGACCTGCACTAGTCAAGATGGACAAGCAGAAGGTTATGTACACTAGTCCAGATCAATTTGCGCTATTCCCTGTACAAGTAAAACAATGTTAAAATCAACCCTTGCTTCTAATATGAAATTTTCCTTTCCTTTACCCCTTACAGTTTAAATCATCTTTTATCAATGATGTTGTTAAGAAACTCACAGCAACTCTCAGGTAACATAGTCCTCAGCGGTACACTATAAAATATTTCTCATTAACATATTTACAGCAACCAAAAAATCAGGACCATAATGCACTGCATCAGTGATGTGGCAGATGACAGAGGGAAGAATAACATGAGAAAGATACATAACAAGTGATAAGTGCTGGTGGATGGCAGACAGAGAGGGTGGCAGTTAAGAAAGAATTACTCACCTTAGTAATGTTGTTTCTTCTAATGGAGTCTTGCTATATTATAGACATTAGCAGTTTGATCCAGCTCTAGAACTGCCCCGGAGTGAAATGGTTAAAACCATTCCAAAACAGAATTTTGGCACGAGAGCAGCTCTATCTGTGTTATTTCAAACTTGAACTGTCAGATCTTTACGAGCCAAACTCACTAAGGTCTGTGTGGAAGCTGTAACTCACACTAGCCAAATGGCTACCTAAATAATAACAACCATTGATGGTCCCAACACCCAAGACTCAAGTCAGGGGACCAGAAATACTAACACCATTCTAATAATATGAAAATGGAACATAAGTATAATAAAACACACACGCTGCACACACACACCCCCAAAGTCCCAAAGGGACAAATGCTAACAGGACATAAGTAGTGCCACACTAAGTTGCCCACACCCACCAAGTAGAGGTTCTGAGAGGGCAGGTTGGGGAGGTCTATAATATAGCAAGACTCATTAGAAGAAACAACATTACTAAGGTGAGTAATTTTTCTTCAAACAACATGAAGTCTTGCTATATTATGGACATTAGCAGAATACACAGCAGTACCTCCATGGAGGAGGGGCAGAACCTACTTAGGAATAGGCTCTGAAGAACAGCTTGTGCCAAACCGAGCATCTCTCCTGGCCTGGACATCCAGGGAGTAATGCTTGGTAAAAGTGTGTACCGTTTTCCAAGTAGCAGCCTGGCAAATCTCTAATAAAGGGATATCTCTGGCAGCAGCTAGAGACGCAGCTGTACCCCTGGTAGAATGAGCCCTCAAACTGGGGGCTCTGCCCACTTTCTGATAACAAAATTGGATACAAGAGACAATCCACCTGGCTATTGATCTCTTGGTGGCAGGTTTGCCTTTCCCAACTTCACCATAGGTAAGGAAAAGTTGGAGGGATTCGAACCTGTGACCTTTGGTACACTCTATATAATAACTAAGAGCTCTCTTAACATCCAGGCTGTGCAACCTCCTCTCACCCGAAGAGGAGTGATCAGTGAAAAATACTGGAAGGGAGATAGATTGATTAAGATGGAAATCTGAAACCACCTTAGGCAAAAACTTCCTATTAGTCCTAGGACTACCTTATCCCTGTGGAAAGAAATAAAGTCACTCTCCACTGACAAGGCTTGCAATTCACTTATGTGTCTGGCAGAAGTGATAGCCACTAGAAAAACAGTTTTCCAAGTTAAGTACTTAAGCTCTGCAGAAGCCAGAGGTTCAAAAGGGGGTTGCATTAACTGGGCAATGCAAACATTAAGGTCCCAAGCAGGGGCCGGTTCTCGAAAGGGAGGATTAGTATGGAGTAATCCCTTAAAAAACTTGGAAAACACAGGATGAGAGGAAAGAAGGGATGACTTTCCTGCTGACACAAAAGCAGACACAGCTGCCAAATGAACTCTCAGGGTAGCTGGTCTGAGACCCAAGGAATTAAGATGTACCATGTAATCTAACAAAATGGGCAATTCAGCAGATTCTGGGGAAATATTTTTCCCAGCACACCAAATGGAAAACCTTTTCCATTTAGAACTATAAGTAGCCCTAGTGGAAGGCTTTCTGGAAGCCTTTAGGATCTCAAGAACACCCTGAGAGAGGTGTAAATCAGCAAACTCTAACTCCTCAAGAGTCAGGCCTTGAGGTTGACGGATTTGAGGTCCAGATACCAAACCCTTCCCTGGCCACAAGTCAACAGATTGTGATTCCTGGGGAGGCACAGGGGAAGATGGACTGTCAGAGACAGAAGGAGTGGGTACCAAGGCTGCCTGGCCCAATCCGGGGCAATCAGAATCACCCTGCAAGGCTGAGATCTGATTTTGACTAGTACTTTGAATAGGAGAGGAAAGGGGGAAAGCATAGAGGAACTTCCTCCCAATCCAGAAGAAGGGCATCCAGGGAACTGAGCCCAGCACTGGAGGCCTGCAACAGAACAGAGAAAGTTTGTGATTGTCTGGGGCTGCAAAAAGATCTATCTGAGGGATGCCCCACCTGGCAAAAACTATCCCCAGCACTTGAGGATCCAGGGACCATTCGTGATGGCCCTGGGAAATCCTGCTGAGGGTATCCGCTAGGACATTGTCCTTCCCTGGAAGATGAACTGCTATGAGGGAAGTGTTCAGGGAATAGGCCAGAGACCACAACTTCATTGCCTCGGTGCACAAGGCCGAAGACCAAGTGCCCCCTGTTTGTTGATGTACCACATTGTTGTGGTGTTGTCTGTTCTGACTTGTATCACCTTGTCGTGGACAGATGCAGAAAAAGCTTGAAGAGCTAAAAAGACAGCTCTGAGTTCCAGCAAATTGATGTGGAGCAAAGATTCCTGGGGGGACCAAACTCCTTGAGTGGAAAGGTCGCCCATGTGGGCTCCCCAACCCAGAAGGGAAGCATCTGTAGTGAGAGTCAAGTCGTGAGAAGGGGAAATGAAGGGGACCCCCGCTCTTAAATTGCTCTGATCCTGCCACCACTGGAGAGCTAGGATCAAGGTTCGAGTCACTGGGACCAACTTGGAAGGGGTCTCTTCTCTGAGACCAAAAGGTTCTCAAGTGAAACTGAATGTCTCTCATCTGAAATCTGGCTCCTGCACAACAGCTGTGGATGCAGCCATGTCCCCAGGAGCTGCAGAGTGTCTTGCTGGTCGAGAGACCTGCAGAGTGAAGGAAGAGGCCAGAGCCACTAAATTCCTTACCCTTTCTGGGGGAAGAAAGGCTCTGGCTAGCTTTGTGTCCAATTCTGCCCCTATAAAGGTGAGTACCTGGACTGGTTCCAGAACCGACTTTGGTAGGTTTAGCAGAAAACCCAGGGAGGTGAGAAGCTGCTGGGTGACCTGCAGGTGAGATTTTACCTGTTCTGGGGACTGGCCTACAATGAGCCAGTCGTCTAGATAGGGAAAAACAGCAATCCTATGCCTCCTTAAGTGGGCCACTGCCACTGCTAGACACTTTGTGAATACCCTTGGAGCAGAGGTAAGGCCGAAGGGCATTGCTCTGAACTGGTAATGACCTGAGGGCAGTTCGAATCTGAGGTACTTTCGATGGGAACTTCTGATTAGGACATGGAAATAGGCATCCTTGAGGTCCAGGGAGGCTAGCCAGTCCCCTGGCCTTAGGGAAGGTAAAATCATTGCCAGAGTTACCATTTTGAACTTTGGTTTCAAAAGATGCTTGTTCAGATATCTGAGATCTAAAATGGGCCGCCATTCTCCTGTCTTTTTTGGGGTAAGGAAGTATCTGGAATACAGACCCCTGCCCTGATGCAGGGGAGGAACCCTTTCTACTGCTCTGAGAGCTAACAGGGATGAGACCTCTGTTTCCAGAGCGAGGGTCTCTGAAGCACTTGCAGGAGAAAAGTCTGCTTCTCAACTTGGAAACTTTGAAGCTGAGAACCAGACCCTGGCTTACTACTTCCAGAACCCACTTGTCTGAGGTTAAAGAAGCCCAATTCTGACTGAAGTAAGCCAGCCTGCCCCCACTGGTACAGGAGAATCGGCCCTGGGCACCCCATCCAGGGTGCCTGTTTACTAAGAGCTTTAGGCTGGGGGTGGGAGCAGGTCTGCCCACCCCTCGTCTGCCCTGCCTCTGAAGAAGCCCCTCTGAGCATAGGCAGAGGAGGCCTAAGTCTGGTAGAAAGGCCTGTGAAAAGGCTCACCCTACCCCTGGGGCATGCCTTAGAGGAGTGGCTTGTCATTCCTTAGCCTGGGCACTCTTGTAAGTAGTCCTATATTCATCCATCTTTCTTCATGTAATTCTCTGTCTGCTCTCCAAACAGAGAATTTCCCACCACAGGAAAATCCATAGCCTTAGTCTGGGTATCCTGTGACAAACTAGTACACCTGAGCCAGGCCAACCTACTAAAAGCTACAGATGTGGCCATGACCCTAGAGGAAACATCATTAACATCCACAGCAGCATGAAACTGAACCTTAGAGGCCTCAATGCCATCAGCAGCCACCTGTTCTAGTTCACTAGCCAGCTGGCCATGGGCCTGTTGCCAGTGCATAACAGTATCCCATCTAGATTTCTGATACCTTGCTACATAAGCCATATAATTTGCTTGCCTGAGTCCCAGAGGCTGCCATATACTATTTTTTTTGCCATGGCATCAATCTTCCTGGAATCCTTGTCAGGAGGATGTGAAGCCAAGGAATATTAGCTTTATCACAGGCAGCAGCCTGAACTACCCAAACATGACTGCATTGCTGAGAAAGGAATTCTGTATCAGGGCCTGACAATGTATACCTTCTGTCCATCTTTTATCTACAGGAGGCACAGAATTAGGAGCTTTTAAAATTTTAATTGTTTGTTTCTAAAAGACTTACGTAAAGAATAGACAATCTCCTAGACTCTGGAATATCCATCATTTCTACAAAATCAGGCTCCTCTTGCTCATCCACAGCCTCTTCTAAAGGAAGCTGGAGGGTTTCAGCAACTTTTTTATAAAACATAAAATGAGATGGGGACTCAGACAGCATAGGGGGAGATTCTAAAGGTCTGTCTGGGGAGATGTCCGGTTCAATGGGCACACCTAGACCTTCCCAGCCACATTCATTCATAAAATTCCTCAATATCATAATCCTGAACCACTGGGACCGGACGAACCGACCTTTTACCAGATAGTGGTGGTTCGGACGGACCCTGAGACAGTGACTGGACAATCTGTATGGCTTTTGCTATCTCTGCAGCAGTTGGAGAAGGAATTTTGGACTCCAGACCTGCTGATTTTCTTGTTTTCTTTACTGGAATTGGTTCCTCAGAACCAGCTTTTCTTTTGCCCGAGGAAGTCTGGCCCTGGTCAGAGGGCACTCCCTCTGGTTCGGTTGGCACCGAACCGGGCTGGCCATCTGGGTCAGCGGACTTTTGGGCCTCTCGTTCCCTGAGCCTGCCCAATCTTTCTTCCAGGGTGGCTGCAGGGAAATTCTTACATACCTGGCAGTCTGACTGGAGGTGGTCAAACCCCAGACAGTAAACACATGTGGTGTGTGGGTCAGCCTTGGCAAAGACTTCCCCACAAACATCACAGTGTTGAAACCCAGTGGGCCCGGTTTTTCTTTTGGGTTTCTCAGACATAATGCCAGCCTAACCAAAAACTTGCCCTTTTAACGGCAGTGCCAGGCAAGACACCCTTATCGGTTCCTAACCGTGTCACGGGTATTGGAAACCGTAATAAATCCGTTTTTTTTAGAACCGATAAGAACCGGGAACCGCACTCTAAAATAGTAACTTTTAGTTTTAAATGAGTTTTAAACCCACTGATCGGTTCAAAACCGAACCGATAACTTACAAGTTCCACACAGACAAAACCTTCATTTACTTACAGTTACCACAGATAGAGCTTGAACCGAACAGTTTTGTGGTTAAAATAAAACTATTCTCGGTTAAATCCAACCGAGAAAACACTTTTTAAACCGAGAAATGAACCGAGCAGAAGGAGAAATCTCCGGAGCGACTGTTCACTGAGGCGGAGTAAAGAATCTGACAGTTCAAGTTTGAAATGACACAGATAGAGCTGCTCTCGTGCCAAAATTCTATTTTGGAATGGTTTTAACCATTTCACTCCGGGGCAGTTCTAGAGCTGGATCAAACTGCTAATGTCTATAATATAGCAAGACTTCATGTTGTTTGAATAGAGGGAATTTCCAGAAAGAGAGGGAATTTCCAGAGAGAGAGAGAGAGAGAGGCGCAGTATAAGAGGTCAGGCCAGCGGATAAGGAGGGTGGCACATAACAGAGGGGCGGATAATAGAGGGTGCACTGTATTTCATGACACAGAAACCTGACAATGAAAAACTTCTCTTAGAAGGGAATCGACTAACTTTATCAAAATTAACACCCAAGTAATTTTTTTAGTTACTTAGTCCATCACATCTAGTACTACGCTTCATTTTTAATTAATTTATGTTGGATGTCATCAAAGAGATGCAGAATTTTCTTTGGAGTGATTTCTGTTTTAGAGCTGAGAAGACTGACATACAACACACTTGATGGACATATACAAAGCTAACAGACACAAATAAAGAATGCTTACCTAATGGACTTAATTGGAATCCATCGGCACTCACAATCATGGCCAGCAGGCGAAAGAACAGTACCTCAGGATAACACAGTGGAATATCTCGGTATACAGAGTCAGGATAGTCATACCCGTAACCACATGCAGCACAGTACTGTCTTACAGCTTTTTCTTGTAACCTATAAACAATAAATTGTAGCAACAATTAGAAAAAATTTGCAATGAGCCACAACACTGTGTGCATTACAGGATTTGTGATACATGCCCCAAAGTGGTAGTAAGTAGTGAGGCCAAAGGCTGAGTGTCCTTACACCCCTGGAAAGTTCCCTGTCATCATGCATGTTAGAAAAATGTGTTCACACTTACTGTATTTTTTTTTTATTTTAGTTGTTTAACCAGGTATAGCACACTAAGCTGAAAGCTTTTTTACAGGAGCGACCTGGGAGCATGAGAAGGTTAAGTGACTTGCTCAGAGTCACACAGTATGCAAGTGGAAGCTGTGGGATTCAAACCCAGGTCTGGTCTGCTGGATGTCATCAAATTTGCAGCTTAGAGCCTTAGACCACTGCGCTATACTGCCTCCTTTTCTGATAGCTCCAACATTGACTATGGGCAGTTAATACATATGAGGTAATGAACACTCCTACTGGGGTAGTGGCTACAGCCATAAACTGTCAATCGGACTAGAACCTTGTTCACATGAGCGTTCCGAGATCACTAATGCCTCAGTCAGCTTTGTCCACACAGTACCCATAAAGGCCCATGTAACCAGTAATGTCCATGACACCAAGGTCAATGACCTCTCTTCTTAACCTAACATCAACTACTTTATCACATAAATAATTTAGGACATAGAAACTTAGAAACATAGAAGTTGCCAGCAGATAAGGACCGCAAGGCCCATCCAGTCTTCCCATTTATTCTACCTTATGAATGTGCCATAGGCCTTTACTCTGTCAATGGCCTATCTATTCATACTCATCTGTATTGCTCCCTTATGCCTATCCCATGCCTGTTTGAAGCCCTGCACTGTATTCATATCCACCATTTCCTGAGGTTGGCCGGCCCACTCATCCACCACCCTTTCTGTGAAAAAGAACTTCCTCACATTACCCCTTAATCGGCCTCCCTCTAATCTCAAGCTGTACCTTCTTGCCCTGCTATGTTTCTTATACTGAAACATGTTAAGACTCTTTCACCTTGCTAATGCCCCTATGATATTTGAATGTTTCGATCATATCACCTCTCTCCTTCTTTTGCTGTAGGGTATACATATTGAGCTCCGTTAATCTGTCCTCATATGTTTTCTGGTGCAGTCTCTGCACCATTTTGGTTGCCCTTCTCTGGACTGCCTCAATTTTGCTAATGTCCTTCTGCAGATGCGGCATCCAGTACTGCATGTAGTACTCCAGATGGGACCTAACCAGTGTCTTGTAAAGATGGATCATTATCTCCCTCATACGACTTGTAATACCCCTACTAATACACCCCAACATCCCTCTAGCCTTACCTACTGCTTTAATGGTCTGCTTGGATGATTTCAGGTCATCTGTGATGATGATGCCCAAGTTCCATTCTTCCCTTGTGATTGCCAGCAACTCCCCTCCCAACCTATAAGTGGCTTCAGGGTTTCTCTTCCCTATGTGCTGATCTTGCACTTCTGTGCGTTAAACCCAAGTTGCCACTCTTCCTACCATTTTTCCAGTTTGTCCAGATCTCTTCTTATTCTGCTCACCCCATCTAGATCATCCACTCTGTTGCAGATTTTGATGTCATCTGAAAATAGACAAACCCTACTCTCCAGTCCATCTGCAATGTCACTGATGAAGATACTGAAGAGGACTGGCCCCAAGACTGATCACTGGGGTACTCCACTTGTGACTTGCATCTCTTCTGACTGTATACCATTTACCACCACTCTGTTTTCTGCCTGCCAACCAGTTTGTCACCCAGCTGACAAGCTTCTGACCCACCTCGAGCCTACCCAACTTATTAATCAATCTTCTATGTGGAACAGTATTGAAAGCTTTGCTGAAGTCAAGGTAGGCAACATCAACTGCACCCCGTTGGTCCACCACTCAGGTTACTCAGTCAAAGAAATCTATGAGATTAGCTTGACAGGACCTTCCTGTTGTAAACCCATGCTGTCTTGGATCCTGTGCTCCTGTGGATTCCAGGTGTTGCACTATCCTTTCCTTATGGAGTGCCATTCTAATCCTGCCCACTACAGTACAAGTCACATTAAATGGTTCCTCCAGTGAGTTGGTTTAGCATTTCTGAGTTGCATAAGTGTTGCTGGATCCAGCACAAAGCTCTGCAAAAACTGTTTCTTAAGAGTTAAAACTCAGTTTTGCATTGCATTATGACTGGACTACAGGTGCATTCCAAATGAGTTGCAAAAACATTTTACAAACATTGCTCTTGAGCTGATTAAGCACTGAAAACAATGCAATATGAGTTGCCAATGCATTGCCAACTGTAAAAAACAATACTAAAACTCATTGGTGAAAGAGTTTACTGTGACTTGTAATGTACAGATGTAAGCATGACTGGTCTGTAGTTCCCTGCCTCCTCCCTGCTACCACTCATGTGGAGCAGGATCACATGAGCCCTTCTCCAGTCTTCTGGGACCTCTCCTGAGCTCAGAGACTCACTAAACAGTTCTGATAATGGCTCTGCTACTTCCACCCGTAGCTCCTTTTGTACCCTGGGAAGTATGCCATCAGGTCCTATTGCCTTGTCCACCCTGAACTTAGCGAGCTCTTGTAGTACCCTTTCTTTTGTGAAGGGACTTGTGCACACTTCCTTCCCCTGTGTACATGGTGCTGAGCTGTGGGCCCTGCCCTACATTCTCTTCAGTAAATACTGAGCAAAAGTATCTATTTTAGGATAGATGCTTTTCCTTGGTCATCCTCCACATACTCCCCCTTATCCCCTTTGATCTTAGCAATACCCTTCTGGACTTTCTCCTTACACTAATGTATCTATACAAAGTCTTGTCGCTTTCTTTTATCGTTCGTGCTAGTGTTTCCTCGGTTTAGGCCTTTGCCTGCCTTACTGCCTTCCTTGCTTCCCTTAGGGAAGTTTGGTATGCCTCCCTGTCTTCGTTTTTTCTGCGTTCCCTTATATTTCCTGAAGGCCAACCTTTTGGCTCTGATCTTTTCTGCTACTGTTTTGAAGAACCAAAGTGGTTTCCTCCTCCTTTTGCTCTTGTTTTACTCCCTAACACAAAGGGATGGTGCGTCAAGTATTGCATACTTAATGCTTGCCCATTTTGCCTGTACCCCCTCACCTGTATTTCTTCTTGCCAAGGCTAGCTTAACTCTGCTGGCCATCTTATCAAAGTCAGCTCCTCTGAAGTCCCATATTTTTGCCTTAGAATGGGATGACTTAGTTCTAGCTGCCAAATTGAACCATACCATGTGATGGTTACTGGCCCCCAGGTGACCTTCTACCTGGAGATCTGTGATCCTTTCCCCATTAGTCAGTACTAGATCTAGGATAGCCCTGTCTCTTGAGGGTTGCTGTACCAGTTGTTTGAGGCCCTCCCCCTGCAAGGACTCCACTACTGGTCTAGTTCTGCTGGATGTTCCTGCTAGTATTGTCCAATCTGTATCTGGCATGTTGAGGTCTCCCATTATCAGAACCTCTCTTTTAGTGATCATGTTTTGTATATCTTCTAACAGTAATGTGTCTATGTCCTCCCCCTGGTCTGGAGGCCTGTAGACAACCCCAGTTTGTATGGCTGTCCCATTTCCTGTTTCCAGGGTGACCTACAGATCTTCTGGCTCCTTGTGTGTATTCTGAATTTCTGTAGCTCTGACATTTTCATTGACATAAAGGGCCACTCCACTCCTCCCTTTTTGCACCTAGGTCTCTTCTGAACAGTACTGTACACAGCCAGGTACTGAAGTCTCCCAAGTGTGGTTACTGGTAAACCATGTCTCGCTAATGGTTACTATGTCCACTTTAGCCTCTGTCATTGTTGCATGCAGGTCTAGGATCTTGTTTCCAAGACTGTGGGCATTTGTGTACATGATTTTTTCACTGGCCATATTTTAGTGTGTTAGTTGCTGGGCGAGGTCCAGCGTTTCCGCTGTGCGTCGTATGGGGGACCTGACCTTTTTCCTTACCAGGTGATGCAAATGAACAACAAACATGCTGAACTCCTGTTTGATCACTAGCTGGGGGGGGGGTTCTTCCCGTTCGATGTATCAGGTGCTGCAACCCTCCCCCATTTGCTAGTTTAAATATTCTGCAAAGATGTCAAACTTCTGCCCAATCAAATTTAAAGAACTTTCGCTCCCAAAACTGTTACTAGTTACCTACAAATGTGTGGCCTTTTTCCTGGTATGAGCCTTTGAAACACATGTTTAGCTCCCCACGTCCCCTTCTCTGACCTTCCGTCCTGCTGCCCTCCCTCTCACAGGCCAGCAGGATCTCAGAGAAGGAGATGCCATGGAGAGGACATTACAAAAGAATGAATGAATGGCCTACCCTATTCTGGAGATCTGGATGAAGGATTCTCGCCAACCAATTCTTCTGTCATGTTTCTTAAGTGTCCAGTCAGTGAGCTATTGACAGGCTTGGCATGCTGCTAATGACACTTGCAAAATTAAGATGTTCAAACAATAACAACATTGAATATTAAGAGGGGATGGGACAGGTACAGGGGTATTTGGGGTCCCTCCCCGTTTTCTGGCCCATAGCCTTGACAATGTCCATTGGACTGCTTCCCACCTCCTTTTTTCCTCACTCCTGCTTCCCCCTCCACCCTTCCACCTAGGTAATTCCCCGGTACAACCAGGGTTGTGACTTCTACTACTGTTATACTTTATACGATTGCTATTTACTGCATGTAACTTTATTCCGTAAACCACTTTATACTGTGTTCTTTTTGTTATCTGTATTATACCTTATGTTACCACTGTTGTATTTCACACTGTAACCATGTCTCACCCTTCCTGCGTGAGGTGCCTTGGTACACGAGTCCCTGACTCAAAGGTTGTAAATCCGACTTTCAAAACAAAACAAAAAAATATAAATATAATTGATGAGAACAAGTTAAGCACTAAACTGTAACGGTGAAGCACTGCACAATACTCACAAACTGCACCCTGTGTACCTGGCAAGTCCAATAAAATACAAACATTTCCATTATTAGCATACAATTCTGGAAAACCAGCTATAATTACATACAAATCATCTCAGCTGACATCCAAAGTCCTTAGCAGTTTCACTGAACATGAAGAGGTTGAGCTGAGGTTGACCAAACCTTCTGCACAGAAGCTGGAACACCTCTGGGTTCAAAGTCCATTCTCCTGTCTGGACTGTCTCTCAACTCAGCTAATCAGCATGTACATTCAGTTCCTCTGCTCGATGAACTACTGAGAGTGTCAAGCAGGTTTGTCTCTGCCCACAAAAGTGCCTTGGTTGCTCCTGTTAGCATTCTATTTTTTATTATTTTATATTTTTATTTGAAATAATCAGTTTTACAACCTTTGAGTCAGAGACTCGTTTACAAAGGTACCTCGTCGCAGGGAGGGTGGACAAACAATCATGTGAAGTTTAGACAGTGGTAACAATACAAATTCCCTGACTTCTTGTGCCTCCCTGCTTGCCTAAGTATTCCACGGTGATGGCACTGTCAGACCTTACTTTCACAGCCCTGGACCACATCAGATTGTGAAAATGAAGCAGGGCAAGAAACACTACCCTCTTCTCAGACACATTTATCTGAAGATGTCTCTCCTGAGGGTTCCAGACCCCCTGGACTGGGACTTGGTCAACGACCGCTCTTCAGCTCAACATGCTGACATCGGTCATCAGAATCAGTTCTGCTGGGACTTCCAAGAGGGACCCCTTGCTGAGGTTCTCGAGGTACTCCCACCAAGTTGGCAACTGCAGTACTGACAGAGATAACATGATCAGAGCATGGTAGTCTTGCGATGTCAGTGCCCAGGCTTCCAGTATCCTGTTTCGGAGAGGCCACATATGCAACCGAGAACACAGCTCTAGCTCTACTGCTGCAGTCATCAGACCTAGAATATGGAGAAGCCTGTGAGCAGACACCGTTGACTGGCCTCTCATCCACTGAACCTCTCGCCTCAGGGCCTCCTTCCTGGATGAAGAAAGGAACACTTTCCATTCATCCATCTGGAACACTGCCCCATGTGCTCCAACCTCTAAGAAAGATTTGGGAAATCTTCTCCCAACTGACAACCCAACCACATGACTCCAGCACCTCCAAGATCCTTGACACCAACCTTTCCGCCATCCCAGCAGTTGGCACACAAATGACCAAGTTGTCCAGGTAAGAATATATGTGACATCCCTCCTGTTGCAGCTGCACCACTAACATGATCAGGGTTTTGAAAACACCCTGGACACTGTTGCCGGGACAAATGGAAGTATTCAGTACTGGAAATGCTGTCCCTGAATCACGAACCTCAGAAATTTCTGGTACAACTGGCGAATGGGGATGTGGAGATAGGCATCCTTCAGATCTAGGGATGCTAAATAATCCCCTAGTTAGACAGTATGTATGATCAACTGCAAGGACTCCATGTTGAAGGCTGTCTGGTGGATAAACTTCTTGAAATGTTTCAGATCCAAAATCAGTCTGAAACCTCACAGCTTCTTGGGGACCACAAAATAAACTGAGTAGAATCACAGGTCCACCTCATTCAGGGGAACTGGGGCAACTGCCTCAATCTGTATCAAGTGATCTATGGTCTGGCTCATCACCTGCCTTTTCAATGAATTTTGAGAAACAGAAGATTGCAAAAAATGACCTCCTGTGGGTATACTACCATACTAAAACGCCAGCAGATTAGGCCCAACGGTCTCTCGAGTCTGCTTGATTTTCAGCACCCGCACTGAGGGCCGATTCTGGTGTCCCCCCTCTCCCTTGGGTTATACTGTCCCCAGTCCCAGATGTTCCACCTGTATTGTGCCTGGTCAGATTTACCCTCCCCCGTACCTGTCCCATCCCCTCTTGAACATGTCCACAGTCTCCATCTCTACCAGCTCCCTGGGCAATGCATTCCATGGCTCCACCACCCTTTCAGTGAGATAACATCTCCTCCTCTCCCCTCTGAGCCTGCCCCCATCCAGCTTACACCCGTGACCTCTTGTTGCCGCACCCTCCTTCCTTTGGAGCACCCTGACTGGACCTCCTTTATTGATCCCTTTCATGTACTTAAAGACCTCTATCAAGTCCCCCGTCCTTCCTCTCCTCCAGGGTGTACATGTCTAGCTCCTTCAGCCTCTCCTCATAGGTCCTCTCCCCAGGCCCCAGATCATTTTGGTTGTCCTCCTTTGGACCCTCTCTAGGAGTGTAATGTCTCTCTTTAAATGTGGTCTCCAAAATTGTACACAATACTCGAGGTGTGGCCAAACCAAGTAGTTGTCCAGTGGAAGGATCACTTCTGCCTTTCTGGAGGTAATCCCCCTGGCTACGCATCCCAGCATCCTATTTGCCCTTGCCGCTGCCCTTCTATAGGTCTCTGAGTTGTTCATTTTGACATCTACCACTACCCCCAGGTCCCTCTCACCCTCCGTGACTTGACTCATGTCTCCTCCCAGGGTATACCCCTGGCCTGGATTTCTAATTCCCAGGTGCAAAACCTTGCACTTCCCCGCATTGAATTTTAGTTTCCATTTTCTCAACCACCTTTCTAGAGCCTCAAGGTCCTCCTGCAAGGCCACCCTCCCCTCCTCCCCATCCACCACTGCAGTTAGCTTTGAGTCATCTGCAAAGAGACTCATCTCACTCATGATCCCCCTCCTGATGTTTAAGATATAGGCGTTGAACAGAAGTGGCCCCAGCACTGACCCCTGGAAAACCCCACTAGTAACCCACCTTGGGGATGAGGCTAACCCTCCAACCACCACTTTCAGAGTAAGCTCAGACAGCCAAATGCCTATCCATCTTAGCAACAGTCTCACTACCCCCACTTCCTTCAGCGTATCATTGGGAACTCTGTGGCACAGCCCATAGTGAGAATCTTTAGCACCCACACATCTCACGTTAGTTGGGCTCATCACTGGTAAAAATTCTGCAGTCTTTCGCCAAGGGAAGGGGAGGCAAAGATGGGCCCATGTACCTTCATTATGAGTTACCTCATCTTCTTCCCGTACCTCCATTATGCCTGCAGGCAAAGGATTCTCTGTTACTGTTATCCTTAAATCCAGAATAGGCCCCCTTATTCCTCTGGTTTCTGAAATTCCAAAAGGGTCAAAAACACCTCTGGTCTGTTGCTGCCGAGCAAACCCCCACCTTCTTGATAATGGGTTTGCCTTCTGTTGATGTCTGAACTCCGACAGTTGTCCCTTCTTGTCCAGGATGTCCCTTACAACGTCATTCAGGCTAAGACTGAATAATAACCCTCCATCAAAGGACAGGTTAAACAGCTTCAACTTGGATGCCGGGTCCTCGACCCAGTGCTGGAGCCAGACACCCTGCATAGCAGCTACGATATGTTAGGTGAAGCATGCTGACATCTGTAAACTGTCCACTGCTGCATCCCTCAGAAAGGTGGAGGCCATGGGCACAAGCTCCAAAATGTGTGCCCCTCCGGACTCTGGATGGACACCATCAGCCAAAGCAGTGACCCTTGAGTTTAATGCTTTGGACACGATAAAAGATGCATATGATGTTTGAAGATTTACTCCATTCAAGGCAAAGGCCCTTCTGCACAAGGTTTCCACCCTCTTATTTTCAGAGTAGGTTAGGGCTGCCAAACCTTCAACAGGTACAGTTACGTGCTTGACAGAATTATGCACAACCTTGTTTGCCATTGGAGGGACCTCCTACTTCTTTGAGCTCTCCTCCTCGAACTGGTAACATCTCCTCTCAGCATAGGGAGCTGCCTGTGCTTATCCATCCTGGCTCATTCCTGTTCAAAAATCTGGTCGCAGGGTACAAAGTTTGGAAAACATTTCTGTGCAGAAGAGGCAGACAGGATAGTGTTAATGTCCAAGAACTCCATGACCTGCAATGTCTGACAAGCTTCCGTTATCGGCTATGACAAGGATTTTGTATCAAAAAAGGCAGTAATAAGAATCTTTTTCTTAGGTATAGTCCACTCCCCCCTCCTCTTCCTCACTGGACAGTACTTTCGAGTCAGGATTTTCTCTGTGGCCCCCTGTACCTCATCTTGACCTTCCATGATGCCAAGGTCTGTGGTTGCCTGCAAATGTGGGTGAGCAGTATCACTCTTTTCTAGTGGTCCTGGACATGCATGTACAGGCCCCCCGCCCGAGTCCAGTTTGAGTGTGTTGGTGGGGATGTCCTGCAGGACATCAGAACTCAGCAGGTCATCTGAAAGCAGCATAAAGGAGTTGAGCAAGTCAGCCTTATCGCTACCAATCTGTACCCCAGGTGTACTGACTACATCCAGCTCGGGGGTTCGGCTAGGGGGGAAGGAGACAGAAATGTCAGATTGTGTTACACAATTACAATAGTAAGATCCTAATGGAGAGGGTCTCATAATCCCCCTGCAGGTCTTACATCTCTTAAACATGACAGGTTTCCGATAAGTTATGATGCCACTTCCTAACAGTCAGTATCACAAAACATGGCAAACAAGTATGCTGCAGTATTGTATGCTGCAGTCAGAAATCTAGACACAAAATATATATACAGGGCCTCCTAAGGATGCTATAATAATGAACAGGGATGAGGTTACGGAGACAAAAACTTTTCCTTGTGCCTACTGTCTATTCCCCCCCGAGCCGAGCACTGCGTGACTGCAGACCGAGAACTGCCTGTCTGATCGCTGTGTCCAAACCCTGTCTCCGCTATGCTCCCACTAGTGCCTGTGCCCTTTATAGAACTTACCCCCCCCGCACTGCTCCATGGAAACAGAAAGCACCGGTGTCTAAATGAAAAACAGCAGCCATGCTGTCCGACAAAGGAACTGCAGCTGTGTGTTAAGGAAGGACATTCAGCCTCAGCTACTGTGCTGGGCAAGAAAAACAGTTCAGGCATGGTCACGTGCTACTGTAATGCTGTCACGTCGATGCGTGTGACATCACTACATCTTTCAGGAGCATACTGGGTGCCAGAATCATGAGCCCAGGAAGAAAAAAGGGCACAAATATGGCTGTCAATTTGTGAGTGCCGAAGAAGTGAGAATACACAAATATACACTGGCAAGCTGCCAGCAATGGCATGGGAAACCGTGCGACTCGAAACAGAGCAGGAAACACACACACTAGTAAGTGCTTCTCATAAACATTCAGGCAAGGAAAGAAAGGCAATTTTTCCTTGAAGAGTCTTTGTTCCCCCAAACAGCCTCAGTGATGAACTAGCACAGGCAAGACTAACACTTTAGCAAAGCTTAGCACTGAATGGCACTAGACTGCTTGGACTTTCCTTAAACAGATTCCACTCAGACTATGCTAAATCCAAGCAGGAGAAGGGAGAGGGATGGAGGGTTCATCGACTGAAGAATGCTAGGGAAAAAAGAGAAAAATGGAAGGTGATTACTATAAGTCCAACACTAACTGACGAAATGTGCCCCCACAAATAAATTAAATCGCTTACCTGAGGCACTAGGATGATGGTACAGGAGACCTCCGTTGCACACCCTAATAACAGTACAGTGGTATGTGGTCCCCAATTCATGCAAATAAGGCACTTAAATAAGATGTTTCTGGCAGGACAGTCAATTTGAAAGCCACAGCTTTAGAGGCATAATTTCTAAATTTGAGGGAACCAGGTAGACCCAACATACCTCCAAGTTGCACAATCCTTGTCAAAAAACAACAAACTGTAGAAAGATGTTTCTTAAAAAGAAACCTCTATATGCTGTCCTACCCCTCTAATGGTACAGCAAAAACTGAGGAATTAGTGATCTTGGAATGCTCATGTGCCCAAGGTTCTATGCTGACTTGACAGCTTTAGGCTGTGCCATTATCCCAGTAGGTTTGTTTATTACCCCGTATGTATTACCTCCCCACTGACAACATGGAGCAATACAGAAACAGTTATCAGTCTACCTAATGTTTGCAGCACTGTATATTTTATTTGTGTGTGTGCAGTACTTGAAGTAGAAGTGTGAGACAAGCACTAATTCACAGGCAGCAGAGTTTTGGGGGAGCAAATTCATTGAGACTTTACAGGATTTCAGTAAGCTAAGGGAACAGTTGGAAGAAAGCACAAGAAATATAGAATTAGGTAGAGGGGGCAGAGGCAAAGTGAAGAATTAAAAAAAACAATATTATAAGCAGAAGAAAGCTCAACAGTAATGGAATCAAAGGGAAAAAGGGTAAGAGGTCTAATGTGGTTCACAGCCAAAGTAAAGATGGTGGTAAAATCCAGAAGAGAGCATTTTTAACATATTAAGGAAGCCAACAGAAGAAGGATAGGGAGAAGCACCTGGAGGCAACAAAAGCAGCCAGCAAAAAGGTGAGGGAGGCCAAGGTGGAGATGGAACTCCTATGGCAAAGGGAGTGAAGCAAGGCAACAAGACATTCTTCAGGTACATCCAGGAGAAGTGTAATGTCAAGGAGGTATTGTGAGAATAAAGAATGAAAAGGATGAGAAGAGGGAAGATAAAGTGAAAGCAGAAAATACTAAATATATATTTTTTGTCCTTATTTCAGATAAGGACAGGCCACTTCTGGAATGTGAGGAGAAGAGAGGACAACAAGGGCTCAAGTGGCACGGTCAAACTAATGAAATAAAAAAGAGGGCTGAAAAATCTCTCCAGGTTAATAGTAGAAAAGTCTACGGTACCTGCCATCTTACAGCCAAGTATGCCAATAAAGTCAGCAGCAGTGATAGCTGAGCCCCTTGCAGACATCTTCAACTGTTTGCTGGCCACGGTGGTGACCCCGAAGGACAGGAGGACAGCAGACATGGCTCCTTTACAGAAGAGTGGAAGGAAGGAGGAGCCAGGAAACTACAGACCAGTCAGCCTGATGTCTATAGTGAGAAAAATGATGGAATATTACTAAGGGAGCCACTGGTGGACTTCCTGGAGGAAATGGACTGCAGGACCACAGACAACAGGGGTTCACGAGGGGAAGGTCTTACCAGACAAATCTGAACAACTTCTCTGACTGGGTGACCAGGGCAGCAGATAGGGGACAGGCAGTAGATCTGGTATTCTTGGATTTCAGCAAGACCCTTAATTCATATCCCCACAGAAGACCAATCAGAAAGATAAGAGACTTGGGGACAAAGGAAAATTGGGTGGAGAACTGGCTGAAGGAAAGAACACAAATGGTAACAATTAATGTGGAGTTTTCAGAGGTAAAGGAAGTAACAAGCAAAGTAGCTCAAGGGATGATGCTGGGCCTGGTCCTTGTCAATGTATTTAATTGTGAAATAGGGGAAGGCATCAAGAGCAAGAGCTCTCTCTTTGCGATGACACAAAAATCTGCACAAGGATGAACACAAGGAAGGTATAAGAGAACCTGGAGGATCTGGCAGGTTAATGAGCACTGGTCAAAGATCTAGCAGCTGGGCTTTAATACAAAAAAAGAAAAATTAGGTACACTGGAAAGAGGTACCCTTGAGTGCAGTATGAAATGTGGGGAGTAGTGCTGGAAGGTGCCATGGAGGAAAAGGACTTACTGTAGGGGTTATGGTATCGGACAGCTAAACAACAGCATATTGTCAAAATGGGAGAGTGCCTCAGAAAAGCACAAGCAAAACAAGCAAGTGGGAGGAGTGGAGGAACAATGGGGAAACATCAAAACTGCCATTACAGAGGTAACAAGCCTTTGTGTGAAGCAAATAAATCAAAACAAAAAAAAAAAAACACTATGGTTCTCAAAAGAGGTGGCTGGGAAGGTTAGGGAGAAAAAGATAGCATTCAGGAAGTATAAGAAAACACAGAAGGAGCAGGGCAGTGAACTGTACCAGTTAAAGCAGACGAAAGCGGGGAAGGCAGTCAGAATAGCAAAGGCCCAAACGAGGAAAAGATAGCCAATTCGGGTAAGAAGGGGGATGAAACCTTTTATAGGTACATTAGGGAGAGAAGAAAGACCAAGGGAGGGATAGTGAGGCTTAATAAAGGGGAGGGTGGGTGGGCAGAGAGGGACAGTGAAAAAGCAGGGATACTGAACGAATGCTTCTGCTCAGTATTCACAAAAGAAGAGGAGGGGGAGGCACCTAATCCAATCAATAGAAGCACTCTGGAAAAGGGGATCAATACCAGTCCTTTCACAGAAGAAAAGGTTCTGAAAGAACTCCTAAACCTGAAGGTGGACAAAGCAATGGGGCTTGATGGGATTCACCCAAGAATTCTAAAAGAACTAAGTGGAGAACTAGTGACACCACTGACAACCCTTTTTAACAAATCATGGGAGGATGGTGTGGTACCTAAGGACTGGAGGAGGGCAGATGTGATTCCCCTTCACAAAAGTGGGTGCAAAGCAGAGGCAGGAAACTACAGACCTGTTAGCTTTACCTCAGTGGTAGGGAAAATGACAGAATCACTTCTGAAAGAATTGTTGAGTATCTAGAGGCCAGCGGGGCACAGGATCCAAGGCAGCATGGATTCACAGCGGGAAGATCATATCAGACGAATCTAATAGATTTCTTTGACTGGGTGACCAAAGTAGTACAACAGGGAGGGGCTGTGGACATGGCCTACCTAGACTTTAGCAAGGCATCTGACACAGTCCCACACAAAAGATTAATAAACAAATTAGCCAGCCTAGGAGTGGGTCCCAAGGTGGTAGCCTGGGTGAAAAAAAAATTGGTTAGACAACAGGACACAGAAGGCAATAGTAAACGGAGTCCACTCCAAAGAAAGGGGGATTACTAGTGGAGTATCGCTGTGTTCAGTACTGGGTCCAGTCCTTTTCAATGCCTTTATAAGTGACACTGCAGAGGGACTGGAAGGAAAAATATGCCTCTTTGCAGACCGCACAAAGATCTGCAACAGGGTTGATACACGGAGTGGGTGGTGTGGAAAGGATGAGAAAGAACTTGGTAAGTTTGGAGGAATGGTCAAAAGTATGGAGGCTTAGATTCAATGCAAAGAAGTGCAAAGTAATGCACCTGGGAAACAAAAACCCAGGGAAAGAGTACACAATGGGGGGGAGGTATTAACAATAACAAAAACGGAAAGGGACCTGGGCATAGTCATATCAGATTACCTAAAATTAAGCAAGCAATGTGTGAAGGCAGTAAGGATGGCTGGGGGGATACTGGGATGTATAGGGAGAGGCGTCACCAGTTGAAAACAGAAGTTGTTATCCCTCTCTGCAGACACCTGGTGAGACCCCATCTGGAGTACTGCGTGCAGTTCTGGAGACCCCATCTGTGCAAGGACATAGACAGGATGAAGGTAGTCCAGAGGAGGACAACTAAAATGGTGCACGGTCTGCAACAGAAGACAAATGAAGAGAGACTAAAGGAGCTTAATACGTATACCCTTGAGGAAAGGAGGGAGAGGGGGGACATGATAGAAACTTTCAAGTACCTCAAGGGAATTAAAGTCCAAGAGAGTAGCATCTTTCAGAAAAAGAGATGTGCAAGAGCAAGAGGACACAAATTGAAGATGGGGGGGGGGTCGGCTCAGGGGCAATGTGAGGAAGTATTTTTTTACAGAGACGGTGGTAGATGCATGGAACGGCCTTCCAGAGGAGGTTGTGGGGTCAAAAACAGTGGGGGAATTCAAGAATTCACAGGACAGACATAAGGCAATTCTGGTGGGGAATAGGAAGAAGTAGGCTGTTTGTTAACTAGGATCTGTAGCTTATCCAGTAGGTAGGGAAATGGGCAGACTAGGTCGGCCAAGCGGTCCTTACCTACTGTCAAAGTCTATGTTTCTTTACTGTAACAGAACCGTGGGCAAAGAAAACAGGATGCTAGGTTGCACTGGGAGGGGATAAGCAGTAGAAGTCAGGAGGTGATCCTCCCACTGTACTGGTCACTGGTGCGACCATACCTAGAATCCTACCCAAGGTACTGGAATCCACACCAGAGGAGAGACTACAACAAGATGGGATCAAAACAGCACAGGACAACCAAGATAGTCCATGGACTAAGTAGCAAGACATACAAGGAGAGGCTGCAGGACTTGAACATGTACACCCTTAAAGGGGAACTGCCAGCAATGAGAGCCTCACACCTAAATGTGAGGCTGATCCCAGATTTGCCCTTTGTGTGCAAAAACACTTTTTTTACCTAATGATTACTGTAGTGTAGTAGATTGCATCAGGCTAATTCCACTGACTTGTAAGATATTTTCTGTAACCAGAAATGCCAGACTCCCTTCTAGCTGACATCAGATGAGAACTGCAGCAGTGATAGATTCAGTAGCATACAGTGAATGTCAGAGTTTTTTTTTTTTTATAAGCTGTAATCTACTGTTTGCTGATCTGCTGTTCTCCTGGGGCAAGATATAGTCACAAAGGACTGTACTAAGCCCCGAAAGCACAGCAGGACCAGCAAACATCTGATTTTAACTTACAAAACCTTTAACATGCATACTGCAGGCTATTGAATCTCACAGCTCTGCAGTCATCCTCTGATGTCAGTTACAGGGGATTCTGGGATTTCTGGTTACAGCAAATGGAATCTGAAAAGTTAGCAAAATTAGCCCAATACATTCTTCTATACTGCAGTAAACAGTAAGTAAATTACGTTTTTTTTTTTTTTTTACACAAAGTGCAAATTGGAAATCAACCTCACACTTGGGTGTGAGGCTCTTATTGCTGACAGTTCCCTGTTAAGAAAAGGAAGGAAAAGGGTGACATAATAGAGACGTACAAGTGCCTACACAGGATAAATAAGATGGACACCAACAGGGCTCCAGATTTGGTGAGTACTGACCTATTTTACTCGCCTCATTTTAAGAAATACTCTTCAGAAAGTTTTTTTAATGAGTACCAATATGCACCCAACATTTGTAAATGCTCCACACACCACACAATAGTGCTTCATAACAAAACAGGTGATTTCAAAACAAACATTTTTTTGTCCAGATTTACTTAACTCGTAAGCATCCCAATTTTGTTTTATTCACCATATTTTAAAACTGGTGAGTAAATAACTCCTACTTGCCAACATTATCTGGAGCAATGTTGGCACTTGATCAGTTCTTATCTAGAAACTACATTGTTTTGTTTTTTTTTTGAAATGTACTCCTCACTCCATTCCATCCAGACATTTGCACACATCTGAATTTGGTTTTACTCACCTCACTTTCAAAATGAGGAGTACAGTACTCATCCCAAAAATCTTATCCAGAGCCCTGGACACCGAGGAACTTTACTCCTTAAGCTCAAATACAGTGACAAGAGGAAACTCACTTAAACTCACTGGGGGAGATTCAAAAGGGATGTCTGTAACCACTTTTTCAAAGAAAGAGTGGCGGACGAAATGAACAAGCTGCCAGAGGAAGTGGTACAGGCCAAATCAGTGAGCAGCTTCAAACAGGGATGGGCCAGGTATATGGGATGAGTTAGAAAAATAAGGCAACAAGAAAAGTGAGGGATTGCCGCTACGGCAAGTGCAGAGTAGTTACTGTAGGTAGTGTGGCAGTCTAGATGCACCGACAGGCCTTTTTCTATTGTTCTTGTCTATGTATCTGTGTAAATTTAAAATCTTTATCAGGGCTGTCTACTAACAGAGACGATACTGGAGAAGGCTAATTAAAAGCCTTTCTAGGGACTAGAAAAAATAGATTTGAAAGCTATTTGCAGGACAGTCTGACAAAGTATCAAGACGTGGTGAATCAGAATTCAGAGATTTTGACGGGAAATTAATGGGCATAGGAAACTAATTAAAAGCCTTTGTCAGGGTTCCAGAGAGAGGAGGAGGAGGAAAGGCTGGTTAAACCCCCTTTTCCAGGTTACTGAACAGGAAGAGGACTCAGTGTTAATGCTGTACACGAGAGAAGAAGCAGCTGATCAAATTGTCAGTGCAAAGTCAGAGCAGAAGACAGCACATTAATAGCCCTTGCCATGGCTACTACCGAACAGGAGGTAAGTTACATTAATCAGGGCCTTTTCAGGGCATTCCACCAGCCAGGGTACAACAGTTACTGACTCTTCTATGGGAAGCGTACAAGGGGCATCACCAGTTAATAAGCCCTTTGCAAACAAAAATCACTGTATAACTGTATTTTTAGACCTGTTGGTAGCCTTTGACCAGCTGACCAAGATATTCTACTCAACCAGCATTCAGACTTGGTTTTAGTTTTCAGCCATTACTTGGATTAAAATGTGATCTCACAAGCAGGCTATAATGCATTCACTTGTCTATTACCAGCTCTGATCATGTTCTATTTTAAAAGGTGAACCCCAAGGCTTGATCCAGGGTCACTTTTCCATTTTCCCTATATATAAATGTTATTTCTAGACCCATACAAACAAGGAAAGCCGGGCACAGTAGTATATTTAGAGGATTTTGGAAGCACCTCATGGCTGCCATTGCAGCATTATTTACCGCTTTCAAAACCTTCTAAGAGTGCACAGTTGTGCCCCCCCCCCACACGGCACTGGTCCTAGGCAATGTCAAGAAAGCCTACCCCTTTTAACCCAATCTCTGTCTGAATCCACATCAATATCCCTGGCAGATGTTTCCACACAATGAGCATGCTCGGTCCTACTCATTTGCGCTGAGGCCAGCTGAAGTGGCAGGATAGTCTGTGCAAGTCGCTGTACTCAGCTCTGCTCACAGATGTAGCTAGACTTTGTAGGGTCAGTTGGGTGCTGGGCAGGGGTTGGAGAGTAGTGGGTACGGAGGGAATGGGCCGAACGGGGGGAACATCACTGTATGACAGGGACTGGCATGGAAGGGGGGGTACCACTAGACTGCCGGGGCTACTGATTTGGATTCAACAGGGAATGAGACAAGAGGAGGAATATCATTAGGCTGACAGGGCTGTATGATTCATGGTCATACATCACTTTAAGACAATGGTACTGAGTTCATCTTTATACTACCAGGGATCTACACTTTAGTAAATGAGGATCAGGTGAGGCTGGCACAATGGGCAAACTTGACACAATACCTTTGTGCCTACAAAGGTGCAAAAGCATTGCACAGAGCTGTTAATGGCCACATAATGGCTTGGAAATGGCTCATAATGCCTTGCATGCTTTATGTGGTCATCTGCATACAGACCTTTGAATATGGCATCCCGAAGTAAACTCATTATCCCATTTGGAATGCTCTTTCCCAGTTTACTCTTGGGTGTCTGCTGCCAACAGAGGGCGGTGGTGCACACTACATATGCACTTTACACCATTCTACCACAGCCCGGTATTCATACAGGCAGCGCACACTGGACATGGAGTGCTCTGTGTATGACTATGCCTTTCAGACAGTTACTCTATTTTTTGCACTGTGCTATGATTTACTTAGCACAAACGGCTGCCTCTGTCTCTTAAAACAGCCTAGTTCTCAACACTGCAAAACTCTGTATTAGAATGTACAGTATTGTATCTTACAAATACTTTGATATCCATCTTGACAGTAAATTAACCTTCTGGGAACATATCACATCCTTCTTAGCTGAGAACCAAACCTTACTTTTTTCTGCCATAATAAAATCAAGTTTCTCTTTTTTGATGAGTTTGTCTAGTCCCAGTCTGAAAGCAGCACCTCTGGGGCCGAGTGCACATTCTCTTTTTCCTATTACCTAAGAAGTCTATATATGAAGCATTTGAATGTCCACCACAGACCTCATTTTGAGCAAAACACTCTAAAATATTAAATGAGTTGTGGAAATTTAGTACTCTTGGAGGGAGCATTCCAAAGAGGCAGTCTGGAGGAAGGGCAGTGCATAGGCTCCATAAAAGAATGCCAGTGGAGAAGAAACACCTACAGTCTGAGTTCTGTGCATCTCTTGAAGCAATTCACATCCTCCAAGTGTAGTCTACCTCCAAGTATACTACCCACCCGATTTCCATTGTCCTGATCCGGTACAATGCTGAGACAGTGGCTGCACTGCACTGAGGAGCGCCAACAGGACAAAAGATGAGCCTGCAGTTTGTTGTTCTCTGCCCATACAGGATCAAATGCATAATAAGCCAGTCTAGAAGGCAATTTTTGTTCTGGTGAAGCATTGTTAGCCTGCCCCGTTGAAGGATTTGCATAACCATGATGCCTCAGGATGGGTTTGAGGCTTTATATTATATAAGCTGTGAAAAAGTGATGCCCCATTCACTTCGACTGAGAGTGCTTCAATGATCTGTTGCCACTGAAACCAGTGTCCATAGTCCATGAAAAGAAGATCTAAATGGATAAAGAATGGTTCCATAATGGTTTTGTCCAGTGGGCCATTAGGATAATGTAAAATAACGAACGTGTTAATTATTCAGCTTTTGAAGGCACGTGAAAATGTGTCCTTTTTCCTATAAGAAACTGTCTTTGTACCGTAATACGGATTGATGTGCTAAAGTTTTTATTCAGTGCTACACTAGTTTTTTCCTTACAGTTATTGAAGTTTTTGTGAATGTTCTTTTGGAAAAAAAAAAGTAGGCCAATAAGAAGTTATTGGCCCTCTGCACAGACAGTTGGTAAGACCACATCTGGAGTACTATGTACAGTTCTGGAGACCCCTTCTCCGCAAAGACATAGACAGGGTGGAGGCTGTCCAGAGGAGGGCAACCAAAATGGTGCAGGGTCTGCATCAGAAGACATATGAAGAAAGAATAAAGGAGCTTAAGATGTATAGCCTTGAGAAAAGGAGAGAGAGGGGGACATGATAGAAACTTTAAAATACCTCAAGGGAATCAACAAAGTCCAAGAGGGTAGCATCTTTCAGAAAAAGAAATGTGCAAGAACAAGGGGGCACAATTTGAAGATGGGGGATGGGACGGGACGGCTCAGAGGTAATGTGAGGAAGTATTTCTGCACAGAGAGGGTTGTAGATGCTTGGAATGGCCTTCCTGAGGAGGTCGTAGAGTCAAAAAAAGTGGGGGACTTCAAGAATGCATGGGACAGATATAAGGCAATTCTATTGCGGGTAGGAGGAAGTAGGCTGTTGGTTAACTAGGATCTGCAGCTTATCCGTTAGGTAGTGAAAAGGACAGACTAGGTGGGCCAAGCTGTCCTTATCTGCCATCAAATTCTATGTTTATTTCTTACTGGTGCACTATCTTAACCTAAGCGTTACAATGTTCCCTCTTTTAACCCTTATAGTACTGTGGGAGTATATATACACATCCTGAATCTATATACATTCAAACTCAACAAAACTGAATCAAAATCAGCTATGGGTTTTGAACATGTAAAGTTCACAATACACTTTTAGGAGATATCAAAAGCTGACCAATGTAAAGTGCAGATACTGAAACAGCCTTCCTAGCTTACATATCTATAAAACAGAAAGTCTGAAAATGTAGTTTTGCAGCATTTTCTGGCTGCATATTGACTTCATACTGAAAGCATTTATAAACCCAAATTGGTTTTAACTCCATAAATTCTCAGGGACTTCTTCAATTAACTCTGTAGTGACACTGACTTGAAAACTAGGTGTGCCACCCATGTGGATCTTAAGCTATGTTTAAGAGGCGATCTAATGTAATGCTTAAGAGATATCAGAAAAAATGGAACGTTCCAGAAAATGGAACCAAAATACATGAATTATTAGTGGAGTTGTCACGATCAATTACCTGCATGGGTGGAAAATGAATAAAATAGCAGCCCTTAGTGTGACACTTTATCCATGCAAAGCCCACCATGGAGTTCATCTTTTTTTCCTTCTTCCAGTTTTTACTCAAAATGCTGGATTTTCAGTATGCTTGTAAATTCATCAGTATGCTGGCCACACTAGAATCTTTATAAAGCAGATATAAAAAACTAGGCTACATACTGTATACAGCTATTGTATCATACTGTTCTGCACCGGTCTCCCTGCAGCATGGACAGTTACAGCTCTACTTTGGACTGTCTGGTTTCCTTCGGCACTACAGATTCTCACATACTGGCTTGTATGTTACCTAATTTAGATCTTCCTTTCCAACCCCCATGACAAATTGGTACTTCGTCCATGAGGGTAACAGAGTGTAGGATCCCGCTTACCTCTGCATTGTCCGCCCAGCACGCTTTGCTTTTTACAGACAGGGTTCGTCTTTTTACGTTACTTGGTCCCCTAGGTATGCAGCTCAGGGACCCCCCAAAGCTATGTAATAGCAACCCTAAGCAAGTTTCACCTAAAGCTCACAGACCTCTTCTTGAAGCTATCAAAAAAATCTTGCTGCTCTTACTGTTATGTTCTGGTAATGTCGAAATCAACCCTGGTCCTCCTGCAGCAATCTCTTCGCCTGCCGACCTAGCCGGCATCAAAGGATTGAGCTTCATGCATATTAATGTGTGCAGCCTACTAAACAAATTTGCCTCTACTCAAGCATTGACTTCCCATACAATGCATGATATACTCGTGGTCACTGAGACTTGGCTCAGACCTGGTACCTCAGATAGTGAGGTGAATATTCCATCAGATACCCTGTTCAGAACTGACAGACTCACCAGAGGAAGAGGAGTTGCCATCTATGCCAAGGAGAAATTGTCTGCATGAGTTATAGATTAGTCCTCACTCCCAAAGGAATTTGACAGCCTGACTCTCAATGTCAAGCCATCTTCCTCCGTTTCTTTATGCATCCTAGGATGCTACAGACCTCCATCCGTACGGCTACAAGTTCTGGACCATATAAATAATATGATGGGATCCCTTCAATCAGAGATCATTATACTAGGAAACCTCAATATGGACCGGTACTCCAATAGTTCCTTACTCCTAAAGACTATTTGTGACTCCTTTGGTGCTTTCCCAACTCATTTCTGTAGCAACACGTCCAAACAAAAAGTGCCCTAAAAATAGTACATTTCTAGATCTCATTTTAGTAAGCAAACCCCATCTGTTTTTACCTGCAGGAGTGTTCTTCTCAAATTTCAGCGACCACCGTATTATAGCAGGTGCAAGATCTGCCCCAAAACTACCATCCCTTTCCAAATTCTCACTCAAGAGGAAACAGCATAATTCTGACATCTCCACATTCCTCTCCGACTTGCGAGATTCCTTGAGATGGCAGGATTTTTACTTGGCCAACGCAGTGCCTGTGGCCTATGATATCTTTCAGGAAATCATGTTAGGGGATCTGGATAAACATGCACCACTGGTCCAGATTCGTTCTAAAAATAAACCATGTCTTTGGTTTATAGCCCAACTAAAGACCTCCCTGTTGCATAGAGATTGGCTTTGGAAAAAAGCTTGGAAATCAAAACTTCCAGATGACTGGACATTGTTCAGGAAGGCTAGAAACCACTGTACCAATCTGGTTAGGGAGGCTAAGGCTAGCTATTTCCGCAAAAAACTGGATGCTTCCAAGTGCTCGGCAAACTTCTGGAAAACCATCAAGGATATTCAAGGGCACTTGGCTGCGAGCACCTTACCCACAAAAAATCGCCACTGACACAACTTCGGTGTCTGATTAATCAACTATCCTCGACGCTTTTAATAACCATTTTGCTACTGCAGGTCTCGCTGTCGATGCCTCCCCTGCCAATAACCTCCACTCTAGTCTTGGAGCACTGGACTTACCAGATCGGGTCACAAGCGCAGCCTTCTCCCTGTAGCCTACCACCCTGAGAGAAGCTGAGGATCTTCTCCTACAACTGGATGCTAGGAAGAGTGCAGGGGAAGACCAACTGGACCCATTCTTCCTGAAGCTTAGTCTTCACATCGTGGCTGTGCCCATAATGCACCTTTCTAACCTCTCCCTTTCGCAGGGTGATATTCCTCCCATATGGAAAGTAGCTCATGTAACCCCCTTTTTAAATCTGGAGATCCCAGCAACCTGAATAACTACAGACCAATCTCCCTACTTCCCACCCTTTCCAAATTGTTGGAAAAAATAGTGAGTATGCAGCTCAGGAACTACCTCGAAAGTGGGAACCTGCACAATCCTTATCAGTCAGTATTTAGGCCTCATCACTGTACTATTTCAGCCCTTGTAAAGGTCACCAATGTCTGGCAGTGTGCCTTGGATTCAACAAACTTTGTGCAGTACTTTTAGACTTAAACAAAGCATTTGATACGGCTGATCACGAGCTGTTCCTTGTCTCCCTCAGAAACATCAGCTGTGACCCCCCATCGTGAGGTGGTTCTCAAACTATCTAACAGGGTGACAGCAGCAGGTCAAGGCTGAAGGGGAATTCTCATCCCTGAAACCCCTACTGAGGGGCGTACCGCAAGGCTCTATACTGTGTCAGTTGCTTTTTGCAATTTACATTAGCAATATTGATGCTGACATCAAATCTGCTAACATCTACCTATTTGCCGATGACACGGTACTTTATATTGGAAGACCCTCTCCGGAAGCAGCTTGTAGGGATCTGCAACGGGAATTTAGTCTTCTACAACTACCGCTCCTGAATGCCCAAAAAAAAAAACCAAAGGCGATGCTTTTTTCTCCCTTTTCATACATCAATAACCCCACAACTCAAGGTAATATTCCCCAGATCCACACTCTTCTTGGCGAATCGCTGAAATATGTTACTAAATTCAAATACCTGGGGGTGTGGATAGACCAAAAGCTTTCCTTTTGTGGTCACATTGAGGATCTCTTAAAGAAGCTTAGGCAGAGGCTTGGCCTCTTCTAGAGGATCAAAAATGTTCTAATCACTGGATGCCAGGAAGAGAGTGGTCCAAACCACATTCCTTACCTTACTGGATTACGCAGATTTCCTTTACAGCCAAGGCCCCATGTCTGCTCTAGCTAAATTAGCCACACTCTATCATCGGGCCTAGAAGTTCATATCTGGTCTCCCATACTCCAACATCGCTGCTTCCTTTACACCGCAATAGGTTGGTCATCCCTTAACTACAGAAGACAGAGGAATGCAGCTCTCTGGACATTTAGGGCCATCATGAAGATGTTGCCTCAGTACATCTCGGACTGTCTTCCTCTAGGTGTGATAGGTAAATATGCCTTAAGGAGTTCCTCCATTATGTCCCATGCAGTACCGAAGTCCAAGTCGCGTTTCGGCAGGTCTGCCATATCTCACGCTTTACCCTCTCTCTGGAACTTGCAAAAAACCCTGAAGTTGGCCTACCCAATCAAACTATCAGCTTTCAAAGTACTTTATTCTCACTCTATCAAGGAATCCTAAAACTGCTTCCCCTGACGTCACCTTCCCCTAGCCTCAGTTCCATATGCTCCAGTACATCCCTTTACTGGTACTTCTTTCCTACCCCTCTTGGGCAATGTTACTGCCTATAAGAACTTAACTGACTGCTCCCTCTATCCCGACCCTATGTTTTTCCTTATTGTTAATGCCTTTTCCATGTCCTCCTGGCTCCCAGCTACATTACTTGCTTGGTGTTTTGATTTCCACTCCCTAGCTGTTGCCACCTTCCCCCATGCAATCACTACATGCCTTTGTGGGCACTCCATGTACCTCTCCTTACTCACCCTCTTGTGTCCCCCCTCCCCACCAAGCTCCTTCAATCAATAACTGTATTCAAGGATGCATCAAATACATGCTGTAATTATAGTTGCGTAGGTTTAACCAGAAAATACTGCATTACAGCTGCTATAATTTTTAGCTACATATGCGTCATGGTCTTAGCTTAATGGCTCTTTTTAATACTCCATTTCGTCAGTGTCAGTGGCTCACTAGGTAGCACACTCGCCTCTGAGGCTGGGAGATCAGAGGGCGCAGGGTTCAGTTCCCACATCTGGCACTTGGGTTAATATCCCAGTACTAACACTGTAGTGCAGCATGAGAGGGGTGCTGCACTTCTGAGGTGCCGTCTTTCAGATGAGACATTAACCCGAGGTCCCATCTGCCTGTTCTGGTGGCAGTTCAGGTGGATGTTAAAGATCCCATGGCACTTCTCGAAAAGAGTAGGGGAATTTCCCCCGATGTCCTGGCCAAATTTCCCTCATTCACTAAAAAAATACCACCAACAGCTTAATCTGATTCAATGTCAGTTGGCATTCATCTGTATCCCCCTCCCCGGGTCGTGCCTGAAAATAGGCAGGATTTGTCTAGTGCACTTACCCGGTCAACAAAAACTAAATAAATAAAAAATATTACAAATCTCCTGTGCATAATTACTGCTCTTTGTAAATACTATGAAAGTCTGAATTCATTTTGTAGATATTGTTTACCCAATTATGATGTGAGCGAGTATTCCTTTGTATGTATTGTTAACCTCTCCTTTCCAGGTCCATCTTGAAAATGAGCTTGCTCAACAATGTTCGCCTGGTTAAATAAAGATTTTGGATGACTGATTGAGTGATAGAGCTATTGTTTCAGGATTTACTCCACACTGCAGAATAGTAATGGAAAGAAGTGTCTGCTACTGTACATTTCAAACTTTAGGAACAAGGCAGGGTCTCATTGTCTAATTTCTAATCCTGGCTCATTACTGATAAAGAGTACTTTATTAACCGCTATCTGCTCCTTGTTTCATATCCTAAAGAGCAGATACTGTATATAGTATAAGTAAACAAAGTTTAAAACTGGTATGCAGTGGTGTTGCATGGTTCAGTTGGTAGCACAGTCATCTCAGGGCCAGAAGGTCATGGGTTTTAGCCCCACACCGGGACTTGGGACTCCTACCATAAATGCTGGCACCAGACACCAGAACTAGTGGGATGCTGTACTGCTAAGGTGTGCCGTCCTTCAGCTGAGTCATTAAACTGAGATTGTCCCTTCTGACCAACTGTCCTGGTGGTTGTCCAGGTGTAAGTTAAAAAGAACCTAATGCACTTTATACAAGAGTAGAGCTTCCTCAGCGCCCAAGCCAACATTCTCCTTCCAATAAAACTAGTTCATGCATTTGTCCCAGACTGTGTGTGGATGTTGATGTGCAAAATGTCTGCAACTACATGTTTACAGTCAAGTTACTACCAGTCTCTCATTGTTTGTAATGCGCTTTTGAGATACAATGCATATAAAAAGTGCAATATTAAATGGCAATTTCTTTTATAGCAACTACAGTACTAACATTTTCTTTTTCTGAATTTTTAACTTTGTACCATTATCGGTCTTTTAAATAATATTAAACATATGGTTGTTGTTCTCAACTGACTTCACAAGTCCTGTGTTTGCGACATCACCATCTGCTGTCATGGAAAGGACTAAGGTTTTATGCACTGCAATAATGCTCTCTGCAGTGCTACATTTAGGGTTGTTTAGGCTGGTGCCAATGATTTCTAATTAGAACTCTTCATTTTCAGGTTTATGTGACAAATTTACCTCTACAGATGTAAACAAAATTATTCTGTGATTTCTGTATTAGTTATTTGCTTATCAGTATTCAATTCTTAAAATCTTGTTACATCTAGACTATAAGTTGTTGGGGAAAGATGTTTCTAGGCTTTCTGCAAATCGCCGTTTGAGTGCTTCAAGACATTTAGGCAATGAGGAGACAGCCATGAAGACTACAGGACAGGAGGATCTAATGAGCGTCATCCACAGAAAACCACTGCCTGTCTGAACTGGAATGCAGACTTGATGCCATGTTGCTATGTATGCGATCGACTTGGGCTGTGGGACAGATTTCCCACATAGGAGGAACATATTCATCCCTGGAACATACCACTGCAGACTGGAATGAGCCAAGATAGGGGAATGTTAGGAACTATGGGCAGTATATCTGGTGCAAGGGCTTCTTATGTTCATACTCTTATACCCTCTTTAAGAGAAGAACAGAGTTCTGTGTGGACTCTGTACATCCTGCATCCAAGACAGCTTCTCCAGTTGCTGTGTGTTCTTTTTGGGGGAGAATGAAAGGGGATGAGGATCTTTCCTAGTGATGTGTGTTCTCTAGGAAAGTATACCTGTATATAAAGGTGTTTTCAAGAAAAGCTGTGTGGTACTGTAAGACAATTTAATCTTCAGTTCATTCTATGTTTTGTTATTTGTAATTCAATTGTTTCAGTCATTATGTTATTTGTATACCTTGCACATTTTCTAAAACATTATGAAAACATATGTTATATTTAATTCATTTGTAAGAGTGTGTGTTTTAAAAAGTACAGGTTGTCACAAACGTACTCCACAGGTCAGGTCCTCTGCTCTCACAGTGCCAACCTCGAAGTGCAATAGTGTGAACAAGAGACAGACAGGGAAACCCTCCTGTCTGTTTTGGGTCCAAATCACTTACTAGTCTTGAGTTCTGGGGGTCAAAATGTGAACCTTATGCTAGCATACCCAGTTAACAGGCTCAGATAGATATTCTCTTCATGGAAATGCAATATAATCTTTTGCCCAGTGGCACCCAGCCGGGTTCCCAAAATGTACCCTTACGACTCAATACGAGATGTAGGTATATTCTTACTTTTAGTAAGCTTAGTAACACATGCAAGCCCTTAACAGCTGTCAGACTTAAACACAGATTCAGCAATCACATGTAAAAGAAAACTGAGAAGACACAGGCAGAATTTCAAAGAAAATATTGTTTACTAAAAAACTGTAAAACAGGTAAAATCAAACACAGAACAATTATATCACTAACTTACAGTCACATGAAATAAATGGGAATTTTCAGAACACACATACGTCTACCCCAAACAATTTAAAGTTCTTGCCTATCAAGGTGTTACCATTAAGTGCCTTCTAAAGTCCACAGAATTAAGTTTCTCTCTGAGTCCAAAATAATATGCCATGTTTCCCTCTGATGCATGCCCATTTCAGAATCCATCTCCCCACCCCTTTTGGTTAGGTCACAGTTAGATCCTCCTAGTTTTTTCTTCTTAACATAATTATCCATGAGAATGTATGTTATTACTGTGAAAAAAATCAGCAACTAGCCATTTCCCAAATATGACAGTCTTTGATCAAAACATCTCCATTGATGCCTCACAATCCCACAATCATGTCACTAATTCTCAGCTAGGTGAGAAACCCAAGAGGAAGCAGTCAAATTACTTCCCTTCCTGCTATGTCATAAATGCATACATGGGAACCAACTTCAAAAGCAGGAGTAGGTTATAAAAGGTAAAACTGTCCCTCTGGAAGGAAGGCTTTTAATTAGGTTTTCCCTGGTCTGTTTATAACATCCTGCTGCTTTCAGCCACACTGCCATTTTTGAGGTCAAAGGTCACTCGCTGCAGCAGCCAGACTTTTTTTGTCTAAGCAGACCTTCACATACCATATATTTATATCACAATTTATAAATATAATACTAAGCATGGGGCAGAGCATCACACAAGTAAGTTATTTTACTGTCCACCATGTGTTCCATCTCTGATAGCACATTACCAAATCAAAGTGGGACTACCTCAAATACAGAAGCAGGGCCATGAATGTCTGAAGCGAAGAGCAGTTCCTACATCCAAGCTGTGTACTGTGTGGGCATAGGCATAAGTGGAATGAGAAGAGAATAATCCGTGAGTTCAGAACTGACTGGTGTCAACAAAGGTGTGGTGTCCCAACTTGCTGGTAGTATGTAAGTTTATTTGTTTGGCGTCCAATCCCAGAGGCTCTGGGTGCCTTACAGTAAAAATTTGACAGAGTGATGCAAACTATATGAATAATAAAATTAAAATAAATGAAAACATTTTTATAAGGTTAAAATATGTCAGCAGGAAAGGCTATGTAAAAAAGTGGAGCCTTCAGGCCCCTCTTTAAAGCCTCCACTGTAGGGGCCTCCCTCAAAGGTCTTGGCAGTGAATTCCAGAGGACTAGGCTAGCCACCCTGAATGAACAGTCACCCAAGGTTTTCAGCCTGGTCCTCGGGACTGCCAGGAGGTTCTCGGTGGAAGAATGGAAGGAGCGAGCTGGGATGGCAGGAGTAAGGATGTCTGACAGGTAGCCACGGCCCGATCTGAATAGGGCCTTATAGGTGAGCAAGCCCACGCTGAAGAGAATCCTCTACCAGACTAGCAGCCAGTGCAGACCCCGCAGGACCAAGGTCACATGACAGGACCTTGACAGTCCTGTCAGTGGCATGGCTGCTACATTCTACAGTAAATGCAGCCAGCAGAGGTTCCTTCCACTGACCCTGAGGTAAAAAGCATTTTAGCAGTCGAGCCTGGATGTCACAAAGGCATGTACCAGTGATGGCAGGTCTTCATGTGGAATCAGGAGCTTAATCCGGGTGATATTCCTCATATGGTAAAAACTACTTTTGACGATAGCCGATGCCTGAGTTTCAAATGTCAATCTATCGTTGAGGACAATGCCCAGATTTCTCACCCTAGAGGATGCCATCAATGGGGTCAATCCCAGGATGAAGCCTGTTGTCGTCCCGGAGGCATCCTCATCATGCCCGTGTTCCAGCTCAATCACCAGTATCTCCGTCTTGTCCAGGTTAAGTCTCAGCCAGTTAGAGTTCATCCAATCCTGGATCTCTGCAAGGCATTTATTCAGCACTTCGACAGCACCATTTGTTCCTGACACAACAGACATGTACAACTGAGTATCATCTGCATAGCAGTGAAAACCTGAACTGTACTGTCTGATGAGCCTCCCAAGGGGCAGCAGGTATACCGTGAACAACATCGGCGACAGGATCGAGCCTTGAGGAACTCCACAGGTCAGGGGCATTGGGGAGAAGGAGAAATTCTCCATCACTACCCTCTGCCTCCTGCCAGAGAGAAATTACTCAAACCAGTTGATGACAGTACCGGTAAGTCCACAATATTCTCTATGGCGATCCAACAGCATGATGTGGTCCACGGTATCAAATGCTGAGGGGAATGTTAGGAACTACAGGCAGTATATCTAGTAGGTGAAATGACTGTATCACAGCCTACCCAAGTTCTAGCGTTGTAGCTTGCAGAGTAGTAAATAAATGAATGCAACTGGTGAAATGCAATGCAGAGGTTTTTGATTGTTTTTGAAGTGGTTTCATAAAATAATGCAGGTCACAACTGTTTCCAATGTTTTAGAGTTTATGTGTCTGCTATTTGCAGGGGCCCTGGTGGTCTGTAGCACTTTGTCATGATTTCTGCAGCAGGGCTCCTAGGCTTCTGCAGCATTTTCTGAGTTCTGTGGCATGATTTATTAATTTCTGTAGCAGAATGCAGTCATGCCACTGGCTAAACTATAATGTGATGTCATCAACGACATCACATTCTATGCATAGAGGAGGGGCTTCAGGATAAATAAGATGGGAAAGGGAGACGGGAACTACGAAGACACTATGCTTGAATGAAAATTCACCAAGAACAATGAATTCTGTGGCACTATATATATTCTGTGGCATGATGCAAATTCTGTAGAAAATTCTGTGGTTGTGGAATTGCAAAATTCCAGGGGACTTGGCTATCTGTTAAAAAACCTTTGCAGTTCTTGAAATAAAAATCTGAAGTCATATGTATGCACATTATATTTCCTCATAAAAATCTTCATAAATTTGCATCATTTACCAATTGTAAAAAAAAAAAAAAATCAGCGGTATCCTTCCATGGCCTTTTTTTCCCCCCCCAGTTGAAGCGGACATGTGCAGCACTATTAACACACAATTTAATTGTCCCAATAGGAAATTCTAATAGCAACTGGCCAGTGAAACAGTGCTAATTTTTGTATCTCACAAAATATGTGATCCATTATATGATACCTCCAAAGAGGCACAAGAAAGCCAAGATAGAGCTAATAATTTGTTGCAATCTGAAGCTGCCTGTCAGATCAGAAGCTGCACTGTCTGGTAAACCAGCAGCCCAACCGAAGAAATCTTCTCTTTGGTGGTAGGGCACAAGAGTATTCAGTTAGTCTGTCCAAGCTGCAGTCAAGGTATACGTAAATTAAGGCCATGATTTTGTTGGCTCCTCTTTTGTTAAGTTTTGTCTGCTCATTGTAATTGGCTAGCACTTGGCTGCAGGTTAGCATATTAAGATGCAGTCTATTGCCCTGTTCATATGGCCAATACCGTGCCGTTACAGCTGCTGTACACCACCCACACCCTTTCTGCTGCTGTGGGTGTGAACTCAACTGAATCATTGTTTTTACGTTCGCTTGCGCGCATCGCCAAGGAGCGTTTTGGAAGTACACGCGAGGTGTGCCTCCCACCCAATGCACTGCTCCTTCGAGCAGGCGTGGCGATCCTGCACCAATGGGTGCAGGAGCGCTATGACAGCGTGTGTTCCTCTGCTTCAAGGAAGCACCACTGCCATACTGGCGCCCGACCCCCCTCGCATCACGTGCTCGTCCCCCACCCAGCGCCGCGTCACGCCCCTCCCAAAGCTTTGGTGCCATGCTGGGAGCCCACCCAGCGTGGCAAATGTTTGCCGACGGGGTGCCCAATCCCAGTCGGCCCCGCGCCCCCAGCCATCTTCTGCCACGCTGGGAGCCCACCCCAGCGTAGCAAAGGTCCCCAAGTCGCCTTTTATTTTTTTAACCTGTAAAACAAAAAGCGGTCCCGGCGCATCTCCCAACCTCCTCCCACAACCGCACCCAGCCACTCGCACCCAGCCTCCCACACCCCCACCCCACTACCTCCGGACTCTGGTGCGGCGATCTTGGTGGACCAGAACACGTCTGCACTCTTCAAAGCCGACCCTGAACTGAGGAAATGCCGGTAAGCTGTATAATGGGCTACATAGGGGTTTCAACTGTGCATATCTCAGTCATTTTTGGAATTTTTGCACAAATTTTCAACATGGGGTTTTGGGACCCCTTCTCATGAATGATGTCACTGTCATGGTGTTATTCGGGCCGAAGGGTGATTTCGCGAGCACTGCGCGGTCACTGCGCAAAATCACCCTTAGGCCTCGCATAATGCCATGCACAGTGACATCATTCATGTGAAGGAGTCCAAAAACCCATGCTAGTAAATTCGCTCAAAAATACTGTTTTACGAGCGTGCGTTGCGCAGTTCCTACGCAGGCTCGTAAGTTCACGAAATTTTCAATATTTTCACTCCAGATTTTCAACATTGCCATTTTATCACACCTTCTTATGAGCTGTACAGCTGTCATTTTTCACATCTCACCCAAAATGTGTTTCCGCCCATGTAGCGCACAATGGGCGCGTCGGTGTCTTGAAATCAATGTATGGAACATTAAGAAAATCACAGTGACACTGTTCATGAGCAGAGGTCCTAAAATGGCTATGTTGAAATTTGATGAAAAAATCCTAAAATGACTGTTTTATGAGCTGCATGCATGCAGTTCCCACGCACTAGTAAGTTTGCAAATTTTCAATATTTTCACTCCAGATTTTCAACACTGCCATTTTACCACACCTTATGAGCAGTACAGCTGTCATTTTTCACATCCTGCCCAAAACGCTCTTTCCGCCCATGTAAGTACAATGGCGCAGTCGGCGTGCGAAATCAATGTATGGGACACAGTAAGAAAATCACAGTGACACTGTTCATTAGCAGAGGTTTTAAAATGGCAATGTTGAAAATTTGGTGAAAAAAATCCTACAAATGATTGTTTTACGAGTGTGCGTTGCACAGTTCCCACGCACGCTCGTAGGTTTGCGAATTTTCAATATTTCCACTCCAGATTTTCAACATTGTCATTTTACCACACTTCCTTATGAGCAGTACAGCTGGCATTTTTCACATCCTGCCCAAAACGTGTTTCCGCCTATGTAGCGCACAATGGGGGTAGCAACAAGGTCATGCTGACAATTTATTGTGCAAATACCAGCAATCACACAGGGCATTAGGGTAAAGCACCATACATGCCAAACACCACTGCAAATACCTGCAAGCGAACGTTCGGCATTGACAAATGCTTGTTCTATGTGTTATGTTGTGACTGTAATCTGTTTTCATGGGATTACATAGCGATGTGGCTGTTCTGCTTGGCTGTGTGAACGGACAGCACCACCCACAAGGCTGTGACAGACTTTTCCCAGCCTGCAGTTGTGGCTGTTTCCAAAGCTGCAAGACCTGACTGCAATCATTTAGGCCACTTACAGTATATGTCCCGAAATATTTTTTTCACTAAATAAAACACAGACTGAGTGCTCCTATACATGCCCTGATGTCCGAGTGCACTCACAGCTGCAACGCCAGAAGGCTTGTGGATTGGTCTTCAGACCCGAGTTCAGTTAAAGTTTGCTTTTGGTAATTTAAACACAGCTAAACTCAGGCAAGTGGCTCTTTTTGCAAATTGAAGGCCAAACATTGCAGGAAACACAGTCTCCAGGTTGATCCATGACACTGGTTATGCGTGTATGCATATGCATGCATGCACAGTTCCATATGCATACAAGCATGCCTAGTTTTGCGGCTTGACTTTTGAGACTTTTTGTTTTCTGCAATTTTTAGCCCTCAGTTTTCAAAAAGAGCCATCTGTCTGAGTTCAGCTGTTTTTAAAGTACTAAAAACAACTTTAGCTGAACTCTGGTCTTTTTCTACGGCATTATCCCAACTCTCCCCCCCTCCCACTACCACTAGAATCCTCCTCGAAATGCCAGAATGTCTCCGATAGCATCTACAGTACTCCAGAACCATGGGGTCTGAACGCTGCTCCACAGCTCCGTTGACATCCAGCTACAGCTCACCATGAATGTTAGGGTGATGAGCTGATGTGATTGAAGACAAAGGTACAGAAAATAAATACTTTCTGTGGACAACAAATTGACACTGAGGGATCACTATATGAGTATTAGCAGGCAAGATCCCTGAAAAAGACAGCACTTGTGTCAAGGATGATTGCTGCCAGGAAGAATCAGCCTGCTGTGCTCTTCCGCACCATAGCCAGGTCGATTTGAACCTTATGACCCCTTCAAGCCTTTTCTGCTGAAAAATGTGGGGAGTTCAGCAGATTCTTTCTGGACAAGATGTATTCTATTCAGACTGGTAGAACCTCAAGCCGTCTGTCATGAGCCAGTACTAGCCAGCCGAGGAGGGGCATGGTCAATCTGCCTGCCTGGGCCGAGTGCCAACCAGTTGCCCTTGGGGAAGTGCTTCAATTGATCTCAAGTTTGTGCCCCATCTGCTATAGGTGGGACCCTGAGCCTATATGGCTGCATGAAATCTGCCAATCTTCACAAGACTGTCAGGTGTTCACCAACGGCAGGTGTCTTTCCCGCTGCCTTGAAAAAGGCAGTGGTTAAGCAGCTCTTGAAAAAGCTATCTCACCTGACACTATGTGATTAGGAGTCTCTCTAATCACGTTCAAACTCTGTCACACTACTGAGACAGCTCTCTTCAGGGTATCACAGGACCTCATCATGGCTAAAGATCAAGGGCTGTGCTCCATCTCGGTTCTCATGGATTTCTCATTGGCATATGACATGGTTGACCACGGGGTGCTCTTGGATCATCTGAAAAACCATGCGAGACACTCCAGCATTGTTCTGTACTGATCTGACTACCAAGAGAATGCAGCAAATTGCTCTAGGTAATCCTATCTCTGGAACAGCTGTGCTCACCTGTAGGGTTCCTCAAGGCTTGATCCTTGCCCCTGTGTTGTCTGCTGTTTATATGCTGCCTTTGGGGGAGATCATTAGACGGTATGGTATTGAGTTTCCCCACTATGCTCATGATACTCACCTCTACCTGTCCTGCACTCCTGATGGGAATAATGCTGCCTTATTGTTAGAGTGGTGGCTTGTTGAGATCAACAACTGGATGGTCGCCAAAAGGTTATTTCTCAACCCTGGTAAGACAGATGATTTTTGATTGCCGAACTGGGCTGGTGTGGGCTGGTGATGGTGGACGGTGCGGTCTACCAACCTTCACTAGGCAGCCAACCTCTCAGCGCTGTGGATGTAGTCAGAAATACGGTGGTCATTCTGGATAGCAAGTAGAGACTAGAACATTGGGTGTTGACGGTTGTCTGAAATGGCTTTTACCATCTCTGTAACACAGCCCAGATCAAACCACATCTGGCGCCTGCCAATCCAGTGATGACAGTCCATATCTTTGTCACCTCTAGACTAGATTACTGCAATGCTTTACACTTAGGGCAAGGTGGGGCAAATCAGGTAGCCCGGTGGCCAATGGCCACTAAAAATATTGGTTTGGCTTCAAGATTTTGAAAGTTACTGGCTAAGTGGCTACCCATCCACAAACAGATTTTTAAGCCCTTAAAAATGATGACCACTAAAAATATTAATTTGGTTATCAGATTTTAAAAGCTAATGGTCAAACTGACCACCAGTTCACAAACTGATTTGTCCAACCCTGATTTAGGATTATCTGGCGAGCTGATGTGTCACCTTAAGTTGATCCAAAATGCCCCAGCTTGGCTGGTGATGGGAAAATCTCAAAGTGATCACATCACGCCAGTCCTATGCCATCTACACTGGCTGGAAATTTGGTGTTGTATCACCTTCAAGATCTTCTTGATGACATTCAAGGCCCTAAACGGTATGGGTCCTAGTTACCTCAAAGATCTCCTGGTTGCCTATTCCCCAGCCCATCTTTTTCACTCCACTGATGAGGGATTGCTTGTGGTCCCCCAGTCTTAAATAGTTGGTGGCAGGGCATCCAGAGTTGCTGCTCTACTCCTATGGAACTCGCTATTTTTGAGCAGCCAATCTGCCCATAGAGTGATGGCTTTTAAGGCCTCTCTTGACCAAACCGACTGTAGTTCCATTTGAATTATTTTAGTTTTTGTCTAAGGCGCCGTCCACAGTACACCACTCAGGCTCGGTAACGGATGCAAATCGTTACGGCCGGGGAGCGGTACAGTGTGTCCACACTGCAGCAGTGTCCGTTATGGGACCGGTACCACCGGTCCACACAGCAGGAGCCGGGTGACCGTTACGGCAGCACCTGATCCCACAATGCAGCTCGCGCTGCACTAGGGGACCAGTACCATGCATCCACACTACGGCCGGTAACATTACTGAGGCGTAACCGGTTTCATAACCTCATACGTGGTTTCAACAACAGTTACGAAAACACCTTCTGTAATGTTACAGGTGTAAACACAAACAGTTGTGGTAACGGTTTGGGCCCTCTGTAATGTTACAGAGGTGTAGTGTGGACAGGGCCTAAATATATTATCCAGCACCTATTTGAATTGTATGTTTGGTAGTCATTTTTATTTATTGATCGACTCATAGTTGCTTGATTGTATGGCACTCTGATCCTCGGGATATGGCTCCACACAAATAAAAGTTATCTTGCATAGTCTTCTGTCTCCGTGTCTTTTTTGTATCACAGAGCCCAGAGCTGCAAACATTACGCTAGGTAGGTCTTACAAAGGCCTTGTAAAATGGCAAGATTACTTCCCTTCACCCGTTGGTGACTCCCCCAATTGACACACCCCAGCATTGCTGGTTACCACCCCCATATCCCCATTTTATGCACCCCACCATCCTACTGGTCCTCTTGATACGATGCATTTCACTTTAAACATAAAGGCTGGCACATTTTCTATGGATAGAGGACATAGCCATCTACTAAACTGAATCAGTATGCTCTCAGCATATAAATACAAAGGAAAAACCCAACGAAAAAAAGACCAGAGTGTTCATTTTGTTGGTCTCCTGCCATCCACACAGCTGCAGTACCCAACACGTACGAAATCAGAAACCTAAGGAAACCCTCGCCTCTTCAATCAAGTTAAAATAATTAAATGCTACATCCAGCAATGTTATGTCCATGAAGAACTAATCCTACCTGAGTTTAAAAGATTCAGCACTCCCCACTTGTACTGCTTCCTTTGGGATTTTGTTCCAAAAGAAATCACTCTGCTGGATAAAAAGTCTTTTTTACATAGCCCTAATTCTATCCCTGTTAAGCACAGGATATACTCACTAGTTCTACTACTCTGAACAATCTGAATATTTTTCCACAAATCCATCTGATCCAATCCTTTTTTTTAAATTTTAAATGATGAACTCATACTGCCACTTTGCTTTCTTTTCCCAGGGTAAACCTATGTAACATGGTCAAACACTCCCCAAAGCTTAACCTCGCCATCCTGTTAAGCCTTTTAGTTGTACTCTGCTGCACCTTTCAATTGCTGCAAAGTCTGTTTTATACTGTGCCCTAATAATATCAATCTCCTAAATATGAGGGGCAAAGACAAATAAGCGGGATGACCACTAGAGACTAAGCACTGTAGTCATGCAGGGAGGGCACACTAGATGGGCCGGAAGGCCTTTATCTGCCATCTCTTTCTATGTTTCTATATGCACATAACTCCGTGAATGTGTAATGACTTTAACTCACAAATATTAGCAGATACTGTATTGACCAATGTCTGAAATTCTAGAAACTAAGTAAATACAGGGGTGACAGCCAGGATGCAACGCAGTAATGCTGCTGTGCATCACAAAATGCTGCTGTATACTGTAGGGAACCGTGTAGTTTTATGGCAATTAAGCCCTTTTGACATGCAATATTTTGTGACATGTCACTTAACTGCAAGTTACTGCACCACACCACAGCTGGTTCTGCTGTATTCAGAGATCTACCGTGATTTCAGCACGCAAGGCTCAAGATAAATCAGTTTCTGGAGCCTCATACACGACGCACTTCAGTGGTGTCACCACAGTTTATGTTTGTGCCCCATAGTGATATGCACAAAGGGTTTGCAAGGCTTTCCCTGAACTGTCACAATAGGAAAGGGACAGGAGCCAGCACACAAACGATGGACTGCACTATACACTTAAGCATCTGGCCCCCACCTGCCAGTCGTATGCCAGCATGTCACTATCCCTGAAAAACTGTAATGAGCAGTTCTTCAGAGTTACATTCTCCATGATGACACAAGCCTGCAATTTCACTAGACAAGCTCATTGGAGGACTGAGATCGATGAGGGACCACAAATAGGTAACACAATATGCATGCAGGGAAACAGAACTAGGGATGGGCTCCAACGGAAACAAGGGACACATTACATTTGGAGGAGTGGTGGCTAGGTCACTGAATTACCAAGGATGACTGGAAAGGGACCAGGAATACTAAAGAAATCACAGTCCACAAGCAGGCCTTAAAAGGGAATGGAAATACTTTTACATATTTATTTAATTATAAGGTTTCTTTTTACAAGCAATAACGACAGGTAAAGAAACCTTGTGTCTTTTCCTTTACATTAGTACTTTTGTTGCTAGAACATTGTGTGCTTGTATACGGACATCTTTTAGCACTTGGTTTTGATGTCACTTGTTTGAATCGTATAGTTTCTTATCTTACCTGTACTTGTGTTCAGTGTGTTACAGCGAGGTTCTTACTGCCACAGTTCTTCATGTCACTCAGTCCTAACACTATATTCATCAGTTTTCTGTAATGGCTAAGGTTGAGGTGGGGGAGTTTTGGTTTTCACTCTCATTTTAAATGTAATTTCGTTTTGTTACTCTGTGGTGCCACTTCAGATCAGCAAAGGTCTTCCTGCATTAAACCCTAACTGAACAGGGGGTTGGGAGGACTGCCTGCACAGACAAGGTATCAGTATAAATTGACAGATTTTTTAAATAAAATATAGAATAATACATGGGGTGGTGTGTCTAAATTTCATATAGATGCGATCAGAGCTGGAACAGAACCGATCCTGCATGCACACTCGGTAAAACTGTACCCCATTTACATGCAGGGTAAAATCGATTACACACTTTACATACACACACCTGAGGTGCTAAATGCTGCATAAACCCCAAGAGCAAGACTTGAGGGGTTTATTTAAGCATTGAACACCAAGGGTGTATGTAAAATCTGAGTTTTACACACCACCCCCGGCCAGATATTCAAAAGTTTGCTTGAGTACAAAGCGTATTTTTAACATGCAAAACCAGCTTTGTGTGGATGTCCCACATGCAAAAGCCCGGTTAGCGCGGGCAAACAGGATTTGCGCCTGGACGATATTTGGAGGGGGGGTGTAATGCAAATGAAGGGGTGTAGACCTGAATATTGGTGCAGTCCAATATTCAGAAAATTAGCGCCAAGCAAGATGTTTTTGCATGGTCCCCTTGCACTGCACAAATACCGTGACTTAAACCATGACTTACTCCCAAGCATCCTTAGCAGTTGGCGGAGGAAGTGCATCAGCCCCCCCGAACCCCAGCACAGTAGTCCCTGGTGTCCAGTGCCCCCCCAGCCGGGCAATCGCCGGCCCAATGTAAAACATACACTTTCCTTGGTGCTAGTGGTCCCCCCTGCCGATCTTCAACTCAATGTAAAAAAAAATGCACTTTTCTTGGTGTCCAGTGGTCCCTCCCCCCACCTATGCCTGATGCGAAAATAAGAATTCCCTGGTATCTGGTGGTCCCTACCCCCACCCATGCCCAGTGTGAAAATAAGAATTCCCTGGTGTCCAGTGGTCCTTCCCCCCCCCACAGCACCCATGCCCAGTGTGTTATGCCATAGTGCCTGGTATCCAGTGGTCCCAACCCACCATCCCAATCCCCTGTAGAATATTGTCAAACCATTCCCTGGTGTCTAGAGGCCTCCCCCCCCCCATTCCCGATCTCCTGTATAACAAAGTACAGCTGTTCCCTGGTGTCTAGCAGACCCCTTCCCCCAACCCAGGCAGGAAGTGCTCCATCACCCTGCTCCCCCTTCCCGACCCCAAGCCAGCAACTGGCACAGCCCTCTGTTCTCCACCACAGCCAGCCACTGACTGAGCTGTCAATAAGCGTGTACTGTAACAGCTGATTGTACAGTACATGCTCGACAGCTCAGTCAGCAGCTGCCCATGGTGAAGAGCGGAGGGCTGTGCCAGTCACCAGCTCGGGTTCATGACAGCGGAGAGCGGGCTGGTGGGTCGCTACCGACGGGGTTAGGGGGAGGTCGGCTAAACACCAGGGAACATATAACGGCATATTATAACCGGGTTTTCCTATGGGAAAAAACACTCACCAGTTATTATTATAGTATTACGATGTACCACTCTGATCCTCAAGTTATCTTTTCTTTGGCAATATAGTATTACAGTCTACCACTCTGATCCTCAAGTTACCGAACCCTCCTTATCGAACCCTCCCATCTCAGATCTCTCCGAGGTCACTTCCACTTCAATCATAATTTTACCTTCTGTGGGTTCTCACTACCTCTCCACTATCCAATGTCCCCTCTCCCTCCATACCATCTGTTGACCTCCCTCCCCCTTCCTGACTCATCTTCCCCCATCCTTTTACTCTCTGCTCCCTTCCTTCCCCCCTTTTCTCCTGCTCTCATATTCTCTTGCTGCTACCCTAGCCACTCTGCTATCCCTCAACCAAAAGATAACAGCCCAGATTGCCTGAACTGCTATCCCTGTCTGCTAATGCTATTTCTAGCCCTATATCCTCCCATCTAAACCTCTTCTGTCTCAGCAAGATTCCTGGAGCATGGGAACACGTCATTATTCTCTTTCTCCACAAAGAGGTGACCCCTACTCCCCAGAAAACTGCAGCTCCATCTCTCTGCTCCTAGCACTGGACAAGCATGTGCTCTCTCAACCAACTGCCCACCTTTCTAGATTCCTCCTACCTACTTTCTTTACTAATCTAGTCTAGCTTCTGGTAATCCCTTCACTGTTCTGCCCCTTACTAACTGGCTTACTAATTCTGTCCTGAAGGGAAGGAATAAGGGCCAGTTCACAACTTTCATCTTTGCCAACCTTGCCAAGGCTTTGAACACAGTTTCCCATCCGCTCCTATTCGACAAACTTGCGAGGATGGGTCTTTCTGATCTCTCGTTCAGATGGTTCAGCTCTACCTGTCCAACAGGCATCAGTAGGCCCAAGTAGGGGATGCCCAACTCCGCCCACCGCCACAAACACACACACTCTTTTCCATAAGATCAGGTGTCCTCCCAGGGCTCTGTGCTGGGCCTCATCCTGTTTTTCACTTTTCCCCACTAATATCTGCTCTGTCTGAGTATCCATACAGTATGCAGAAAACATGGTGATCTCTGGCCACGGAGCCTCACCTTGAGCTGGACATGACATTGCAGCATAACTATAACAATACACAGCAGTGGTTTCATTCTAACCAGCTCTCACACAAATGCCAAACAAATTATCTCCATGATCTTTGGCAGTAAACAGCAACAACCCAAGTTCCACAATAGCCCTGTCTTCACAACTCTGGAGGGCTCCCCCTTGAAAAGTCTTGTGCTTCAAGTATCTTGGTACATGGCTTAACTGAAACCATGATTTCTCCTCCCACAATGATGCCAGGCTCCATAAGCCCCACCCCCAGCTTGACGCTCTGTACCACAAAAGAGCCTTCTTCCAACTCCTCCAAGAGGTGATACTCAAGATTACAATCCTAGTGTTAGACTATGCAACGTGGTGTACAGTGCTGCCCTCCAAAACTATCTTGGCCCACTGCACCTTTCATTTCAAATGCTGGTTTAACATAATCCCTTGTTACCTGACCTCCCTCTTCTCCTACTCCTCCCTTTCTCTTATTCTCCCTGTTCTAACTCCAGCTGCTTCTCTAGCTCTTACTCCAAAACCTCTGCTAAACAACTGGACTTCTCCTCTTAGCGCTCCCCATAATTCTCCCTCCCCATCTGCCTTCCACTCCTCCTTCCTCTCCTGCCAAAGTTCTACTTCCACAGCTGCTCCTATATCTACCCCCCTCCTTTACCTGCCGCTAATCTCTAGCCACTGTTCCTAACCCCTTCTATCCTGTCCACACTACTTCACCAGAGCTTCAGGGTGCAGTTGGTGCTTTATGTGGCCTCGGCCGTCACTTTTTCATTGACATTTTAACGTTTTACATATGACATTTTGTGTTTATTATAGCTGGGTGTAGTTATTTGAAGTTTTATTTGCACTGTGTTCTATAGTATTTTCCTCTCACTGTCATCACTCCCTTGTGTCACACTTGGAAACCTACTTCGGCTCAGCGTGCCTATCTATCCATCTATCTATCCCAACCAAACATTCCAAAGTAAAGAAGAATGGGTTTATTCTAAGACAGAACCACTAGTTTCTTCCAATCATTTTCAAAAATAATTTTTTATTGTAGAATGCTTGAAATTACATTTTTTAAAGCAGTAACATTTTAACTGCTAATCGTAGAAACGTTTTTCAAATTTAATTTTTATTTTATTTCTCGGAACTACAAAACCTTTGAGTCAGAGACTCATTTACAGAGGTTCCATGTCTGAGCATACAATAGGTTAGAATACAAAGCACAATAAAATAGTACAGACAATGGGATACTGAATCACAAGGCAAAATTATGTAGTAAACAAATGTAAAACACATTTGGGTAACAGCATTGTGTAAATTTGTGGATACAGTGGGTGCAGGTGATAACAGAGGGCACAGACAAGGAGAGCATTAGGTGACACTTGAGCCATCAGTGAGGAGACATTGTCAAAAGAGCATGGGGTTCCAATCCCAAAGCAAACTGATAAATAACGAAGACGGTAACAGCATGAACGTGTAGAGGGAAACAGGTAAGGGGGCTGTTACCAGTAGAAAATACAAGTTTACAATATGAATTACAGGTTGGTGCATCAACAGTGTGATGCAGCAACATTTGAGCAGTCAGACTATTGTTTCTGTCAAGTAACAGAGTAGAGAGAAGGAGAAGGGGCAAAAGCAGAACAGTCAGCAAGGAGACTTTGTCGGGCCAAGGGTTGAAGGGAGGGAATGGAGTGATATGGCGGGTGGGAGCACAGAGGACATGGGGGTTACAGAGAGAAGGATCAGGGGAGTGTAGAAAATCTGGGAGCTGTCAGGGGGTGAGGATGGAGGGAGTGGGGTGGGGGTGACTGGCGATGGGAAGAGGAGCCAATAGAGGGAAGGAGTAGTAGGGTGCTAGCACAAAAACAGGGAATGGGGTGGCAATGTTCTGCTAAGGTAAAAAGCTACTTGGGACAGTCATAGTCGCTAAGTGCAGTAAAGTGAATGCTTGAAGTCTGATTAACATTTATAGAGCCTAACAATACAGTTCTCCTGTGTTACTATATGTCAACATATGTCATTAAAAACAGCACTTTAAAAAATGTAATGAACCACGTTTTACGCTTTTTATAACAATATATGCTCACTGTAGCAAAATCGTGATATATCAACTTAAATGACACCAAGCTTTCATTTAGAAAAAAATAAGTTTGTAGCCCCAGCAGTCCCAAAGTTATCCCATTTTAAATAAATTATCTTTTAAAAGTTCTTTCTTTGAAATAGTTTCATTTCATAAAACTTTATTTTATCAAGGTGCATACAGTTAGAATATAAAATCCTATTTTCAACTGTAGACCTGCATTTGTACAAAACGTTGAACGTGGGAAAGCTGTATACACAAGAGACATTGCATACAGTACATGAAACCAGTTCAAATAAGTAATACATTGGTTAATGCAGGAAGTCTCATGCTTTGCAGTTACACAAATTAGCATGTTACAAAGTGCCAACTGAAATTCATTGACTGAGTTTTCAGTTTGGATCTCTAATGGAATATGATACCATGTTTCTGCTACAGAAGTCTGAAGAGCAGTATCACCATAGCTACACGTACATTTAGTATGGGTGTGGTAAGCCTCTACTGTCAATTTGCCTAGAGGATACCAGGAGTTTTCACAATTCTGAAGTTTAAGAAATGTTTTCAGAGGACGCTCAGCATCATTTTTTAGGATCATAAAAATCCACATGGACTAGTTTAGATCTCTCTTAACATTGGGCAGGAGCCACCCCAGCTGCTCAAACATCAAGCAATGATGTGTACAATAATTACAATTTAACACAAATCTAGCTTTATCGTATAGTTTATCATCTTTTTGGAGGGCAGTCAGTGCAAACTTTCTGTATACAAGATTCTCATATTCAAGAACTGGGAGCAATAACTGTAGTGCTAGTTTATACTTGGAAGAGTTAGGCAAGCAATGAGAAGCTCTTGTAAGGGCCTCTAGTTTTTATGTTGGCTCACACTTACGCACCAGCCAACATCTTGCAGTAGTATTAGATTTGGAGGCGCGGTCACTGTTGGACGAATGCAGGGCATGCATCAGTAGCTGCGTTCCTCATTCCCAAATCAGCCAGCAGCAGGCGCTGACATCATGCTTCCCTAATGTGGCCACCAGATCTAAGAAAAGGTCCGCTGCAATGAGAGCGAAGCTCTCATGCAGCAGCACCTCAACACACCTCCCGACATGCATGCAACATGGCGGCAGTGACTGCCGCCGCCTCCTGTCACAATGCCAATGGGGAGCCCACTCCCCATCGGCATAATGACTCCCCCTCCCATTCAAAATGTATGCCCAGGGAGTGCCCAATCCCCTTCGGCATCATGTGCCATCCTTGAACAGTTTTTCTTTGCCGAAGGGGCGCTCAATCCCCATCGGCGTTTATCCCCTTCCCCATTTATTTTGCCAACTGGGGCCCACTCCTGTCGGCATAATATCACCCCCACTCTCTTTGTTGTGTGTGCTGAGGTGCCAAATCCCCTCATGCTCGTGTCCACCCTCTCGGTATCTGCCGGCGGGGGTGCCCAATCCTCCAAGTCGGCTCAGCATCCCCCCAAAACACTTGCGTTGGCACGCTGGGGAGCCCACCCAGCGTGCTAATTCCTGCAAAAGAAAACCCGTCCCGCAATTTTTTTTTTTTTTTTTAAACCTGTAAAAAGAAAACAATCCTTCGCGGTCTCCCTGCCCCTCCCACAACCCGCACCCACCCTCTGCACCCTGCCTCCTCACACACACCCTCACCCCATATTTGCCTCTGGAGTCCAGCGCGACGATCTTCGGTGGACCAGGAACACGTCTGCACTCTTCAAAGCTGACTGCGAAGAGGAAATGCCGGTAAGCTGTATTATGGCATAAATAGGGTTTTTTCAACTTTGGTGCATATCTCAGCCATTTTTGGGAATTCTGGCACCAAACTTTTAACATGAGGTTACTGGGACCCCTCCTCATGAATTCACGCACTGTCATGCCGTTATTCGGTCCCAAAAGGTGATTTCGTGGTCACTGAACGGAATCATCTTTCGGGACCGATAAACAAAACAACAGTGCTACTGTTCGTGAAGTGGGCTCTCAAAAAGCCTATGTTGCAAATTTGGTGGGAAAAATTAAAAAAATGGCTGTTTTACAAGCGTGCGTTGCGCAGTTTCCACGCACGCTCGTTCCTTCATGAATTTGTAATATTTTCACTCCAAATTTTCAAAACTGCCATTTTTCCACACCTCCTTATGAACAGTACAGCTGTCATTTTACATATCCTGGCCGAAATGTGTTTCACCGTCCGGCTGGTATAAGCATGATCATTGTCTTGAAATCAGTTTCGGACAGCTGAGGAAATGACAGTGACACTGTTCATAAGCAGAAGTCCTAAAATGCCTATGTTGAAAATTTGGTGACAAAATTCCATAAACTGACTGTGTTACAAGTGTGCATTGTGCAGTTTCCACGCACCCTTGCAACTTCACAAATTTGCAATATTTTCATGCCAGATTTTCAGCACTGGCATTTTTTCACACTTCCTTATGAACAATACAGCTGTCATTTTTCACATCCTGCCCTAAATGTGTTTTCACACCTGTGGTGCACAATGGCGTGGTCACTGTGCGAAATCAACATTTCACACAAATTAACAAAATCACAGTGCCACTGTTCATGAGGTGAGGATGCAAAATGCCTATGTTAAACGTGGTTAAAAAAAATCCCAAAAATAACTAGGTTACGGACGTGTATTGCACAGTTTCTATGTATGCTCATAACTTCACCAATTTTTCATATTTTCACTCCAGATTTTCAACGTTGCCATTATTTTACATCTCCTCATGAACAATACAGTTTTCATTTTCCACATACTGCCCAAAATATGTTTTCATCCCTGTGTTGCCAAATGGCATAGCCACTGTGCAAAACCACCTTTCGGCTAACAAACTGATAGTGCCACTTTTCATGAGGTGGGCTCACAAACAGCCCATGTTGAATATTTGGAGTGAAAATACCAACACACGCCTGCAGTGTTAGGGTTTCCAACTGTAGCACCCTACCCTGTAGAGACGGACAGGCATCAGGGGTGTGACTTGGGATCATCGGCTGTAATGCTCATGCCATTCCACCCCCGCCCTGCAGCCAGTGACAGGCATCGTGGTGCGCTTTGCACTGTTCGGCCACAAAGTTCACCCCATTCTCCTATACTGCACCCACCTCAGCGTATTTCCTTATGGAATGGGGTAAGTATAACGCCCAAAGACCCCAAAGCACACCAGGACACTTGTCAGTGTCTACAGGGTAGGGTGAGGTACAATGGCATGAACGTTATAGCTGACGACCCAAAGGCACACCCCAATGACTGTCGGTCCCTACAGGGTAGGGGTGGGGTTGGTATCACTTCAATACTTCACTGCCATTCCTATTACGCATCTCTAACTCTGGCACTACCAATGCCAATGCCAGCGAGACAACATTCATCATTAAAAAATGCTTGTTTTAGTTTGTTAACCATTGAGTTTACTGTATGTGGTCTATGTGAGTCAATCTATGGTCAACTATGACCCCTAGGTACAGTACATGTACCAGGTCATGTTAACAGCTGGTTGTCCATATTTGAATTTCAGCAGTAGTTCAAGACATGCCCGTTAATTGTAGATATTGGGCTGTTTCCAAGTTAATGAATAACCCAGACCTGGTGAACCACTCTTCCATGGCCAAAAAGTTCACCTGTAGTGGCCTGATATTTTTTTATGTCTACATGTAGTGGGAGTCAATTACTTTGTAATCAATTCACTTCATTCAGATTGTAATCCTTTTTGGTTTACACGAGTGGTGATCAACTACCTAGGCTTCGATTCTAGGTAATCGATCATTAACTCCATTCATGTTTACAAGAAGAGTATAAATCAATGCACTCAGAAGAGAACGGGTTTATATGTAGGGTAATATTCGATTACAAGGTCATTAATTACCATGTAATCAATTTTAGCCTGCATGTACATGGGGTACAAGTTTACCGAGTGTGCGTGCAGGATTGCTTCCATTCCAGCCCCGGTCGCATCTATATGAAATTTAAAAATTGAAGTTCCTAAAATCAGTGCACTCTGATCGGTTCCAGGATCAATCCTTCAATCCTCAGTGCTGTCATTTACATGCAGGCTCGAAATCGGTTACACAGCAATCAAATACCTAATAATCGATTCTGAGCCTGCATGTAACAGATGAGCATGAACAACCAGATTCAAGATCCTCAGTTGCTGTGTGTTTACATGTAATGGGAATTCGTCATTTTGTAATCAATTCAAACTGAACTGATTACAAGGTGACCGATTCCCATGGCATGTAAACACACAGCTACTGAGAATTTGAATCTAGTTGCATTCCTTTAGCAGTTTCAACAGCAGGTATAGCAGAATCGACCACAAATCACGCTACATGTGCAAAATAACTGGGATCAAAATAATCAATGCTTTTGAACCACTGCAGTTGAACCGGTTCCGACTGAAACAGGAACCCAACTCAGAATGAGTTTACATGAGCTTCCAGTTGAGGAATGCAGCAAATTCCACTGAAATTGGAATTTAAACCTGGTTCCAGTGTGCATGTAAACAAGGAAATTCAGTAAACCGCCATGTCTTATTGCTTTCATGTACTACCTGTCACTCAGAATAAGCAGAACTCCTGCTGCCTATCATTTGAAATGTGAGGCAGTCATCATAGTGTTATCAAATTAATTTACAGTGTGGTAGTCAGAACACTGGCTAGGGAACCATAAGATAAGATTACTGGTTCAACCTCCTACAGCCAAATGCTCACTGTGTTACTTTCTTGGGTAAGTCATAATTCTATGATGATAACTGGAGTCCCCTTTTTCCCCATACAGAAACTGTGGCGTAATTTGCTGTAATAAACGAGTGTTTATTATGACAAACACGCACACGGTTTCCCTTACTGTTCACATGCCCGAGTTCCTCGCTTCCCGACCACTCTCCGCAGAAGGCTCTCTGCTTTACTTCTCGTCCAACCGCGAAAGGAGACAAAACCGCCACTCAGCCTTGGCAGTAAGTAATGTAAAAAAAAATGCAGCACAAGGACTGAACTCTACACTACCCACAAAATAAATAAAAAAAAAAACTTTTAAATACTAAAAGGCTACTGCGGACCTCGCACTATAACCTAACAGGACCGGGCGACAGTGGAGAATACCGGACCACGTCAGACCTACGCTACTAGCGTAGAGTTAAAGTTACGCTACTCCCTCAAAACTACCTTTCGGTTATTTTTGTATTAGTTTATTTGAGTTGGGGACTTTGCCCCCCACACTCTCCTTTTAAAAAAAAAAAAACAAGAGGGGCGGGGTGGGGCAAAGCCCCCAACTCAGATAAACTAATACAAAAGCTGTATTCACAAACTCTTTATGCTACGCAAGTAGTGGTGGTCTGGTATTCTCCACTGTTACCCAGGACTGCGGCCGCACAGCAACTTTTTACTTTACATAATTGCTGAGGCGTAAAAGGGAAACCCAGCAATTACATAAAATAAAATATGGGGTGGTGTGTGTAAACTCGAAGTTTACACACCCTCGGGGTTAGATGCTTTAATAAACGCCTCAAGATTCGCTCTCGGGGTTTATCTGGCATCTAACCCCTCGGGTGTGTGTAAACGTCTTGTTACATACACCACCCCATACTTTTTATTCTATATAAGTCATAACCATCAATACTCCAGTCCACCCAGCAGTGGAAATGGGTAGAAGCAGGACCCCATGAGAAATATTGTTAAGATGTATCTAAGCTAGGCTACTGTAAATAAATAAATTGTAACAACAAAACAAAAAAGCAAGCAATAATACCCGACAGGGTGGGCAGTACTGGGCAATACCGGACTGCCCAGGGGCGTAATGAGGCCAGACGCCACAGGAAGAGAGGGCCTTATAGCCCCTGAAAAGTCCAGTATTGCCCATATCACCCACCCTGGAGAGTATTAATGTGATTAGAAAATGGGTTACTGTAACATTTTCATATGAAATTCAATAAAAAATAAAATAAAAAAACACAAGAAAAATGAAATTTTAAATCTTTTTATTGTAAAGTAGTTCTCTGTTCTTGTGGTGTTCTATCTTTTATTGCCCCCAGCTAGTCTCTTCTTTTGCTCCAGGACTGTTTCTCCTCCGTTTCCTCTGGGGTTTTTTTTTGATATTGCAGTTTCAGGACACAGAGAAGCTGCTGTCTCAGTTCAGCTTTATTTATTTGGGTGCTGGACAGCAAAATGGATTTGCGAGTGGTCAGACGCATGACCGTCTTACGTTGTACCAGGCAGTTGAAGAGGCATGACTGCGAGGAGAGATGGCGTCACTTTAAATTATTATTTTTTTTGGTTTAAGCCTTCAGCACAGATATTCTTTTTAATTTTGGGGCAGTAACTTGTCAGGAGACATCTCGTTTGCTGGTAGGTCGTTTCCTGGTTTGGCATGTTGGATAACAGGCAGCAGAGGGGAATGCGTCTGAGTCGCAGGAGAGAGACCCAGAGCAGCAAGTAAAAAATAAACTTAAAAACGGACCAAAAAAAAAAAGACTTAAGTTGCTACAGTTGGGAGGGAGGGTGAGACAGTATTGAAGTGGGTGTTAGGACAATCTGCTGCAAGTAGGAAACATTTGAAGTAGCATTTTCTTCAGGAGGAAGCAGGCAGCCAGCTACAGTTCCGAGGAGTGTGGGGCAGTAAGGGTATAAAGAATTACATAGGACAAGAGTGAATTTTAAAAGGAAAAAAAAAAAATGGAAAAAAAGGTAGCTTGTTTGTTTTGGGCAGTTACTGAGTGGTGGTGTCTGGGCTAATTAGTACGTACCAGGCGACTGTACTGTAACTGAATGAGCATTCAGGGGACCAGTCTCTCACGAAGTTAGACAAAATAATGGACATTTCAAATCAAAATGAGGGGGTTTTAGCCAATCAGGGGGCAAGGTGGGCACCAGGATTCTGTTGATGGGGCAGGCTGGGCTGGCACTCTTAATATCCGGGCTCTGTTGTCTGATAGATGCCCACCTTGCCAGGGCTATCAGCCAATCAGAGCCCAGGATTTTCTTAGCCCATTTTTTTTTTAAGTCATCCTATTGATTAAAGAATCAGAAGATCATGACAAGGGCACTGGTCTGGTTTTGTGCATTTGCTTGTTCAGCAATACAGTATGGATTGCAGGACAAGTGCGTGTAAACACAGCAAGTGTGGGACACAGAGCTTACTGAAACTGAGAACTTCATCAGTCAAGCAGTCTTAAGAATTCTTCTCATCTTGACAACCCCACGCCCAGTCTCCTCTGCAAATATGCTACAAAATCGGTCACTTTCAAACGACAGGGACCAAAACACCGACCATCTCTAGCCGAACCTTAAAAAAAACAAAACATTGCCTGCCAACACTGCTGTTTGCAAGATTGCATGCGTTTACTCCGTTTGTAGCACAGCAATAACAGCGTGGGGCGGCTGTTACCTGCAGTTGTGAACTGTAAAAGCGATGGTTTCATCTGGAGAGTTACTCGGGTACAGCTGCCCCTGTCTACGAAGCATGGCGCGAAGGGCGATTTTCCAGAGAAGGTACAACCATCCTGGCAGCTCTTCTGAGCCATCGAACACGCAGCGGTCTCTCAGCAGGCGGTGTGAGCTCAACAGGGATCTGATTAGCAGGAAAAGTGCCAGGGAAATGCAGAGGAGGGCGGCCGTGGACCCGCAGGGCAATGTGAACTCCATGTCGCGTTCGCCGAAATTAGTCGCTAACGTTTTTAGAAGGACGTGCACGAGAGAGATACCTGCTGGGCCTTCGTCATAGCGCCGCGCCACCCGGGCATAGCTGCCCAAACTGCTACAATCTTGGTGCACTGAGTAAACGGAAGTCCTGGTTTAAGGCCCGGTGGCGGGCGCGCACCTGGAATCCTGCATTGTATTATGATTGCATACCGTCTCAACTATCCCACGTTATGTGGGATGTCCCTCAGATTGGCTACCAAAGCTCATAAAATGTCATTCTCTAACACTTCCACCTACTTCCCCGTATTGTACGTTCCACACTTAAATTTTTAAAAGTTTTCTGGGGCGGGGCTGTGCTTTCAGTCCGTGCCCAGTCGGGTTCCCTAACCATACCTCTCAACTGTCCCTGTTTTTCAGGGACGACCCTGATTTTGCCTCAAATGTTTCCTGTGTCTCTCGTAAAATTTGAGTTTTTGTGACAGAACGGTGAGGATTAAAATCACAAAGTAATGTTAAACATTAAAGTTATAGACTTGTTCTTCAGAAAATGCATCTTGACATACACCTCTTTAGTGTATCAGCTTTCTGAGTGAATAGTATCAATTTTTAAAGATGTGTCCCTGATTTTGGGTCTTTGCCCCAGCTTTTTTTATTTTTTTTAAGACTTGTCCCTGATTCATGAGGTAATAAGTTAAGAGGTACGTCTCTAATGTTGTGCGACATGGAAAGGGTGCTCCCAGTGCCCACACAGAGAAGGAGCAGTAAACTCATATGTTATAAATGGAGGCTTCAATGGCAAGAAAGAAGCATGCATTGTGATTGGTCAGTCTAGGGCTGGACCCATGGCGTTATCCCAGGATAACACGAGGATTCGATCGAATGAGTAAGCAGCCGAAGAAGAAGTTTTTCTAGCTGCCAGCAAGGTTTCAACTACCCTCGGGATGGGGGGACCTAATCTTAAGAGTCTCCTCCTTTCTGGAGCCAGGCCGTGAACTGCATTGTGTCTGGAGTCGGGTGGACAATGGGGTCTTGCAGCACGAGATCCCTCTGTACTGGAAGGCAGAGAAGTGCTTGCTGAGCCAGGTTCACTAGATCTGAGAACCATGGTCCTCTTGGCCACTCCAGGGCTAGCAGAAGAAAGTTTTCGCATGAGTGTTTTTTCTTAAAACTTTCTGGAGGAGAGGCATGGTGGGAAGGCATACACTCTCCAGAAGGACCACGTCTGAGTTAGAGCATCCACTGCCTTTGCTTGAGGACACCAATACTGACTGAAGAACCTGGGGATGTGAGCACTGCGGCTTGAAGCAAACAGATCTGTTTGCAGTGGCTCGAACCAAACACCTCCGGGTTCAACTGCCATTCTCCGGGGTGAACATCTTCGCGACTTAGCCAGTCCACCTGAATGTTCAGTCCCCCCCTGCCAGATGTACCGCCAACAGAAAGAGAAGGTTCTCCTCTGCCCAGCTCAGTAGTTTGGAGGCCTTCCGAAGCATTTCCCTGCTTTCTTTGTCTCCTTGATTGTTTATATATGCCACTGTGACAGCACTGTCCAGGTTTTAAATAATTGATTAGCAGTTTTTTTCTTGGGACGATATTAACTGTACAGAAAGTATTTATATAGATTTTCTAGAAGTGCTGTGTTTGTTAAACACAGTGAGGCAAGAGATATGCATTGTCACAAAGTTTTATCACTTTTATGAGCAAAACGCTAATCAATTTTTAGAGTTAAATGAAACCCTGCTGTCTGAATGCACCTTTACTGTGGTGTTCCTCAGTCTGGACTGAAAATGATGTAGAGCTAGGTGGACTGCCCGCATCTCCAGGACATTTATGTGGAGACCCTGCTCTTGAAGTGGCCAAATCCCCAGAGTAGGAAGTTGGTCCAGGACTGCCCCCTACCTGTGCAGACTTGTATCCATCGTGAGAATCTCCTCTGGCAGTAGTTCCAATTTAACTCTCTTATTGAGATTCTTCACATTCAGCCACCAACTCACTGAGTGACAAAGCTGAGGGGTGAGGAGGATCCTGGCTTGATAATCCTCCGATGACTGATCCCAGATAGTCAGCAACTTCACCTGAAGAGGTCGCATGTGGAAGCAGACTCAGGGAACTAAATATATTGCTGCCATCATAAGGCCCAGAATCTTCAGTAGAGTGTGGGCTGACGTCAAGGACTGAGTTCTGAGCCACTGTATCTCTAACAGCAACATCTCCTCCCAGGAACGTGATAGGAACACCTTCCCTATTTTTGTGTCGAAGATCACCCCCAAGTGTTTCAAAGACTGTGAAGACTCTAAGGAGCTCTTCTCCCAGTTCACCATCCAACCATTCAATTACTGGATCTCCAGGGTCCTGGACACCAATCTCCTTGCAAGAAACATTGTCGGTGCTCGAATTAGCAAGTCATCTAGATAAGGGTAGACAAGATGACCCTCCTGTCATAGCTGAGCTACCAGAACAATCAATACCTTTGAAAAAAATCAAGGGGCTGTTGCAAGGCCAAACGGTAGAGCCCTGTACTGAAAATGTTGGTCCAGAATCGAGAACCTGAGGTAGCTTTGGTGGGATTGATGGGGATGTGAAGGTAAGCATTTGTCAGAACTATGGAGGCTAAGAAATCCCCCAGTCGAACAACTCAGGTTATCGTCCTCAGAGACTCCATCTTGAACGTTCTTGTGGTGCACAAACTTGTTCAGATACTTCAGATCCAAACTGGGCTTAAATGCCACGGACTTCTTGGGAACTGTGAAGTAGAGGGAGTAGAACCCTTAACCCTTCTTATTTAGTAGGACTGGAACTACAGCCCCAATTTGAATGAGGTGGGTTAGAGTGTCCAACACTGCCTGGTGTTTTACCACTTGCTTTGAAAACGGGGATGACAGAAAACATCCCCTTGAAGGAACCGTTAAGAACTCTTTGGTATAGCCTAGGTGAAAGATTTCCAGAACCCAGGTGTCTGATGTTATTTGGGTCCATCTCACAGAAAATTCTTGTAGTCTTCCACCAAGGGAAAGGGGGCAGGGATGGACCCGTGTACCATCAGTGTAAGATACCAGCCCTTTGTGCTCATCCTTCTCCATGACACCTGGGAAAAGAGCCTCTGCTGTTGTATCCGCTGTTGCCTGAATAGGAACCTCTGTTCCTTTGTGTACCAAAGTTCTGAAAGGGATGATACCCTCATCGGTGCTGTCTGTGCCAACCATCACCCTGGCCTCGCTGAGGAGCTGTGGCCTTGCATTGCCAATTTGACACCGGGAGGTGGCCTTTCTTATCATGTACCTCCTGTAAGATAGAATGCAGACCAGAACCAAAGAATAGACTTCCTTTAAATGGAAAATTAAACAGCTTTGTCTTCAAAGACAGATCAGCAGACCAATGTCTGAGCTACACAGACCTCATCGCCAACGCAGAGTGATAGGCTGAGCGGGCCAACAAGCATAAGCTGTCCACTGTAGAATACCCAAGAAAAGAGGATGCCATGGCCACCAATTGCAAAATACTTGTTCCCTCTGAATCAGGAGGGATGTAGTCGGTCAGCGTAGTGACCTAGAGGTTCAAGGCCCTGGAAACAATAAAAGAAGCATAGGATGTACAAATGTTTTTGCTGGAAGTGGCGAAAGCCCTCCTATATGCGGTATCCATCTGCTTGTCATGCAAATCTGATAGTGCCAGAGCCCCCTCCATTGAAAGGGTGGTGTGTTTTATAGAATTATAAACAGCCTTATCTGCCAAAGGGGGGAGGGTTCCCACTTGCGATACCTTCCCCTAGAAAAGGATAATTCCTAGTCTTTGGTTTTGGGAGATTTTTTCTCTCATCCACACCTGCCCATTCCTGTTCAATAATTCGGTCACAGTGGACAAAACCTGGGAAACATTTTGGAGCAGAGGAGGACGCTGACAAAATTGGATTAACTGTAAGAGTCTCTACACACTGTTTCTCCTTGAGCTGTAAAGATCTACATGCCTCAGCTATTAAAAAGGACATGGACTTATTATCAAAGAGAGGTGGAATTGATATCCTGGACTAGGGTTCCATCCACTCTCCTTCTTCTACCTCCTCCTCAGAAGGGATGTCTTCCTCATCTGAAAGTAATTTTCTAAGGTCAGGTGTTTCCCCAAGATCCTCATAATCACTTCCTGGCCTTTCAAAAGGGCAGGGTTGGGATCTGCCTGCGTATCTGACTCCACAGCCTGCTCATGCTGCATCGCACCTGGACGTGCCTGTGTGGGCCCCCCCGACCTGAGGGGCCCCGTTCCGGGGTCGGGTGTACCCGGGATATCGGGGCTCAAAAGCTCACCGAGGAGCAACCATAACTTCTTAACCAATTCTGCTTTGCCACTGCCAAGCGAAGGACCAGGTGCCCCTCCCCCCAGTTCGGAGGACCGGCTTGGGGGGGGGACTGTGAGAGAAATATTATGCTGGGCCACACAGGACAATAAGAACCCACGGGAGAGGGCCTCATTACCCTTCTGCAGGTCTTACATCATTTCATAATGTATGGTCTCTTGAAAGCCATGGTGCCAAGAAAAACAGTAAAACCTTAAATTAACACTGTCCTTAATATAGCTGCCCACAACTCGGATGCTGACAGGGAAAAAAAAACAAGGATTTTAAACAACTTTGTACAGAAAACATTTCACAGAAACTGCCATCCAACTAAGAAACATATGTAACCCCCCTGTAACCCGAGGTTACTAGAATCCCAGTAAGACCTAGTGGTAGGCAGGGAAGGCAGCTTGTGAAACTCCAGTTAAATGGATTTCACACTGTCTCACTCTGTTCTCAGTCTCAGCTGAGACTGAGGGATGACATCACCATAGAACTATTGCAGCTGCAAGAGCCACATTGGAATCTGAAGAAGGGAGTTAGATTAGAATGTTGGGAGTTTTGAACAGTGAGTGAGTAGTCTGCAGTTGGAGATTGTTGTGAGAGGAGCACAGCAGTTCTGTGCACAGGCTCTTGGAGCCTCAGCTCTGAAATAGAGCTACATTTAGGGAAAGGTGTGTGTTTCCACCTAAAGAGGGGACACAGTAAGCTGTTCTGGAAGTGGTGGAGACCACTGATTCGGGTCTCTGTGCCCCATCCCTGAGGGGGATGGGGATGGAAGGTATGCCTGCTATTCCAGGGGCAACCCCCTGGCTACTGCTAGAGAAGAAGCTGCCTTATTTTGTCCAAGTGTGTTGGGTACCAGAAGATTTCAAGATTCGCCTGTGGGGCACCAGCAACCAAAGGGTAAGTTCTGCTCTTTCTAAAAGGTCCATGTTTCATCCTGAACTGTGTTAAAGTGGGGATTGGACTACTGAAGTAGTGGGAGGCCTAGAATAATAGGCTTAGCCAAAAGTAAAAGTGTGTTCAAGTCCAGCACAAGGGGAAAGTCAAGACATGTAGAGGAGATGTGATATACGTCTACCCTGTAATCTACATTGCCAAGCTTTCAAAATAGTTGTTTAGTGTCCAGAGAAATGGCGGGGTATGGATTGAGGGAGCTGGAGGTGGGAGACCCCCCATCTTTAGTAACCAGGTCCACCTCTACGGATTTGCTCTGTGGATTTCTACTTTGCCTCATGCACCTGGCCAGTGATGAGGGAAGTACCCAGACATGGGATTGGAAGGAAAATTTTCCTTAAGGAGTTGAGGGTTCTAAGGTGGTTTGGGGAGCCACCAATAGAAAATTGGTTCACTGCCATATGGATGGCGATCAAGTGGCCGGCAGGGGAGCCGGGCCAAGGGGGAACCCAAGTAGTGTACAAGTCGGGCTGTGTACCCAAAGTTGTGTGCAAGTCCGGGCTGTGTGCCTGGTGGGTTCAGAGCCTGAGGGCTGAAATGTTGAAGAGGTGTTCTGTTACTCTTATCTGCATTACCAGGAATGTAGCCCTGTGGGGGTCCGTCTATGCTTTGTTTGTTCAGTTTTGATGTGAATAAAAGCCACACTTTAGAATCCCATTCCTGGTTTTGGACATTACAGTTATTGCTTCCTGTGTTCGGATTTACTTGGGTGCCCCTGTGCAGAGTAGCCAAACTTAGGACCCTTGTGCCGAGTAACCTAGTCCTCCCCGAACCCAGTCCCCACCGTGTACTGCTGTCAGCTTCAACAGCATATCACCTGTCGTTTTGCAGAAAGGCAGGGGTCGGGGCCTTACACATAGAAACAGACTGACAGCAGATGAGGACAGTTTTGGCCTACCTAGTCTGCCTATTTCCTACCTATTGAATAAGCTATAGATTCCAGTTACCCAACACCCTACTTCCTCCTACTTCTAACATTTCCTTAAGTCTGTATCGTCCTGGGTACATGACAATTCGCTCCCGCGATTTCATACCGCGACTGTTCGCTCCCGACTATACACTCCTGCGGCAATTCATTCCTATGCCACTATCCGCCCTATGACAATTCACTCCCGCTGTATTTTAGTAACAGTTTAATAACAAACTGTGCTTACCAGATCACCACATTCAGATGTTTTACAGAAGTAATTCAGTCCTACGAAAACTCATGTTGTGGCAGTTCGATCCCTAATATAGTTACCGCCCACATAGTAATTGCAGCTAGCATTCTGGGTAACCATAGGTTTAAAAGACGATATGGCTTTCCCCCGAATCCACTAGATCTGTATCTCAGTTTCCACAATGACAGGCCGCTTCATAGTGTCCGAGAGAGAAAAAAAAACTTGTGGATGATTTAAATTATATCTATACCTTCCACAAACCTGGACACATGAATAAGGCGATTTGGCAGTGCGAGCTCGCGATGCATTCTTGTATTCCCCCACTGTTTTTTTAACCCGCAACCTCCTCAGAATGCAGTTCCATGCACCCACCACCCTCTCTGTGAAAAAGTACTTCCTCACCTTGCCCCGAGCCATCCCCCGCTCTATCTTCAAATTGTACCCCCTTGTTCTTGCACATCTCTTTTTCTTAAAGATGCTCCTGTCTTGGACTTTGTTGATTCCCTTGAGGTACTTGAAAGTTTCTATCATGTCCCCCCTCTCCCTCCTTTCCTTGAGGGTATACATATGAAGCACTTTTAGTCTCTCTTCGTATGGTTTCTGTTGCAGACCCTGCACCATTTTAGTTGCCTCCTCTGGACTGCCTCCATCTTGTCTATGTCCCTGCGGAGTGGCGGTCTCCAGAACTGCACGCACTACTCCATATGGGGTCACAACTTTCTGTTTTCTACTGGTGATACCTCTCCCCTATACATCCTAGTATCCCCCCAGCCCTCCTTACTGCCTCCTTACATTGCTTACCTACCTTAAGGTCATCTGATATGACTACCCCAGGTCCCTTTCCATTTGTGTTGTTGTTTTTAGTACCCCCTCCCCCCCCATTGTGTACTCTTCCCCTGGGTTTTTCTTTCCCAGGTGCATTACTTTGCACTTTTTTGCATTGAATCTAAGCTGCCATATTTTTATCCATTACTCCAATTTTGCTAAGTCCCTTCTCATCCATTGCACCCCCCTTGTGTATCTACCCGGTTGCAGATCTTTGTGTCATCTGCAAAGAGGCATACTTTTCCTTCTAGCCCCTCTGCAATGCCACCTATAAAGACATTAAAGAGGACCGGTCCCAATACTGAACCCTGTGGTACCCCACTAGTAACTCCCCCTTTCTTCAGAGTGCACTCTGTTTACTATTACCCTCTTGATCCTGTTGTCCAGCCAACTTGTTACCCAGGCTACCACTCTGGGACCCACTTTCAGGCTGGCTGACTTGTTTATCAATCTTTTGTGTGGGACTGTGTCAAATGCCTTGTTAAAGTCCAGGTAGGCCATATCCACAGCCCATCCCTGGTCTATTACTTTGGTTACCCAGTCAAAGAAATCTATTAGATTCGTCTGACATAACCTTCCTGCTGTAAATCCATGCTGCCATGGGTCCTGTGCCTAGATGGCCTCTAGGTACTCAAAAATTTTTTCTTTTAGAAGTGATTCCATCATTTTCTTGACAATACGTCCAGCAACTTTAAAAAGTGAAAACGTGCTCTCCCCGATGTCATAAGGGAGTGAGCACATTTGTGCACAATGAAAAATGCCTGTGCGCACTGTGTTCCCCTGCTTTATCTGGTGGGAAACTGGAATAACAAGGAGGCGTGTGCTCAGCCTTAATAGCGGTGGCACAACCGTAATGGGAATAGAGGGCAAGGTGAGAATTCAACTGGCCTCCCCCAACCCTTCACACAGTAACTTTATTGTTGGCCAAAAATCACCGAACACACAGTAAGCCTTAAAAAATAACCTCAAGCTGGGATGTGGTGGGGATAAGGAAAACAGACACTAGAGACGAGTGACCCCCTCAGAGCCCCTACTCTCCCCAAACAAAAATAAATGTGCATCTATCTGAGGCACCTTTGCCCTTTTTTTTTTTTATTATCAAAAACACCAGACCATACAGAACACCCCAGCAAAGCAGAAAAGTGGCTCTCAGTCCACAAGGGAGTGAGAAATACAAATAGGTTAGTCAATTTCAAAGCCGCAGCTTAACAGGCACAATTTTATAATTTAGGGGTGCTCCCTGTAAACAGCCAGTCCCAACCTGCACAGCAGTATTGCATCCACAAACTGAAGTCTTCACAACTGTCCCGATCAGCGACGTAGCTTTCTCCTCTTCCGATGGCACAGTGAAACTGGGGTACTGCTGTTAGGGTATGGAATCCTCAGGTGCCCAACATTTGAAAGCTTGGGCTGTGCCATTCCCCTGGTAGGGGTGCACTATACCGATTTGTAATGATTACCCATTAACAATGTGGAGCGCTATAGAAAATAAACTCTCATGCTGTGCAGCATAGGAAGTACATAGAAAAGTAGACTTGACAGGTATTAATATTTTTATTAACTGTGGTTGACAATAGTTTTTTGAAAAATTGTCACTGCACTACTACTTTAAAGGGGTACTGTCAGCTTTGCCCCTACCTTTTTAATCACTTCCAAGCAGTGTGCTAGTTGGCACGAAACTATGAAATGTTTACATTAGAATGCCCCGATATATCTAAAAATATACAGTTGTACCCATTTCTAATAATTTGAAGTGAAATTCCTTTTTCGCTCGGTCCGATGATAAGTGACCCGCCACCGGAAGTATATGGTGGTTGGGAACACACATCATGAACGAGCGCAGTCTCAAAGTGGGATTTTATAGTATGCCGACTCCAAAAAGATATTACCGCTGTAAAGTCTGCTAAACTGAACTGCTCCTGGTGCTTACAAACCCAAACCGAGCACCACGAATATTACAAGTTGCATTTTTAGACTGCAGCTGAAATCCAGCGCATGCGCAAAGGTTGCATGCTCTTGCGCATGCACGGGATCTTTGCCTGTGTCTCTTTGGCGCATGCATGGAATTTCAGCTACAGTCTAAAAATGTAAGCTGTAATATTCTTAGTGCTCGGTTTGGGTTTGTAAGCATCAGGAGTGGTTCAGTTTAGCAGACATTACAGAGGCAATATCTTTTTGGAGTCAGCATGCAATGAAATCCCATTTTGGGACTGCGCTCATTCTTGACTAGCGTGACGTGTTCCCAACCACCATATGCTTCCCTGGTGGCGGGTCAATTGTTGTCGGACTGAGCAAAAAATAAATTTCACTTCAAATTATTAAAAACAGGTACAACTGCATATTTTTAGATCTATGGGGGCATTCTAATGTAAACGTTTCATAGGTGTGTGCCAACAAGCACACTGCTTGGAAGTGGTCCAAAATGTAGGGGCAAAGCTGACAGTGCCCTTTTAAGTTGTCACTGGAAGATCAGATTTCTTACAATTGTATTAGATCTTTTTAGTTTTATAAACCTTTGTATGACGTATACTTGTACAGTACTATTGTTATATTTGCTTTTACGTATGACACAGGTTGTCTACATAAGTTGGCAAGACAACCTTCCTGACATATATGGGACCACAGACCTTCCTTTTGCTTCTTGGAGCAACTGTTTATCCTTAGTACAGGCCTTACAACTGGGAGCAGTTCTCCATCACCTGTTCTGCAGAGCTCAGACCATGTTCAAGTTTTTCTACAGCATGTTGAGCACCTCTTTGAATGCTGGAGTACTTCTGCATTTATTCAGCTCAGGACAGATAACATTTCTGATGCAGACATAACAAAATAACTATATTCATGTTACACAGTATTTATGGGTCTCTTTGCACCAAGCATGCAAGAGGTTAAAAAACTTGCAAGTTATAATTCTCTTTCTCAGCCGACTCAGAGGTTGCAGAGTAAACTGTCAATTTCAGACGCTACTTTCAAAATACTAACAAGTCTCCAACTAATCTTTTTAAATCTTTCATTACCTTTTAGACCCCAAAAAAAAACATTCTGCTGCCTTCCCACTTGGTGATGGGCACTTCCTGGGCTAACCAGGCTCACTGCTCTGTCAAGCATATATCTGTCTGGATCTTCATGTCATGTATGCTGCCATCCAGTATGCATAATACAGGACTTTTGGAATATTTCACACTTGTAATAGGCCAGATTCATGTCACTAATCTTATGACAGTCCAAGGCCAACTTCCTTCATGTGAGTTTACAGACCAGACTGGCAAAGATGTTAGCTTTTTATATGTTCTGCACTAAGCTCGGTTTCTGATAGCAAGGTATAAACACTTGTGAAACTCCAAAAAATACAGTGCACCCTCTATTATCTGCCAACTTTGGGGTACCAACCTTTTGGCAGATAATGGAGGTGTGGTATATTGCATTGGTAAAATATCGGAAAAATAGCGCAGGACGACATTTGATATTAACTATTCAATTTCCTTATTTGTGTACAGTTTGATAAAAATTCTTAAAAACTGCTGTGTGACTGTTAAACTCTAGTTTAGTTAAAGCAGCAGTGCATGAAAAGGTGAAAAAATATATGTATTTGTTTTCAATAAAGTGAGTAAAGCAAACAACTTCTTTATTTCAGCAGTATCTTCCTTTTGTGTATTGCGTCTGTACTTTTTTTTATTTGTAAAAATAAATAAAAGCTGCACGTCTGTTTTTTTGTTTTGTTTGTTTGTTTTTTGCCGAGACAACCGCTTCTGGCCGGATGCCAGTTTGTGATTTAGAGTGAGCGCACATTCTGAAAGGATTTCTGACTGGTTGTCCACGTGTTATTGTTTTGGTAACACAGACAAGCAGTGCATGTATGTGATAGTTGTTCTGATTTGCTTGACAGGTGTCATGAAAGCAGGTTAAATGTTGAGCTCAGTGACACTCATCTGTCCCAGCGCTCCACAGCGTAAACTGGGTACAAGCACACAGGCAACCCACAGTGATCATAGTGTGTTCAGCGACCGGTTATCAAATAAAGCAGCATTCACTAGTTTACAGCGCATGCCTGCGGATCAGTGGGTTCACATTTTTTTATACATGGCAATCCTGGTCAAGGTCTTGTAACATCACAGACATAAAAATACTGGCGACTTCGAATCTGTATGGAGAAAGGTTAAAAAACGAACACGTAGTTTATCAATTTAAATAGTCCCTGAAATTGCTCTTATTAAAATAAATAATTCAAGGATGATGCACTGCTGCTGTTTCATTTATCATCAATCAACTTTTTTTTTTATTATTATTATTTAATACTTTCACTCCTCCATTCGGAGCAGGCCTCAGCAACCGCCGGCCACCAGCACCCACACCCCCGGACCAGGTCTGGCATACGTACATGTGCCTGACTCACACAGGCCCCAATGAAATTAACAGAACACCCCACAGGGGGCCTGTGACTAGTAACCAGGTGGCCATGTCTCTCATGTCCGGGGGTGCGGGGCTCATCAATGAGCCCAACGGTCGCTCTGTAATTTTCCACCATTACTGCCTCAGGGAGCTGGACATTCAGTGACGTCGAATGCATCTACGTGCAGACGTCCACCGCATTCCTTCCCCCTTAGAATGTCCGCTACTGACAGTGCACCTAGCCTCTGCTATTCGCAGCTGCAGCGCGCTGCATACCCCGTACCAACCCCGGAGGAAGGAGAGCAGTCATGGGACGCTCAATCCTTCCTCTCCCTTGCCAGCCCCTGGCACCCTGAGTCCATTCCCGAACCTGGGTCACCAGCGTGGCATGAGGTGTGGCATCCAGCACCTCAACCCTCAGCTCCACCGGGCCGGCTATCATCAATCAACTTTAAAGTAATCAGTGATGGAAATCTGTTTTTCTTTATTTGTCATGATTAATTTCACTTTAGCATCCACGTCCTCATCTCTCATGAACCTGTAGTAATGTCCAGGGAAAAGTACAGAGCAGGGACATTGGGAAGGGAGAGAGTGACTATGAGGAGGCTGGAATAAAGCCCACCATCTGCATGGAGACACTACATACCTCTTAATATTTTGTCACCAAAATATTGGGAAGTGGCCGGCCCGGTGGCGCTGAGGGTTGAGGCGCTGGTCACCACACCTCGCGCCACGCCGGCGACCCGTGTTCGGGAACGGGATGGGTTGCCGTGGGTCGGCGGGAGGAGATGGATTGAGCGCCAGCGACTGCTCTCCATCTCGGGAGGGATTTGGGCAGCCAGGGCTTGCCTGACCTCAGCGGAGGCTGGGGGTCGGCAACTTTATAGCTACGAAGCTATGGGGGCGGGGACGTGGCAGACGCTTGATTGGGGCACGCACGGGAGCGCGTGCACCCAGTCGCTGGCGCCATTGCACACCATGACCCTGGAGAAAACAGCCGGGTGCTGAGCCCGGGCAGCACGGTTGTTCCCGCGGCGCTGTTCCTGGAAGGGCACCTCTCTGGCATGGATCCGTTGGGGTGGGTTGAGTCTCTCCCCACCACCCTGCCATGAAGGGTAAGTCGTGGGGTGCACAAGGGAGGGGGTCTGATGTCCGGGGATGGCGCTTGGGGGGAACAACGGAGGGTGGGGGTCGTAGCCGGAGCTCGGGAGGAGAGAAAAATAATACCCCAAAAAAAAATATTGGGAAGTGATACTCAAAATGAAGGAACATGAGGGACACTGGATTTAATAATGTTGAGCACATCAGCATGCATATGGAGACACAAACTCAGAACATGGAGAGCTAGTAACTTAAAGGAGTAGTAGTACACTCTCATATCTTGTAAATGTTATTTGTTTCCTTGTGAACAGATAGTTCTTTTCATATTGCTGTTGGGGATATATGTGTTTGTTTTAGTTTGTTTTCACTGTTCACACCAGCCCCTATAACAAGACTGGGGGGATCTTTATTTTCTGGATATTGAAATCTCATTGTCCCCGAGAGCTGCATTAGCATGTGAGAACATCATGTGTCAGCACCCTTTAGACTCCACAGTATGCCTGTCTGCTTACTTAGAATTCAACAAAAAAGCTGTAGCAAGGCATAAAATACCACACTTACCTTCAGTTAGCTTTACAAAATGTCTTAGATGTAATGAAAGTTTTTTTCCCTTTAAACTGCATTTAGTCTACATGTTTATATAGAAATTTTTAAGGTTATGTGTACGTTCAGCTTAGAGATACATGGTGTAAATGGTGCTGTGGCATCATGTTCTCATATGCTAATGCAGCTCTGAGGGACAATGAGATTTCAACAACCTGAAAATGAAGACCCCTGGGCTAGTTACAGGGGCTTGTGAGAACAGTGAAAACAAACTAAGGCAAAAACAGATAGCGCCAAAGGCTACACACAAAGAGGTATCTGTTGACAAGGAAACAGGCAACATTTACAAGATATGAGTGTGTACTACTCCTTTAATAGCATTCAATCCCTCATCACAGTTTGGACACTATCTAGAAACCCTAACAATGGGGTAAGTGACTCACACTGTCTCTTTTTGAGGCACCTACCTTTCACTGCCAGGTGCCACGTAACAGCAGCTCTTAAAAGAGCTGTTAATCACATCTGGACATCTGAAACAATGAGGGCAGGGTTGGACTGGGAAGCAAAGGGCCCACCTGGAAATGTGCCCTGGGGGGCCTGGTACCGACGGACCATGGTATGCCCTAGTGTACAAAATGTAGCCCAGATTTTACTGACACTGTTATGCCCTGTCACACAAACTGTAGCCCAAATTTAACCATAAAGTAATAGCATGTAATGCATTCTATTTTTAATAAAGCTATTCCAATACTGGTATGAATTATACTATCTTACTATTTTGGAGGCTTTAGTCTCATTGATTTAAGGTGAACTCTCAGCAACCCTGCAAAAATGCTGAGAGCCATGAAGTCACAGCTCCCTTCCCTGTAGCAATGCTGCAGTAATGTGTTTTCCTGATTTAGCAAAATGCAATATGATACTTTTTTTCACTTGCTTAAAAGCAGTGTAGATTTTTATATAGTTGATTCTAACATACCCTCCCCCGCCCACCTGTATTACATTGCATTTTCTACATCAGGACCATAGTCCTGCATCAGTGCTGCAGGGGAGCCGAGAGTTCCCCTTTAAAAGCAAATCAATGGTTAAGCTCAATGCAACGTCAAGGCACCTCCAGAGGTTGAGCCTTATGCTTTCCTTACTCTTTCCCTATCTGGAGGCAGTTGTGACAGTCAAATACCAGGATGCAACCAGATAAAGATGCATACTTCCAGTTGTTTGCAGTGCAATGTGTGCTGTGCTGAGATTATTCAGAAAGGACCATGTGGCCCCAGCATAATGTAGTAACAGTGCTATTGGGAGCCCTAATTAAACAACATGTAAATGGAACTAGTAATGTTCTTCAGTTTTACATGAAGACAGATTTGGATGGTGTCTTGTCTTATTGTATATGCTGAAGAAAAAGCAGTAAGGAAATTGGGGTGAAACACGTAACGGTGAGGCTGCTGTGCCAGTTTTATTCTAAAAGGCAAATGTGGCCCCAGTACAGTGTAGTTGCAGTGCTATTTGGACTGTGAACCCTGATGCAACAGCATGTGTATGGAACTAGCAGTGTTCTGCAATTTTATATGAAGACATTTGGATGGTGGTGTATTATATACTGTGCAAAAAAAAATCACCAGGGAGTTTGGGGTGAAACAAATAATGGTAAGTCCACCAGTAAGTTCTGGTAGCTGCATTCTGAGGCCACTAGAATTTTTTATTTTATTTAGTTTTTGTTTACCGGGTAGGTGCACTAGACATAACAATTACTATTTTCAGGCATGACCTGGGAGGGTACAGAAACAAAACATCAGAGACAATAACATTACAGTTTGGGATTTGTCAAAGAACTGTGTACATACAAGCAGGAAAAATAACACAGGCAAAAATATAATACAGTAACAAAGTTATGCATACAAACAATACACTGCAAAAAATTAGGGCACATGTTGATTTGAGGAGGATAATACAACAATGACAGTGAACAGAATATTAATCAAGCAGGAAATAGAAATGGAAAAGATTTAGCAGGAAGGAATAGGAGTCAGGTAGCTAGAAGCAGGATAGCAGAACTGAGTGGGGATGGAGACAAGATAGGAAGTATGAGAACAGGGTGCAGCATTCAGCCAGCAAGCTGCGAGAAGTGCTGATTACATCTGAAGAACAGTATACTGTGACATGTTTATTGTGCAATACTGTGATATTTTAAATTAGTATCATGTGTATAGCTTTTATGTGTGTGTAAGTGTTGTATCCTACTGTATTATTGCATTGTATTGTATTGTATTATATGGCATCCATTTGCCCTAGGGCTCTCTGGAAAATGGGCCTTTCTATTAATAAACAATGTGTCAGTCCATCCTAATCTTTCCTTATCCACTTTCCCTATCTCTACACAGTATCTGCATTTTAACATTTCTTTTTGATGTTCATTTCTTATGTCATTTGATCACAGTTACACAGTGAAGCTACCAAACATGTTTCTGAGTCTGGAGTTTTATTTTTTGTTGGTGTGCGTGTGTGTGTGGGGGGGCACATATAAGGTTAAACACAAGAATCAAAGTTATGTATGGTCTCATAATACAAAGGCACAACTAACAATCAGAGAAACCCAGAGTATACAACTGTATTACTGATATAATAATAAATACAGGTCAAACAAAAATGATTTGTTGGAGAGGGGGATAAAGACCAATATGTTCCAAACTACTATCAACTGGGGTAACCTTCCCGCACAAGTTTAGGCAGCTTACCTGGCTATACCTCAATCAAGATCCAGGGTGCCTCAAATTGCACATTTTTGGAAACACTCTAAATGTATTGCTTTATCTTACATGTGAAATCCATGTTCTGTGCACACAAACAGATGTCCACCATAGCCAGAAGTGAACAATACATAGTCACATAGGCCACAAGGAGTTAAAATGCCAAGATAATTTATCTGATTACATTGTTATGTAAATGCAGTGGGACACATGGTCCTTAAACAGAAGCACATAGAACTGTACAAACAGTACAAAGCAAAATATATGTTAGGTTATGTTGTTTGATCTTTATCCTTGGGCTGCCAATAGAATTAGAATGCACTGGAATTCTGGACTGGCATCAGCCCGCAGCATGGCAAACATCAAGTTCAGACTTGTAATTTTGACATGTATAATGTCTGTCATAATGCCCCCAGATGCCTCATGGCCAAGTCTGAGTGCAAAGACACTAGCACTGTAAGTACCCCTTTCCTTATGCTTCAACCACCAAGACCATCTTGCACCCCAGGGTACAACTGGACAGCAGTCTTCCTAGACACTGTTTGCTAACCTAATTTAAAAAAAAAAGTTTAATAAAATTAAACTTACTGTATACAAAGCTGTCAGCTGTCACACTGACATTAGTTTTCTGTACACGTCTGACCTTTGAATTACTTTCTGGATGATCTCTTCTGCACACATGCCCTCGAGAAGGTCTCTCTCAACAGACATAATCATAAACGCATCCAGTTTCTCTCGTCCCATCAGTGAACGCTGTCGAGTTTTGATTATTTTTTGTTTGCTAAAGGCTGTCTCACAGGAAACCTGGGTAAAGGGCAGAGTCAGAAGGTACTCATAGATGTCAAACAAAGTGGAAAATGATGATGAATGCATGTTGTATTGTGCTAATATTTTATAACAGCACATTAGACATTCTTTGCAGGGCTTGTATTGGCTTTCTGTTTTTGGCATGATCATGCCTTCCTGTTTCTTTCCTCATTTTGGGCACCAGTAGTTTCACCTTGTAACCAACCATCTTCAGAATCTTGAATATCATCATCTTCTTCAGTTGTGAACACTTCATTGTACTCTTTAGGTAAGGAGCTCTGCAGTTGTGGGAACATTTTTGCAAAAATCAACAATTCCATTTTTGAGTTTTTCATGGTCCACTTCTGCTAGTGCTGCCACTTTCTTAAGACTGCCATCTGGTATGCCATCTTGAATCACCTTCAAAGTGACGTTGGTCCATGCAGCTACTATCCAGAATTAGTTGCTTGTTGTTATCAAAGTGAGTGGGTAAACTAATTTGAACTTGATCCATAATGCGGTCGTATACTTCAACTTCAAAAATATTCACTGGATCAGTCACTCATTCATCATTTACATTTTCTCTAGGCGTTTTCTTCTTTCTGACAACCCTTTTATTCACTAGATGATCCTCAAGTTTAATATCCAGAGAAAAGCTGTACATTTCTTCTTGTGCTTTAGCAACAAAGTTGGACGCTTATGCTTGGATATCCTTGAAATTCGACTGCCGCAACTCCATCTTTGCTTCATCCACCATGCGCCATGCTGAAAGGTAGTCCAGTCCTTTCATCTGCAGGTACTTTGATGCTAGCCCAATCACAGTAATTATCTTCAAAAACAGAAAAGATATCAAAATAATGTGAAATGTGGTCCATTTCTCAAGCTACGAATTGACCTCACTTGCTGTTTTGGCATCAAAATATCCTGAAGTACTAATGAAAAGCAGAATTCTGAAAAGTGTCACATACAGATTCTTTCCTTTATTTTCATACATTCCATAGATACATGTCAATGCTCTAGGTTTGGCCCACCACCTTGTCTCGCCAATCTTTTGAAGCCAACTAAGTTTGTCTCGTCCAGTTCTATCAATGGTCGATCTCCATATGGTCATTCTTTTATGAGATTGACTCATGAAGATGGATGTCCAATGCAGCAAACCAGTGTCTTAGCATCAGCTCCAGCTTCAGTAGTGTCTGCAACGCACACATTTAGAACAAGTGCATAACACTAGAAATATACACTGTTTGGCAAATCCTTTTTGATTAAAGCACGCAACCCCACAAATTCACTTCTCATGTTCGCTGCACAATCAAAAGACTCCGTAATGATGTTCTTCATATTTAGACCATGTTTTTCAAAATTGTCCTTTAAAACTTTGTGCATTCCTTTTCCAGAAGTATCCTGCACCTCTACCACAGCAAAGAGATGCTCCTGAACTTGAAGATCTTTCACATAGTGCAGAATGATAGCGGCTTGGTCAATCATACCAATGTCCTCTGTGGTGTCCATCTGAATGCTTATTTTCTGGTCTGTAGTATCCTGTACACTGCTATCCCTCATTATCTGCAAAATAATCTCAATGATGAGGTTTACCGTTGTCTTTGATAGCAAACTAACCAGTGCACCATGGCCACGCACTTCTGTGGTGCTGTTTTCTTTGTTCAATCTCTGTTTCATTCTCTTGCTCTGCTCCACTGATTTCTGGACATCTTGATTGAAAGGAACATCAAACTAAGACAGCAGGAGAATCAGCTCCAAGAAATTTCCATGGTTGAGTGCTGGTTTCTTCAAGCTATACAGAGATTCCTCTTTTCCTAGATAAGGCAGTGACTGGCGCCCAATAAACTAAACGACTTCAATGATCCGCTTCATGACATCTATGTTTTGCTGGATTTGTTTTTTCCGACCGTCAAGCATCTCTTTGTTAATGAGGGTTTCAATATCTCCATCCATTTTGCAGGCCAAAGAAGCATTCACAGCGGCACTGTGAGCTTTGGAATCTTCTTCCATGCTTTGGTAAATGTGTTTGAAGTCACTGTATCCTGTAACAAATTGTGTTTCCATGTCCGGAAATGTCATCCAGATGCTACAGTGGATAAACTGCACTACAGTGTCAATTACTTGTATAGTTACCCAGTTTCTTGGAATGACTTTGTTGCTCCCTGGAAAAGTCCAGTTGTAGATTCTGGCAGGATTGTAAGGCAGGTATTTAACATTGCCAGGACCAGGCTGAATTGGATGCCTGTGAACAAAATTAACTTTTTGAAACTGAGAAGCAGACCTTTTGGGGGCTTGAAAATCAGCTGGTATTTCGGTATTCTCCCCATTCAATAGGCCACTTCTTTCCATTTCCAAATCTTCTGGCTGTATTTCTGAATCTGCTGCATCTGACTGCCATTACAACTGGCCACACACTGGGATTGATTTGGTCCATCTTCTTTTCTTACTTCTGCTTCTCGAGACAGAGTCTCCTTGTTTTTCTGTACATCTTCCTTGTTTTGGGAGCATGCAAAAAGTGACAGCTTCCTTTGCTTTGGGTCACATGATGCAGCAAACAGAGCAGCTAAATTGGCGTGTCTTCTTTTCTGTGCACCTGATTTGGATTTATTCATCATGGTGGTCTGCTTGTTCATCTCTGACATGGTTACTTTTCTTTGTGTAACAGTTAACTTGCAGTTTCTCTCCCAGTGAGCTGATCCTCCACCTGAAATCTGGTCGTGCAGTTACAAGTACTTTCACTATTGTAACATGCAAAGTTATAAATTTGAGTAAAGACTGATAAAATTGAATCAATGACAAACCAAAGTTACAGGAAGCAATGAAAGCAGGTTTACCTTTTCAAGCACTGTTCCTGTCTTCAGGGCACCAGGTTGCTTCTGCTGATGTGCCTCAATATGCCAGGCTTCTTCTACAGTCTACCTGTCCAGTAAATATTTATTCTAGAGTTGAATTATATGACATGCACATATCATGCAATCAGAACCACTATAAATGTTGTGCCCCAACGCCAGACTAAGCAAACTGTACTTTAACTCCACATACAAACCAATCCCTTGCACACTACCCCCAACATACATACACAAACACACCACTTGTCTCAGCAGTCATGACTGCCCTTGATCTAGCAGAGCATGTGCCACTGATTACAAACTGATGCAACAATTTAAGAAACACAGATTAAAGTGGCAACATAACTTACCAGTTTAAACTACAGTACCATCTTTATAGTGCTTTTCAAACTCCTAGTTTTTATATAGTGAATTAATGCCATTCTGATACATTCTACTTCTCAATACACTGTACTTTGTGAAGAGTATCTTCAAAATCACTATCACAAATGGGGAAGAAATGAATACCATTCTGAAGAGATCCTCTGTTTTAACCACAAAAGTATGTTAGCCAAGACAGCCTTAGATCGCCCAGAAAATAATGCATTTTATGAGATGCAATCACCTATCAAATATCCAAAATTAGCAAACCAAAATAAAAAAGCAAAGCCATGGTTTTGCCTCCCTAAAATTTATAGAAGGGCACTACTACTTCGGTTCCATGTGAAAATCGCGACTGAAAAATCACGAATGCAAAAATCGGCGAGTATTTAACAGTGTGAGCTATAATAGCTTGTTGTCTTCATAGCACTCTTATAGTAGCAGCATTGTAATAATAGCAAGGCAGGTTTGCCAGTTTTCTGGAACAACATACTGTAACTGTAGTATTTCTTTAGACTCCCTGTTCTCTGGAATACCCCCCCCCATTTGCTTCTCTTATCACAAGTTTTATCATTTGTATACCGTGGGTGTTTTTAAAATCTGTATATCAAGTTTCTCTGAATTTGTGTTTTGCTCTTTGACTACATGTTTCACTCCTGTACCTGCTCCTAACTCCTTCAGTTTTTTCTGGGCCCCTGCTTATGCCTCTTTCTTCTGGAAATGCCCTGCAACGTCCTCCATACCCCCACCTTCCTCAGCCCACCACAGGCACACTGTTCTGCTTGCAACTGCTGCCGCTTTGCATTAATACAATAAAGTCTCATCCGTGTGCTACAGCTGTACCAAAGGCACGTGTTTCTTTTAAGCAGCGGAGCAACAATCAATAGACTCAGATTTCTTTAACTAGGACGCATTACCAGTACCACCCTATATTGATCATACCGGGTGTAAAAGAAAATACCCCACTTTCACCAGTCAGAAGAGTGAATGGGGTGAAAGGGCCATATGCTATGCTTGTTATATGACCCGCTCCTTATTTATTTTGCAGTTTAGATGTTTAAGGTCGGACTGGTACTGATCGCTAATTTGCCAGTCGCCATATTTGTAATGTGAATCGTAGTTTTCATCACTATAATGGCTAATTCGCTGTTATGTATTGCCGCCGTTAATGCGCTCACTATTTTGTAGTTGCTGTATTTTCAGTCGCGATTATACGGGATACCACTACTTCATGTATCACTAAAGTTAATTCTGACTAGTGTGCACCTTACTCACATCTTATAAACACTTCCCAATAGGGCTGACCAATCAGTTTTCAGGATTCTGTAGTTCTCAGACAGCTGAACTGAATCATGGGTGCAGACTCAGCAACCACACTAAGGTAAACTGCCAGAGCTGTGCTGGATCCCTACCTCTCTTAGTAATCTGACAGGGCTGCCATTATTTGTAAGCCCAAAATAATTCTAAAAGCATTGATGGGGGGCCGGCCTGTATTCATGTCAATTTAAGCTCCCAGAAAAGGGACCCTATGTATTAACAAGATGAAAGGGCAGATCACTACCAAATAACACATTAAATAAGCCTGTAAAATCAGTGTTAGGATTCAGTTTTGCATCTGTCAAGCAAAACTGCGACATGCTCTATCAAATGCAGAAATATTGTAAATCAACATCAATTTTACTGCCTGCCTATGTTTGATGCAGGTGCTTAAATTAAGTCTCCTAATTTACAAAAGTTAACTCTACCATTGAATTGCTGGCTTAGCTCTTTAACCTTGCATTAAACAATCTTTCAATTGCACAAGTGGATTTGGAGTTTTTATCATCACTCAGCATTCGGCATACTTGACATAAGAGACTAGCATTACTGACTATATACAAATCTAAACTTATAAACCCTAACAAACGACTAGTATCACAGTATTGATGAAGCTTAGGACATAACATCCAACAAACATTAATGGGGCCTACTGGTTGTTTTCTGCCAACAAATTATGTGTTTCTGTATGTATCTCTAGTTAAATTTATGTGCCAGGGTTTAATAATTTGTTTAATCCTTACAGTCATTTTAAGTTCTGAGTTGATATTAGAAGTGAATTTTGAGCTTTTTTTTTTTCCATTAGCAGATTATATCCTCTCACCACTAGAGGGCTATATCTCTATCTCTATCTAGTACGTAAGTCATGTGGGTTCTCTCTGCCTTTCTCTCGCCTCTCCTCCTCCTCTTTGCCCTGCCCTCCTTCTCTCTCCCTGGTCCTAGCCACCCCCACCCCACCCCACCCTGCCACCCTCTACTCTGGTTTCACTGCTACTCCAAGGGAACTCTCCACTTCCACTCGAGACTTGTGCTTGGTGCACCGTTTGGATATTTCTGGTAACTTAACCCGACCACTACTCTCAACAAGTGTAGCGACGTCTCTACACTGTACCACCTTACAGTCCATATGGGATGCCGCCTGGAACCTTACAACCTCTACTCTCGGAAACAACAATCAAAACTATCTCTCAAAGAGCTGCGACTCTGCTCCTTAAAACTCTTACTCCCCCTCCTTCTCATCTCAGGCAGCGTCCATCCCAATCCTGGCCCTAGAAGCTCAGGCCAGATACAAATTCCAGGTGCCCTTATCCTTGCAACCATAAATATCTGCAGCCTACTACCAAAGCTGGATGCACTCCAGCCCTTCATATGCCAACACAACCCTGACATCCTTGCAGTGGTGGAAACTTGGCTGACACCTGAAGTTCCTGACTCAGCAGTAACAATACACGGCTACAATTAGGGTTGTCACGGTATGAAATTTTGACGGCATGATAACCGTGGTGTGTTATACTGCCGTTATCGTGATACCGCGGTATAATGCATTCCAATGGGAAAACCTAAAATATTTTAAAATAATGCAATTTTAACCAAATTTTACACATAAAAGCATTTTTTTTCCTCCAGCTAGTGGAACTCTCTCAGGCATCCTGTAGTACCCCCTGACTCTACCTCCGTGCCTGAGAGGCCTCCTGAAACCTGGCACCAGCCCAGCTATCACCCCGGCTCTGAGCCCCCCCTGAGGTAGGGCCGCCCTATCCACCCAGGGCGCTCTATCTGCTAATTCAGGCCAGACTGGGCTCGGCCCAGGTAAGGAGTGCCACCGGCGGTGGAGTGTGGTCCTGGTGGATACAGGTGCCATCGCCTATCCACTTGGCTGGGTATTTTTGCTTTGTTCCCACTCCCTCCCTTGTTACTCCCTCCCTCTCCCTGATGGAGTCCAACATGCAATGATGCCAGGGAACATCTTGCTGTAACTCCGCAACACTCTATTTCTGGCCCTGAGCATTGCGGTACCTCCAGTCTCCACAAGAGGTTGCCGTGGTGCCGGGCGGAGAATCCCTGCCCCCCCCCGAAGAAGGAGGCTGTCCTCTGGATGCTCAATCCTTCCTCCCCCCCACCTCATAAAAGCAGTTAAAATACTAGTAAATGACACATTATGAATTTAATGAGAGAAAGTAAAGATAATGAGTCAATGTAATGAATATGTGCAAGAGAAATATCTTTTTTTATTGACCAAGTCAGATTCCTCCTGACCTGATGATGAGCATGGAGCTTCGAGCACTACAAGTAGATTTATATTAAAAAAAAAAAAAATGTTATTTCATTGCAGTCTGAAACGTGAGTGACATACCGTGATAAGTAAAGTCTTTTATTGTACTCTTAGCTTACAGCACAAAATACTACCAATACCAAAAGTACTACACACAAATAGCACATTGAGTACGAGTAGTAAGTTGTTTAATTTTACATTTTTGTTAAGTTAAATTGTCAGTAACTTAAAGATGAGAGTTGAGGAATGCGAAAGGAATGTCCAGTCACTCCACTCCTGGTGGTGGTGCAGACTCGAGTTGCAGATGCAGACAGAGTTGCACTTCACTGAAGTTGTGTGCTACTAGCTTTAGAAGCAGGCACAGCAAGAGCATTACTTAGAATCAGAACAGTTCTGATTGGAAAATCAAGGCTCACCGTCTCACTATGACTAGGCTAAGTGTCCCTCTTCCATCCTCACCTCACAGCCTGGGGCTCCCTCCAAGACCCAGTCCCCCCACAGTCCACTCAAGTTAGTAAAAGTAATAGTAAGTAGTGCAAATAAATTTGGAGAGATTTGTGTTCTTCATATTCACTTTCTCAATGTAGTACCCTACCACCACAACCACAACACGACTCCTGCCTGCACTCACCACTCACTATGTTCAAGACTTCGAGTCCAAGCCAAGTCAACAGCCAGAGCCAATCAACTGAGCTAAGCCAACTGTGAGAGATGGTGACATTTAAAGGAATTAGCCTATATAACCCAGATGCCATGGTGGCTGCCTGGCTGAGTTTTTCCTTTTTTAATACAACAGGTATTTAGCTACAGTAGCCTCCAACTGAGGCAGTGAGCCAATGTGAGTTGCTTGCTTGACTTGCTTTGGTTGGTGAGTTGTGCTATTGTGAATCAAGTAGAGTCATGTGACTGTGACATGAGTGCGGTCTGGCATTAAAGGAATTCGCTTATATATCCTCAATGCCATGGCAGTGGCAGGCACTCTGCTTTTTTTTTTGTTGTTGTTTTTTAAGCTACTAGCTATTTAAGTAACTAAGAAATTTATGAATTTAAATTACTTTTTCCATTGGGTTTTGTTTTAGGTAGGCCCCACCCCCCCAAGTGACTCAAGTCATCTTGTTCCCACCTCGGACCCGTGAGTCAAATCTTGTGATGTGATGAGTGACTCAGGAAGACTGGAGTCCTGCATAGCATTAAAGGAATTAGCCTATATACCCCTAGTGCCATGGCTGGTGGCTGCTGAGTCAAGTGGTTATAATTGTTAAGCTAGCAGCTAGGCTAAGGGTAATTACACAATTAAAGTAATTTCTCTTGTTGGTTTTGTGTTAGGTAGCCCCCAGCCACAGTCAGCCAAGAGTGCAGCTGAGCCAGCCAACCAGAGTTTTGTGACACAGATGACATGAGTCAGTCATAGGACTCGCTCTGTCCTAGGGACCACTCTAGTGAGGGCATCAGGTGACCAGATGGAGAGACATGAAGTGGTCCACAGTAGAACTGGACTGGAGGGACTCTGGGTGCATCAAGCAGACAGATGAGGCAAGACAGAAACTTCGTTAAATGTGCTAGCTCAGCTGAATAGCCAATACCAAGTATAAAATATCACAAATCACATTAGGAGGACTCGGACTCAGAGTCAGGAAGCAACAGCAGTAGATGTCAGAATCTGGATTAGTGAGCAGAGTGCACTGCAGATATGACATGTTGGGTGTCAAATTCGTCATGCACACTGCAGGTGTGCTGGGCAGCAGTGACTGTGCTGCAGAATCAGATAGAGGGAGGGGTGGGGAACAACTGGGAATTAAAACTGAAGGAACACACAGACTACTAGTGCCAATTCTTATCACTGAAACTGAAAAACACGGATTGTAAGTGTATTGCAAAACTGCAATTTGCAAATGCAAATGGCACTGGCATCATGGCAATTTTTGTGTTATTATTTAACAATAAAACATGAACCTGAAAAAACTCTCGGTGTATATCTCATTCTCTGTCTAACTAACCTTGACAGTTTTGTGCCTCTGACAGACTGACAGGACTGTCTACTCTCTATAGTTCAGACTTACAATGAATGAACGTGAACACACACATGACCACTTGAGACAAAGCACCAGCAGCACAACAGCTAACAGTAATGTGAATGAATGATCACTGCGGCCTCATCTGTCACTCACTGGCCCCACCGATGAGGTGGCTGACCAGTCTGCAGTCTGAGTCTGCACACACAGAGACAACCAACCACAGACAGTTTGTTAAAACTGTTACCCATGAAGATAAGAGAACTTAACATGATGATCATTACATGACATGACAGACGACATGTTGCACAGTGTTACTGTTAACAAAATAACATAATAGATTTTTGATGCTGGGCCTGGTTACTGCTGCTGATCCCTCCCTCACCCCGTTCCATGCCCATTGCTCAAGCCCAATCAACAAACAGATTTAGGATGGCTGGTTGACACCCATATGTCCCCCCAACCCCCTGCTACTTAAATAACCAACTCCGAGTCTGACTGGTTTTGGGGAAGGGGTGCATTACCCCCGAATGCAGTGGTGGGGTCCTGCACAGACACCAGAGTGATCTGGTGCTGTGGAATTGTCACAGAGGGGGATGTAACCCTCAACAAACGTGTTTTATTGTTCAACTTTTCTGGAGGGATGTCACTCATTTTGAAACCAGAACATCATTTTCTGCTTCTGTTCCAAAAGAACAGCAGAGGAGAGGACAATAATGATGTGCATTGTGCATTTACAGTGTGGCTTTTTGTGCAAACAGTGTGCTGCACTTCATGTGTACTGGGCAGTCAGTGTGCACTGTGTGAGTGGATACAGCCGCACTCACACAGTACACTAACTTCTGTGTGCTGCTGCACACGGTCTGTTCTCACCATTTACCATTAAGGAAGCAGTTAGTACTTATATATCTCTGGTGGCTTAATACTCACTTGGCCTCTGTGTACCTTGGGTGGTACTCCGTATGACACACACAAATTACATGATGACTAAAAAACACTTTGTCCTGAAACTGAACATTGAAAATTAAAAAATGGAAGGAAGAAGTCAAAAGACTGACTTAAATTTTATTGCAGGTCTCTCAACCGACATCAGCCCACTTATGGATTGGACACGTGAGGACACCTAAACCTAACCTTACTAATCTGTACAGCAATGCAGCAGACAGCAGATATCACATCCACAAAACAATTTTTGCACAAAAAAGAAGCCTCCTCAAACTCTTGCATCAGGGAGAATTGGTGTGTAAGGGACATTTGTCCCTGAAAATGCAAAAAAAAAAGGTCTCAATACCACAGTATACCGTGAATCACGGTTATCACGGTATCAGAAATTCTCCACGGTATCAATACTGTGACTTCTGACACCGCAGTATACCATGACACCGTCATACCGTGACAACCCTAGCTACAATGTCCACAGGCTGGACCAGATGTCCAAAAAAGGCGGTGGTTGCGCAATCTATATCAAAGACTCCCTGTCTTGGCACCCTGTAGCAACTCCATCACTCTCTGCCTGGCCCCAGATTCTGCCAATAAAAATCGTCCTAGGTCCCAACCATAAAGCCCTGACTATTGTCTCCGTATACATCCCACCCAGGGACCCTAAACATGGCTTCAACGACGTCCTGAACTTTTATCAACTCTCATCCTCCTGAAGCTGAACTTATTCTACTAGGGGATTTCAACATAAACTGGTTAGCATCGAGCGCCAGTGCCTATAAAGACTCCATCTCAGTTGCTAACCTCACACAAATGGTAAACTCCCCTACTAGGATTAACTACAAGACTGGCACCAGTACCCTCTTGGATTGGGTCCTCACCACTCACCCCACAAGGATTTCTAGTATGACCATTCTCCCAGACTCTCTCAGTGACCACTCCCCAGTCATGTGTGCATGGTCTAACAAATTCCTTAAGCCCCCTCCCAAAATTATCACCAGTAGAGTCCTTCCTCATGGAAAACTTCCACATCTCAAACAGTACCTGCCTCTACATGACTGGCTACCCATCTATGAAGCAACAGATAACTTGGCTCTTGATCACTTCATCTCAATTTTCAACAAAGCCTGTGACCTCTTTGCCCCCTGCTAAAAGGCACAAAACAAAATCTCTCTCTAACCCATGGATCACCGCGGCTCTTCTCTCACAGCTGAAACTAAAGGGATCACCTCTGGGCAGTTGCCAGGGCCACTGGCAAACAACTGGATATCCAAAATTACAAACAAGCATGAAATGCCTGCACAAAAGCCATACGGCTAATGAAATCCACCTATTACAAAGACGCTCTTACTGATACATGGGGAAATGGTCGTGCTTTCTGGGACAATATCAAGGATGTCACAGGGAAGCAGCCAAAAACCTCTCTGGCCATGTTAATGGTTGATGGATCCTCAACCCTCGACCCCAAGGTGATCGCAAACATCTTTAACACGGCTCTTTCAGACCTTAGTGCTGTTCTACCCCCTGACTTTTTCGAAAACAGGGCCTACTCCCCAAATACCTCAGCCCCTCAGTCTAACTATCCCCTCTTCTACTTCAGGGAGGTAAGGCTGAATGAAGCTCACCGCTATATTATTGCAGCTATCTCTAAATCTAGATCTAGTAGCGACACCTTGGACCTTAAGCTTCTGTTGCTCACCCTCGATGAGGTAATTCATCCATTAACAAAAATCCTAAACCTTTCTCTCAGCTGTGGAAAATTCCCGGACCTATGGAAAACAGCCACCGTGACACCCGTCCATAAAAGTGGGGATAAGATGAATCACTCAAATTATCGCCCTATCTCCATACTGCCCCCACTCTCTAAGGCACTCGAGTGCATCGTGGCTGATTAACTTACCGACCACTTGGATAAATACAATATACCTTGTCCACAACAACATGGCTTCTGGAAAGGTCACAGCACCACTACAGCCCTTCTCGAGTTCTCTGGAGCGTTGCACAAATCCCTTGACAATGGCCTTCTCACAGGGGCGGTTTTTGTCTACCTCTCCAAGGCCTTCGATACAGTACACCATGGACTACTAATTCACCAACTACTGAATGCCGGGCTATCACCTGACTCTTCTCTCTGGTTTAAAAGCTACTTAGAAGACTGGTTGCAGAGAGTAAAATTGCGGATGCTCTTTCTGACACTCTGTTCGCTCGGGTGTCCCACAGGGATCCATACTGGGCCCCCTCCTTTTTAGCTTTTTCTTAAACTCCTTCCCTTACCACTGCTCTGAGCAGATCATACTATATGCCGATGATGCTGTTGTATTCTCCAATCACAAAGATCCTGCAACTTTTCAACACAACCTTCAACTTGGTTTCAGTTCTGTAGAGACATGGTTTCTTAATCATAAACTGGTCCTCATTGACAAGAAACCAAATCTATGCTCTTCTGCAGCTCTCATAACCGCACAAGCTACACCACTTGGCTATCTTCACCACCCAAGGGAACACTCTAGATCAGGTGGGGTCCTTCAAATACTTAGGGATACAGCTTCACCCTAATCTCTCCTATGGACTTCATGTAGATAATGTAGCTAGAGCTGCTAATACACAGCTTGGTCTCCTCTACAAACACAGACCACACCTCACGCCAGAAGTTTTAAAGGTTGCAGTCCTGAGCTCTGTGATCTCTGTAATAGACTATGGTCTCATCATTTATGGCTCGGCCACAACCACAACCCTTAGACGCTTCTCAACTGCCTTAAATAAGGCATGTCAGCTCATCACTGGTGCTCACCGTCTCACCCACACATGTGACCTATATACTCAGACTGGCTGGCTCCAACTATCAAACCAAATGAAGTTTCTCACCTGCTCCATGGCAAAAAAAATCTACCTTGGCCTTGCGCCTTCTGGGGTCTCAACTCTGTTACAACACAGAATTAACAAATGGTGCCTTAGGAGATCCAAACTACAGCTACTGAAAGTCCCCCACTATCACATTTCACAGGGACAATGCTCTTTTGCTTATCGAATGCCACTCTGGTTCAATGGCCTCAGCCCCACCATCTCCTCGGCCCCAACAATTGGTATGTTTAAAACTAGGCTCCGGGACTATCTCACTACCAACAGCTCCTGTGACTGCCCAACTTAACCTTGTTTCTCCACTTCCCTTCCTACTCTAGTGGTCCCCCTTCCCCTCCTCACTGGATTCTACCCTCACATCTTGGTATACCCAATGCTGAACTTTTCACCCTCTCCTCACCCTTCCTACTTTCCTTCTCCCCCCTTCCCTCTCCCTATGACTCTGGCACTTCTTATCTGTTGTCTATTTTCTCTGACAAATGCCGCTGGCTGCCTTGTTACAATGCTACCCTTGAATTGTATTAATCTGTACTATGTTTGCAATGTCCACATTAATAATGTCTGTCTTGATGTTCCCCATAATTTGTATTTCTCTGACGTGGAACCTTTGTAAAAGAGCCAAGGCTCAAAGGTATTTGTAATCCTAGACTTGATAAATAAATAAATAAATATATTTACTGATCAGTGTTCTGGTTTTCAAAGCTGGACTAGACAGATTACTGAGGTCGAATAGCATTGAGGGTCACACAGAATGAGATGCGGTAACATTCTGACTTTTAAGCTTGGAAGTGTGCCCAACATAAAGAATTTACGGTGGTCCAAAAGTGGTAAACTGGGTAAGGAACTGATTGGGGGATAGGCATCAAGGGGTGGTGGCAGATGGAATACACTCCGAGGAGGGCAAGTGACCAGTGGGGTGCCACAAGGATCAGTGATGGGACTGATCCTCTTTAATCTCTTTATTAGTGACATTGTGGAGGGGCTTGAAGAGAAGGTATGCCCTTTTGCAGATGACACTAAAATATGCAACAGGGCAGACATGACAGGGGTGGGGGAATGAACAGGGATCTTAGAAAGTTAAGGACTGGTTAAGAGTGTAGCAACCAAGTATCCTTTTTTTAATCTTTATTTATTCACTCCTACCTTTCTGAACTCTTTCAGGAGTGGGCACTCAAGGTCCATCCTGCTCCCACCCACCTGAAGCTCCCTCTCGTTCCTCCGACTGGGCTTCCTCCATCCACTCCCCGCCACCACCCGGCCCCCAGGCTCTGAGTCCCCTGAGGTGGGACCGCCAGATGCTCCTCCTGGTGCTCTATCTAGAATCAAGTCTGGTGGTAGGTGTGAGGCAGCAGAGGAGTGAGAGGTGGAGCCCAACATTGGGCATGGTGGACTGTCCCCCCCGGACCCTCCGTCACCAATAAGGAGGCAGAGGTTTTTTTACTTTTTGTTATGCCCTTCACCCCGCCCCCCAGACAGAGCCCCGAGCATGCAATGACACCAGGGATATACTGCCATGGCTCTGCAGCCCTCTACACTAGCCCTAAGTATGTCAGTACCTCTGGTCTCCACCAGAGGTCAGTATTGTGCCAGGCATGGCCCCTGGAACCCCCAGAGGGAGGAGAGCTGTCCTCTGGATGCTCAAGCCTCCCTTTCCCCTGCCGACCCCCGATGGCCCAGGCTCATTCCCAAACCCGGGTTGCCAGCATGGTGTGAGCTGCGGTGTCCAGGGCCTCAACCCTCAGCACCACTGGGACAGTCACAGCAACTAATTTCAGTGTGAAAAAGTGCAAAACCATGCATTTAGGGCATCAAAACCCAAGGGCAGAGTACAAAATGGGGGAAGTGGTGCTGATGACCACCAAACAGAAAGAAACCTGGAGGCAATCATATCTAATAACCTAAAAGTGTTCAAACAGTGTGACAAGGCTGTAGGGAGAGCCACTAGGGTGCATAGGGAGGGTTATCATCAGCAGAAAGAGGAAGGTGGTGACACCACTATATATATCGCTAGTGAGACCTCACCTAGAGTACAGAGTCTGGTTCTGAAGACCATATGTCTGGAAGGACACAGAGTAGAGGTGGTCCAGAGGAGGGCAACTACAATGGTACATGGTTCTGCACAAGAGATCCTATGAGGAGAGACTAAAGGACCTCAATATGTACACCCTGGAGGAAAGGAGGGAAAGGGAAGAAATATGATCAGTAAGTACAGTACATAATCTCATCTTCCATTCACTCCTGCTAGTAATGTTCAGCAGCCTGAACTGCTCTACTGATACACAAAGTGGTTATCATCTAATTCGACAACAGACTGCAGCTAATAAATATCCCTGGGGCTAAATCAGGAATGCATGCTGTCAATATTAGCATCCCCCCAAGGCTGCATTCGAATAAACAGCAGACAACTGGAACATAGAAATATAATAAAAAGATGAACTGGAAAACACCTTAACAGTCCATCCACTCTGTCCGGACATTCCAACCAGAATGAAAGTTAAATGCTCCCCATTACCATGCTGCAAAGTACCCCAACCAGTGTAGGCTAACACGGACTTCTAAAGCACAGATCACAATCACTAATTCTTTATCAAACTGGCTTCTTCAAAGATTGTATACAGCCTTAATGCAAAGACACATATTCAGTTAAAAAAGCTTATGTAAAAGTAATGCTGCTTCATGGGTTAGTATCCTGCCACTTAATGGTTACCATGAAAAAATACTCTATAGCTGCTTTACTATGGAGACATTCTCCATGAGAGACAGCACCTTAATCCCACTTGAGTCAAGTAAACCATGCACTGAACAAAGTGTGCAGATTGATCCTGCAATACTAAGGATGTGCAATTGCAATTTCAACCCCTGCTGGAGGGTGGCCACACCTGAGGGTACATAGCCTGCTATACCAGGACAGTCTGTTAAACTGAAGATCCAGTAATATACCCCATTTACTTGTTGGGCTACGTTTTTCCATATTAAACACCTATTGCCATAGATCCATTGACCTTCCCAGTCCTGCTGGTTGAAAGAAAGGTGGTTAACTGGCATACTCACATAGAGCACCACTGAATTATCACCATTTACAGTCCTAGTACTTAAGAGGCAGTATAGCAGTGGTTGAGGGCACTGAGCTGCATACCTGGTGACCTGGGTTTCAATCCCATCAGTTCCCACTTACATACTGTGTGACCCTGAGTAAGTCATTTAACTTCCTTGTGCTCCCAGGTTACACCTGGAAATAAGCTTTGGCTTAGTGTGCCTTTCCTGGTAAAACAATTTCCCCTTCCATTCCCCTACAGTAGATGCAGCACTCAATTAATCTGGACTTCTAGTCCCAGGTTGCTTCACAAACCTAATGAAACAGAAAATAGCTACTGAGCATACAACTCCTACTGTATTCTTACAAACATGAGCTTAGCTCCTTTGGGATCCCCCTATGGTAGTCTGCCTAATGTGTTCTGTAAGGGCAAAGTTCTGGATGCTTGAGTAAAAGTTATTTTCTGTCCTTGTTGTTTCAAATCAATTATAACTCATATTCTCATTAAACTGAGGAGGGGGTCAGAATCCCCCAAGTACCAGATCACTGCCAAGTGCCACAAAACTAAAAATATGGCATCCCACCCCCACCGTGGCAGATAAAATGCAGTACACTGAAACCCCCGGAACAATATTCCACACACTATAAACACAAGGATGCAAGATAGCAATGCACATAAATGGTATATGAAGGAACCCAGTTTATTGGGGAGCAGGGGCAGCAGGAACACAGGAAGAGGTATGTAGAAGGGAAATAAAGTAAGGCAGGTAATGCAAATAATGATGAACAAATAACAGGTTTGAATCCACACCCTCCGATTGCAATACAGTCTTCAGCACAGTCACCAACAACCCTTTCTCTTTGATGACCAGACACTCAAAGTCCCTTCTCAAGCTCTCACAATCAATATGTGCACACTGAGCAACAGCAGGGTTGTTGTGAATTTAGATGAAATATCACACACTGGCAAAATCTATTCTGTGATGTTATGCAGCAGGCAGCTGCTAGGTTACACTTTTGAGCCTTCAGTTGCACTCACCTCTCATCTGGGAGTTCAATGAAGTGAGATTCCACAACATCCTCCTAAAAAAAACTTCTCTAATGGATGCACCCTCCTAAAAAACCTTCTCTTATAGATGTTCTCGAATTACATAGAGAATTGTGGAGGGGGAGGAGACTGCCTCTAAACACACACTAGTGCTATTATTGGTCATTATTACACATCCATAAAGTATCTTATTGTGCATTTAAAATTGTTTTGAAAGCAAAAAAGATCTAAAATTGCACTCATGTAGTGGTTATGAATTATTAGTTATGAGAGATGTTTCTGCAAATCTGATGGCTTCACTTATCCGTGCCATTTTATGAAATTCCAATCACTCCTTTGGTAAAACAGCCATCCCACAATAGACCACTGTATGAGGTGTCCATTATAGCAAGACATACTGTATCATACCACAGGGGCAGAATGACAGAGTGGCAGTTTGTAAGAACGGTATGTACAATTCATAAACAGTGTAAGTAGAGATAGATAATTTCCAATCTGTGTGTTTTCTGTAAACAAGCACCATGCAGTCTAAAGCCTCAATCCCAGTGCACCTGCAAACCTTACTAGAACAGAATGCGAATCCATGTACTCCTGTACTTGCATAATGTGCCAATGCCACAGCTACAGAGCAATCTTAAAAAATAAATGCATCTATTGTTAATGTAATTTCTTTTTTCTAAAATTATTTTACTCTTTCCTTGTTCTGGTTGCACATTATGCACTGCATACATACAGTATCTAAAAATACATTGTTAACTTTCTTTTTGTTGCAGTTTTGAAAAACCTATTACAGTAATACAGTACATATACATATAGAGGTGAAATAGGATATACAATAAATTTATGCATTGTTACAAACAAGGACGCCATAGCACCTCTTGTACCGGTACATCTCAGAGGGCACGTATTTTAATGTATACTATCCATTAAATGTCAAAGAAACCTGGACACTCCACAAGGCTTGGGTCACACAATTGTCCATAAATCATGCAAACAAGAGGTTCCACTTCTAGCCGTTACTTTGGCTTGGTGCCAAATACTTCTATTAATGTTAAAACAATGTAAGCATAGAGCCTTGTACGAACATATTATCGCTGGTCAAAATGTTGTGGTCAAAATACCACAGACTAATTGTTGCTGGGACATACCATCATCGGGCAAAACGTCACTGGTCAAAACATCGTGGACTAATTGACGGGATATAATATCGCCAGCTGGCAATGACAGAATAATTTACCATATAATAGAGTCTGGATTTTGAAGGTAACTGTCATTTTTACTCTGAGGGTGGTTGAGTCTGGTCTAACATGTTAGACTCCCGCAGCCGCTACTTCTCCACCAACTGCAGCTGGGAAATTAATAACTCTCCTTCATGGACATCATATCATCAACTTACTTTTTAAAAAAAACATGCTGAATTATGTAACTGCTTTTCATTTTGGTGTGCTGTGATAAGGGTATTGTGTCACTGGAAGAGGGGAGGAGATCTGCATTGTATATCTACAGGTGTTTCCCCCCCCCCCCCAGCAGTGGACAGCTGTAATTTAGAATTAATATAAGTACAAAAATAAATGGTTGTATACTGTTCAGCTTGCAGTGGTGGAAGCTGGAACCGAACAAGTGTACCATGCAGAGGGAGGAGGGAGGACTATTACTGTTGCAGCCATTACAACTGTGACATTTTCTTCATGGGATTTTGTCCCCTTATGTTTTAACCAGATGACATTTGGATCACTACATTTTAGATCGTGCGCTGCACAAGGCAAGTGTAACCAACAAATTTTTAATGCATGACATGACACAAATGTTAGACTGTGGTAAGACTGGGAGAGCAGAGGGGCTCAGGGGGCTGATGGTCACGATGGGGATGTTCGGACAGTTTGGTGAGTTAAGAATTTTCTTTTACACTTACCTTTGGTCAGCTGCTGCTCTGCTCAACCCATGCAGGCAGCTGGATGAATCGGGCCACAGGCTCAGTCGGACGAGCAACTGTCAGCCACTGTAAATGCAAACGTCCACCACTACCACACATTTCTGCAGGGCACTGTCGGTGGCATGACAGCACAGCATGCACACGCAGGTGAGGCAGGCACCCACTCCCGCACCCACCTCTCTCTATCTCTCTTCAGGCAGGAATAGATGCAAATCACGATTGCAGTCAGATGGTCACTAACCGTCAGTCTACGGATCTCAGGTCATGGGTGTTCGTACAACAGTCACCCAAAAGAAGGTTTTTTTTGCGAAGCATCTCATTCTTCTTGAGTCGTCAGGTCAGTGAGTCAGCAAGTCAAACAGAGCAGTCAGGCACGGCACCACCTGCACTAGTCCAGCACCATAGACCACAGCAAAGAAGGGGATACATACAGTCAGAGATATGATACAGCCTTTTGGAGAGCCAGTTATCTCCCACCCCTACACACACACACACACACACACACACACCTCAGACCAATTAGCTTAGGGTCAAGACTCTGGACCCTTAATTGGTACAGACCCCAGACCCCCCCATCATGCCTTTGCTGCATGTCTCTTCAGTTAAGTCACCTAGGGAAGGGTTGACAGGGGCATGACAGGGATGGGTTCACTTAGTTCTCCCTCCCTTGCAAATTTATTGCCGTGTCTGATTTCTCCCATGCTGCCTGTGTGTAATCCACACCTTTTGTTTATTTCTTTTATTTTTTTTTAACTATGGTCTGTGAAGCACTTATCTGATTGCCGGCTCCGGCACCCTGCAGTGTGAACAACAAATGGAGAGGGGCCCAGCTCAATACAGGACACTCAGTTTGTTACTTGACTTCACTTGTCCTCCTCCCGGCTCAGCTCAACATTTATTTATTTATTTATTTTTTTGATAGTCAGTAACCACCCAGAAATCTCCAGATATCCAGACAGGCCAGTCCGACCCTGAATGAAGGAGATTAGCATGAGAACTATAGCCTGCTAAATAAAGACTTTTTTAACTTCAACAACAGCCATGAAGACCGCACTAGTCAAGATGGACAAGCAGAAGGTTAGGTACATTAGTCCAGATCAATTTGCACTATTCCCCTGTACAAGTAAAACAATGTTAAAATCAACCCTTGCTTCTAATATGAAATCTTCCTTTCCTTTACCCCTGACAGTTTAAATCATCTTTTATCAATGATGTTGTTAAGAAACTCACAGCGACTCTCAGATAACATAGTTCTTAGCGGTGCACTATAAAATATTTCTTATTAACATATTTACAGCAACCAAAAAATCAGGACCATAATGCACTGCATCAGTGATGTGGCAGATGACGGAGGGAAGAATAACATGAGAAAGATACATAACAAGTGATAAGTGCCGGTGGATGGCAGACAGAGAGGGTGGCAGTTAATAGAGGGAATTTCCAGAAAGAGAGGGAATTTCCAGAGAGAGAGAGAGCGCGGTATAAGAGGTCAGGCTAGCGGATAAGGAGGGTGGCACATAACAGAGGGGCGGATAATAGAGGGTGCACTGTATTTCATGACACAGAAACCTGACAATGAAAAACTTCTCTTGGAAGGGAATCGACTAACTTTATCAAAATTAACACCCAAGTAATTTTTTTAGTTAATTAGTCCATCACATCAAGTACTACACTTCATTTTTAATTAATTTATGTTGGATGTCATCAAAGAGATGCAGAATTTTGTTTAGAGTGATTTCTGTTTTAGAGCTAAGAAGACTGACATACAACACACTTGATGGACATATACAAAGCCAACGGACACAAATAAAGAATGCTTACCTAATGGGCTTAATTGGAATCCATCGGCCCTCACAATCATGGCCAGCAGGCGAAAGAACAGTACCTCAGGATAACAAAGTGGAATATCTCGGTGTACAGAGTCAGGCTAGTCATACCCATAACCACATGCAGCACAGTACTGTCTTACAACTTTTTCTTGTAACCTGTAAACAATAAATGGTAGCAAGCAATGAGAAAAAATCTGCAATAAGCCACAACACTGTATGTATTACAGGATTTGTGATGCATGCCACAAAGTGGTAGTAAGTAGTGAGGCCAAACGCTGAGTGTCCTTACACCCCATGGAAAGTTCCCTGTCATCATGCTTGTAAGAAAAATGTGTTCGTACTTACTGTAATTTCTTTTTCTGATAGCTCCAACATTGACTATGGGGAGTTAATACATATGAGATAATGAACACCCCTACTGGGGTAGTGGGTACAGCCATAAACTGTCAATCAGACTAGAATCTTGGACACATGAGTATTCCAAGATCACTAATGCCTCAGTCCGCTTTGTCCGCACAGTACCCATAAAGGCCCATGTAACCAGTAATTTCCATGACACCAAGGTTAATGACCTCTCTCCTTCACCTAACATCAACTACATTATCATATAAATAATTTAGGACATAGAAACCTAGAAACATGGAAGTTGACAGCAGATAAGGACACCATGGCCCATCCAGCCTGCCCATTTTTCTACCTTATGAATGTGTCATAGGCCTTTACTCTGTCAATGGCCTTTCTATTCATACTCATCTGTATTGCTCCCTTGTGCCTATCCCATGCCTGTTTGAAGCCCTGCACTGTATTCATATTCACTATTTCCTGAGGTGGGCCAGTCCATGCATCCACCACCCTTTCTGTGAAAAAGAACTTCCTCACATTACCCCTTAATCGGCCTCCCTCTAATCTCAAGCTGTACCTTCTTGCCCTGCTATGTTTCTTATACTGAAACATGTTAAGACTCTTTCACCTTGCTAATGCCCCTATGATATTTGAATGTTTTAATCATATCACCTCTTTCCCTCCTTTGCTGTAGGGTATACATATTGAGCTCCATTAATCTGTTCTCATATGTTTTCTGGTGCAGTCCCTGCACCATTTTGGTTGCCCTTCTCTGGACTGTCTCCATTTTGCTAATGTCCTTGTGCAGGTGTGGCCTCCAGTACTGCACGTAGTACTCCAGATGGGGCCTAACCAGTGTCTCATAAAGAGGGATCATTATCTCCCTCTTACGACTTGTGATACCCCTACTAATACACCCCAACATCCCTCTAGCCTTACCTACTGCTATAATGGTCTGCTTGGATGATTTCAGGTCATCTGTGATGATGATGCCTAAGTTCCATTCTTCCCTTGTGATTGCCAGCAACTCCCCTCCCAACCTATAGGTGGCTTCAGGGTTTCTCTTCCCTATATGCTAATCTTGCACTTCTTTGCGTTAAACCCAAGTTGCCACTCTTCCTACCATTTTGCCAGTTTGTCAATATCTCTTCTTATTCTGCTCACACCATTTAGATCATCTACTCTGTTGCAGATTTTGATGTCATCTGAAAATAGACAAACCCTACTCTCCAGTCCATCTGCAATGTCACTGATGAAGATACTGAAGAGGACTAGCCCCAAGACTGATCACTGGGGTACTCCACTTGTGACTTGCATCTCTTCTGACTGTATACCATTTACCACCACTCTGTTTTCTGCCTGTCAACCAATTTGTCACCCAGCTGATAAGCTTCTGACCCACCTCGAGCCTACCCAACTTATTAATCAATCTTCCATGTGGAACAGTATTGAAAGCTTTGCTGAATTCAAGGTAGGCGACATCAACTGCACCCCATTGGTCCACCACTCAGGTTACTCAGTCAAAGAAATCTATGAGATTAGTTTGACAGGACCTTCTGGTTGTAAACCCATGCAGTCTTGGATCCTGTACTCCTGTGGATTCCAGGTGTTGCACTATCCTTTCCTTAAAGAGTTCCACTATAATCCTGCTCACTACAGTACAAGTCACATTAAATGGTTCCTCTAGTGAGTTGGTTTAGCATTTCTGAGTTGCATAAGTGTTGCTGGATCCAGCACAAAGCTCTGCAAAAACTGTTTCTTAAGAGTTAGAACTCAGTTTTGCATTGCATTGTGACTGGACTACAGGTGCATTCCAAATGAGCTACACAAACATTTTATAAAAATTGCACTTGAGCAGGTTAAGCACTGAAAACAACAAGGAAATATAAGTTGCCAATGCATTTCCAACTGTAAAAAACAATACTAAAACTCACTGGTGAAAGAGTTTACTGTGACTTGTACTGTACTGAGGTAAGACTGAATGGTCTGTAGTTCCCTGCCTCCTCCCTGCTACCACTCATGTGGAGCAGGATCACGTGAGCCCTTCTCCAGTCTTCTGGGACCTCTCCTGTGCTCAGGGACTCACTAAACAGTTCTGATAATGGCTCTGCTACTTCCACCTGTAGTTCCTTTAGTACTCTGGGATATATGCCATCAGGTCCCATTGCCTTGTCCACCCTGAGCTTAGAGAGCTCTTGTAGGACCCTTTCTTTTGTGAAGGGACTTGTGCACACCTCCCTCCCCCGTGTACATGGTGCTGAGCTGTGGGCCCTGCCCTACATTCTCATCACTAAATACTGAGCAGAAGTATCTATTTTAGGATAGATGCTTTTTCTTGGTCCTTCTCCACACACTGCCCCTTATCCCCTTTGATCTCAGCAATACACTCACTGGACTTTCTCCTTTCACTAATGTATCTATACAAAGTCTTGTCCCTTTCTTTTACTGTTCATGCTAGTGTTTCCTTGGTTTGGGCCTTTGCCTGCCTTACTGCCTTCCTCACTTCCCTTAGGGAAGTTTGGCATGCCTCCCTGTCTTCATCCTTCTGCATTCCTTATATTTCCTGAAGGCCAACATTGTGGCTCTGATCTTTTCTGCTACTGTTTTGAAGAACCAAAGTGGTTTCCTCCTTCTTTTGCTCTTGTTTTTCTCCCTAACACAATAGGATGTTGCGTCAAGTATTGCATACTTAATGCTTGCCCACTTTGCCTGTACCCCCTCACCTGTATTTCTTCTTGCCAAGGCTAGCTTAACTCTGCTGGCCATCTTATCAAAGTCAGCTCTTCTGAAGTCCCATATTTTTGCCTTGGAATGGGATGACTTAGCTCTAGCAGCCAAATTGAATCATTCCATGTGATGGTTACTGGCCCCCAGGTGACCTTCTACCTGGAGATCTGTGATCCTTTCCCCATTAGTCAGTACTAGATCTAGGATAGCCCTGTCTCTTGTGAGTTGTTGTACCAGTTGTTTGAGGCCCTTCCCCTGCAAGGACTCCACTACTAGTCTAGTTCTGGTGGATGTTCCTGCTAGTATTGGCCAATCTGTATCTGGCATGTTGAAGTCTCCCATTATCAGAACCTCCCTTTTAGCGGTCATGTTTTGTATATCTTCTAACAGTAATGTGTCTATGTCCTCCCCCCGGTCTGGAGGCCTGTAGACAACCACCGTTTGTATGGCTGTCCCATTTCCTGTTTCCAGGGTGACCCACAGTTCTTCTGGCTCCTTATGTGTATTCTGAATTTCTGTAGCTTTGACATTTTCATTGACATAAAGGTCCACTCCGCCCCTCCCTTTTTGCACCTTGGTCTCTTCTGAACAGTACTGTACATAGCTGGGTACTGAAGTCTCCCAAGTGAGGTTACTGGTGAACCATGTCTGGCTAATGGTTACTATGTCCACTTTAGCCTCTGGCATTGTTGCATGCAGGTCTGGGATCTTGTTTCCAAGACTGCGGGCATTTGTGTACATGATTTTTTCATTGGCCATATTTTAGTGAATTAGTTGCTGGGCGAGGTCCAGCGTTTCCCCTGTGCATCGTATGGGGGACCTGACCTTTTTCCTTACCAGGTGATGCAAATGAACTACAAACATGCTGAACTCCTGTTTGCTCACTAGCTGGGAGGGGGGGTCTTCCCGTTCGATGTATCAGGTGCTGCACCCCTCTCTCTATTCACTAGTTTAAATATTCTGCAAAGACGTCAAATTTCTGCCCCAATCAAATTTAAAGAACTTTCACTCCCAAAAAGGTTACCAGTGGCCTACAAATTTGTGGCCTTTTTCCTGGTATGAGCCTTTGAGACACATGTTTAGCTCCCCTATGTCCCCTTCTCCGACCTTCTGTCCAGCTGCCCCCCTCTAACAGACTGACAGGATCTCAGAGAAGGAGATGCCAAGGAGAGGACATTACAAATGAATAAATGAATGGCCTACCCTATTCTGGAGATCTGGCTGAAGGGTTCACGCCAACCAGTTCTTCTGTCATGTTTCTTAAGTGTCCAGTCAGTGAGCTATTGACAGGCTTGGCATGCTGCTAATGACACTTGCAAAATTAAGATGTTTAAACAATAACAACATTGAATATTAAGAGGGGATGGGACAGGTACAGGGGTATTTGGGATCCCTCCTCATTTTCTAGCCCATAGCCTTGACAATGTCCATTGGACTGCTTTCCCCACCTCCTTGTTTCCTCACCCCTGTTTCCTCCTCCACCCTTCCACCTAGGTAATTCCCCGGTCCAAACCAGGGTTGTGACTTCTACTACTGTTATACTTTATACGATTGCTATTTACTACATGTAACTTTATTCCTTAAACCACTTTATATTGTGTTCTTTTGTTATCTGTATTGCAGCTGTATGTTACCACTGTTGTATTTCACACTGTAACCATGTCTACCCTTCCTGCGACGAGGTGCCTTTGTACAGGAGTCCTTGACTCAAAGGTGGTAAATCTGATTTAAAAAAAAATAAAAAAATAAATATAACTGATGAGAACAAGTTAAGCACTAAACTGTAACGGTGAAGCACTGCACAATACTCACAAACTGCAACCTATTAACCTGTGTACCTGGCAAGTCCAATAAAATATAAACATTTCCATTGTTAGCATACAATTCTGGATAACCAGCTAAAATTACATAGAAATCATCTTGGCTGACATCCAAAGTCCTTAGCAGTTTCACTGAACATGAAGAGGTTGAGCTGAGGTTGACCAAACCTTCTGCACAGAAGCTGGAACACCTCTGGGTTCAAAGTCCATTCCACTGTCTGGACTGTCTCTCAACTCAGCTAATCAGCATGTACATTCAGTTCCCCCTGCTAGATGAACTACTGAGAGTGTCAAGCAGGTTTGTCTCTGCCCACTAAAGTACCTTGGTTGCTCCTGTTAGCATTCCCTGACTTCTTGTGCCTCCCTGATTGCCTAAGTATTCCACGGTGATGGCACTGTCAGATCTTACTTTCACAGCCCTGGACCACAATATATTGTGAAAATGAAGCAGGGCAAGAAACACTACCCTCTTCTCAGACACATTTATCTGAAGATGTCTCTCCTGAGTGTTCCAGACCCCCTGGACCAGGACTTGGTCAACGACCGCTCTTCAGCTCAACATGCTGACATCGGTCATCAGAATCAGTTCTGCTGGGACTTCCAAGAAGGATCCCTTGCTGAGGTTCTCGAGGTACTCCCACCAAGTTGGCAACTGCAGTACTGACAGAGTTAACAACATCAGAGCACGGTAGTCTTGCGATGTCAGTGCCCAGGCTTCCAATATCCTGTTCCAGAGAGGCCACATATGCAACCACGAACACAGCTCTAGCTCTACTGCTGCAGTCATCAGACCTAGAATATGAAGAAGCCTGTGAGCAGACACCTTTGACTGGCTTCTCATCCACTGAACCTCTTGCCTCAGGGCCTCCTTCCTGGAAGAAGAAAGGAACACTTTCCATTCATCCATCTGGAACACTGCCCCCATGTGCTCCAACCTCTGAGAAAGGATCAGGGAAATCTTCTCCCAACTGACAACCCAACCACATGACTCCAGCACCACCCAGATCCTTGACACCAACATTTCTGCCATCCCAGCAGTTGGCACACAAATGACCAAGTTGTCCAGGTAAGAATATATGTGATATCCCTCCTGTTGCAGCTGCACCACTAACATGATCAGGATTTTGAAAACACGCTGGACATTGTCGCCAGGCCGAATGGAAGTGTTCAGTACTGAAAATGCTGTCCATGAATTATGAACCTCAGAAATTTCTGGTACAACTGGTGAATGGGGATGTGGAGATAGGCATCCTTCAGATCTATGGATGCTAAATAATCCCCTGGTTAGACAGTCTGTATGATCAACTGCAAGGACTCCATGTTGAAGGCCACTGGTGGATAAACTTCTTGAAGTGTTTCAGATCCAAAATCAGTCTGAAACCTCATAGCTTCTTGGGAACCACAAAATAAATTGAGTAGAATCACAGGCCCACCTCGTTCAGGGGAACTGGGGCAATTGCCTCAATCTGTACCAAGTGATCTATTATCTGGCTCATCACCTGCCTTTTCAATTAATTTTTAAGAAACAGAAGATTGCAAAAAATGACCTCCTGTGGGTATACTAACATACCAAAACACCAGCAGAATAGGCCTAACGGTCTCTCGAGTCTGCTCGATTTTCAGCACCCGCACTGAGGGACGATTCTGGTGTCCCCCTTCCCCCCTGGGTTATACTGTCCCCAGTCCCAGATGTTCCACCTGTATTGTGCCTGGTCAGATTTACCCTCCCCCTGTACCTGTCCCATCCCCTCTTAAACCCGTCCACAGTCTCCATCTCTACCAGCTCCCTGGGCAGTGCATTCCATGGTTTCACCACCCTTTCAGTGAAATATAATTTCCTCCTCTCCCCTCTGAGCCTACCCCCTTCCAACTTACACCCGTGACCTCTTGTTGCCCCATCCTCCTTCCTTTGGATCACCCTCACTGGGCCTCCTTTATTGATCCCTTTCACATACTTAAAGACCTCTATCATGTCCCCCCTGCCCTCCTGGGTGTACATGTCTAGCTCCTTGAACCTCTCCTCAGAGGTCCTCTCCCCAGGCCCCAGATCATTTTAGTTGCCCTCCTTTGGATCCTCTCTAGGAGGGTAATGTCCCGCTTTAAATGTGGTCTCCAAAATTGTACACAATACTTGAGGTGTGTCCTAACCAAGCAGTTGTACAGTGGAAGGATCACTTCCGCCTTTCTGGAAGTAATCCCCCTGATGACGCATCCCAGCATCCTATTTTCCCTTGCCGCTGCCCTCCTACAGGTCTCTGAGTTGTTCATTTTGACATCTACCACTACCCCCAGGTCCCTCTCACCCTCCGTGACTTGAGTCATGTCTCCTTCCAGGGTATACCCCTGACCTGGATTTTTGACTCCCAGGTGCAGAACCTTGCACTTCCCCGCATTGAATTTTAGTTTCCATTTTCCCAACCACCTTTCCAGAGCCTCCAGGTCCTCCTGCAAGGCCACCCTCCCCTCCTCCCCATCCACCACTGCACCTAGCTTTGAGTCATCTGCAAAGAGACTCATCTCATTCTTGATCCTCCTCCTCCTCCTGATGTCTAAGATATAGGCATTGAACAGGAGTGGCCCCAGCACTGACCCCTGGGTAACCCCACTAGTAACCCACCTTGGGGATGAGGCTAACCCTCCAACCACCACTTTCAGAGTATGCTCAGACAGCCAAATGCCTATCCATCTTAGCAACAGTCTCACTACCCCCACTTCCTTCAGCGTATCATGGAGAACTCTGTGGCATAGCCCATAGTGAGAATCTTTAACACCCACACATCTCACATTAGTTGGGCTCATCACTGGTAAAAATTCTGCAGTCTTTCACCAAGGGAAGGGGAGGCAGAGATGGGCCCATGTACCTTCATTATGAGTTACCTCCTCTTCTTCCCGTACCTACATTATGCCTGCAGGCAAAGGATTCTCTGTTACTGTTATCCTTAAAGCCAGAATAGGTCCCCTTATTCCTCTGGTTTCTGAAATTCCGAAAGGGTCGAAAACACCTCTCATCTGTTGCTGCCGAGCAAACCCCCACCTTCTTGATAATGAGTTTGCCTTCTGTTGATGTCTGAACTCCGACAATTGTCCCTTCTTGTCCAGGATGTCCTCTAGAACGTCATTCAGGCTAAGACTGAATAATAACCCTCCATCAAAGGACAGGTTAAATAGCTTCAACTTGGATGCCAGGTCCTCGACCCAGTGCTGGAGCCAGACACCCTGCATAGCAGCTACAATATGTTAGGTGAAGCATGCTGACATCTGTAAACTGTTCACTGCTGCATCCCTCAGAAAGGTGGAGGCCATGGGCACAAGCTCCAAAATGTGTGCCTCTCCTGACTCTGGATGGACACAGTCACCCAAAGCAGTGACCCTTGAGTTTAATGCTTTGGACACGATAAAAGATGCATATGATGTTTGAAGATTTACTCTATTCAAGGCAAAGGCCCTTCTGCACAAGCTTTCCACCCTCTTATTTTCAGAGTAGGTTAGGGCTGCCAAACCTTCAACAGGTACAGTTACGTGCTTGACAGAATTATGCACAACCTTGTTTGCCAGTGGAGGACCTCCTACTCCTTTGAGCTCTCCTCCTCCTCGAACTGGTAACATCTCCTCTCAGCATAGGGAGCTGCCTGTGCTTATCCATCCTGGCCCATTCCTGTTCAAATATCTGGTCGCAGGGCACAAAGTTTGGAAAACATTTCTGTGCAGAACAGGCAGACAGGATAGTGTTAATAATGGCCAAGAACTCCATGACCTTCACCCTCCTACAGCTGCAATGTCTGACAAGCTTCCATTATCAGCCATGACAAGGATTTTGTATCAAAAAAGGCAGGAATCAGAATCTTTTTCTTAGGTATAGTCCACTCCCCCTCCTCTTCCTCTGAGGGGTCCTCTTCCTCGTTGGACAGTACTTTCGAGTCAGGATTTTCTCTGTGGCCCCCTGTACCTCATCTTGACCTTCTATGATGCCAAGGTCTGTGGTTGCCTGCAAATGTGGGTGAGCAGCATCACTCTGTTCTAGCGCTCCTTGACATGCCGGTACAGCCGCCCCCCCCGAGTCCGGTTTGAGTGTGTTGGTGGGGATGTCCTGCAGGACATCAGAACTCAGCAGGTCATCTGAAAGCAGCATAAAGGAGTTGAGCAAGTCAGCCTTATCGCTACCAATCTGTACCCCAGGTGTACTGACTACATCCAGCTCGGGGGTTCGGCTAGGGGGGAAGGAGACAGAAATGTCAGATTGTGTTACACAACTACAGTAGTAAGATCCTAATGGAGAGGGTCTCATAATCCCCCTGCAGGTCTTACATCTCTTAAACATGACAGGTTTCTGATAAGCCACGATGCCACTTCTTAATAGTCAGTATCACAAAACGTGGCAAACAAGTATGCTGCAGTATTGTACGCTGCAGTTAAAAATATAGACACAAAATATATACAGAGCCCCCTAAGGATGCTATAATAATGAACAGGGATGAGGTTACGGAGACAAAAACTTTTCCTTGTGCCTACTGTCTATTCCCCCTGAGCTGAGCACTGCGTGACTGCAGACCAAGAACAGCCTGTCTGACCGCTGTGTCCAAACCCTGTCTCCGCTGTGCTCCCACTAGTGCCTGTGCCCTTTATAGAACTTACCCCCCTGCACTGCTCCATGGAAACAGAAAGCACCCGTGTCTAAATGAAAAACAGCAGTCACGCTGTCCAACAAAGGAACTGCAGCTGTGTGTTAAGGAAGGACATTCAGCCTCAGCTACTGTGCTGGGCAAGAAGAAAAAATTACTCATCTTAGTAATGTTGCTTCTTCTAATGGGGTCTTGCTGTATTCTGACCTATGCAGTTAGGTCTTGCCTTTCAACTGCCCCGGAGAACAAAGAGTTAAACTTTCCATAGCCAGCATGGAATGTTCACCAAAAGCTCAGTTGAAGCCCCTGTCTGCTGTTGTTTAAACTGCAACTGTCAGATCATTACGAGCAATACTCACTAGAAGTTCTGTGTGGAAACTGTAAAACTCATACTAGCCAACTGGCAACTATATCTATATAAAAGGGTTTTTGGTTTCAAAAGGAAGACTCAAGTCAGGAAAGCCAAAAACAAAACACATCCAAAACACAACCACTCACCCAAACTACAAGAGGGTGAAAAACAGGACACCTCTAGGGTGCCAACACTGCTCCTGCCCACCTACATTCCAAAATCTAGGTTCTGAGAGGGGAGGCGGGGGGAGGTCAGAATACAAGACTCCATTAGAAGAAACATTACTAAGGTGAGTAATTGTTTCTTCAAACAACATTAAATCTTGCTGTATTCTGACATATGCAGACTACCAAGCAGTACCTCCATAGAGAAGGGACAGAACCTACTTTGGAAACAGGCTCTGAACTACTGCTGTGCTAAACCGAGCATCACTCCTAGCTGGGTTATCCAGAGAGTAATGCTTGGTGAAAGTATGGACTGTTTTCCAGGTGGCTGCTTGACGAATTTCTAAAAAAGGAATATCCCTGGCTGCAGCCAGGGAAGCAGCTGTACCTCTAGTGGAATGAGCCCTCAGACCTGAGGGTGGAGTTCTACCCAGTTTTTCATAGCAGAATTGTATACAAGAAACAATCCCCCTGGCAATAGATTTCTTAGTGGCAGGTTTGCCCTTACCAACTTCTCCATACATAAGGAACAACTGGAGGGATTCAAACCTGTGACCCTTGGTACGCTCTATGTAGTAGCTAAGGGCTCTTTTAACATCCAAGCTGTGTAGCCTCCTCTTTCCAGAGGAGGAATGGTCAGTGAAGAAATCAGGGAGAGGTATAGACTGGTTGAGATGGAAATATGAATCCACTTTAGGTAAAGACTTTCTGGTAGTTCTTAGGACCACTTTATCTCTATAGAAAGAGATGAAATCAGATTCCACTGACAGGGCTTGCAATTCACTGATATGCCTGGCAGAAGTAATGGCTACCAAAACACACAGTTTTCCAAGTCAAGTACTTAAGCTCAGCAGAGGACAAAGGCTCAAAGGGGGTTTGCATAAGTTGAGCAATGCAAACATTAAGGTCCCAAGCAGGAGCAGGATCCCTAAAGGGGGGATTTGTGTGAAGCAATCCCTTGAAAAACTTACAAAACACAGGATGGGATGATAGAGAGGAAGGCTTGCCTACTGACAAGAAAGCAGAAACAGCTGCCAAGTGTACTTTAAGGGCAGCTGGTCTGAGGCCTAGGCCATTAAGATGGACCATATAGTCCAGAACCGTAGGCAACTCAGCAGAGTCTGGAGAAATATTCTTCTTAGAACACCAAATGCTGAATCTTTTCCATTTGGAGTTGTAAGTCTTTCTGGTGGAAGGCTTTCTCGAGAAGCCTTAAGGATATCCAGAACCCCTTGGGAAAGATGCAGATCTGCAAACTCTAACTCTTCAAGAGCCATGCCTTGAGATTGAGAGACTGAAGATTCGGGTACCAAATCCTCCTGGGAAGAGACAGGGGAAGGTGGACTGCTAGGGACAGCAACAGGGCATACCAGGGCTGTCTGGCCCAGTCTGGAGCAATCAGAATCACTTTGCATGGTTGTGACCTTATCTTGACTAACACTTTGAACAGGAGAGGGAAGGGGGGAAAAGCATATAGAAATTTCCCTTCCCAGTTCAGAATCAGAGCATCCAGGGGGACTGAGCCCAAGACTGGGGGTCTGCAACAAAAGAGAGGAAGTTGGTGATTGTCTGGGGCTGCAAAAAAGATCTATCTCTGGAGTGCCCCATCTTGAGAAAATCACTTTCAAAACTAGAAGATCTAGGGTCCATTCGTGATGGCCCTGGGATATTCTGCTCACAGCATCTGCTAGGACATTATCCTTCCCTGGGAGGTGAACTGCTATCAGAGAGGTTTGCAGGGAATAGGCCAGGGACCACAACTTCATTGCTTCTGTGCACAAGGCCATAGACTGAATGCCTCCTTGCTTGTTGATGTACCACGTGGTGGTGGTGGTGTCTGTTCTGACCTGGACCACCTTGTTCTGTACAGATTTGGAAAAAGCGTGCAGTGCCAGGAACACTGCTCTGAGTTCCAAGAGATTGATGTGAAGCAGAGATTCCTGAGGTGACCACAGTCCTTGGGTGGTAAGATCCCCCAAATGGGCTCCCCAGCCCAGCAAGGAAGCATCTGTGGTGAGTATCACTGAATGAGACTGAGTGACAAAAGGAACCTCTTGTCTCAAATTGTCCTGATCCTGCCATCACTGTAAGGCCTGGATCAGGGTTCGAGTCACTGGGACTAGTTTGGTAAGGGAATCCTTTCTTTGGGACCAGAAGGCTCTTAAGTGGAACTGAACGTCCCTCATCTGGAATCTTACTCCTTGGACCACTGCTGTGGAAGCTGCCATGTGGCCCAGAAGCTGAAGGAAATGCCTTGCTGGTTGAGACACCTGAAGGGTGAATGAAGAGGCCAGTTCCATGAGGGTCCTTGCCCTTTCCAGGGGAAGGAAGGCTCTTGCCTTTACTGTATTCAGCTCTGCACCTATGAAGGTGAGGAGCTGTACTGGTTCAAGAACTGACTTTGGAAGGTTGAGAAGGAATCCTAAGGAAGTGAGCACTTGCTGGGTCACTGGCAAATGTGACTTGACTTGGTCTGGAGACTGACCTACTATGAGCCAGTCGTCCAAGTATGGGAAGATGGAGATCTTTTTTTCTCCTTAGGAATGCAACATCTACTGCCAGGCACTTTGTGAAAACCCTTGGGGCTGATGTTAGGCCAAAGGGCATTGCTCTGAATTGATAGTGGCCTGAGGGCAACTCAAACCTGAGGTACTTTCTGTGAGAGCACCTGATGGGAATGTGAAAGTAGGCATCTTTGAGGTCCAGGGAGGCTAGCCAGTCCCCTGGCCTTAGAGAGGGAAGGATAATTCCCAGAGTCACCATTTTGAACTTTGGCTTTACAAGATGTTTGTTCAGATATCTTAGGTCCAGGATGGGCTGCCATTCTCCTGTCTTTTTGGGGGTTAGGAAGTACCTGGAGTACAATCCTTTGCCCTTGTGTAGGGTGGGAACCCTCTCTATAGCTCTGAGAGCTAGGAGAGAAGAAACCTCTGCCTCTAGGGCAAGGGTCTCTGAGAGATTCGCAGGTGGAAAGGATCTGGTTCTCATCTTGGGAAATTTTTTGAAGCTGAGAACCAGCCCTTGGCTTACTTCTTCCAGGACTCACTTGTCTGATGTTAGAAACTTCCAGTCCTGGACAAATAAGCCAGCCTGCCCCCTACTGGTATGGGAGAATCAGCCCGGGCAGACCCATCAGGGTGTCTGCTTGGCAGGGGCTTTAGGCTGAGGGGTGGATGCAGGCCTGCTCATCCGCCATCTGCCTCTCCCTCTAAAGAACCCCCTCTGAGAGAAAGAAGAGGAGGCCTGAGCTTGGTAAAAAGGCCTTTGGAAAGGCCTGCCCCTGCCCCTGGACTGCTGCCTTTGAGGAGTTGCTTGCCTTTCTTTGGCCTGAGCACTCCTGTAAGTGGTCCTGTACTCATCCATCTTTTTTCATGTAGTTCTCTGTCTGCTCCCCAAACAGAGAATTACAAATTACAGGAAAATCCATGGCCTTAGCCTGGGTATCCTGTGAGAGGCTAGTACATCTTAGCCAAGCTATCCTCCGAAGAGCCACAGATGTAGCCATGACTCTTGATGAAACATCACTGGAGTCCACAGCAGCATGAAACTGTACTTTAGATGACTCAATCACATCTGCAGCCACCTGATCCAGCTCCTTGGCAAGCTGGTCAGGGGCCTGTTTAGCCAGAGCCAGCACAGTGTCCCACCTGGACTTCAGGTATCTAGCTGTATAGGCCATATAGTTAGCCTGCCTGAGTCCCAAAGATGCTGCCATCTATTGTTTCTTTGCCATGGCATCAATCTTCCTGGAGTCCTTGTCTGGGAGGGTGTGATGCCAAGGGGATATTTGCCTTATCACAGGCAGCAGCCTGCACTACCCCAACATGGCTGCATTGCTGGAAAAGGAACTCTGTGTCTGAGCCTGAGATAGTGTACCTCTTGTCCATTCGTCTGTCCACAGGAGGTACAGAATTAGGAGACTTAAGAATTTTATGTGTCTGCTTCCCAAAGGATTTGTGGAGGGGGACAGACTCCTGGACTCTGGGATGTCCATCATCTCAACAAAATCAGACTTCTCCTGATCCTCTACTGCTTCCTGCACAGGAAGCTGGAGGGTCTCAGCCACTTTTTTGTAGAACATATAGTGAGAAGGGGACTCAGAAAGCCTAGGAGGAGAAACACCTGAAGGTCTGTCTGGGGAGATGTCCGGGTCAATAGGCACATCCAGACTTTCATAATCACCATAATCATCCTCATACTCTTCTTCCTCCTCCTCCGGTTCATAAAATTCTTCCAAAAGTGTAATCGGAACGTGGGAACCGACCGAACCCGAACCCCTGCCAGATGGTGCCAGATTGGTGGAACCCGAATAGCGATTGCACTATCCTTATCGCCTTGGCTATCTGATCGGCGGTCGGAGTATGAATTTCTGGATCTGAACCAGACGATTTATCTTTTCTCTTCCTTTTCACCAGAACTGACTGCTCAGAATCGGCTCTCCTTTTGCCCGAAGAAGTAGCGCCCTGGTCAGAGGGCACTCCTTCTGGTTCAGTCGGAACTGAACCAGGCTGGCCGTCCGGGTCAGCGGACTTCTCAACCTCCCTTTCCCTCAGTCTACCTAATCTTTTTCCAGGGTAGATTTGGGAAAATTCTTACAAATTTGGCAGTCTGAATCGAGGTGGTCAACCCTAGACCATAAACACAGGTGGTGTGGAGATCAGCCTTGGCAAAGACTTCCCCTCACACACTACAGTGTTGAAACCCAGTGGACCTGTTTTTTTCTTGGGTTTCTCACACTTGGCCAGTCCTATCCAAAACTTACCCTTTTTTGGCAATCCGCCAGGCAAGACTCCCCTATCGGTTCCTGACCGTGTCACGGGTCTTGGAAAAAAACGTAATAAAATCCATTTTTTTAGAACCGAAGCATGGACCGTTACTGCCTAAATTGAGCACAAACTTTTACTCAAACTGATCGTTCAGCGAACCGATCCACAATTTACAAGTTCCACACAGAAACTAAACAGAAAACCTATCTAGTACTCACGGTACCACAGACAGAGACTTGAAGCGACTGAGCGGTAACAGCAATTCGGTAGACACCGACCGAAAAAATGAAACTTCAACCGACTTTTTTGAACCGAGCAAAGGAGAAATCTCCGGAGCAACTGTTCAGTGAGGCGGAGTAAAGAATCTGACGGTTGCAGTTTAAACAGCAGCAGACAGGGGCTTCAACCGAGCTCGTGGTGAACATTCCATGCTGGTCATGGAAAGTTTAACTCTTTGTTCTCCAGGGCAGTTGAAAGGCAGGACCTAACTGCATATGTCAGAATACAGCAAGACTTCATGTTGTTTGAAAAACAGTTCAGACATGGTCACGTGCTACTGTAATGCTATCACGTCGATGCGTGTGACATCACTGCATCTTTCAGGAGCATATTGGGTGCCAGAATCATGAGCCCAGGAAGAAAAAAAGGGCACAAATATGGCTGTCAATTTGTGAGTGCCAAAGAAGTGAGAATACACAAATATACATTGGCAAGCTGCCTGCAATGGCATGGGAAACCGTGCGACTCGAAACAGAGCAGGAAACAGACACGCTAGTAAGTGCTTCTCATAAACATTCAAGCAAGAAAAGAAAGGCAATTTTTCCCTGAAGAGTCTTTGTTTCCCCCAAACAGCGTCAGTGATAGACTAGTGCAGGCAAGACTAACACTTTAGCAAAGCTTAGCACTGGATGGCACTAGAGTGCTTGGACTTCTTAAACAGATTCCACTCAGACTATGCTAAATCCAAGCAGGAGAAGGGAGAGGGATAGAGGGTTCATCGACAGAAGAACGCTAGGGAAAAAAAGGGAAGGTGATTACTGTAAGTCCAACACTATCTGACTAAATGTGCCCCCACAAATAAGTTAAATCACTTACCTGAGGCACTAGGATGATGGTACAGGAGACCTCCGTTGCACACCCTAATAACAGTACAGTGGAATGTGGTCCCCAATTCATGCAAAGAAGGCACTTAAATATGATGTTTCTGGCAGGACAGTCAATTTGAAAGCCACAGCTTTAGAGGCACGATTTCTAAATTTGAGGGAACCAGGTAGACCCAACATACCTCCAAGTTGCACAATCCTTGTCAAAAAAACAACAAACTGTAGAAAGACGTTTCTTAAAAAGAGATCTCTATATGCTGTCCTACCCCTCTAATGGTACAGCAAAGACTGAGGAATTTGTGATCTCGGAATGCTCATGTGCCCAAGGTTCTATGCTGACTTGACAGTTTTAGGCTGTGCCATTACCCCAGTAGGTTTGTTTATTACCCCATATGTATTACCTCCCCACTGACAATGTGGAGCAATACACAAACAGTTGTCAGTCTACCTAATGTTTGCAGCACTGTATATTTTATTTGCGTGTGTGCTATTGTAACCCCTTCACCCCTGCCTTTTTGCAAAACGACAGGTGGTATGCTGTTGAAGCTGACAGTGGTACCTGGTTGGGACTGGGTTCAGAGAGGACTAGGTTACTCGGCACAAGGGGCCTAGGTTTGGCTACTCTGCACAGGGGCACCCAAGTTAATCCGAACACAGGAAACAATAATTGTAATGTCCAATACCAGGAATGGGATTCTAAAGTGTGACTTTTATTCACATCCAAAACTGAACAAACAAAGCATAGACGGACCCCCACAGGGCTACATTCCTGGTAATGCAGATAAGAGAAACAGAGCACTTCTTCAACACTTCAGCCCTCGGGCTCTGAACCCAGCAGGCACACAGCCCGGACTTGCACGCTGCTTTGGGTACACAGCCCGACTTGTACACTATTTGGGTTTTTCCCGGCCTGGCTCCACTGCCGGCCACTCGATCCCGGTCCATATGGCAGTGGACCACATTTTCTGTTGGTGGCTCCCCAAACCACCTTAGAGCCTTCGACTGCTTAAGGGAAATTTCCTTTCAATCCCACATCTGGGTACTTCCCTCAGCACTGGCCAAGTGCCTGAGACAAAGTAGAAATCCACAGAGCAAATCCGTAGAGGTGGACCTGGTTACTAAGGATGGGGGTCTCCCACCTCCAGCTTCCACAGTCCATACCCGGCCATTTCTCTGGGCATTAAACAACTCTTTTTGAAAGCTTGGCAATGTAGATTAAAGGGTAAACGTATAGCACATTTCCTCTACATGTCTTGACTTTCCCCTTATGCTGGACTTGAACATACTTTTACTTTGGCTAAGCCTATTCCTCTAGGCCTCCCACTAATTCAGCAGTCCAATCCCCACTTTAACAACAGTTCAGGTGAAACATAAGCCCTTTGACAAGAGCAGAACTCACCCTTTGGTAGCAGGTGCCCCACAGGTGAATCTTGACAGCTTCGTGTGCCACAACACATTTCAGGAAATAAGGCAGCTTCTTCTCTAGCAGGAATCAGGGGGTGCCCCTAGAATAACAGGCAAACCTTCCACCCCATCCCCTCAGGGATGGGCACAGAGACCATTAACAGCGGTCACCACTTCAAGAACAGCTTACTGTGTTCCCCTTTAGATGGAAACACACACCTTTGCCTAAAAGTTGCTCTATATCAGAGCTTAGGTTTCAGGAGCCTGTGCACAGACTGCTGTGCTCCTCTCTTCAAGACTGCTCACACACAATTGCTGCAACTCAATGTTCAAAAACTCCCAACATTCTAACCTAACTCCCATCTGCAGATTCCAATGTGGCTCATGCAGCTGCGATAGTTGTATGATGATGTCATCCTTCAGTCTCAGCTGAGACTGAAAACAGAGTGAGATAGTGTAAAATCCATTTAACTGGAATTTCTCAAGCTGCCTTCCCTGCCTACCACTAGATCTTACTGAGATTCTAGTAACCCCGGGTAACAGCGGGGTTACACTCACCCTGGGCCAGGAAAATGACTGTCCGCAGTCATTATTTACCCGGCTTAGGCCATCCCACCCTATGTGCTACCTGCAGAGGGGGGGTGATCAGGCCCCCTCCTACCATGTGTGAGCACAGACAGGCAACACTAAGGGCCTAGAGGCCTTTAGCTGACACATCAGCCTCTACTCTACCCACTTACTATGGGTGCCTGGTGGTTGTAGAACTGTCCAGAGCATAGCCCTAATAGCTCAGCACTGCAGTCCCTATGGCCGTTCAGAACCACAGCCTGTCTATCCCCCCCCCAGCCCTCTAGGGAAAATCTGTCTGCCTGTAACTTAACACCCCAAAACAAAAACAACCCGGGGACCTCCCCGACCTTGGGCACCCTGCAACCACACACTAAGAACTAACACCATCTATTACATTACATTACTGCCTCCTATCCCCACAACCACACTTGTGGAAGTAAATGGTTACTATAGCAACAACAACAATAACAACAACAGTACTTTAAATTACTACACACTAAAGTACTAGTGAGGAACTCCGATGAGCCCCTCCTCCTCTTCTTGTCTTCTCTTCTATCTTCTTCAGGACCACCTGCAAGAAAAAAGAAAGACAACACACATACTCCTAATCTGCATACACAGTCTACCTAACCCCTACTATCAAAACACTGGAGAATTCCAAAAATAATTTTTTTTTTTTTTTTAGAAAAGGTAGAAAAACAGTATATACATTAGACAACAGTAGAAAAACAATGACATTATTTACAATACACATTTGGAGGATGGAGTGCCCGAAAAGTCCCATCTAGTGACCACAGTGCCCGAAGGCTAGTCCATTAAAGAGTCTCTCCTGGGCTGAAGCCTGGTGAAGCACAGTTCTAGCAGGCCAAAGTCCTGAAGGAGAGAGTCTTTGAGGACAGTTCACACATTCTGGAGTCTATTAGTGTAGGGTGTGTACTGCAATGTCATAAGGATAGAAAAGTTTGGACTTACCAGCCCCTTGTAGAATGAAAAATCGGCATAGACCTGCTCCTCAGCCGAAGACTCTCCCTGGCAGCATTCTTCCGATACAGCTGGGAAGACATCTTCCGGGAACTACAGGAGGGCACATCTGGAAACTGCTGGGGTGATGTCATCTCTGGAGATGGAACCTTAGAACAGGAACAAAAAGGAAAACAGCTGGTCTGACGTCATCCGATTACCAGGCGATGGATCAGGATACAGCTGGGCTGGTGTCCTCTCTGGATCTGAAGTCATCTGGTGGGCCAGTCAATGGATTCTGGAAAGGCCAGTACACTGAAGAACTGATGAATGTGGGGCACCTGAGTCCTGAATGTCCATACTGGCGGAACAACAAAGGCACTGCATTGGCTTGTGTGGCAGTGTTGACTACCACTGCTCTGCTTTCCATCTGGTAGGGATGGGCACATTTGCAGGGAGGTCCTTGCACTGAGGCCAATAGTACAGGGGGTCAGGAGCTTGAATTATTACCCTGTCTGAGCGCACATAATTCACACTGTAGAAGGTTTCACTTCCCTCTCCATCCATTATTCGAACAGTGTCCATAAACAGTGTCCTGCCTCTTTCCACTGGGTGTATTTTTCATGAAACAGTCTGTTCCTGACATGCTTGTTTGCAACAGGATGCACACATTTCATCGCTTCAGCCCAGATCCAGGATTTCCTGCTGTTCTCAATCTCCTCCCAGACTCTCCAAGAAAAGGTAGGAAAGGACATCCCATAGATTTCATTCACCTTCCTACGAACCAGTCTCTTCTCTTTACTAGCTTTGGTCAACCTGAGACCGCTGGCCTGGCTTGGGGGCAGCCAGTTCTGCTTCTGCCAGTTACGTATTCTCAACAAGATGAAAAACGGATCCCTGACTACTTCTTGCACAGCCAGGGCAGTGGCATCACCACTCTCTTCCATGCATTCTTCCATGGCAAGAGCTTGAGGCTGTGTACCCATTCCTTTTTCACAAGGCCACATAGGTTCCCCCTCATCTTCTTCCTCACTGAGAATCTGTGCCCAGGAGTGAGCAGTCGTCCTCACTCCTGAGACTATCCACTCATCACGAAGTGTGGAGGTCGGCACCTCCCATTCAAAGGCCTCCCTCATCTCATCTTCTCCTATGAGACTTGGGCTAGGCCCCCCCCAGGGGTCTACTGATGCTCTGTCTGAATTATCCTTCTGCGATCCAGCATCCGAAACATCAGCATACTGTTCTGTCTCTAAATCTGCACCCTCTAGCTTTGTGCCAAACTCCCCCAAGGGGCCTTCTTCAACAGGCTCCGCCTTGTGCTGTGTGCTGCCAACTACAGGGTCCTGAACTTTTGTCCATGTGGGAGCCAAATGAATCTTGGGCGCTTTATACAAGCCATATTTCTCTAGGCTCCCAGAACAGTGAGGTACCATGAAGACGTCCCTTCCAACATTTAAGCATAATTGACACACTTGCACTGGATATCCAGGAATCGCTACCTGAGAAGGCAGTTGTCCTCCATAATAACACCTTTCAATGTCCCTTAACCTATTTACTTCTACTGTTACTGCAGCCCGGGCATGATCCGGGTAGTGAGCTGGTTCTGAGGCCATAACTGCAGGAAAAACAAACAAATGTTCACTGTTACTTAAAGTCCTACTTCACTGAACACTTTCTTTTACTTTTAAAATGGCTCCTCTGCTGCTGTGTTTACATTACTACCCCACCCTGTAATGGCAGTGGCAGCACTCCTGCGCATCACATTCAGAAACTGGGTCAAGCCACTGCGCATCCGATTTACACACACTACTGATAACTTTGCTCAAAACTGCACAGACTTGCACTGTTCTTTTCCTACCACATTTATATGATTTGCCATGGACTTTTCACTTGCTGAAAACATTTCTTTAGCTCACAGTCCCTTAAAACCTCAGGATTTCAAGCACAGGATTGCCTGTAACTAGTGCTGCACATGTTGCTACAACTCACAGTCTCTCTCCGGCTTTGAAACTTTAAACTGACACTGAATCCATAACTATACTCACAGTCAATGGCTTAACAGACTTGCTTCAGCTGAAAAACTTAACACAGTCTTTATTTGCAAAGAGATACATTGCTGCACACAGATTCAGCTGGCTTTTGGCACAAAATCACTGTTTGAGCAATCATAACTGTTGGTGCTCACTGTTATCAGTAGCTGTTTGCTGCGATGGAAAAATGGCCTGCAGCCAGTCTTGGAGGCCTCAGAAAGGAAGCAGGTGGGCAGTCCTGCCGATCATCTCTCCTATCACCACACTCACAATCCAGTCGATCGAGATGCGGGTTGAGCCCGATTTTAAACAGAAAAGTCTATTTTTAGTACTTTTACACCGCTTTTTAATCACCGCGATGCTCCTCCACTAAGCCAGTACACGCACTCCACTCACACTGCCTCTTGAATGCTGGGCAGTCACTGTAGAGCTGGCTGGGCGGCGGGACTGATTGCAGCCTCACTAATCACATGACGCCATGCAAATGAGCCTCTTTCCCTCATGAGTGCTCTTCTCTTCACGACAATCATCCAGCAGGCAAATTTAAACTGCAAAACACTTGTTTTTTTCTTTAACTGACTCCACGACGGGAGCCCATTTCAACTATTTAGCATGGCCATTAACACAGCAAGTCTCTCAGTTTACTCAAAAGCATTTCCAACGTCCAGGGCACAACTTTCCTGTTGCTACCCCTAGTCTTCCACACTTTTCTTTATCACACACAGACTTTAGAAAGCTGGCAAAAATGCTATGAACATTTGATGCAGGACAAGGGCATACCCTTTCAGCTTTACTGCTTCTTGGTAAACAGTTGGCATTTTAACAGCAGCATATGAACCACAGCACACAGCGACACACTAGTTAACTTGCTTCAGCTTTTTGGGCTACCCACTGCCAGATAACCAAAACGCTAGCCCCCTGTTCGAGCACCTTTCTTTCCTAAATTAAAATCCAAAGTGATGCCTCCATTTTGTAACCCCCGGACCCCTGTCTTTTTGCAAAATGACAGGTGGTATGCTGTTGAAGCTGACAGCAGTACCTGGTGGGGACTGGGTTCAGGGAGGACTAGTTTACTCGGCACAAGGGGCCCTAGGTTTGGCTACTTTGCACAGGGTCACCCAAGTAAATCCGAACACAGGAAGCAATAACTGTAATGTCCAATACCAGGAATGGGATTCTAAAGTATGGCTTTTATTCACATCCAAAACTGAACAAACAAAGCATAGACGGACCCCCACAGGGCTACATTCCTGGTAATGCAGATAAGAGAAACAGAGCACTTCTTCAACACTTCAGCCCTCAGGCTCTGAACCCACCAGGCACATAGCCCGGACTTGCATGCTGCTTTGGGTACACAGCCCGACTTGTACACTATTTGGGTTTTTCCCAGCCCAGCTCCCCTGCCGGCCACTCGATCCCGGTCCATATGGCAGTGGACCACATTTTCTGTTGGTGGATTCCCAAATCACCTTAGAGCCTTCGACTCCTTAAGGGAAATTTCCTTTCAATCCCACATCTGGGTACTTCCCTCAGCACTGGCCAAGTGCCTGAGGCAAAGTAGAAATCCACAGAGCAAATCCGTAGAGGTGGACCTGGTTACTAAAGATGGGGGGTCTCCCACCTCCAGCTTCCACAATCCATACCCGGCCATTTCTCTGGACATTAAACAACTCCTTCTGAAAGCTTGGCAATGTAGATTAAAGAGTAAATGTATAGCACATTTCCTCTACATGTCTTGACTTTCACCTTGTGCTGGACTTGAACATACTTTTACTTTGGCTAAGCCTATTCCTCTAGGCCTCCCACTAATTCAGCAGTCCAATCCCCACTTTAACAACAGTTCAGGTGAAACATAGGCCCTTTGACAACAGCAGAACTCACCCTTTGGTTGCAGGTGCCCCACAGGCTAATCTTGACAGCTTCGTGTGCCACAACACATTTCAGAAAATAAGGCAGCTTCTTCTCTAGCAGGAACCAGGGGGTTGTCCCTAGAATAACAGGGAAAAATTCCACCCATCCCCTCAGGGATGGGGCATAGAGACCATTAGCAGCGGTCTCCATCACTTCAAGAACAGCTTACTGTGTTCTTCTTTAGGTGGAAACACACACCTTTCCCTAAAAGTAGCTCTATATCAGAGCTTAGGCTCCAAGAGCCTGTGCACAGACTGCTGTGCTCCTCTCTTCAAGACTGCTCACACACAACTGCTGCAACTCACTGTTCAAAACTCCCAACATTCTAACCTAACTCCCATCTGCAGATTCCAATGTGGCTCATGCAGCTGCGATAGTTCTATGGTGATGTCATCCCTCAGTCTCAGCTGAGACTGAGAACAGAGTGAGACAGTGTGAAATCCATTTAACTGGAATTTCACAAGCTGCCTTCCCTGCCTACCACTAGGTCTTACTGGGATTCTAGTAACCCCAGATAACAGAGGGGTTACACTATACTTGATGTAGAAGTGCGAGGCAAGCACTAATTCACAGGCAGCAGAGTTTTGGGGGGGCAAATTCATTGAGACTTTAGAGGATTTCAGTAAGATAAGGGAACAGTTGGAAGAAAGTTCAAGGAATATAGAATAGGTAGAGGGGGCAGAGGCAAAGTGAAGAATTTAAAAAAGCAATGATATAAGCAGCAGAAAGCTCAAGTGTAATTGAATCAAAGGGAAAAAGGGTAAGTGGTCCAATGTGGTTCACAGTCAAAGTAAAGATAGTGGTAAAATCCAAAAGAGGGCATTTTTAACGAATTAAGGAAGCCAACAGAAGTAGGATAGGGAGAAGTACCTGGTGGCAACAAAAGCAGCCAGCAAAAAGGTGAGGGAGGCCAAGGTGGAGATGGAACACCTATGGCAAAGGGAGTGAAGCAAGGCAACAAGACATTCTTCAGGTACATCCAGGAGAAGTTTAATGTCAAGGAGGTATTGTGAGAATGAAGAATGAAAAGGACGAGAACATAGAAACATAGAATTTGATGGCAGATAAGGACCGCTTGGCCCACCCAGTTTGCCCATTTCCCTACCTACTGGATAAGCTGCAGATCCTAGTTAACCAGCAGCCTACTTCTTCCTACCCCCCCCCAGAATTGCCTTACGACTGTCCCATGCATGCTTGAATTCCACCACTGTTTTTGACTCCACAACCTCCTCGGAGGCCGTTCCATGCATCCACAACCCTCTCTTGAAAAAATACTTCCTTAAATTACCTCTGAGCTGCCCCCCATCTTCAAATTGTGCCCCTTGTTCTTGCACATCTCTTTTTTGAAGTTGCTACCCTCTTGGACTTAGTTGATTCCTTGAGGTACTTGAAGTTTCTATCATGTCCCCCTCTCCTTCTTTCCTCGAGGCTATACATATTAAGCACCTTAAGTCTCTCTTCATATGTCTTCTGGTGCAGACCCTGCACCATTTGGTTGCCCTCCGCTGGACAGCTTCCATCCTGTCTATGTCTTTTGCGGAGACTGGGTCTCCAGAACTGCATGCAGTACTCCAGATGGGGTCTGACCAGCTGTCTGTACAGAGGGATAATAACTTTCTGTTTTCTACTGGTGATGCCTCTCCGTATGCATCCCAGTGTCCCCCAGACCTCCTTGCTGCCCTCTCACATTGCTTGCCCACCTTTAGATCATCTGATATGACTACCCCCAGGTCCCTTTCCATTTTTGTTGTTGTTAGTATCTCACCCCCCATTGTGTACTCTTCCCTGGGTTTTTGTTTCCCAGGTGCATTACCACTTCTTAGCATTGAATCTAAGCTGCCATACATTTGACCATTCCTCTAACCTTGACAAGTCCCTTCTCATCCTTTCCACCCCTTGTGCATCAACTCTGTTGCAGATCTTTGTGTCATCTGCAAAGGACATACCTTTCTTCCAGTCCCTCTGCAATGTGCTTATAAAGACATTAAAGAGGACCAGTTCTAATACTGAACCCTGCGGTACCCACTAGTAACCCCTTTCTTAGAGTGGACTTCATTTACTATTACTCTCTGTGTCCTATTCTCCAGCCAATTCTTTACCGGGCTGTCATCTTGGGACCCACTCCCAGGCTGGCTAACTTGTATATTAATCTTTTGTGTGGGACTGTGTCAAATGCCTTGCTAAAGTCTAGGTAGACCATGTCCACAGCCCGTCCCTGATCTACTACTTTGGTCACCCAGTCAAAGAAATCTACCAGATTCATCTGGCATGACCTTCCCGCTGTGAATCCATGCTGCCTTGGGTCCCGTGCCCCTCTGGCCTCTAAATACTGGACAATTCTTTCCTTCAGAAGTGATTCCATAATTTTCCCTATCACTGAGGTTAAACTAACAGGTCTGTAGTTTCCTGCCTCTGCCCTGCTCCCACTTTTGTGAAGGGGAATCACATCTGCCCTCCTCCAGTCCTCGGGTACCACCCCATCCTCCCATGATTTGTTGAAGAGGGCAGTCAGTGGTGTCACTAGTTCTACCCTTAGTTCTTTTAGAATTCTGGGATGAATCCCATCAGGCCCCATTGCTTTGTCCACCTTCAGTTTTAAGAGTTCTTTCATAACCCTTTCTTCTATAAATGGGCTGGTATCAACTTCTGTATCCAGAGTGTTTCTACTGTTTGTTTTAGGTACCTCCCCCTCTTCATTTGTAAATACTGAGCAAAAATATTTGTTTAGTATCTCTGCCTTTTCACAGTCACCCTCTGCCCACCCACCCTCCCTCCCCTTTATTAAGCCTCACTATCCTCCCTTGGTCTTCCTTGCTCCCTGATGTACCTATAAAAGGTTTTATCCCCCTTCTTAACTGAGTTAGCTATCTTTTCCTCGGTTTGGGCCTTTGCTGTTCTGACTGCCTTCCCAGCTTCCTTTTGCTTTAACTGATACAGTTCTCTGTCCTGCTCCTTCTGTGATTCCTTGTACTTCCTGAATGCTTTCTTTTTTCTCTTGAACCTTCACTGCCACTTCCTTTGAGAACCATAGTGGTTTCTTACATCGTTTTGTTTTGTTTATTTGCTTCACACAAAGGTTTGTTACCTCTGTGATGGCAGTTTTTATTATTCTCCATTGCTCTTCCACCCCTCCTTCCTGCCCATTTGCTAGTGCATTCCTTAGACACTCACCCATTTTGGCAAAGTCAGCCCTCCTAAAGTCCAGTACTTTTGCCTTTGTATGGCTTGACTCTATTGCTGTGTTTATTGTGAACATACTGTTCGATGGTCGCTAGTTCCCAGATGGCTACCCACTTCTACATCTGTGATCCTCTCTCCATCTCCATTTGAGAGAACAAGGTCTAAGATTGCTCCCTCTCGAGTGGGCTCCAATACTAGATGTCTAAGGCATGCCCCCTGTAGGGCATCTAGAATTACCCCACTCTTCAAAGTGGCTGCTGCAACTGCACTCCAGTTAACATCTGACATATTCAGATCACCCATCAACCCATAAACCCATAAACTGGCTCACCTCTGACACCGGATCCAGCAAAGATGCCATCCTAGCAGCCAACCTGACGCAGATGGTAAATTCCCCAACTAGAAAAAACTACAAGACTGGAACAAGCACTCTCATTGACTGGGTTCTCACTAGTCACCCGGACCGGATAAAAAACATTACAGTTCTCCCTGACTCTCTCAGTGACCACTCCCCGGTGTCATGTACCTGGTCGAATAAATTTCTCAAGCCACCCCCCAAAGTTATCTCAAGTAGGGTGCTGCCACATGGGAATCTCTCTAAACTAAAGACTTGTCTCCTGCAACAGGACTGGGCACCAATTTTTTAAATGGTTGATGTTGATGCTGCTCTAGAATACTTTATCACAACCATCAATACTGCATGTGATATTAACACACCATTAAGAAAGCGTAAAATCAAAGCTTTCTCAAATCCTTGGCTCACTGCCAAACTACTGGCCCAGCTCAAAGCTCGTGACCATCTCTGGGCCATAGCCAGGGACATGGGCTCCTTGCATGATATACAGAAGTACAAACAGGCACGAAACATATGCACCTCACAAATCAGGCAAATGAAGAGCACCTATTTCAAAAATGCCCTTGAATCCACCTGGGGTGATGGGAGAGCTTTCTGGGACAACATCCGAAATATAATGGGTAAGCAATCTAAATCCTCTCCCACCATTATGAATGTTGATGGCTCCACCACACTTGACCCAAAGGCTATGGCAGATGCTCTAAATAAGACTTTCACAGACCTCAGCGGGGTCCTCCCTCAGATTTCTTCTTGGACTTGCCTGTGTCTAATCTAGTATCGCAAAGCACCTCAAGTGACCAACCACTATTTTATTTCAAGACAATCAAAGTGCACGAAGCCTACAAATACATAAAAAAGGCCTGCTCTAAATCCAGAACAAGCAGTGACACTATAGATCTAAAAATCTTGTCTCTCACCTTGGACGAAGTGATCCACCCTCTGACCAAAATTCTCAATCTTTCCCTTTTCCAAAGTCAATTTCCCAACAAATGGAGGTCTGCTATAGTTACACCAGTGCTCAAAGGGGGTGACAAATCCACAACAGGGAACTATAGACCTATATCAATACTCCAACCCCTCTCCAAAGCACTTGAACGCATTGTGGCAGACCAACTCTCAGACTACCTGGATAAGTACAATCTACTCTGTAAGCAACAGCATGGTTTTAGGAAAGGACATAGTATGACAACAGCCTTACTAGATTTCTCTGGAGAAGTCCACTCAGCTCTGGACAAAGGCTACCAAACCAGAGTGGTCTTCATTGACCTCACAAAAGCCTTCGATACTGTCCACCATGGCCTACTAATCTCATTATTGCCCAGGCTTGGACTGGCCGAAGGACCTAGTGCTTGGGTAAAAAGTTACCTGACAAAACGCTCACAGGCTGTAAAAATCTCTGATGTACTCTCTGACTCTAAACTTGTCCTATCAGGTGTACCGCAGGGATTAATCTTAGGCTCGCTCCTCTTTAGCCTGTTCCTAAACTCTCTCCCTGAATCCTGCCCTGAAAAATTAATCTTATATGCTGATGACGCTGTAATTCTCTCTTCTCACAAGGAGCCAAACCCCCTACGCCAGAGCTTACAACTTGCCTTCTCCAGTGTGAAAAGTGGTTCCGTGATAGTAAGCTTGTCCTAAACCACAAAAACAAAGTCATGCTTTTACCAATCACCAAAACAGAAATAGTAATATTCCACTCACTATTAAAACTTCGCTGAAATACACTTGAACAAGTAAATACTCAAATACCTTGGTATCACTTTTGATCAAGGTCTTACCTTTGCGACCCACATAGACAACACAGTGAAACAGTGAACCAACGTCTAGGAATACTATTAGAACCGCCAATTCCTAAACCAAGCTGCACTGAGGATTGCTATACAAAGTTCCATAATCTCAATTATAGACTATGGCCTAATTATCTATGGCTCAGCTACTACCACGGCACTAAGATGCATCTCAACCACTGTAAATTAGGATGCCGGCTCCTCACGGGGGCACAGAGACTGACCCACACGTGTGAGCTCTACTATGAAACTGGCTGGTTGCAACTATCAAATCGCCTTGTGTGTCTCACCTGCATAATGGCAAAAAAATCAATCCTGGGGCTGACTCCACTGTGTATCCAAAACCTACTCTGTCTGAATAATGGCATGTGTCCCACCAGAAGATCTGGACACCAGCCTTTTCTGGTCCCCAGATGCCAGACTGCTCAGGGACAAAGAACATTTGTGTACAGGGCCCCAACCTGGTACAATGCTCTAAGCCTACCTACTCTATCCTCCACATCTCTTGGAGCTTTCAAATCCATGCTCTATGCCCACCTCTCTGCCACCAGCACCTGTGACTGCTTTGATTAAAGACTTATTCCTCCGCTGACCATCCCTAAATCATGGCCTATCATCTTTGCCTATAGAACCCGCTAATACCACAAACTACTCCTGTCTGCCTCCGCAATCTCTCTTCTACTTTCCCTCTTTCCTCCCTTATCCCCCTCTACTGCCCTCTACTTTCCCTACTCTACTCTTCCCTGAATGCCTCCAATTATCTCTCTCTCTCCTTGAAAAGTAGTTTGTTTTAAATTATTACTGCCTTGGAAACTGGTAAACAAATTTATTATGTAACTTTTTCCTTTCTGTTAATACATGTAATGTTTTTGTTTGTTTGATGTTCTATGTGATGTGGAACCTTTGTAAAAGAGCCCTGGCTCAAAGGTATTAATTCCTAGACCAATAAACTAAACTAAACCCATCGGCAATATCTCCCCTTTTTCTGCCATTCGAAGTATACTTTCTATCATTTCCTTGTCCATTTCCTCCCCCTGAGAAGGGGGTCTCTATACAACCCCTGTGCAGATTGTGGTGCCATTGCCTGTCTCAAATTTACCCATAGTGCTTCTTCTCCTCCCTGTTTACCCTTTTGTTCTGTTGCTTTGATTCCTTCCCTTATGTAAAGAGCTACTCCTCCTCCTCTTTTACCCTCCCTGTCCCTCCTGTAGATAGTGTATCCTGGTATGTTTATGTCCCAGTCATGGTTTTGTGTGTACCATGTTTCTGTGACTGCCACAATATCCAGATGTTCCTCCTCCATCAAGGTCAATAATTCAGGAAGCTTGTTACCCAGACTACGGGCATTGGTACTCATTGCTCTCCATTTTTTGATGGCTTTACCTTCTGTTGCATCATCCCCCACTGACCTTTCTACCTCTGTCTTTTTCTCATTTAGTACCCTGTCTTGTAGAGAGAGGCTGAGATTTTCCTGCTGCTTATCAGTGCCTCCCCACTTGACTAGTTTAAAAGCTTGCCAATGAAGCATTTAAACCGATTGCTCAAAAGACTTGTTCCCTTCCTGGACAGATGCAGACCATCCTGCCAGTATGGCTGGTGTCCCTCCAGGTGGAACCCAGTCCCCAATGAAGCCAAACCCTGTGCTACACCATTGTTTCAACCATTCATTAAACTGCATGGTGCAAAGTACCCTCACCTCACCCATGCCATTGACAGGCAGCACCTCTGAGAAGGATATTGTGTGTGCTACTTGTCTTAGGCCCCTGCCCAACTCTACAAAGTCCTCCTGCACTGCTCTAATCTCATGATGAGCCAAGTCATTTGTCCCTAGGTGGACAATGATGTCCAGCTCAGACTCCCGTGCAGCTGTTCTCTTGATCCTGAGGATGTGCTTCCTGTCCCTCCAAGCCATGGCACCAGGCAGGCACCTTACTTCAGTTTTCCCTGCTCCCCCCAGTTCTATCCCCCTAATAATTGAGTCCCCTACCAGGAGCTGCTTCCTTTCCCTGTGGTGTCCTCTGTCTCCTTCCTGTGGGCTTCCCTTGTGACAGTTGTCCTCAGCCTCCTTAGTCTCCTCTGCGGGTGCATCCATAGGGGAGCTATGCTCTCCCAGAATGGTGTATGGATTGTGGAGTGGAACAACTGACTGGGTGTGCCTCTGTTCCACCATTCTCACCCTCCCTGAGCCCACTGTGGTCCAACTGCTGTGCTTTCTTCTCAACCTCTGAGGTAGTGGTGGTGGCTCTGGTGCTCCCTGGATGGGGGAGGTTCCCTGCCTACTGTCCAGTGTGGCCTGGGGGAAGGTTCCCTTACTACTGTCCAGTGTGGCCTGAAGACAAGCAACTTCCTCCCTCAGGGCAGAGAGTTGTCTGCAAATAGGGTAGCATCTCAGCCTCCAGAAAGACTTCTGGAAGACTGCTGCCCCACAGCCATTACATTGCACTACTCCCCACTTGTTTATCTACTTTTGTGTGTGTGTGTGTGTGTGTGTGTGTGTGTGTGTGTGTGATTGGTTTGTTATATAGAAATATATATATTATACAATGTGTATGCTTATATTGTCAGTGCAGTGTGCTAGAGAGGATATGACAGTGATATGCACCTTGCACTCTTGAGGAAGTGATGTCAGAACCCCTGGTATAAAGGAACTATTTCCAGGGGTGGGTGGGTGAGGGTGGGCGGGGTTGGGCCTAAACTGTGCCCTCACAAAACAATCAGCTAAAAGCTCTGACCCACGGCTGTGATGAGTGCCTTCCTGTCAGCAAGATGCCCTACACAACAATTTGACAGAGAAAATACCCTGATAATCAAACAGAGAAAAATCCAGACATCCAAGTCAGACAGAGGTAAACCTCCTCAGCCCCAAAATAGCCTGGTGGTTTGTGCTTTGAAAGCAGTCAGCCCCAAAATAAGTCAGCTGTGCTTTAAACTCTTCCTGCACTGAAAATCTTAAGAATTGTAACAAAAGTAAAGCTAGATCCACCTCCCTCTGTTGCTTGAAAGACTGTCTTTCCTGATAATTCTAAGTTCCTTTTTTCACCTTTCAGTTAGAAGTAGCCTCCACCTGCAGAATATCTGCCACAAACCAAAGACAATTGTAAGGTTCACCTCCCTCTGTTGTGAGCACAACTCACTTTCTTGCAAATCCTATGTTCAGTATTGCAGCTTCCAGCCAGAGGTAGCTTTACCTGAAGAATATTAGCTGTTCTGGTGAGTTTGCTATACAATACTTGCTTATAATACTGTTGTTCTCAGGTCTATAAGACTCTTCCAAAGCTATTGGCTGATAAGTAGGTATGATGTAAGCACTTCCTGACACAGTCTGGCCTGGCCTTTTAAGGCACACACAGATAAACACAAAAAACAGTTTCCACCCCCTGGGGCACTTGTCTGAGTCAAATACACAGCCTGTACCTGCACTTACTTCAGGACTTATGACAAATTCTTAGCCCAGGGTTTAAACTCTTCCTGCACTGAAAATCTTAAGAACTGGAATAAAAGTAAAGCTAGATCCACCTCCCTCTGTTGCTTGAAAGACTGTCTTTCCTGATAATTCTAAGTTCCTTATTTCACCTTTCAGTTAGAAGTAGCCTCCACCTGCAGAATATCTGCTACAAACCAAAGAAGAGGGAGACAAAGGGAAAGCAGAAAATACGAAATATATATTTTTTGTCCTTATTTCAGATAAGGGCAGGCCACTTCTGGAATGTGAGGAGAAGAGAGGACAGCAAGAGCTCAAGTGGCATGGTCAAACTAATGAAATAAAAAAGAGGGCTGGAAAATCTTACCAGGTTGATAGTACAAAAGTCTATGGTACCTGGCATCTTACACCCAAGTATGCCAAGAAAGTTGGCAGCAGTGATAGTTGGGCCACTTGCAGACATCTTCAACTGTTTGCTGGCCATGGTGGTGACCCTGAAGGACAGGAAGACAGCAGACATGACTCCTTTATAGAAAAGTGGAAGGAAGGAGGAGCCAGGGAACTACAGACCAGTCAGTCTGATGTCTACAGTAAGAAAAATTATGGAATATTACTATGGGAGCCACTGGTGGACTTCCTGGAGGAAATGAACTACAGGACCACAGACAACAGGGGTTCATGAGGGGAAGGTCATACCAGACAAATCTGAACAACTTCTCTGACTGGGTGACCAGGGCAGCAGATAGGGGACAGGCAGTAGAACTGGTATTCTTGGATTTCAGCAAGACCCTTAATTCATATCCCCACAGAAGACCAATCAGAAAGATAAGAGACTTGGGGGTGAGGGAAAATTGGCAACTTGGGTGGAGAACTGGCTGATGGAAAGAACACAAATGGTAATAATTAATGTGGGGTTTTCAGAGGTAAAGGAAGTAACAAGCAAAGTAGCTCAAGGAATGATGCTGGGCCTGGTCCTTTTCAATGTATTTAATTGTGACATAGGGGAAGGCATCAAGAGCAGGAGCTCTCTCTTTGCAGATGACACAAAAATCTGCACAAGGATGAACACAAGGAAGGTATAAGAGAACTTGGAGGATCTGGCAGGCTAATGAGTACTGGTCAAAGACTTAGCAGCTGGGCTTTAATACACAAAAAGAAAAATTAAGTACACTGGAAAGAGGTACCCTTGAGTGCAATATGAAATGTGGGGAGTAGTGCTGGAAGGTGCCATGGAGGAAAAGGACTTACTCTAGGGTTATGGTATTGGACAGCTAAACAACAGCATATTGTCAAAATGGGAGAGTGCCTCAGAAAAGCACTAGCAAAACAAGCAAGGAGGAAGAGTGGAGGAACAATGGGGAAACATCAAAACTGCCATTACAGAGGTAACAAGCCTTTGTGTGAAGCAAATAAACAAATCAAAACAAAAGAAAAACACACTATGGTTCTCAAAAGAGGTGGCGGGGAAGGTTAGGGAGAAAAAGATAGCATTCAGGAAGTATAAGGAAACACAGAAGGAGCAGTGCAGAGAACTGTACCAGTTAAAGCAGATGAAAGCGGGGAAGACAGTCAGAATTGCAAAGGCCCAAACCGAGGAAAAGATAGCCAACTCAGTTAAGAAGGGGGATAAAACCTTTTATAGGTACATTAGGAGAGAAGAAAAGACCAAGGAGGGATAGTGAGGCTTAATAAAGGGGAGGGAGGGTGGGTGGGCAGAGAAGAACAGTGAAAAGCAAGGATACTGAACAAATACTTCTGCTCAGTATTCACAATAGAAAGGAGGAGGTACCTAATCCAATCAATAGAAGCACTCTGGAAAGGGGTCAATACCAGTCCTTTCACAAAAGAAAAGGTTCTGAAAGAACTCCTAAAACTGAAGGTGGACAAAGCAATGAGGCTTGTCGGGATTCACCCCAGAATTCTAAAAGAACTAAGTCGAGAACTAGTGACACCACTGACTACCCTTTTTAACAAATCATGGGAGGATGGTGTGGTACCTAAGGACTAGAGGAGGGCAGATGTGATTCCAGGGTTTTAAATAATTGATTAGCAGTTATTTTCTTGGGACAATACTAACTGTACAGAAAGTATTTATATAGATTTTCTAGAAGTGCTGTGGCTGTTAAACACAGTAAGGCAAGAGAAATGCATTTTCACAAAGATTTAGCACTTTTATGAGCAAAACACTAATCAATTTTTAGAGTTAAATAAATCCCTGGATTCCCCTTCACAAAAGTGGGAGCAAAGCAGAGGCAGGAAACTACAGACCTGTAAGCTTTACCTCAGTGGTAGGGAAAATGATGGAATCACTTCTGAAAGAATCATTGAGTATCTAGAGGCCAGCGGAGCACAGGATCTAAGGCAGCATGGATTCACAGTGGGAAGGTCATGTCAGACGAATCTAATAGATTTCTTTGACTGGGTGACCAAAGTAGTAGAACAGGGAGGGGCTGTGGACATGGCCTACCTAGACTTTAGCAAGGCATTTGACACAGTCCCACACAAAAGATTAATAAACAAATTAGCCAGCCTAGGAGTGGGTCCCAGGGTGGTAGCCTGGGTAAAAAAATTGGTTAGACAACAGGACACAGAAGGCAATAGTAAACGGAGTCCACTCCGAAGAAAGGGGGTTACTAGTGGAGTACCGCTGTGTTCAGTACTGGGTCCAATCCTTTTTAATGCCTTTATAAGTGACACTGCAGAGGGACTGGAAGGAAAAATATGCCTCTTTGCAGGCGACACAAAAGATCTGCAACAAAGGTTGATACATGGGGGGTTGTGGAAAGAATGAGAAAGGACTTGGCAGAGTTTGGAGGAATGGCCAAAAGTATGGCAGCTTAGATTCAATGCAATGAAGTGCAAAGTAATGCACCTGGGAAACAAAAACCCAGGGGAAGACTACACAATGGGGGGGGAGGTATTAACAATAACAAAAACGGAAAGGGACCTGGGCATAGTCATATCAGATTACCTAAAAGTAAGCAAGCAATGTGTGAAGGCAGTAAGAATGGCTGGGGGGATACTAGGATGTACAGGGAGAGGCATCACCAGTTGAAAACTGAAGTTGTTATCCCTCTCTGCAGTCAGCTTGTGAGACCCCATCTGGAGTACTGCATCAGTTCTGGAGACCCCATCTCTGCAAGGACATAGACAGGATGGAGGTAATCCAGAGGAGAGCAACTAAAATGGTGCAGGGTCTGCAACAGAAGACATATGAAGAGATACTAAAGGAGCTTAATACGTATACCCTTGAGGAAAGAAGGGAGAGGAGGGACATGATAGAAACTTTCAAGTACCTCAAGGGAATCAACAAAGTCCAACAGAGTAGCATCTTTCAGAAAAAGAGATGTGCAAGAACAAGGGGACAGAATTTGAAGAGAGAGAGGGAATGGCTCAGGAGCAATGTGAGGCAGTATTTTTTCACAGAGAGGGTGGTGGGTGCATGGAACGGCCTTCCAGAGGAGGTTGTGGGGTCAAAAGCAGTGAGGGAATTCAATAATGCATGGGACAGACATAAGGCAATTCTGGTGGAGAGTAGGAGGAAGTAGGCTGTTGGTTAACTAGGATCTGTAGCTTATCCAGTAGGTAGGGAAATGGGCAGACTAAGTGGGCCAAGTGGTCCTTATCTACTGTCAAAGTCTATGTTTCTTTACTGTAACAGAACCGTGGGCAAAGAAAACAGGATGCTAGGTTGCACTGGGAGGGGATAAGCAGTAGAAGTCAGGAGGTGATCCTCCCAGTGTACTGGTCATTGGTGCGATCATACCTAGAATCCTACCCAAGGTACTGGAATCCACACCAGAGGAGAGACTACAACAAGGTGGGATCAAAACAGCACAGGACAACCAAGATAGTCCATGGACTAAGTGGCAAGACATACAAGGAGAGGCTGCAGGACTTGAACATGTACACCCTTAAAGGAGAACTGCCAGCAATGAGAGCCTTACACCTTAATGTGAGGCTGATCCCAAATTTGCCCTTTGTGTGCAAAAAACACCTTTTTTTTACCTAATGATTACTGCAGTGTAGTAGATTGCATCAGGCTAATTCCACTGACTTGTAAGATGACATTTTCTGTAACCAGAAATGCCAGACTCCCTTCCAGCCGACATCAGATGAGGACTGCAGCAGTGATAGATTCAGTAGCCTACAGTGAATGTCAGAGTTTTTTTTGGTTTTTTTTATAAGCTGTAATCTTCTGTTTGCTGATGTGCTGTTCTCCTGGGGCAAGATATAGTCACAAAGGACTGTACTAAGCCCCGAGAGCACAGCAGGACCAGCAAACATCTGATTTTAACTTACAAAACCTTTAACATGCATACTGCCGGCTACTGAATCTCACAGCTCTGCAGTCATCCTCTGATGTCAGTTACAGGGGATTCTGGGATTTCTGGTTACAGCAAATGGAATCTTAAAAGTTAGCAAAATGAGCCTGATACGTTCTTCTATACTGTAGTAAACAGTAAGTAAAATATGTTTTTCACACAAAGTGCAAATTGGAAATCAACCTCACACTTGGGTGTGAGGCTCTTATTGCTGACAGTTCCCCGTTAAGAAAAGGAAGAAAAAGGGTGACATAATAGAGATGTACAAGTGCCTACACAGGATAAATAAGATGGACACCAACAGGGCTCCAGATTTGGTGAGTACTGACCTATTTTACTTGCCTCATTTTAAGGAATACTCTTCAGAAAGTTTTTTTAATGGAGTACCAATATGCACCCAACATTTGTAAATGCTCCACACAATAGTGTTTCATAATATAACAGGTGATTTGAAAACAAACATTTTTTTGTCCAGATTTACAGAACTCGTAAGCATCCCAATTTTGTTTTACTCACCATATTTTAAAACTGGTGAGTAAATAACTCCTACTTGCCAACATTATCTGGAGCAATGTTGGCACTTGATCAGTTCTTATCTAGAAAGAAACTACATTGTTTTTTAAAAAATGTACTCCTCACTCCATTCCATCCAGACATTTGTACACATCTGAATTTGGTTTTACTCGCCTCACTTTCAAAATGAGGAGTACAGTACTTATCCCAAAAATCTTATCCGGAGCCCTGGACACAAAGGAACTTTTCTCCATGAGCTCAAATACAGTGACAAGAGGAAACTCACTTAAACTCACTGGGGGAGATTCAAAAGGGATGTCTTTAACCACTTTTTCAAAGAAAGAGTGGCGGACAAAATGAACAAGCTGCCAGAGGAAGTGGCACAGGCCAAATCAGTGAGCAGCTTCAAACAGGGATGGGCCAGGTATATGGGATGAGTTAGAAAAATAAGGCAACAAGAAAAGGGAGGGATTGCCGCTACGGCAAGTGCAGAGTAGTTACTGTAGGTAGTGTGGCAGAATAGATGCACCGACAGGCCTTTTTCTATTGTCCTTGTCTATGTATCTGTGTAAATTTAAGATCTTTATCAGGGCTGTCTACTAACAGAGATGATACTGGAGAAGGTTAATTAAAAGCCTTTCTAGGGACTAGAAAAACAGATTTGAAAGCTATTTGCAGGACAGTCAAAGTATCAAGAGGTGGTGAATCAGAATTCAAAAATTTTGATGGGACATTAATGGGCATAGCAAACTAATTAAAAGCTTTTGTCAGGGTTCCAGAGAGAGGAGGAGGAGGAGGAAATTCTGGTTAAAACTCCTTTTCCAGGTTACTGAACAGGAAGAGGACTCAGTGTTAATGCTGTACACAAGAGAAGAAGCAGCAGATCAAATTGTCAGTGTAAAGTCAGAGCAGAAGAGAGCACATTAATAGCCCTTGCCATGGCTACTACTGAACAGGAGGTAAGTTACATGAATCAGGGCCTTTTCAGGGCATTCCACCAGCCAGGCTACAACAGTTACTGACTCTTCTATGGGAAGCGTACAAGGGGCATCACCAGTTAATAAGCCCTCTGCAAACAAAAAACACTGTGTAACTGTATTTTTAGACCTGTCGGTGGCCTTTGACCAGCTGACCAAGATATTCTACTCAACCAGCATTCAGGCTTGGGTTTAGTTTTCAAGAATTATTTTGGTTTTAGTTTTCAGCCATTACTTGGATTAAAATATGATCTCACAAGCAGGCTATAATGCATTCACTTGTCTATTACCAGCTCTGATCATGTTCTCTTTTAAAAGGTGAACCCCAAGGCTCAATTCTGGGTCACTTTTCCATTTTCCCTATATATAAATGTTATTTCTAGACCCATACAAACAAGGAAAGCCAGGCACAGTGGTATATTTAGAGGATTTTGGAAGCACCTCATGGCTGCCAGTGCAGCATTATTTACCGCTTTCAAAACCTTCTGAGAGTGCACAGTTGTGCCCCCCCACCCCACACAGCACTAGTCCTAGGCAATGTCAAGAAAGCCTACCCCTTTTAACCCAATCTCTGTCTGAATCCACATCAATATCCCTGGCAGATGTTTCCACACAATGAGCATGCTCAGTCCTACTCATTTACGCTGAGGCCAGCTGAAGTGGCAGGATAGTCTGTGCAAGTCGCTGTACTCAGCTCTGCTCACAGATGTAGCTAGACTTTGTAGGGTCAGTTGGGTGCTGGGCAGGGGTGGAGGGTAGTGGGTATGGAGGGAATGGGCCGAACAGGGGGGAACATTACTGTATGACAGGGACTGGCATGGGGGGGGTACCACTAGACTGCCGGGGCTACTGATTTGGATTCAACAGGGAATGAGACAAGAGCGGGAGTATCATTAGGCTGCCAAGGCTGTATGATTCATGGTTGTACATCACTTTAAGACAATGGTACTGAGTTCATCTTTATACTGCCAGGGATTTACACTTTAGTAAATGAGGATCAGGTGAGGCTGGCACAATGGGCAAACTTGGCACAATACCTTTGTGCTTACAAAGGTGCAGAAGCATTGCACAGAGCTGTTAATGGCCACATAATGGCTTGGAAATGGCTCATAATGCCTTGCATGCTTTATGTGGTCATCTGCATACAGACCTTTGAACATGGCATCCCGAAGTAAAATCGTTATCCCATTTGGAATGTTCTTTCCCAGTTTACTCCTGGGTGTCTGCTGCCAGCAGAGGGCGGTGGTGCACACTACATATGCACTTTACACCATTCTACCACAGCCCAGTATTCATACAGGCAGCGCACACTGGACATGGAGTGCTCTCTGTAGGACTATGCCTTTCAGACAGTTACAGTCTATTTTTTGCACTGTGCTATGATTTACTTAGCACAAACGGCTGCCTCTGACTCTTAAAACAGCCTAGTTCTCAACACCATAAAACTCTGTATTAGAATGTACAGTATTTCATCTTACAAATACTTTGATATCCATCTTGACAGTAAATTAACCTTCTGGGAACATATCACATCCTTCTTAGCAAAGAACTAAACCTTATTTTTTTCTGCTGTAATAAAATCAAGTTTCTCATTTTTGATGAGTTTGTCTAGTCCCGGAATGAAAGTAGCACCTCTGGGACAGAGTGCACATCCTCTTTTTCCTATTACCTAAGAAGTCTATATATAAAACATTTGAATATCCACCACAGACCTCATTTTAAGCAAAACACTCTAAAATATTAAATGAGTTGTGGAAATTTAGTACTCTTGGAGGGAGCATTCCAAAGAGGCAGTCTGGAGGAAGGGCAGTGCATAGGCTCCACAAAAGAATGCCAGTGGAGAAGAAACACCTACAGTCTGAGTTTCTGTGCGTCTCTTGAAGCAATTCACATCCTCCAAATGTAGTCTACCTCCAAGTATATTAACCACCCGATTTCCATCATCCTGATCCAGTACAATGCTGAGACAATGACTGCACTGCTCTGAGGAGCGCCAACAGGACAAAAGATGAGCCTGCAGTTTGTTGTTCTCTGCCCATACAGGATCAGATGCATAATAAGCCAGTCTAGAAGGCAATTTCTGTTCTGGTGAAGCATTGTTAGCCTGCCCCGTTGAAGGATTTACATAACCATGATGCCTCAGGATGGGTTTGAGGCTTTATATTATATAAGCTGTGAAAAAGTGATGCCCCATTCACTTCGACTGAGAGTGCTTCAATGATCTGTTGCCACTGAAACCAGAGTCCATAGTCCATGAGAAGAAAATCTAAATGGATAAAGAATGGTTCCACAATGGTTTTGTCCAGTGGGCCATTAGGATAATGTAAAATAACTAACATGTGTGTTAATTACTCAGCTTTTGAAGGCATGTGAAAATGTGTCCTTTTCCCTATAAGAAACTGTCTTTGTACCATAATACGGATTAATGTGCTAAAGTTTTTAGTCAGTGCTACACTAGTTTTTACCTTACAGTTATTGAAGTTTTTGTGAATGTTCTTTTTGAAAAAAAAAAGTAGGCCAACAGGAAGTTATTGGCCCTCTGTACAGACAGTTGGTAAGACCACATCTGGAGTACTGTGTACAGTTCTGGAGACCCCTTCTCCGCAAAGACATAGACAGGGTGGAGGCTGTCCAGAGGAGGGCAACCAAAATGGTGCATCAGAAGACATATGAAGAAAGACTAAAGGAGCTTAAGATGTATAGCCTTGAGGAAAGGAGAGAGAGGGGGACATGATAGAAACTTTAAAATACCTCAAGGGAATCAACAAAGTCCAAGAGGGTAGCATATTTCAGAAAAAGAAATGTGCAAGAACAAGGGGGCACAATTTGAAGATGGGGGGTGCAGCTCAGAGGTAATGTGAGGAAGTATTTCTTCATAAATAGGGTTGTAGATGCATGGAACGGCCTTCCTGAGGAGGTCGTACAGTCAAAAAAAGTGGGGGAATTCAAGAATGCATGGGACAGATACAAGGCAATTCTAGTGGGGGTAGGAGGAAGTAGGCTGTTGGCTAACTAGGATCTGCAGCTTGTCCATTAGGTAGGGAAAAGGACAGACTAGGTGGGCCAAGCAGTCCTTATCTGCCATCAAATTCTATGGTTATTTCTTACTTATTCAGTATTTTAACCTAAGCGTTACAATATTCCCTCTTTTAACCCTTATAGTACTGTGGAAGTATATATACACATCCTGAATCTATATACATTCAAACACAACACAACTGAATCAAAATCAGCTATGGGTTTTGAAACTGTAAAGTTCACAATACACTTTTAGGAAATGTCAGAAGCTGACCAATGTAAAGTGCAGATACTGAAATAGCCTTCCTAGCTTACATATCTATAAAACAGAAAGTTTGAAAATGTAGCTTTGCAGCATTTTCTGGCTGCATACTGACTTCATACTGAAAGCATTTATAAACCCAAATTGGTTTTAACTCCATACATTTTCAGGGACTTCATCAATTAATTCTGTAGTGACACTGACTTGAAAACTAGGTGTGCCACCCATGTAGATCTTAAGCTATGTTTAAGAGGAGATCTATTGTAATGCTTATGAGATATCAGAAAAGCTGGAACGTTCCAGAAAATGGAACCAAAATACATGAATTATTAGTGGAGTTGTCTCAATCAATAACCTGCATGAGTGGAAAATGAATAAAATAGCAGCCCTTAGTGTGACACTTTATCCATGCAAAGCCCACCAAGGAGTTCATCTTTTTTTTCTTCCAGTTTTTACTTAAAATGCTGGATTTTCAGCATCCTTGTAAATTTAGTATGCTGGCCACACTAGAATCTTTATAAAGCAGATACAATAGCTCTATACAGTATGTAGCCTAGTTTATCATACTGTTCTGCACCCTGGATTCCTGTGTTGGTACGCACTGGTCTCCCTGCAGCATGGACAGTTACAGCTCTACTTTGGACTGTCTGGTTTCCTTTAGCACTACAGATTCTCATATACTGGCTTTTCTGTTACCTAATTTAGATCTTCCTTTCCAACCCCATGACAAATTGGTACTTAGTCCCATGAGGGTAACAAGTGTTAGGATCCACCACCTCTGCATTGTCCAGTCATGCCTTGCTTTTTACAGCCAGGTTCGCTCTTTTATCGTTACTTGGTCCCCTAGGTATGCAGCTCAGGGACCCCCCAAAGCTATCTAATAGCAACCCTAAGCGAGTTTCACCTAAAGCTCACAGACTTCTTCTTGAAGCTATCAAAAAAATCTTGCTGCTCTTACTGTTATGTTCTGGTAATGTCAAAATCAACCCTGGTCCTCCTGCAGCAATCTCTTCGCCTGCCGACTTAGCCAGTATCAAAAGATTGAGCTTCATGCATATTAATGTGCACAACCTACTAAACAAATTTGCCTCTACTCAAGCATTGACTTCCCATACAATGCATGATATACTCGTGGTCACTGAGACTTGGCTCAGACCTGGTACCCCAGATAGTGAGGTGAATATTCTGTCTTATACCCTGTTCAGAACTGATAGGCTCACCAGAGGAAGAGGAGTTGCCATCTATGTCAAGGAGAAACTGTCTGCATGAGTTATAGATTCATCCTCACTCCCAAAGGAATTTGAGAGCCTGACTCTCAATGTCAAGCTATCTTCCTCTGTTTCATTATGCATCCTAGGATGCTATAGACTTCCATCCATAGGGCTACAAGTTCTGGACCATATAAATAATACGATGGGATCCCTTCAATCAGAGATTATTATACTAGAGACCTCAATATGGACTGGTACTCCAATAGTTCCTTACTCCTAAAGACTATTTGTGACTCCTTTGGTGCTTTCCCAACTCATTTCTGTAGCAACACGTCCAAACAAAAAGTGCCCTAAAAATAGCACATTTCTAGATCTCATTTTAGTAAGTAAACCCCATCTGTATTTACCTGCCGGAGTGTTCTTCTCGGATTTCAGTGACCACCGTATTATAGCAGGTGTAAGATCCACCCCAAAACTACCATCACTTTCCAAATTCTCACTCGAGAGGAAACGGCATAATTCTGACATCTCCGCATTCCTCTCCGACTTACGAGATTCCTTGAGATTGCAGGATTTTTACTTGGCCAACGCAGTGCCTGTGGCCTATATCTTTCAGGAAATCATGTTAGGGGCTCTGGATAAACATGCACCATTGGTCCAGATTTGTTCTAAAAATAAACCATGTCCTTGGTTTACAGCCCAACTAAAGGCCTCCCTGTTGCATAGAGATTAGCTTTGGAAAAAAGCTCGGAAATCAAAACTTCCAGATGACTGGACGTCAGTCAGGAAGGCTAGAAACCACTGTACCAATCTGGTTAGGGAGGCTAAGGCTAGCTATTTCCGCAAAGAACTGGACGCATCCAAGTGCTCGGTAAACTTCTGGAAAATCATCAAGGATATTCAAGGGCACGTGGCTGTGAGCACCTTACCCACAAAAATCGCCATCGACGCAACTTCAGTGTGGGATTAATCAACTATCCTCGACACTTTTAATAACCATTTTGCTACTGCAGGTCTCGCTGTCGATGCCTCCCCTGCCAATAACCTCCACTCTAGTCTTGGAGCACTCGACTTACAAGATCTGGTCACAAGCTCGGCCTTCTCCCTCTAGCCTACCACCCTGAGAGAAGTTGAGGATCTTCTCCTACAACTGGATGCTAGGAAGAGTGCAGGGGCAGACCAACTGGACCCATTCTTCCTGAAGCTTAGTCTTCACATCCTGGCTGTGCCCATAATGCACCTTTCTAACCTTTCCCTTTCAGAGGGCAATATTCCTCCCATATGGAAAGCAGCTCACGTGATTCCCCCTTTTTAAATCTGGAGATCCCAGCGACCTGAATAATTACAGTCCAATCTCCCTATTTCCCACCCTTTCCAAACTGTTGGAGAAAATAGTGAGTATGCAGCTCAGGAACTACCTCGAAAGTGGGAACCTGCTCAATCCTTATCAGTCAGTATTTAGGCCTCATCACAGTACTATTTCAGCCCTTGTAAAGTCACCAATGACTGGCAGTATGCCTTGGATTCAAAGAACCTTGTGCAGTACTTCTAGACTTAAGCCAGGCATTGGATACGGCTGATCATGAGCTGCTCCTTGTCTCCCTCAGAAACATCGGCTGTGACCCCCCATCATGAGGTGGTTCTCAAACTATCTAACAGGGCGACAGCAGCAGGTCAAGGCTGAAGGGGAATTCTCATCCCTGACACCTCTACTGAGGGGTGTACTGCAAGCCTCTATACTGTGTCAGTTGCTTTTTGCAATTTACATTAACAATATTGATGCTGACATCAAATCTGCTAACATCTACCTATTTGCTGATGACACTGTACTTTATATTGGAAGACCCTCTCTGGAAGCAGCTTGTAGGGATCTGCAATGAGAATTTAGTCTTCTACAACTACCGCTCCTGAATGCCAAAAAAACAAAGGCGATGCTTTTTTCTCCCTTGTCATACATCAATAACCCCACAACTCAAGGTAATATTCCCCAGATCCACACTCTTCTTGGCGAATCGCTGAAATATGTTACTAAATTCAAATACCTGGGGGTGTGGATAGACCAAAAGCTTTCCTTTTGTGGTCACACTGAGGATCTCTTAAAGAAGCTTAGGCAGAGGCTTGGCCTCTTCTAGAGGATCAAAAATGTTCTAATCACTGGATGCCAGGAAGAGACTGGTCCAAACCACATTCCTTATCTTACTGGACTACGCAGATTTCCTTTACAGCCAAGGCCGCGTGTCTGCTCTAGCTAAATTAATCACACTCTACCATCGGGCCTTGAAGTTCATAACTGGTCTCCCATACTCCAACATCGCTGCTTCCTTTATGCCGCAATAGGTTGGTCATCCCTTAACTACAGAAGACAGATGAATGCAGCTCTCTGGACATTTAGGGCCATCATGAAGATGTTGCCTCAGTACATCTCGGATTGTCTTCCTCTAGGTGTGATAAGTAAATATGCCTTAAGGAGTTCCTCTGTTTTGTCCCATGCAGTACCGAAGTTCAAGTTGCGTTTCGGCAGGTCTGCCATATCTCACGCTTTACTCTCCCTCTGGAACAACTTGCAAAAAACCCTGAAGTTGGCCTACCCAATCAAACTATCAGCTTTCAAAGTACTTTATTCTTGCTCTATCAAGGAATCCTATAACTGCTTCCCCTGATGTCACCTTCCCCTAGCCTCAGTTCCATCTGCTCTAGTACATCCCTTTACTGGTACTTCTTTCCTACCCCTCTTGGGCAATGTTACAGCCTACAAGAACTTACCTGACTGCTCCTTCTATCCCGACCCCATGTTTTTTCTTATTGTTAGTACCTTTTCCATGTCCCCCTGGCTCCCAGCTACATTACTTGCTTGGTGTTTTGCTTTCCACTCCCTAGCTGTTGCCACCCTCCCCCATGCAATCACTACATGCCTTTGTAGGCACTCCATGTACCTCTCCTTACTCACCCTCTTGTGTCCCCCCTCCCCACTCCTCCCATGCCCCACCAAGCTCCTTCAATCAATAACTGTGTTCAAGGATGCTTCAAATACATGCTGTAATTACAGTTGCGTAGGTTTAACCAGTATATACTGTACTACAGCTGCTATACTTTTTAGCTGCTTACGTGTCACGGTCTAAGCTTAATGGCTCTTTTTAATACTCTATTTCGTCAGTGTCAGTGGATCAGTAGGTAGCACACTCGCCTCTGAGGCCAGGAGATCAGAGGGCTGTGGGTTCAGTTCCCACATTTGGCACTTGGTTTAATATCCCAGTACTGACACTGTAGTGCAGCATGAGAGGGGTGTTGCACTTCTGAGGTGCCGTCTTTCGGATGAGATGTTAAACCGAGGTCCCATCTGCCTGGATTGGTGGTAGTTCAGGTGGATGTTAAAGATCCCATGGCACTTATTGAAAAGAGATGGGGAAATTTTTATTAAGTAAACAAAAACCATAATACAAAGAAGAAAAAAAGAAACAAAGTCTCACAGAGGTATAAAACTTACAACAATGAAAATTCATATACATATTCAACATAATACACATCAAATCAAAAAAGAAGAGAAGAATAAGAAAAAAGCAGGAAATAGTCTAACCTACCCAATCCACATGTTTCCACAGTAGAGTACCTACTTTGTTCCCCAAAGTATTAAATTCATAAGAATGTAGTGCATCCAAGTCATCCTGTATGTGGAAAAAAACTTCTTGCCTAGAAATAAATTTGTTTTGTAAGATGCGTAAGCAACGTGCATGCCAAATATGCCATTTAAGACATGCCATAATGATATACAGAGTACTTTTATGCCATTTACGCCAAGTCCTTGGTATTTGCCCTAATATCAAAAAATCATTTTGAATATGTTCAAGCGATTCACCACACAAATGCCAAATCAGACCAAAAAGGATTTTGTGTGTGTACATTCAAAATATAAATGCTGTCTTGTCTCAAGCTTTCCCTGATAGGCAGATTCGGACAGATCTCTCACTTAATTGTTTGTGCTTATGATTTGCTCTTACATTTAATTTCTGGTGAGCACTAGCAAACTACATCTCATCTTTTCCGGTATCCTAGGTTCAGTCATGCTGGCCAGCAGGAAGACTCAACTATACCAGAAGAAATAACAAAGAGGATCCTCATAGTAACATATCAGGAACAATCTGATTATAAAAGGCCTTTGGTTCATAGCACCACCGTGAAATCAGTTAAATTCTCCATAATCTAATGTATTTAAGCGTATATTGGGCGTAAAGAAGGTTTTCTGCAGTGCCATTTCCCCTACACCCCAAGCTTACTAAAAGGGCTCCCCATGGGACATGCACATATTTCCCATGTTTGTTTGTTTGATCAAAAGAGGCCGAATAGAAGCATAAAATAAATTTCCCAAAAATGAACAATAGGATGCATCATGCAATAACTTCCTCTTTCCAGGGCCTGTGGGTGTGTGCTCTCTTCTCTGAGTTCAATCGACTACCCACAAAGCTGAAAAAAGACCCAAGAATTCTAGAATGCATGTCAAAGGTAAGGAAAAATCGTGACAGAAAAGAAAAAGTGGAGCAATATAAGATTTTAGCACATAAACATGTTTTTCCATGTCATCTTCCAAGATGCCATTTTTAACTTTCAAAGAGCAGTATCATATGTCTTATCCAATTATTATGCACAGAGGTATGTGAACCAAAATAAACACCAAGAATCTTTTCTGTAGTACTACATATCGGATATTAAACAAAGAAACACCGACTCATGCCCCAAGGCATCAAGGAGCATTAGATACATTAATTTTATACAGTGCCCAATTGTACAGTACTAAAAAGTCCAAAATACCTTTCCAGAAACTATATCTGCTATTGAGCAGATGCAATCATCAACATATACTACTATTTGGAAAACAAAAGTCTTCTGAGGAAGTAATGGCATGAATATTTACATCATTATCAATATGCATGATAAAGGGTCCAAACCAAAACAAATAAAAGGGACTCAGTGGACAGCCTTGCCTAACTCCAGTCTTGTATGGGACTGAGATCCTAAATATCCGTTAACTAAAGGAGTTACTTTTGCTGAGCAAAAGAGTTTTAATGATGTCCAAAAAGATAACGGTATACCATAATATTCTAAGATAGATCACAGATAGTCATGGCCTTAATTTGTCAAAAGCTTTTCTAAATCTAGGTTAAAGATAACCAGTCACTTTGTTTTGTAAACTTTGCTCAATCAATTCTCTAATAAAAATAAAATTCTAAAAAATATTCCTACCAGGAACTGCACGTTTGAGTGAAATTAACAATTTTGTGAAATTTCTGAAAGTTAGTAAGTAAAATTGTGGCCAGAATCTTATAATCTGTGGTCAGGAGACTCAAAGGTCTCAATTCTGCAAAAAAGCAGGATCTCCTTTTTATAAATAAAACATTACCCCATTTCCCATACTAGGGGTGATTCTCGTTCCTTCAGATTTCTTGAAAAACAACCACCAGCCATGGTGCAAGAATATCCATTATTTTTATACAATGCATTCGGCAGTCCGTCCATACCGGGCTTCGTATGCATTGACAAATGACCAATAGCTTTCTGGACTTCAACCAAAGAAAATGGGAAAATCAACTGTGAAATTTCAAGTTCAGAAAGTGTCGGAATATCTAGAGTATGAAAAAAGGAAGACATTCTGAAGTAAGTTTCGAGAAATTCTCTACAACGTATTCCTGTACAACATTTTGGATACTTCGCGTATCAGTTGCTACAGAATCATCAGAAAATTTTAAAGTAGTCCTACATAAAGGTGGTGAATCCTGGTCAGAAACATCTAACGGGTTCACCTGTTTTCGTGTACCAGAAACCAAAAATTGTTGCTGATTCCTGTATCTTTTTTCCCTCATGAGGAGAAAGGTTACCATTTTCTCTTTAAGATTCAAAAACTCCTGCCTCTTAACTCCTGTTGTAGAGACTGCCTGTGACAATAAAGCCATATACTGTATCTTGCTCTATATCCCAGATATGTGAGATATGAGTTTTGGGCCTTCTTCCGTGAGATTTGTAAAAAAAGCAACTTTAGGTCCTGTTTTGTATCCTCCCACCAGTCTATGGGACTATCATATAGAAAAGTAATATCTGACCTTATGGAAAAAAAGAAATTTATTTGAGTGTCAATTGTCATATCTAATAAAAGGGACATATTTAGTGTCCAAAAACCACAACCTTAGATAAGTTTTTGGTAATTTCCAAGAATTATTTTCACAATTAAATGGTCAGACATTTCTAAGGGCAAAGTAGAAACAGAACAACAAGAAATCCGTTTTGAAAAAAAAACAAAAATCTGTTCTAGTAGTAATAGAACCTTTATGAAAGGTATGTTCCGGCTTTTGGTGTAATGAGTCATACGCATCTACCAACTGATTAAGTCTTAAAACATACAGTAAAGCATTTGTGTCACAAAATAGTTTTTGAGTTTGTCGTCCCCAATCCCTGGCAGCCAGACCACAATTAAAATCACGCCCCCCATATAACCAACTTTGAAGTGTGTAAATATGGGGAGATATGATGAAATAAAGCTGCTCTAGCTGCTTTAGTCTGAGGGGCATAAATATTTATAAGACGATAAGCACATTGAGAGACAACTATATCCATTAACATTACTCTACCAGGGATTAAATCCAAAAGTTGTAACACCTTAATATGTTGACTGGAAAAAAACAATATCCCCAGTCCATCACATACCTCCTCCCCGGCTGACCAAAAGGAAGCACCCCAATGCCAATCCTGACTTGCTATTTTAATATCTGCCAGTGAACTTAGTCTGGTATCTTGTAACAAAATAATAGAACCAGGATGTGTACTAAGACTGGCAGAGGTAAAGTGTCTACGTGCTCGAGATTTAATACTGTTCACATTAACAGTAAGAAAAGAAAGAGCAGTAGCCAGGAAAAAATTAGGTAGGAAAGAAACCCCAAATTTGAAAAAAAAGCACTTCACTTCCCTTCCTTTTTTTCCTTTTTTTTGCTTTGGGTTTTTCCTTAACTTCAAAGTCCAAAACATGGTCAGGAAGAGAGGATGTAACTAAAGAAAAATCAGATTTGACTTCATCTTCCTCTCCCTCATGATCCTGTAGAGGGGTAAAAGGATTCGTTACCTGAGTGAAATCAACCTCAGAAAACGGATTAGAAACCCCAGAATTAGATTTACTGGTTTTAGATCTAGTGACTCGTGGAAAGGGAGTTTCAAACAAAGCCTCTGGTGGAGGCATACAAGAGGCATCTTGCACCTCTATAGGGGTAGTGACTACAAAAGGGTCAAGAAAGGAAGTCGACAGAGATTCCTGATCAGGGGCCTCTACATTAGACCTGTGGCCTATAACCTGGGATGGGACCTTATCTAAAACAATGGCTGATATAGAGGCCAAAGCACCCGCATCTTTAACATCCAAGCTCTGTTTTTGAGAAACTTTTCCTACAATAGGACTAGAAGGATGCTGAGGATCCGCAACTGGATCTGTAGCATGCTCTAGTAAATCCTGTAATCTCTGACGTTCTTTCTGTGCATTGGCTACATAAACATCCTATTCTGCCCTAAGGGCAGCATCCACTTTATTGTGGGAAGCCCATGAACAAGAACGAAAAGTGTGCCCCCTTTCCTCACATATATTACACTTCATGGGGTTTCTGCAATGTGCCCCTATATGGCGTAATTCCCCACATAAACCATATTTCTGCTGATCACAGACATTGCTGAGATGACCTAAAGCCCCACATTTGTAACATACTCTTGGTTGTCCCGGGTAGAACAGAACCCCTCTGTCCCGTCCTAAAAAAAAACAATTAGGCAAATGCTTAACATATCCATTTTCTAAATGTAAGTCAATTAAATATCTCCATCCCCCTGTCCAGAGATGTTCATCATCAAGTATAGGTTCCGGGGGGCCTTTTATAGAGCAATGTTTCTGCAACCAATAGGTTATGTCAGCCACATTCACCCCCTCATTTTGAAATAAAATTGTAATTTTTTTTGAAATAGGTTTGGTCAAAGGGATAGCTAGAAAAGGTTTCCATAAAGGTGTGTGCTTTAAGGTTTGATATTGTTTCCAAAATCTATCCAGACCTACTGGGTGTTTAAAACTAATATCAAAAACTGAGTCCCAAGGCATATGAATCAATGCATAAATCTCATAGGTATAAAACCTCATACTGTTTTTCAATAATTCCCGCCCAACGAAAAGTCTATTAGGAACCTCATCCAGAGATCCCCGAAACTTCAAACGAACCACATTCTGTCTAGCTGCAGGTTCATTTCCCAAACCAGAAGTAGCAGGAAATAATCGTTCAGCAATTCTGTCATGCCACACAATGGGTCTTTGGTCTTTTCCAGGCTCTGACACCACAACCAGTTGTTGTGCTATGCCATTATCGACAGAGGCCTCAGGGAGGGAAAGCAGGAGGTCGCAAAACACCCTCCTCCAAATTTCTAAGATTTTCTAAAATATCTGAACTTGGATCAGTGTGGGGGGGGAGTGATAAGTTCAAATTAGGCTGTCCAGGAGGAAAACTTACATCTATAGATTTCTGTAAGGTCGGAGCAACCTCCAGGGCCTGTACATTTGCATCCCAAGATTTGCCATCTGGCGATCTAACCCACCCTGCAGCTTCTAGGGCTGAGGACACCCATACAGCTGAAGCTGAAGCATCGGATGAGTATTCGGGACAGGATTGTCATCTGTGGGGGGGGGGTCCAAATCAGGTACAGAAGGCATTTGTTGAAAGTCTGCACTTCCATGGAGCCCTCAATGTCACCCTCAAGATCCTTAAGGCCCAAATCTGTATGTGAAGGCCGACTACCAAGGCCTGACATAGAGTCTAAAACTCCCACAGTGGCTGCTGCGGTGGATGTAAGATCAAAAGCTGACTGCATTTCCTCAGACAGAAGAAAACGTTTAAACTCACCCAAAGCTCAAGGGTGCTGGAAATCTAGAACTGAAGATGCCAAAACAAGAGAAATGCCTGCATCATTTTCCGTAGCCTGCAAACCCACCTAAGTAAGCAGCGTTGGTCCTGTACATGCAATTTCCTGTTCCTGTCCCTGTCCGTCGTTGTAAACCACACGATGTTGCTCCAGTTCCTGTAGCAAAGCATTCCGCATCTGAAAGTAGTGGGATTCTGTATCTTGTAGACGTCTTTCAAGCTCTTCCACTGTTTTCCTTTCTCTATCGTCCGATGAAACATCCTTCTGATCACAATGAGGTAAAGAAACCGCTACCGATGCAGCACTTCGTTGCGAAGTAGGTTCCATAGTGCAAAAGCAATGCAAGTGAGAGCTGAGGAGGAGACCAGCTCCCCAGCTCTCCACACGTCCTTCCTTGCTGGCGACTGCAAGCACACTGATGATAATTCACCAGCAGCGCCCTCCAGAGCAGGGGAATTTCCCTGGTGTCCTGGCCAAATTTTCCTCATTCGCTAAAAAAATACCACCAACAGCTTAATCTGATTCAATGTCAGCTGGCATTCATCTGTATCCCCTTCCCCCAGGTCGTGCCTGAAAATAGGCAGGATTTGTCTAGTACACTTACCCGGTCAACAAAAATGAAATAAATAAAAAATATTACAGACCTCCTGTGCATAATTACTGCTCTTTGTAAATACTATGAAAGTGTGAATTCATTTTGTAGATATTGTTTACCCAATTATGATGTGAGTGAGTATTCCTTTGTATGTATTGTCAACCTCTCCTTTCCAGGTCCATCTTGAAAATAAGCTTGCTCAACAATGTTCGCCTGGTTAAATAAAGATTTTGAATGATTGATTGATTGATAGAGATATTGTTTCAGGATTTACTCCACACTGCAGAATAGTAATGGAACGAAGTGTCTGCTACTGTACATTTCAAACTTTAGGAACAAGGCAGGGTCTCATTTGTCTAATTTCTAATCCTGGCTCATTACTGATGAAGAGTACTTTATTAACCGCTATCTGCTCCTTGTTTCATATCCTAAAGAGCAGATACTGTATATAGTATAATAAAACAAAGATTAAAACTGGTATGCAGTGGTGTCGCATGGTTCAGTTGGTAACAAATTCACCTCAGGGCCAGAAGGTCATGGGCTTTAGTCCCACACTGGGACTTGGGACTCCCACCATAAATGCTGGCACCAGACAGCAGTACTAGTGGGATGCTGTACTGCTAAGGTGTGCTGTCATTCAGCTGAGTCATTAAACTGAGACTGTCCCTTCTGACCAACTGTCCTGGTGGTGCTCTTGGTGTAAGTTAAAAAGAACCTAATGCACTTTATACAAGAGTAGAGCTTCCTCAGTGCCAAAGCCAACATTCTCCTTCCAATAAAACTAGTTAATGCATTTGTCCTAGACTGTGTTTGGCTATTGATGTGCGAAATGTCTGCAACTACATGTTTACAGTCAAGTTACTACCAGTCACTCATTGTTTGTAATGCGCTTTGAGATACAATGCATATAAAAAGTGCAATATTAAATGCCAATTTCTTTTATAGCAACTACAGTAGTAACATTTTCTTTTTCTGAATTTTTAGCTTTGTACCATTATCAGTCTTTTAAATATAATTAAACATATGGTTGTTGTTCTCAACTGACTTCACAAGTCCTGTGTTTGCGGCATCACCATCTGCTGTCATGGAAAGGACTAAGGTTTTATGCATTGCAATAATGCTCTCTGCAGTGCTACATTTAGGGTTATTTAGGCTGGTGCCAATGATTTCTAATTAGAACTCTTCATTTTCAGGCTTGTGTGACAAATTTACGTCTACAGATGTAAACAAAATTATTCTGTGATTTCTGTATTAGTTATTTGCTTATCAGTATTCAATTCTTCAAATCCTGTTACATCTAGACTATAAGTTGCTGGGGAAAGATGTTTCTAGGCTTTCTGCAAATCACCCTTTGAGTGTTTCAAGGCATTTAGGCAATGAGGAGACAGCCTTGAAGACTACAGGACAGGAGGATCTAATGAGCTTCATCCACAGAAAACCATTGCCTGTCTGAACTGGAATGCAGACTTAATGCCATGTCGCTATGTATGTGATCGACTTGGGCTGTGGGACAGATTTCCCACATAGGAGGAACTTATTCATCCCTGGAACATACCACTGCAGACTGGATTTAGCCGAGATAGGGGAATGTTAGGAAATATAGTCAGCATATCTGGTACAAGGGCTTCTTATGTTCATAGTCTTAGACCCTCTTTAAGAGAAGAACAGAGTTCTGCGTGGACTCTTGCATCCTGCATCCAAGAAAGCTTCTCCAATTGCTGTGTGTTCTTTTTGGGGGAGAATGACAGGGAGGAGGATCATTCCTAGTGATGTGTGTTCTCTAGGAAAGTGTACCTGTATATAAAGGCATTTTCAAGAAAAGCTGTGTGGTGCTGTAAGACAATTTAATCTTCAGTTCATTCTATGTTTTGTTATTTGTAATTCAATTGTTTCAGTCACGTTATTTGTATATCTTGTACATTTTGTAAAACATTATGAAAACATATGTTATATTTAATTCATCTGTAAGAGTGTGTGTTTTAAAAAGTACAGGTTGTCACAAACGCACTCCACAGGTCAGGCCCCCTGCTCCCACAGTGCCAACCTCGAAGTGCAATAGTGTGAACAAGAGACAGATAGAGAAACCCTCCTGTCTGTTTTGGGTCTGAATCACCTACTAGCCTTGAGTTCTGGGGGTCAAAATGTGAACCTTATGCTAGCATACCCAGTTAACAGGCTCAGATATATATGTTCTCTTCTGGGAAATGCAATATAATCTTTTGCCCAGTGGCACCCAGCCAGGTTCCCAAAATGTACCCTTATAACTAAATATGAGACCTAGGTATATTCTTACTTTTTAGCAAGCTTAGTAACATATGCAAGCCCTTAACAGCTGACAAACTTAAACACAGATTCAGCAATCACATGTAAAAGAAAACTGAGAAGACACAGGCAGAATTTCAAAGAAAATATTGTTTACTAAAAAACTGTAAAATAGGTAAAATCAAACACAGAACAATTATATCACTGACTTACAGTTACGTGAAATAAATGGGAATTTTCAGAACACACATACGTGTACCCCAAATACTTTATAAAGTTCTTGCCTATCTAGGTGTTACCATTAAGTGCCTTCTAAAGTCCACAGAATTAAGTTTCTCTCTGAGTCCAAAATAATATGCCATGTTTCCCTCTGATGCATGCCCATTTCAGAATCCATCTCCCCACCCCTTTTGGTGAGGTCACAGTTAGATCCTCCTAGTTTTTTCTTCTTAACATAATTATCCCAAGGACGTATGATATTACTGTGAAAAAATCAGCAACTAGCCATTTCCCAAATATGACAATCTTTGATTAAAACATCTCCACTGATGCTTCACAATCATGTCACTGATTCTCAGCTAGGTGAGAAAACCAAGAGGAAGCAGTCAAATTACTTCCCTTCCTGGTATGTCATAAATGCATACATGGGAACCAACTTCAAAAACAGGAGTAGGTTATAAAAGGTAAAACTGTCCCTCTGGAAGGAAGGCTTTTAATTAGGTTTTCCCTGGTCTGTTTATAACATCCTGCTGCTTTCAGCCAGACTGCCATTTTTGAGGTCAAAGGTCACTCGATGCAGCAGCCAGACTTTTTTTGTCTAAGCAGACCTTCACATACCATATATTTATATCACAATTTATAAATATAATATTAAGCAGGGGGCAGAGCATCACACAGGTAAGTTATTTTACTGTCCACCATGTGTTCCATCTGTGATAGCACATTACCAAATCAAAGTGGGACTACCTCAAATACAGAAGCAGGGCCATGAATGTCTGAAGCAAGAGCAGTTCCTACATCCAAGCTGTGTACTGTGTGGGCATAGGCATAAGTGGAATGAGAAGAGAATAATCCGTGAGTTCAGAACTGACTGGTGTCAACAAAGGTGTGGTGTCCCAACTTGCTGGTAGTAAGTATGTAAGTTTATTTGTTTGGCGTCCAATCCCAGAGGCTCTGGGTGCCTTACAGTAAAAATTTCGACAGAGTGATGCAAATTACATGAATAATAAAATTAAAATAAATGAAAACATTTTTATAAGGTTAAAATATGTCAGCAGGAAAGGCTATGTAAAAAAGTGGAGTCTTCAGGCCCCTCTTAAAAGCCTCCACTGTAGGGGCCCTCCCTCAAAGGGCTTGGCAGTGAATTCCAGAGGACTAGGCTGGCCACCCTGAATGAACAATCACCCAAGGCTTTCAGCCTGGTCCTCAGGACTGCCAGGAGGCCCTCGGTGGAGGAATCGAAGGAGTGAGCTGGGATGGCAGGAGTAAGGAGGTCTGACAGGTAGCCAGGGCCCGATCCGAATAGGGTCTTATAGGTGAGCAAGCCCACCTTGAAGAGAATCCTCCACCTGACTAGCAGCCAGTGCAGACCCCGCAGAACCAAGGTCACATGACAGGACCTTGACAGTCCTGTCAGTAGCTTGGCTGCTACATTCTACACTAAATGCAGCCAACAGGGGTTCCCTCCACTGACCCTGAGGTAAAAAGCATTTTAGCAGTCGAGCCTGGATATCATAAAGGCATGTACCAGTGATGGCAGGTCTTCGTGCAGAATCAGGAGCTTAATCCGGGCGATGTTCCTCATATGGTAAAAACTACTTCTGACTATAGCTGATGCCTGAGCTTCAAATGTCAACCTATAGTTGAGGACAATAGGCAGATTTCTCACCTTAGAGGATGCCATCAATGGGGTCAGTCCCAGGAGCAAGCTTGTTTTTGTCCCAGAGGCACCCTCATCATGCCCATGTTCCAGCCCAATCACCAGTATCTCCGTCTTGTCCAGGTTAAGTCTCAGCCAGTTAGAGTTCATCCAATCCTGGATCTCTGCAAGGCATTAATTCAACACTTCGACAGCATCATTTGTTCCTGGCAGAATAGACATGTACAGCTGAGTATCATCTGCATAGCAGTGAAAACCCAGACTGTACTGTCTGATGAGCCTCCAAAGGGGCAGCATGAATACCATGAACAACATTGGCCACAGGATCGAGTCTTGAGGAACTCCACAGGTCAGGGGCATTGGGGAGAAGGAAACATTCTCCATCACTACCCTCTTCCTCCTGCCAGTGAGAAATTACTCAAACCAGTTGATGACAGTACCGGTAAGTCCACAATATTCTCTAAGGCAATCCAACAGCATGATGTGGTCCACAGTATCAAATGCTGAGGGGAATGTTAGGCACTACAGGCGGTGGGCTGGATATTCAAACTGTGCCATTCTGAGGCGCAAGCCCTTGCGCTGCGCAAAATAGTTGCGCATGGGTGTGGCCGGGGCGATATTTAAAGGAGTTGCGCTATTGAGCAACTCCTTCGATATCACCCCTAACCACAACCACAGCCACTAATACATAGTGCAGTGGAACTTACACCGCAAGTTGTCCAGAGTGGAGCATTCAACTTGCGTTGGCGCAAGTACCATTAAGCCATGCACAAAATCCGCGATATTCAAAAGGTGACATGCAAATGGGGCCATAATTCATACAAGGCGCAGAAGTCATTTGCATCTGATTATCTTCATTTGCATGCCATTAGCGTAGTGCATGATCCGAGGACTTGTGCCTGGCGCCCTGCCAGGCTGCAGCCGTCAGGGACCAGCAGCCCCTGCAGCTAATTGTGGGCAGCAATGTGGCTCCCCTCCTCCCGTACATATCCCTGGTGGTCCAGTGGACCGATAAGCCCGATCGCAGGCTGCATAGCTGTAAAATAACCCCAGACTTATCCCTGGTGGTCCAGTGGACCGATAAGCCCGATCGCGGGCTGCATAGCTGTAAAATAACCCCCAGACTTATCCCTGGTGGTCAGTGGACCCGATCATGTCATCGAGGGCTGCATAGCTGTAAAATAACCCCCACCCCAAGACCATATCCCTGGTGATCTAGTGTCCCCACCCCACCCACCACGAAGCCCCACCACCCCTCCCCGCAGCCGGTAGGCGGCAGCATCCACCCGCCTGCCTCCCGCCACCCGCCAACTGACTGCCGGTGAGACTGCCACGCCATTGGTGCAGAGCAAGAGCCAATGGGCATGCAGCCTACCGTCCAAAGACAGTCCAGATTTGTGAATGAATTCATTCACAAATCTGGACTACTGCTATAGTATGGGTTGCACACCATTGACTCTTGCTCTGCACCAAGGGTGCGGTCCTACCGGACGATCGGTTAGTGAATGGCGAACAGCGAATGCGCCAGGCAAACGCGAATGGTGAAACTCAAAGGAAATATGAACAGATACAAATCACCGGGGTAATCTGAGGCGGTATTAACAGCCGGCCGCGATGCAATCACGAACAACCGAATAAGTTGATCAGCTGTGCGGCCCGTGATCAGGCTTATCAGTCCACTGGACCACCAGGAATATGTTGAGGGTGAACTCTGCTGCCCACGATCGGGCCAGTGGGGTGGGATTTCTTACACTCTTGCCCATGATCGGGCTGCATGGGGGGCACAGGGACTGGGTTAGGGGCCAGCCACAGGTGGCAGCTGCTGTGTTGCGCCCTACAATACAGCAGCTAACCTGTGGGTGGCCCTCGACTTAAGCCTTTTTTGGCTCAAAGTCCTGCAGGCACAGGTTGGGTTGCGCCTGCACAACTCTGCACAGCCTGGCTGAATATCGGGCTGTGCAGTTTATGCATGGTTCCTCCCCCTCCAGTTCAGCATGCATTCATTTGCATTGCGCTGTTGCTCAGCATGTTTTCTGTGGCGCAACTGCCTCCTGCTGAATATCGCAGAATGGAGCAAGTTTGGACTTGCACAGGCGCAACCCTATTGTGCATGGCGCAATCCTTTTGAATATCTGGCCCAGTATATCTAGTAGGTGAAATTACTGTATCACAGCCTGCCCAAGTTCTATCGTTGTAGCTTGCAGAGTAGTAAATAAATGAATGCAACTGGTGAAATGCAATGCAGAGGTTTTTGATTGCTTTTGAAGTGTTTTCATAAAATATTGCAGGTCATAACTGTTTCCAATGTTTTAGAGTTTATGTGTTTGCTATTTGCAGGGGCCCTGGTGTTCTGTGGCACTTTGTCATGATTTCTGCGGCAGGGCTCCTAGGCTTCTGCAGCATTTTCTGATTTCTGTGGCATGATTTATTAATTTCTGTGGCAGAATGCGGTCATGCCATTGGCTAAACTATAATGTGGTGTCATCAATGACATCACATTCTATGCATAGAGGAGGGGCTTCAGGAAAAATAAGATGGGAAAGGGAGACGGGAACTACGAAGACACTATGTTTGAATGAAAATTCACCAAGAACAATGAATTCTGTGGCACTATATATATTCTGTGGCATGATGCAAATTTTGTAGAAAATTCTATGGCTGTGGAATTGCAGAATTCAAGGGGACTTGGCTATCTGTTAAAAAAACAATAAAAATCTGAAGTCATATGTATGCACATTATATTACCTCATAAAAGTCTTCATAAGTTTGCATCATTTGCCAATTGTAAAAAAAATCAGTGGTATCCTTCCATGGCCTTTTTTTTTCAGTTGAAGCAGACATGTGCAGCACTATTAACACAGAATTTAATTGTCCCAATAGGAAATTCTAACAGCAACTGGCCAGTGAAACAGTGCTGATTTTTGTATCTCACAAAATATGTGATCCATTATATGATGCCTCCTAAAAGGCACAAGAAAGCCAAGATAGAGCTAATAAGCATTTGTGTGAAGCAAATAAACAAAACAAAACGATGTAAGAAACCACTATGGTTCTCAAAGGAGGTGGCAGTGAAGGTTCAAGAGAAAAGGAAAGCATTCAGAAAGTACAAGGAATCACAGAAGGAACAGGACAGAGAAGTGTATCAGTTAAACCAAAAGGAAGCTGGGAAGGCAGTCAGAACAGCAAAGGCCCGAACTAGGAAAAGATAGCCAACTCAGTTAAGAAGGAATAAAACCTTTTAGGTACATCAGGAGTGAAGGAAGACTAAGGGAGGGATAGTGAGGCTTAATAAAGGGAAGGGGAGGTGGGCAGAGGGTGACTGTGAAAAGGCAGAGATACTAAACAAATATTTCTGCTTAGTATTTACAAACGAAGAGGGGGAGGTACCTAAAACAAACAATAGAAACACTCTGGATACAGAAGTTGATACCAACCCATTTACAGAAGAAAGGGTCTTGAAAGAACTCTTAAAACTGAAGGTGGACAAAGCCATGGGGCCTGGAGGATTCATCCCAGAATTCTAAAGAACTAAGGGTAGAACTAGGTGACACCACTGACTACCCTCTTTAACAAATCATGGGAGGATGGGTGGTACCTGAAGACTGGAGGAGGGCCGATGTGATTCCCTTCACAAAGTGGGAGCAGGGCAGAGCGGGAAACTACAGACCAGTTAATTTAACCTCAGTGATAGGAAAATGATGGAATCACTTCTGAAGGAAAGAATTGTCGAGTACCTAGAGGCCAGAGGGCACAGGACCCAAGGCAGCATGGCTTCACAGCGGAAGGTCATGCCAGAGCAAATCTAATAGATTTCTTTGACTGGGTGACCAAAGTAGTAGATCAGGGAGGGCTGTGGACATGGCCTACCTAGATTTTAGCAAGGCATTTGACTCAGTCCCACACAAAGATTAATATACAAGTTAGCCAGCCTGGGAGTGGGTTCCAAGATGATAGCCTGGGTAAAGAATTGGCTGGAGAATAGGACACAGAGGGTAATAGTAAATGGAGTCCACTCTGAAGAAAGGGGGGTTACTAGTGGGGTGCCGCAGGGTTCAGTATTAGGACTGGTCCTCTTCAATGTCTTTGTAAGCGACATTGCAGACAGACTGGAAGGAAAAGTATGTCTCTTTGCAGATGACACAAAGATCTGCAACAGAGTTGATGCACAAGGTGGGGTGGAAAGGATGAGAAGGGACTTGTCAAGGTTAGAGGAATGGTCAAATGTATGGCAGCTTAGATTTAATGCTAAGAAGTGCAAGGTAATGCACCTGGGAAACAAAAACCCAGGGGAAGAGTACACAATGGGGGTGAGATACTAACAACAACAAAAATGGAAAGGGACCTGGGGATAGTAATATCAGATGACTTAAAGGTGGGCAAGCAATGTGAGAGGGCAGTAAGGAGGGCTGGGGGGATACTGGGATGCATAGGGAGAGGCATCACCAGTAGAAAACAGGAAGTTGTTATCCCTCTGTACAGACAGCTGGTGAGACCCCATCTGGAGTACTGTGTGCAGTTCTGAGACCCAATCTCCGAAGGACATAGACAAGATGGAAGCTGTCCAGAGGAGGGCAACTAAAATGGTGCAGGGTCTGCACCAGAAGACATATGAAGAGAGACTAAAGGAGCTTAATATGTATAGCCCTCGAAGAAAGGAGGAGAGGGGGGACATGATAGAAACTTTCAAGTACCTCAAGGAATCAACAAAGTCCAAGAGGGTAGCATCTTCAAAAAAGAGGTGTAAGAACAAGGAGGCACAATTTGAAGATGGGGGCGGCTCGAGGTAATGTAAGGAAGTATTTTTTCACAGAGAGGGTTGTGGATGCATGGAACGGCCTTCCGGAGGAGGTTGTGGAGTCAAAAACAGTGACTGCATTCAAGCATGCATGGGACAGCCATAAGGCAATTCTAGGGGGTGGGGGTAGAAAGAAGTAGGCTGCTGGTTAACTAGGATCTGCAGCTTATCCATTAGGTAGGGAAATGGGCAGACTGGGTGGGCCAAGTGGTCCTTATCTGCCGTCAAATTCTATGTTTCTATGTTTAATAATTTGTTGCAATCTGAAGCTGCCTGTCAGATCAGAAGTTGCACTGTCTGGTAAACCAGTAGCCCGACCGAAGAAATCTTCTCTTTGGTGGTAGGGCCCAAGAGTATTCAGTTAGTCTGTCCAAGCTGCAGTCAAGGTATACGTAAATTAAGACCATGATTTTGTTGGCTCCTCCTTTGTTAAGTTTTGTCTGCTGATTGTAATTGGCTAGCACTTGGCTGCGAGTTAGCAAAGTTCTTCATGCTCCCATTTAAAGCTGAGAATCCGACCTGTGTCATGAGTGAGTGAGTGAGTAAATGAAGGAGAGACACAGCATGCACAGAAGAGCTGTGCTACAGAAGAGGATGACAACTGCTGAGAAAAGGCTACATTTAAGGTTAGTCTGGTCCCATCTGTTCTGCTTGCTTCCCTAAAAGTGTTCGTGACAGTTAGGGCACAACACTTGATCGCAATCATCACAACCGCAGAAGTGTTGGTGGCTAACATGTGCAGGGGGACTGGGACGGAAGAAAGGTCAGGGAATCATTTGCCGTTGCATGCTCAGAGATCAGTCTGCCTTTACTGAGCACACAATGATGTGAGAAAATGTTTTTCTTTTGATGCAATAAATAAGCAAACACACGTGGGATTTTCCCAGAAGAGCTATATTAAGGATGCTAAACTCAAAACCCATAAAACAACTTGCGAGGAGACCTACAATATATCTGTAAGTCATTTTTCCCAGAAGAAGCTGTTTTTAAGAACAGTTTCAAATTCTGTTATTGTCCCATCTATATGGACCTATTGGCAACCTCAGTGGGTGTTTCTGATTTACACTATGGTGTTATGTGCCATTTTAGACATTAAGATGCAAACTATTGCCCCGTTCATATGGCCAATACCGTGCTGTTACAGCTGCTGTACACCACCCACACCATTTCTGCTGCTGTGGGTGTGAACTCAACTGAATCATTGTTTTACCATGTGTTATGTTGTGACTGTAATCTGTTTTCACGGGATCACATAGTGATGTGGCTGTTCTGCTTGGCTGTGTGAATGGACGGCACCACCCACAATGACTTTTCCCAGCCTGCACTTGTAGCTGTTTCCAAAGCTGCAAGACCTGACTGCAATCATTTAGGCCACTTATATGTCCTGAAATATTTTTTTCACTAAATAAAGCACTGACTGAGTGCTCCTATACATGTCCTGATGTCCGAGCGCACTCATAGCTGCAACGCCAGAAGGCTCGTGGATTGGTCTTCAGACCCGAGTTCAGTTAAAGTTTGCTTTTGGAAATTTAAACACAGCTGAACTCAGGCAAGTGGCTCATTTTGCAAATTGAAGGCTAAAAATTGCAGAAAACACAGTCTCCAGGTTGATCCATACCTATTTTTGCAGCTTGACTCTTGAGACCGTGTTTTGTTTTCTGCAATTTTTAGCCCTCAGTTTGCAAAAAGAGCCACCTGCCTGAGTTCAGCTGTTTTTAAACTACTAAAAACAACCTTTAGCTGAATTTTGGTTTTTCTACGGCATCATCCTAACTCCCCCCTCCTACTACCACCAGAATCCTCCACAAAATGCCAGAATGTCTCTGATAGCATCTACAGTACTCCAGAACCATAGGGTCTCAAAGCTGCTCCACAGCTCCAATAACATCCAGCTACAGCTCACCATGAATGTTACGGTGATGAGCTGATGTGATTGAACACAAAGGTACAGAAAAGAAATACTTTGCGTGGACAACAAATTGACACTGAGGGATCACTATATGAGTATTAGCGGGCAAGCTCCCTGAAAAAGACAACACTTGTGTCAAGGATGATTGCTGCCAGGAAGAATAAGCCTGCTGTGCTCTTCCGCACCATAGCCAGGTCAATTTGAACCTTATGACCCGTTCAAGCCTTTTCTGCTGAAAAATGTGGGGAGTTCAGCAGATTCTTTCTGGACAAGGTGTATTCTATTCAGACTGGTAGAACCTCAAGTCATCTGTCCTGGGCCAGTACTATCCAGCAGAGGAGGGGCATGGTCAATCTGCCTGCCCGGGCTGAGTGTCAACCAGTTGCCCTTGGGGAGGTGCTTCAGTTGATCTCAAGTTTGTGCCCCATCTGCTATAGGTGGGACCCTGAGCCTATATGGCTGCATGAAATCTGCCAATCTTCACAAGACTGTCAGGTGTTCACCAATGGCAGGTGTCTTTCCCGCTGCCTTGAAAAGGGCGGTGGTTAAGCAGCTCTTGAAAAAGCTATCTCACCTGAAACTATGTGATTAGGAGTCTCTCTAATCACGTTCAAACTCTGTCACACTACTGAAACAGCTCTCTTCAGGGTATCACAGGACCTCCTCATGGCTAAAGATCAAGGGCTGTGCTCCATCTCGGTTCTCATGGATCTCTCATTGGCATATGATATGGCTGGCCACGGGGTGTTCTTGGATCATCTGAAAACCTATATGGGACTCTCCAGCATTGTTTTGTACCGATTTGAGTCCTACATTACCAGGAGAATGCAACAGATTGCTCTAGGTAATCCTATCTCTGGAACAGCTGTGCTCACCTGTAGGGTTCCTTAAGGCTTGATCCTTGCCCCTGTGTTGTCTGCTGTTTATATGCTGCCTTAGGGGGAGATCATTAGACGGTATGGTATTGAGTTTCCCCACTATGCTCATGATACTCACCTCTACCTGTCCTGCACTCCTGATGGGTATAATGCTGCCTTATTGTTAGAGTGGTGGCTTGGTGAGAACAACAACTGGATGGTCGCCAACAGGTTATGTCTCAACCCTGGTAAGACACATGATTTTTGATCGCCGAACTAGGTTGGTGTGGGCTGGTGATGGTGGATGGTGTGGTCTACCAACCTTCACTAGGGAGCCAACCTCTCAGCTCTGTGGATGTAGTCAGAAACTTGGTGGTCATTCTGGATAGCAAGTAGAGACTAGAACATTGGGTGTTGACGGTTGTCTGAAATGGCTTTTACCGTCTCTGTAACACTGCCGAGATCAAACCACATCTGGTGCCTGCCAATCCAGTGACGACAGTCCACATCTTTGTCAACTCTAGACTAGATTACTGCAATGCTCTACACTTAGGGCAAGGTGGGGCAAATCAGATAGCTAGGTGGCCAATGGCCACTAAAAATATTGGTTTGGCTTCTAGATTTTGAAAGTTACTGGCTAAGTGGCTACCCATCCACAAAGAGATTTTTAAGCCCTTAAAAATGATGGCCACTAAAAATATTAATTTGGTTATCAGATTTTAAAAGCTAATGGTCAAACTGACCACCAGTTCACAAACTGATTTGTCCAACCCTGACTTAGGATTATCTGGAGAGCTGATGTGTCACCTTAAGTTGATCCAAAATGCCCCAGCTTGGCTGGTGGTGGGAACATCTCAAAGTGATCACATAACGCCAGTCCTATGCTATCTACACTGGATGGAAATTTGGTGTTGTATCACCTTCAAGATCTGCTTGATGACATTCAAGGCCCTACACGGTATGGGTCCTGGTTACCTCAAAGATCTCCTGGTTGCCTATGCCCCTGCCCATCTTTTTCACTCCACTGATGAGGGATTGCTTGTGGTCTCCCAGTCTTACATAGTCGGTGGCAGGGCATCCAGAGTTGCTACTCTACTCCAATGGAACTCGCTATTTTTGAGCAGCCAATCTGCCCACAGAGTGATGGCTTTTAAGGCGTCTCCTGACCAAACCGACTGTAGTTCCATCTGAATTATTTTAGTTTTTGTCTAAGGCGCCGTCCACACTACACCGCTCAGGCCCAGTAATGGATGCAAATCATTACGGCCGGGGAGCGGTACAGTATGTCTACACTGTGGTGGTGTCCGTTATGGGACCGGTACCGCTGGTCTAGGTGACCGTTACGGCAGCACCTGATCCCACAATGCAGCTCGCACTGCACTAGGGGACCAGTACCACGCATCCACACTACGGCCGGTAATGTTACTGAGGCGTAACCGGTTTCATACCCTCATACATGGTTTCAACAACAGTTATGAAAACACCTTCTGTAATGTTACAGGTGTAAACACAAACAGTTGTGGTAGCGGTTTGGGCCCTCTGTAATGTTACAGAGGTGTAGTGTGGACAGGGCCTAAATATATTATCCAGCACCTGTTTGAATTGTATGTTTGGTAGTCATTTTTATTTATTGATCGACTCATAGTTGCTTGATTGTAGGCACTCTGATCCTCGGGATATGGCTCCACACAAATAAAAGTTATCTTGCATAGTCTTCTGTCTCCGTGTCTTTTTTGTATCACAGAGCCCAGAGCTGCAAACATTACGCTAGGTAGGTCTTACAAAGGCCTTGTAAAATGGCAAGATTACTTCCCTTCACCCGTTGGTGACTCCCCCAATTGACACACCCCAGCATTGCTGGTTACCACCCCCTCATCCCCATTTTATGCGCCCCACCATCCTACTGGTCCTCTTGATACCGATGCATTTCACTTTAAACATAAAGGCTGGCACATTTTCTATGGATAGAGGACATAGCCATCTACTAAACTGAATCAGTATGCTCTCAGCATATAAATACAAAGGAAAAACCCAACGAAAAAAAGACCAGAGTGTTCATTTTGTTGCTCTCCTGCTATCCAGGCAGCTGCAGTACCCAACACGTACGAAATCAGAAACCTAAGGAAAACCTCGCCTCCTCAATCAAGTTAAAATAATTAAATGCTACATCCAGCAATGTTATGTCCATGAAGAACTAATCCTACCTGAGTTTAAAAGATTCAGCACTCCCCACTTGTACTGCTTCCTTTGGGATTTTGTTCCAAAAGAAATCACTCTGCTGGATAAAAAGTATTTTTTACATAGCCCTAATTTTATCCCTGTTAAGCACAGGATATACTCACTAGTTCTACTACTCTGAACAATCTGAATATTTTCCACAAATCCATCTGATCCAATCCTTTTTTTAAATTTTAAATGATGAACTCATACTGCCACTTTGCTTTCTTTTCCCAGGGTAAACCTATGTAACATGGTCAAACACTCCCCAAAGCTTAACCTCGCCATCCTGTTAAGCCTTTTAGTTGTACTCTGCTGCACCCTTTCAATTGCTGCACAGTCCATTTTATACTGTGCCCTAATAATATCAAACTCCTAAATATAAGGGGCAAAGACAAATAAGCGGGATGACCACTAGAGACTAAGCACTGTAGTCATGCAGGGAGGGCACACTAGATGGGCCGGGAGGCCTTTATCTGCCATCTCTTTCTATGTTTCTATATGCACATAACTCCGTGAATGTGTAATGACTTTAGACTCACAAATATTAGCAGATACTGTATTGACCAATGTCTGAAATTCTAGAAACTAAGTAAATACAGGGGTGACAGCCAGGATTCAACGCAGTAATGTTGCTGTGCATCACAAAATGCTGCAGTATACTGTAGGGAACTGTGTAGTTTTATGGCAATTAAGCCCTTTTGCCATGCAATATTTTGTGACATGTCACTTAACTGCAAGTTACTGAACCACACCACAGCTGGTTCTGCTGTATTCAGAGATCTACCAGTGATTTCAGCACGCAAGGCTCAAGATAAATCAGTTTCTGAGCCTCTATACACGACGCACTTCAGTGGTGTCACCACAGTTTATGTTTGTGCCCTATAGTGATATGCACAAAGGGTTTGCAAGGCTTTCCCTGAACTGTCACAATAGGAAAGGGACAGGAGCCAGCACACAAACGATGGACTGCACTATACACTTAGGCATCTGGCCCCCACCTGCCAGTCATATGCCAGCATGTCACTATCCCTGAAGAACTGTAATGAGCAGTTCATCAGAGTTATGTTCTCCATGATGACACAAGCCTGCAATTTCACTAGACAGGATCGTTGGAGGACTGAGATTGATGAGGGACCACAAATAGGAAACACAACATGCATGCAGAGAAACAGAACTAGGGACGGGCTCCAATGGAAACCAGGGACACATTACATTTGGAGGAGTGGTGGCTAGGTCACTGAATTACCAAGGATGACTGGAAAGGGACCAGGAATACTAAAGAAATCACAGCCCACAAGCAGGCCTTAAAAGGGAATGGAAATACTTTTACATATTTATTTAATTATAAGGTTTCTTTTTACAAGCAATAACGACAGGTAAAGAAACCTTGTGTCTTTTCCTTTACATTAGTACTTTTGTTGTTAGAACATTGTCTGCCTGTATTCTGACATCTTTTAGCACTTTTGATGTCACTTATTTGAAACATATAGTTTCTTATCTTACCTGTACTTGTGTTAAGTGTGTTACAGTGAGGTTCTTACTGCCACAGTTCTTCATGTCACTCAGTCCTAACACTGTATTCATTAGTTTTCTGTAATGGCTCAGGCTGAGGTGGGGGAGTTTTGATTTTCACTCTCATTTTAAATGTAATTTTGTATTGTTACCCTGTGGTGCCACTTCAGATCAGCAAAGGTCTTCCTGCATAATACCCTAGCTGAACAGGGGATTGAGAGGACCGCCTGCACAGACAAGGTATCAGTATAAAATGACAGATTTTTATAATAAAATATAGAATAATACATGGGGTGGTGCATCTAAATTTCATATAGATGCGATTAGAGCTGGAACAGAACCGATCCTGCATGCACACTTGGTAAAACTGTACCCCATTTACATGGAGGGTAAAATCGATTACACACTTCACACACACCTGAGGTGCTAAATGCTGCATAAACCCCAAGAGCATGGCTTGAGGGGTTTATTGAAGCATCGAACACCAAGGGTGTATGTAAAATCTGAGTTTTACACATCACCCCCTGGCCAGATATTCAAAAGTTAGCCTGGGTGCAAAGCGTAGTTTCCACATGCAAACCTGGCTTTGTGTGGATGTCCCACATGCAAAAGCCTGGTTAGTGTGGGCAAACAGGATTTGCGCCTGGACGATATTTGGGGTGTAATGCAAATGAAGGGGTGTGGACCTGAATACTGGTGCAGTCCAATATTCAGAATATTAGTGCCATGCAAGATGTTTTTGCATGGTCCCCTTGCACTGTGCAAATACCATGACCTAAACCATGACTTACTCCCACACATCCCTAGCGGTTGGCGGAGGAAGTGTATTGGCCCCCGTGAACCCCAGCACAGTAGTCCCTGGTGTCCAGTGCCCCCCTCCGGGGCAATTGCTGGCCCAATGTAAAAAATACACTTTCCCTGGTGCTAGTGGTTCCCCCCTGCCGATCTTCAGCCCAATATAAAAAAATACACTTTTCCTGGTGTCTAGTGGTCCCTCCCCCCACCCATGCCTGATATGAAAATAAGAATTCCCTGGTATCCAGTGGTCCCAACCCACCATCCCAATCTCTGTGGAATATTGTCAAACCATTCCCTGGTGTCTAGCGCCCCCCATCCCCGATCTCCTGTATAACAAAGTACAGCTGTTCCCTGGTGTCTAGCAGACCCCCCCACCCAGGCAGGTAGTGCCCCATCACCCTGCTCCCCCTTCCCGACCCCAAGCCAGCAACTGGCACAGCCCTCTGTTCTCCACCACAGCCAGTTACTGACTGAGCTGTCAATGAGTGTGTACTGTAACAGCTGATTGTACAGTACGCGTTCAATGACAACTCAGTCAGCAGCCGCCCATGGTGAAGAGCGGAGGGCTGTGCCAGTCACCAGCTCGGGTTCGTGATAGTGGAGAGCGGGCTGGTGGGTCGCTACCCAACGGGGTTGGGGGGGGACGGCTAAACACTAGGGAACATATAACGGCATATTGTAACTGTGTTTTCCTATGGGAAAAAACACTCACCAGTTATTATTATAGTATTACGATGTACTACTCTGATCCTCAAGTTATCCTTTTTTTTTTGCAATGTAGTATTACAGTCTACCACTCTGATCCTCAAGTTACTGAACCCTCCTTATCGAGCCCTCCTATCTCAGATCTCTCTGAGGTCACTTCCACTTCAATCATAATTTTACCTTCTGTGGGTTCTCACTACCTCTCCACTATCCAATGTCCCCTCTCCCTCCATACCATTTGTTGACCTCCCTCCCCCTTGCTGACTCATCTTCCCCCACCTTTTTACTCTCTGCTCCCTCCCCCTTTTCTCCTGCTCTCATATTCCTCTGCTGTTACCCTAGCCACTCTGCTATCCCTCAACCAAAAGATAACAGCCCAGATTGCCTGAAATCCTACCCCTGTCTGCTAATGCCATTTTTAGCCCTATATCCTCCCATCTAAACCTCTTCTGTCTCAGCAAGATTCCTGGAGCTTGGGGACATGTCACTGTTCTCTTTCTCCACAAAAAGATGACCCCTGCTCCCCAGAAAACTGCAGATCCACCTCTCTGCTCCTGGCACTGATGGATAAACATGTGCTCTCCCAACCAACTGCCTGCCTTTCTAGATTCCTCCTACCTACTTTCTTTGCTAATCTAGCCTAGCTTCTGGAAATCCCTTCACTGTTCTACCCCTTCTATGGCTTACTAATTGGCTTACTAATTCTGTCCTGAAGGGAAGGAATCAGAGCCAGTTCACAACTTTCATCTTTGACAACCTTGCCAAGGCTTTGAACACAGTTTCCCATCCACTCCTATTTGACAAACTTGCAAGGACAGGTCTTTCTGATCTCTCGTTCAGATGGTTCAGCTCTACCTGTCCGACAGGAATCAGTAGGCCCAAGTAGGGGATGCCCAACTCCACCCACTGCCACAAACACACACACTCTTTCCCATCTGATCAGGTGTCCTCCCAGGGTTCTGTGCTGGGCCTCATCCTGTTTTTCACTTTCTGCTCTGTCTGTGTATCCATACAGTATGCAAAAAACATCGTGCTCTCCGGCTCTGGAGCCTCACCTTGAGCTGGACATGACATTGCAGCATAACTATAACAATATTCAGTGGTGGTTTCACTCTAACCAGCCCTCACACAAATGCCAAACAAAATATCTCCATGATCTTTGGCAGTAAACAGCAACAACCCAAGTTCCACAATGGCCCTGTTTTCACGACTCTGGTGGGCTCCCCCTTGAAAAGTCTTGTGCTTTAAGTATCATGGTACATGGCTTAACTGAAACAATGATTTCTCCTCCCACAATGATGCCATGCTAAATAAGCCCCACCCCCAGCTTGATGCTCTGTACCACAATAGAGCCTTCTTCGAACTCCGCCAAGAGGTGATACTCAAGATTACAATCCTAGTGTTAGACTATGCAATGTGGTGTACAGTGCTGCCCTCCAAAACCATCTTGGCCCACTGCACCTTTCTTTTCAAATGCTGTTTTAACATAATCCCTTGTTAACTGACCTCCATCATCTCCTACTCGTCCTGCTCCTCCCCTTCTCTTATTCAAACTGTTCTAACTCCAGCTGCTTCTTTAGCCCTCACTCCAAAACCTCTGCTAAACAACTGGCCTTCTCCTCTTAGCGCTCCTCATAATTCTCCCTCCCCATCTGCCTTCCACTCCTCCTTCCTCTCCTGCCAAAGTTCTACTTCCACAGCTGCTCCTATATCTACCCCCTTCCTTTACCTGCTGCCAATCTCTAGCCACTGTTCCTAACCCCTTCTATCCTGTCCACACTACTTCACCAGAGCTTCAGCATGCAGTTAGTGCTTTATGTGGCCTGGGCCGTCACCTTTTCATTGACATTTTAACATTTTACTTACTGTATGATATTTTGTGTTTATCATAGCTGGGTGTAGTTATTTGAAGTTTTATTTGCATTGTGTTCTATAGTATTTTCCTCTCACTGTCATCACTCCCTTGTGTCACACTTGAAACCTACTTGGCTCAGCGTGCCTATCTATCCATCTATCTATCCCAACCAAACATTCCAAAGTAAAGAAGAATGGGTTTATTCTAAGACAGAACCACTAGTTTCTTCCAATCATTTTCAAAATAATTTTTATTGTAGAATGCTTGAAATTACATTTTTAAAGCAGTAACATTTAACTGCTAATCGTAGAAACGTTTTACAAATTTAATTTTATTATTTATTTCTCGGAACTACAAAACCTTTGAGTCGAGACTCATTTACAGAGGTTCCATGTCTGCACATACAATAGGTTAGAATACAAAGCACAATAAAATAGTACAGACAATAGGATACTGAATCACAAGGCAGAATTATGTGGTAAACAAACGTAAAACATATTTGGGTAACAGTATTGTGCACATTTGTGGATATAGTGGGTGCAGGTGATAACAGAGGGCACAGACAAGGAGAACATTAGGTGACACTTGAGCCATCAGTGAGGAGAAATTGTCAAAAGAGCATGGGGTTCCAATCCCAAAGCAAACTGATAAATAATGAAGAAGGTAACAGCATGAACGTGTAGAGGGAAACAGGTAAGGGGGCTGTTACCAGTAGAAAATACAAGTTTACAATATGAATTACAGGTTGGTGCATCAACAGTGTGATGCAGCAACATTTGAGCAGTCAGACTATTGGTTCTGTCAAGTAACAGAGTAGAGAGAAGGAGAAGGGGCAAAAGCAGAACAGTCAGCAAGGAGACTTTGTCGGGCCAAGGGTTGAAGGGAGGGGAATGGAGTGATATGGCGGGTGGGAGCACAGAGGACATGGGGTTACAGAGAGAAGGATCAGGGGAGTGTAGAAAATCTGGGAGCTGTCAGGGGTGAGGATGGAGGGAGTGGGGTGGGGGTGACTGGCGATGGGAAGAGGAGCCAATAGAGGGAAGGAGTAGTAGGGTGCTAGCACAAAAACAGGGAATGGGGTGGCAATGTTCTGCTAAGGTAAAAAGCTACTTGGGACAGTCACAGTCGCTAAGTGCAGTAAAGTGAATGCTTGAAGTCTGATTAACATTCATAGAGCCTAACAATACAGTTCTCCTGTGCTACTGCATGTCAAAATACAGTATGTCGTTAAAAACGGAACTTTAAAAAATGTAATGAACACATTTTATGCTTTTTATAACAATATGTGCTTACTGTAGCAAAATCATGATATATCAACTTAAATGACACCAAGCTTTCATTTAAAAAAAAATAAGCTTGTAACTCCAGCGGTTCCAAAATTATCCCATTTTAAAGAAATTACTTTTTAAAAGCTCTTACTTTGAAATAGTTTCATTTCATAAAATGTTATTTTATCCAGGTACGTACAGTTAGAATATAAAATCCTATTTCCAACTGTAGACCTGCATTTGTACAAAATGTTGAACGTGGGAAAGCTGTATACACAAGAGACATTGCATACAGTACATGAAACCAGTTCAAATAAGTAATACATTGGTTAACGCAGGAAGTCTCAGGCTTTGCAATTACACAGATTAGTATGTTACAAAGTACCAAATGAAATTCATTGACTGAGTTTTCAGTTTGGATCTCTAATGGAATATGATACCAGTTTTCTGCTACAGAAGTCTGAAGAGCAGTATCACCATAGCTACACGTACATTTAGTATATGGGTGTGGTAAGCCTCTACTGTCAATTTGCCTAGAGGATACCAGGAGTTTTCACAATTCTGAAGTTTAAGAAATGTTTTCAGAGGAGCGCTCAGCATCATTTTTTAGGATCATAAAAATCCACATGGACTAGTTTAGATCTCTCTTAACATTGGGCAGGAGCCACCCCCGCTGCTCAAACATCAAGCAATGATGTGTACAATAATTACAATTTAACACAACTCTAGCTTTATCGTATAGTTTATCATCTTTCTGAAGGGCAGTCAGTGTGAACTTTCTGTATACAAGATTCTCATATTCAAGAATTGGGAGCAATAACTGTAGTGCTAGTTTATGCTTGGAGGAGTTAGGCAAGCAATGAGAAGCTCATGTAAGGGCCTCTAGTTTTTATGTTGGCTCGCACTTGCGTGCCAGCCAACATCTTGCAGTAGTATCCGATTTGGAGCTGCAGTCATTGTTGGGGGACTACAGGGCACCCATCAGTAGGTGCGTCCCTCATTCCCCAATCAGCCAGCAGCAGGTGCTGACATCATGCATCCCTAATGTGGCCACCAGATCTAGTGAAGCTGTCATGCAGCAGGACCACTACACGCCTCCCGACATGCACGCAACATGGCATCAGTGACTGCCGCCGCTTCCTGTCACAATGTCAATGGGGAGCCCACTCCCCATCGGCATAATAACTCCCCTTCCCATTGAAAATGTATGCCGAGGGGGTGCCCAATCCTCCTCGGCATCATGCACCTCCGAACAGTTTTTCTTTCGCGAGGGCTCAATCCCATCAGGCGTTTATCCCTTCCCCATTTATTTTGTCAACTGGGAGCCCACTTCCCGTTAGCATAATGTCCCCCCGCTTTTGTTGTGTGCCAAGGGGTGCCAAATCCCTTGGCTCGTGTCCCCTCAATATCTGCTGACGGGATGCCCAATCCCCCGTCAGCTACAGCATCCACCCCAAAACACTTAGGTGGCACGCTGGGAGCCCAGCCCAGTGTGCCAAATCCTCTGCAAAAGAAAAAACATCCCACAATTTACTTATTTATTTTTTTAAACCTGTAAAAAAGAAAACAGTCCCTCGCGGTCTCCCTGCCCCCTCCCACAACCCGCACCCACCCTCTGCGTACCCTGCCTCCCCACACTCCATACTTGCCTCCGGAGTCCTGTGCGATGATCTTCGGTGGGCCGGGAACACGTCTGCACTCTTCAAAGCTGACTGTGAACTGAGGAGATGCCAGTAAGCTGTACTATGGCATAAATAGGGTTTTTTCAACTTTGGTGCATATCTCAGCCATTTTTGGGAATTTTGGCACCAAATTTTCAACATGAGGTTACTGGGACCCCTCCTCATGAATTCAGGCACTGTCATGGCGTTATTCAGTCCTAAAAGGTGATTTTGAGGTCACTGCACGGAATCATCTTTTGGGACCGATTAACAAAACAACAGTACCACTGTTCATGGGGGGGGCTCTCAAAAAGCCTGTGTTGCAAATTTGGTGGGAAAAAAAATGGCTGTTTTACGAGTGTGCGTTGTGCAGTTTCCCCGCACGCTCATTCCTTCGTGAATTTGTAATATTTTCACTCCAGATTTTCAAAATTAGCATTTTTCCACACCTCGTTATGAACAGTACAGCTGTCATTTTACATATCGAGGCTGAAATGTGTTTCAGCGTCCGGCGCCAGAAATATGCATTGTCTTGAAATCAGTTTTCGGGACAGTTTGAGGAAATGACAGTGACACTGTTCATAAGCAGAAGTCCTAAAATGCCTATGTTGAAAATTTGGTACATAAATTCCATAAAATGACTGTGTTACAAGTGTGCATTGTGCAGTTTCCACGCACCCTTGTAACTTCACAAATTTGCAATATTTTCATTCCAGATTTTCAACACTGGCATTTTTCACACCTCCTTATGAACAGTACAGCTGTCATTTTTCACATCCTGCCCTAAATGTGTTTTCACACCTGTGGCGCACAATGGCGTGGTCACTGTGCAAAATCAACGTTTCAGACAAATTAACAAAATCACAGTGTCACTGTTCATGAGGTGAGGACGCAAAATGCCAATGTTAAACAAGTGGTTAAAAAAGTCCAAAAAATAATTGTGTTACAGTCGTGTATTGCACAGTTTCTATGCATGCTCATAACTTCACCAATTTTTCATATTTTCGCTCCAGATTTTCAATGTTGCCATTTTTTTACATCTCCTCATGAACAATACAGCTGTCATTTTCCACATACTGCCCAAAATGTGTTTTCATCCCTGTGACGCCAAATGGCATAGCCACTGTGCAAAATCACCTTTCAGTTAATGAACTGATAGTGCCACTTTTCATGAGGCAGGCTCACAAACAGCTCATGTTGAGTATTTGGAGTGAAAATACCAACACATGTGTACAGTGTTAGGGTTTCCATCTGGAGCATCCTACCCTGTAGAGACTGACAGGCATCAGGGGTGTGACTTGGGATCATCGGCTGTAATGCTCATGCCATTCCACCCCGACCCTGCAGCCGGTGACAGGCATCGTGGTGTGCCTTGCACTGTTCGGCCGCAAAGTTCACCCCATTCTCCTATACTGCACCCACCTCAGCATATTTCCTTATGGAAAGGGGTAAGTATAATGCCCAAAGACCCCAAAGCACACCACGACACTTGTCAGTGTCTACAGGGTAGGGTGAGGTACAATGGCATGAGCGTTATAGCTGACGACCCAAAGGCACACCCCAATGCCTGTCAGTCTCTACAGGGTGGGGTTGGGGTTGGCATCACTTCACTACTTCTCTGCCATTCCTATTATGCATCTCTAACTTCAACACTACCAATGCCAATGCCAGCGAGACAACATTCGGCATTGACAAATGCTTGTTTTATTTTGTTAACCATTGAGTTTACTGTATGTGGTCTATCTAAGTCAATCTATGGTCAACTATGACCCCTAGGTACAGTACATGTACCAGATCATGTTAACTGCTGGTTGTCCATATTTGAATTTCAGCAGTGGCTTAAGACATGCCTGTTAATTGTAGATATTGGACTGTTTCCAAGTTCATGAGTAACCCAGACCTGGTGAACCACTCTTCCATGGCCAAAAAGTTCACCTGTAGTGGCCTGATATTTTTTATGTCTACATGTAGTGGGAGTCAATTACTTTGTAATCAATTCACTTCATTCAGATTGTAATCCTTTTTGGTTTACACGAGTGGTGATCAACTACCTAGGCTTCGATTCTAGGTAATCAATTATCAGCTCCTTACATGTTTACAAGAAGGGTATAAATCAATGCACTCAGAAGAGAACGGGTTTATATGTAGGGTAATATTCAATTACAAGGTAATTAATTACCATGTAATGAATTTTAGCCTGCATGTACATGGGGTACAAGTTTACCATTCCAGCCCCGATCGCATCTATATGAAATTTAAAAATTGAAGTTCCTGAAACCAGTGCACTCAGCCAGTGCACTCTGATCGGTTCCAGGATCAATCCTTGTTGCTGTCATTTACATGAAGGCTCGAAATAAGTTACACAGCAATCAAATACTTTATAATCGATTCTGAACCTGCATGTAAATAGAGTAACAGAAGGATGAACAACCAGATTCAAGATCCTCAGTTGCTGTGTGTTTACATGTAATGGGAATTTGTCATCTTGTAATCAATTCAAACTGAATTGATTACAAGGTGACTGATTCCCATGGCATGTAAACACACAGCAACTGAGGATTTTGAATCTAGTTGCATTCCTTTTGCAGCAGTTTCAACAGCAGGTATAGCAGAATCGATTCACAAATCACGTTTACATGTGCAAAATAACTGGGATCAAAATAATCAATGCTTTTGAACCACTGCAGTTGAACCCGGTTCCGACTGAAACAGGAACCCAACTCAGAATGAGTTTACATGAGCTTCCAGTTGAGGAATGCAGCAAATTCCACTGAAACTGGAATTTGAAACCTGGTTCCAGTGTGCATGTAAACAAGGAAATTCAGTAAACCGCCATGTCTTATTGCTTTCATATACTACCTGTCACTCAGAATAAGCAGAACTCCTGCTGCCTATCATTAGAAATGTGAGGCAGTCATCATAGTGTCATCAAATTAATTTACAGTGTGGTAGTCAGAACACTGGCTAGGGAACCATAAGATTAGATTACTGGTTCAACCTCCTACAGCCAAATGCTCACTGTGTTACTTTCTTGGGTAAGTTATAATTCTATGATGATAACTGGAGTCCCCTTTTTCCCATATGGAAACTGTGGCGTAATTTGCTATAATAAAAGAGTGTTTATTATGACAAACACGCACACAGTTTCTCTTACTCTTCACTTGCCCGAGTTCCTCGCTTCCCAACCACTCCCCGCAGAAGGCTCTCCACTTTACTTCTCACCCAACCATGAAGGGAGACAAAACCGCCACTCAGCCTTGGCAGTAAGTAATGTAAAAAAAAATGAAGCTCAAGGACTGAACTCTACACTACCCACAAAATAAATAAAAACTTTTAAATACTAAAGGCTACTGCGGACCTCGCATATAACCCTAACAGGACTGGGCGACAGTGGAGAATACCGGACCACGTCAGACCTACGCTACTAGCGTAGAAGTTAAGATTCGTACTCCCTCAAAACTACCTTTCGGTTATTTTTGTATTAATTTATTTGAGTTGGGGGCATTGCCCCCCACACTCTCTTTTAAAAAAAAATAACAAGAGGGGTGGAGTAGGGCAAAGCCCCCAACTCAGATAAACTAAAACAAAAGCTGTATTCACAAATGCTTTATGCTACGCAAGTAGCGGTGGTCTGGTATTCTCCACTATCGCCCAGGACTGCGGCTGCACAGCAACTTTTTACTTTACACAATTATTGAGGCGTAAAAGGGGAAACCCAGCAATTATATAAAATAAAATATGGTGTGGTGTGTGTAAACTCGAAGTTTACACACCCTCAGGGTTAGATGCTTTAATAAACGCCTGAAGTTTCGCTCTCAGGGTTTATCTGGCATCTAACCCCTCGGGTGTATGTAAACGTCTTCTTACATACACCACCCCATACTTTATTCTATATAAGTCATAACCATCAATACTCCAGTCCACCCAGCAGTGGAAATGGGTAGAAGCAGGACCCCATGAGAAATATTGTTAAGATGTATCAGAGCTAGGCTACTGTAAATAAATAAATTGTAACAACAAAACAAAAGCAAGCAATAATACCCGACAGAAGTGGGCAGTACTTGGGCAATACCGGACTGCCCAGGGCATGAATGAGGCCAGACGCCACAGGAAGAGAGGGCCTTATAGCCCCTGAAAGGTCCGGTATTGCCCATATCACCCACCCTGGAGCGTATTAATGTGCTTAGAAAATGGGTTCCTGTAACATTTTCATATGGAATTTAATAAAAAAATTTAAGAAAATAAAAAAAATGCAAGAAAAATGAAATTTAAATCTTTTTATTGTAAAGTAGTTCCTCTGTTCTTGTGGTGTTCCATCTTTTATTGCCTCCCCCAGCTATTCTCTTCTTTTGCTCCAGGACTGTTTCTCCTCCGTTTCCTGTGGGTTTTTTTGGTATTGCAGTTTCAGGACACAGAGAAGCTGCTGTCTCAGTTCAGCTTTATTTTATTTATTTGGGTGCTGGACGGCAAAATGGATTTGTGAGCGGGCAGGCGCATGACCGTCTTACGTTGTACCAGGCAGTTGAAGAGGCATGACTGTGAGGAGAGATGGCATCGCTTTAAATTATAATTTTTTTTGGTTTAAGCCTTCAGCACAGATATTCTTTTTAATTTTGGGGCAGTAACTTGTCAGGAGACATCTCTTTTGCTGGTAGGTCGTTTCCTGGTTTGGCATGTTGGATGACGGGCGGCACAGTGGAATGTGTCTGAGTCGCAGGAGAGAGACCCAGAGTGGCAAGTAAAAAATAAACTTAAAACAGACAAAAAAAAACATTGTTATGTTGCTACAGTTGGAAGGGAGGGTGAGACAGTATTGAAGTGGGTGTTAGGACAATCTGCTGCAAGTAGGAAACATTTGAAGTAGCATTTTCTTCAGGAGGAAGCAGGCAGCCAGCTACAGTTGCGAGGGTCGGGCAGTAGAGGGTATAAAGAATTACATAGGACAAGAGTGAATTTTAAAAGAAAAAAAAATGGAAAAAAAGGTAGCTTGTTTGTTTTGGGCAGTTACTGATGTGGTGTCTGGGCTAATTTAATGCATCAGGCTGATTGTACTGTAACTGAATGAGCATTCAGGGCTGTCTCTCACGGTTAGACAAAATAATGGACATTTCAAATCAAAATGAGGGGTTTTGCCAATCAGGGGGCAAGGTGGGCACCAAGATTCTATTGATGGGTCAGGCTGGACTGGTACTTTTAATTCCCGGGCTCTGTTATCTGATAGATACCCACCTTGCCAGGGCTATCAGCCAATCAGAGCCCAGGATTTTCTTAGCCCATTTTTTTTAAGTCATCATATTGACTAAAGAATCAGAAGATCATGACAAAGGCATTGGTCTGGTTTTGTGCTTTTGCTTGTTCAGCAATACAGTATGGATTGCAGGACAAGTGCGTGTAAACACAGCTAGTGTGGGACACAGAGCCTACTGAAACTGAGAACTTCATCAGTCAAGAAGTCTTAAGAATTCTTCTCATCCTGACAACCTCAAGCCCAGACTCCTCTGCAAATATGCTAAAAAATTGGTCATTTTCAAACCACAGGGACCAAAACACTGACCATCTCTAGCCGGACCTTAAAAAAACAAAACATTGCCTGCCCACAACAGTTTTACCACACTGCTGTTTGCAAAATTGCATGCGTTTACTCCATTTGTAGTACAGCAATAACAGCGTGGGGTGGCTGTTACCTGCAGTTGTGAACTGTAAAAGCGATGGTTTCATCTGGAGAGTTACTCGGGTACAGCTGCCCCTGTCTACGAAGCATGGCGCGAAGGGCGATTTTCCAGAGAAGGTACAACCATCCTGGCAGCTCTTCTGAGCCATCGAACACGCAGCGGTCTCTCAGCAGGCGGTGTGAGCTCAACAGGGATCTGATTAGCAGGAAAAGTGCCAGGGAAATGCAGAGGAGGGCGGCCATGGACCCGCAGGGCAATGTGAACTCCATGTCGCGTTCGCCGAAATTAGTCGCTAACGTTTTTAGAAGGACGTGCACGAGAGATACCTGCTGGGCCTTCGTCGCCCAGCGCCGCGCTGCGGGCATAGCTGCCCAAGTACTGCTACAATCTTGGTGCACTGAGTAAACGGAAGTCCTGGTTTAAGGCCCGGTGGCGGGCGCGCACCTGGAATCCTGCATTGTATTATGGTAGCATACCGTCTCAACTATCCACGTTATGAGGATGTCCCTCAGATTGGCTACCAAAGCTCATAAAATGTAATTCTCTAACACTTCCACCTACTTCCCAGTATTGTACGTTCCACACTTAAATTTTTAAAAGTTTTCTGGGGCGGGGCTGTGCTCAGTCCGTGCCCAGTCGTGGGTTCCCTAACCATACCTCCTCAACTGTCCCTGTTTTTCAGACGACCTTGATTTTGGCCTCAAATGTTTCCTGTGTCCTCGTAAATTTGGTTTTTGTGACAGAACAGTGGGGATAAAAATCACAAAATAATGTTAAACATTAAAGTTATAGACTTGTTCTTCTTCAGAAAATACATCTTAACACACATCTCTTTAGTCTATCAGCTTTCTGAGTGAATAGTATCAATTTTTAAGATGTGTCCCTGATTTTGGGTCTTTGTCCCTGATTCTTTTAAGCCTTGTCCCTGATTCATGAGGTAATAGGTTGAGAGGTATGTCCCTAATGTTGTGCCACATGGAAAGGGTGCTCCCAGTACCCACACAGAGAAGGAGCAGTAAACTCATATGTTATAAATGAGGCTCCAATGGCAAAAAAGAAGCATGGATTGTGATTGGTCAGTCTGGGGCTAGACCCATGGTGTTATCCCAGCATAACACGAGGATTTGATCGAATGGTAGCAGCCTGTGCGGGACGTCCAGCGGTGAAAACATTAATGAGATTTTTTTTTTTTGCTTTGGAACAAACAACAGTGTAATTTAATACCCCATCAAGATACTGAACAGTTATACAAATATCGTAATTGGAATTTCTTTTAGTTGTTTATTTTCCCTGACGAGCGGGTGTTGTTTTAACCGTTGGTTAGAAGCGATGTCTCTTCCAGATACGCAAGAACGAAATGTCTTGTATAGCTACCGAAGGATTTACTGCTTCCTGATTGACTATTATCTCAAAGTACAACATTCATCAGAATATTTTGATATCTGTCTACTTAGACCAAATGGATCAACATACTTTAAATGCAGAAACAATCGACAACTTAATAGAAATGCAGGCTGAAATTAATCCTATGAAATATTCTTTACCTCTCTCTGATAGCGACAGTGGCTCAGACGAGCAGGGCAGTAGCACAGCTAAAAAGTTAGCTTCTTCCTCACCTCTAACAGTGATTCATTTTGATTGTCTGATGTTTGAAATTTTCAGTATGAAAATTACATTAAATGAAACGTATGTAGACTTGAGAGAGGTTAAGCAAGAAATATCAACACATGCTATTCGGATTAAAGATGCTGAGGCCAGAGTCAGCAGTTTAGAAGATAGCACAGTCAAGGAGCAGAAGGAAAGGGTTAGTGACAGTCGGAAACTTTTTAAGCTGGAGAATAAAATGGAAAATTTGGAGAATAGAAATAGGAGAAATAATATTAGAATTTTTGGACTGAAAGAGGGCCTAAAAGGTAGCGATACCATTGCATTTACCAACAAATTACTTCTTAATATCGCTGGCCCACCTGGTGACACTAAATCTTACATAATCAAAGGAGCTCATAGATCATTGAAGACAAAACCTAACCCTGGAGAGAGACCTAGATCCTTTGTGCTTAAATTTCTAAATTTTCAGCAAAAGTCACATGTACAAAGAATGATAAGACACAAAACCAGCTTAATTTATGAAGGCTGCAAAATCAAAATTTTTAATGATTTAGCACCTGAGACTATCCAGAAGCGGGATGCCTTTCTACCAATTAAAAAGAGGCTCAGAGAGGCAGGACTGAAATGCAGTTTATTCTTCCCCACTCTGTTAAAAATCCAGGCTCCAGAAGGGGTCAGAGAATACAATGGAATTGTTGCTGCCAAAACTGGGTTAAAGATTGACTTTCCCACCATTTTTAAAACCTTTGACTTTCAACATTAATTGCTACATAGAAATCACTTAGGTCCCATGAATAGTATTAATGCTTAGTTATGTTAATTAATCCTAATGGTTTGCTGTCAAAAGACAGATTACTTCATTGGCTCACTTTGGTTACCAAAAGACAAAGAGGAAAAAAGGGTAAACCTTACTGGGGCAGCTGAGTATATTCGATCTATTTTAATAAATAATTGAGAGGGGAGGAGAGGCATTCTGTATCTTATCTCGCCCTGTACCAGGCAATCACCCACTCTCTGCTTTAGTAACTTAGTTATTCTGTTAAATAGTTTGTCTCTGCTTGTTCAGTGGTTGTTGAGATAAGCCACAAAAGCGATATTTAGCAAGGCACGATATCTGGATGAATTGATGCTGGCTTTGCTCTGAATCAGCTGGGGTAACACAAATGGGAGAGCCCTCTGCGAATCCATTTAGGTATTCGTGAAGGAAGTAGAATACGGATTGGGCAGAAATAGTGGTTCTAACCCAGCCTCACCAGGGCTAAAACAATGTTCCGTGAGCGACTTGTGAGCAGGCTTTGGCATTGATTTAAATTACACTGAATACGCCATCTTTATCACGCTTATATCGGAACAATTTTTTCAGGTTTTTTGACAAACAATAACAAATACTGACTGGAATTCATTTTTTTATCCTCAGCCAAATTTGGGTCATGGTGGTTGCTGGTGGGGGCGAGGTGGGATGGAGACCGTATCTCTTTAAGCACTTATAAAGAAAAGGTTTTGACAGTGGAGCTACTCGGCAGCCGCATTTAATCTGCACAACAAAATGAGAAATTTGCCATTTTTGTTCTTACCCGTTAAAATTCCAAGCATTGAAGGATTCTCTAGTAGCTCATGAAGCCTTGTGCTTGTGACCCTCTCTGTGTATGTGCATGCATAGCGACCCCGAGACATCTTTGACCTCTCGCGCTTTCACTGCATGCTGGATCATCATGATGCTACATAGACGCTCTCTCGCTCAGCATGTTTTTGAGAGACTTTTCTTATTTTATTGTTCCTCTATTCACAATACATCATCCTCTTGGTATTTTAAATATTTTACAACTTTTCTTTCTACAGGGGGAGCCTAATGTGGACAAATAAAATGGCAAAGGTTGTGTTTGATCACGGAGGGTAAGAATATTATTTGCATGTACCCTGTTCTATTTTTGGCATGCAAAATAACTGTATAATTGTTTTTTTGCACACTTTTAATTACTTTATGACAAAATCTTTATTATCTGAATCTAATATGAGGTCTGTTTCAGAGTGCTATAGACTTAGTTAAATTGCATTGAACAAACTGTGTCTACAGTCGTACATTGATGCCACGCTAGGTATTGGATAGATACATAAATCTATATATTGCCATGTGTATATATTTGTTTACACATTTACAAAGGTCTAACATTGTTCAATTGTTGATGTACTTATTAAGATAACATTGTAAATCCAAGCATATCCCTTTTGGTATGTTTCATCTGCAGGTGAAAGTCCTTATTTGATTTAGTGTTTCACATAATGAGGGGTGGTGTTTTTTTTTTGCTGCTGTTTAAGGTTCAGTGTTGTGAACATCTGGGGGTGTGAGGGCCCATTTGACTCACTAAGCCTTTTGAGAATGTTATGGATGATGTTAATGTTGTTAATGATATCTCTGGAGCTTAAATTCCTACTCCTTGTCGATGTTATGCAAGGCACTGATACTCTATGGGATATTCATTCTAAAAGTACTTATCTTTTAAAACACCTTGTGCTTATGATTTTTGTTAGCAATACTGTTATATTTTATGTTTATATTATTTTAAATCTAAGCATTCAGTTTTTCCTTCTCTACTTAATGTTTCATCTTATCTTATTCAAGGGACATGTGGCGGTGGTAGCATTGCACATATTTAGCTTACACAATCTTGTGATGTCTATTTTACCAAATGTAATAATTTGTTATGGTAATATTGAACTTTATGGCTACACTGGATAAAATTAAATTTATCTCTTTGAATGTCAGGGGACTTAATCACAAAATTAAAAGATATTCAGTTCTAAGACATTTAAATAAACTAAGGGTGACACTCATTTTTTTACAAGAAACACATCGCAAGAAAGAACATTACCTTTTAATGAGGAGGGAATGGGTGGGACAAGTGTTTGGAGCAGGTGATTGTTCAAAGAAAGTGGGCGTGTTAATCATTTTTAAAAAGGGTGTTCTATTTGAGCCGAGTGTCATCATGGAGGATCCGGTGGGACATTTCCAGATACTCAATGGTAAAATGGGGAAGAGTATTATACTCTTATTAATGTTTATGGACCCACTTCACCGACACATGAGATTTTCAACACTATTCACTCAAAGGTGGAGGGCCTTTTAGACAGTACCATCCTATTGGCTGGTGACTCTAACAGCATACTTGTTCCTATATTAGACAGATCTACCTTTAGACCACATAGGGACAGGGCAGATAAAGATTTGGGAGATCTAACAGATAACCTACAGCTCATTGATGCATGGAGGATTTTGCATCCAAACATGGAAGAATTCATATTTTGCTCACAGTGCAATCAATCAGGCTCAAGGATAGACCAAATATGTGCCAAAAGATTTTCTAAATAGAGTTTTTCTAGTAACAATTGAAACTCAAGTCATTTCAGATCATTGTCCAGTATCAATATTATTTGAGACATCTAACAAAACATGTCGGACACGTAGATGGAAGTTCAATTATTTTCTACTAGATAACTCTCTCTTGCTGCAAAAGACAAGGGAAGCAGTAAAGGAGTTTGAGGAATTTAATAATCCACTTGACACCTCATGGGTTACTAATTGGGACTGTTTAAAGTGCTATTTAAGAGGTATTTTAATAAATGAAGCTTCAACGCTTAATAAGCTAAGCCTAAACAAACAAAAAGAAACTTTGACAAAAATAAAAAAAAATAGAAGAGAAACTACCAGACAATAAAGATGATATTACATGGAAAGAATGGTCACGATTAAAGATGGAATATAATGAGTCCATTAGAAGCAATATTTGCTATTAGGAAATCGAAAATCAATTATGTCAGTGCAGGGCCTAATGCTGCGAAAATATTAGCCATCAGATTACGACAAAATAGTGGCTCAACAAACATAGCAGCAGTTAGACGCAAGAGGGATGGACTTCTCATTTCAGGACATAAGCAGATCAATAAGGAATTTCAAGACTATTATGAGAAGCTCTATACAAAGGAAAATACTGACAAAAACACTACATTAAATTCTTTTTGTTCTGATGTTCTGATCTCATCTGTTCCAGAAATATACAAAGTTAGTCTTGGGGATTGCATAAGGGTTGAAGAAGTATTATCGGCCATTAAGCAAACAAAGAAAAATAAAGTGCCTGGTTGGGTATTCACAAAATTTCTACAGCGAATTTAGTGATGTACTTGCCCCGATATTGACAGAGGTTTTTAATGAGGCCTTTGAGACAGGTCACATATCCAGAAAAATGACTAAAGGACCTATTACACTCATTCATAAACAGGGAAAGGATCCTTTAGAGTGTGGAAATTATAGACCAATTTCATTAATTAATTCGGACATAAAAATCTTAGCAAAGATTATTTCTAACAGGTTAGAGTCAGTTATACACTTGCTCATAACCAGACAACAGGTTGGATTTATGAGAGGAAGATTATCTGCAGATAACATGAGGAAAATATTTCATGTGATATTGGCAGCTAACAAAAACACAACTCCCAGTGGTTTGCTTTCTTTGGACGCGGAGAAAGCTTTTGATCGAGTCTCCTGGGAACACATATTCAACATTCTAGTGTGTATGGTTTTCCTGAAAACTTCATTAAATGGGTGGGCTTCCTATACCAAAACTTCAGCTCTGCTGTGTTAACTAATGGAGTGATCTCACCTTACTTTGAGATATCAAGGGGAACAAGACAAGGATGCCCATTATCACCACTCCTATTTAATCTTACACTTGATCTTTTAGTAAGGAAATTCTTAGTAATAAAACAAATCCAAGGCATACAGGTAGGCCTAAAAGAACACTTAATTTCTGCATATGCAGATGATATTTTACTCATGGTTTCTAATCCGGTCCAATCCATACCAGCTATTTTGAAAACTATTGAATCATTTGGGGAACTTTCAGGGTACAGTCTGAATACTGACAAGACAAACTTCCTCCCTCTCAATAGTTTATGTCATAAGGAAATAATAACCTCTGAAGGACTCACTTGGGCAACTAATTATATAGATTACTTAGGTCTCAAGCTATATAGTACTATACACAAGACAGTAACTAAAAACTTAAATCTTATTAAGTCAAGGGTGACCGAAGATCTTGTTAAATGGAATAAATTGACTCCTCCTCCCCAGGCAACTATTGCCCCATCTCCCTACTCCCAATTCTGGCTAAAATACAGGAACGTCTTGTCCTGGCCCAACTCTCACCCCATCTGGATGCCTCCTCCTCCTTCTTCACTCCTTTCCAATCAGTCTTTCAGAAGTCTCATTCAACCATCACCTCTCTTCTACGAGTCACTGGCGACATACTCACCGGAATGGACAACAGACACATCACCTCTGCCATCTTTATAGACTTAGCCAAGGCTTTCAACACCATCTCCCACGCTCTGCTCCTCTCCAAACTAACTGAAGCCGGGCTCTCCAAACCAGCCACCACATGGTTCCACAACTACCTGGTGGGCAGACACCAGGCTGTTAAAGCCGACTTGCACACCTCTAACCCCCTGCCCGTTACCGCCGGCGTCCCCCAAGGTTCAATCTTGGGACCACTGCTCTTCTTCATATTCCTAAATTACCTCCCATCAGCATGTCACCACTCTTCCATTCAAATGCATGTGGATGACACAGTACTGTATGCCTCAGGGCCTACCACAAGCATAGTGGCAAATCTCCTGCAGGAGGATTTCAACGCCATCCAGGACTGGTTCCGGTCAAACCAGCTATTCCTAAACCGTAAAAATACCATGTCACTAACCATTGACTCACAGCAAAGACTCTCCCACCAAGTCCCCTGCCCCTCTTTCAAAACCCTGGGAGGGACCCTTCTGGAGCAATGCACCAGCTTCAGATACTTAGGCGTCTGGCTCAACCAGCACCTCGATTTTGCCACTCATATTGACTCCATAAACAAGAAGCTTCTTCCTATACTTGGCGCCCTATACAGGAACAAAAGCTGCCTCCCTTCTCCCACTAGGAACGCTATTGTCCAAATGATGATACTACCAGTTCTTGACTACAGTGATATAGTATACACTGTCGCTTCCTCCTCCGCCTTGGCCAGCCTTGACACCCTGTTCCACTCATTTTATTGATTTATCCTCGACTGCCCACAAACCACCCACCATTGCACCTTATATAGCTCCCTAGCCCTGCCTTCCCTCCAAGACCGTAGACTAAACCATAGTGCTAGGTTCACAACCAAATTTTGGTCCCTTTCCCTACCCCCCCTACCTGGCCTTTACTGTCTCCCAACAACCCCCCTGCTTACTCCCTCAGATGCACTGACCCCAGCCTCCTCCACATCCTCTTTATACGCACAACCAAAGGTCAGGCCGCTTTCAATTACTGAATCTCACAGATATGGAACGCCCCACCAGCTGCTATAAGACACTCACCAAATCCCAGCCATCGCAATCAACTACTCAGCACACACTTCTCCTCCAGCTGCTCTTGCTTTAGCTAATGACATACTATGTATTAAAACTGTGTACCTGAGCGCAGATGAATCATCTAAAATGTATCATGTATTCAATCATCCTACTGTCTGTATCTGTCTGCCTATCTGTAGCTATCTGCCAATTGTCTGTACAGCGGATGGCCATTTCACTGTTGTATCATCTCTGTAACTAGTGATTGTTCTATTGTCTTGGGTCTTGACCCCCAGGTCGTATCTGGAATCGAGCAGCACTGCTCATTATGCCTTCCTGGTAAAACTCATAAATAAATAAATAAAATTGCCTTTGGGCCTATGGGGGAGGTTAGAAACTATTAAAATGAATATACTGCCTCATTTATTATATGTCTTTATGATGATCCCATGTTGTTTAACCAAGAAATGGTTGGACTCTATTAATTCCATTGTAGCACAGTTTATTTGGTCACACAAAAGACATAGAATGTCATATACTAAGATGTGCAGATCCAAAGCTAATGGAGGTCTTCAGCCTCCTGATTTTTATATATACTATTTAGTTGCAAGAATGGCTTAACTAGTGAGATGGAATTACACTGAGTTAGCACAGATATACATCCCAGAATGGGTTGAGATTGAAGAATAGATGATAAAAAAACAAGGCCTATCTCTCTGTGTGTTAATATATGCTAAACCGCTAACGTCCTGTGAAAACAAGATTATTTTAGACTCTCTAAGACAATTGAAACAGATTAGTACTCTTCTAAAACTAGAATTAAGTCAAATTAGAACTCAACCTATTTGGGGGAATCCTAACACTACACAGAATGGAATCCCTCTTCTCAACGAAGTTTGGAAACAAAAATGAATTATCTCAGTTAAAGATATTCTAAATAATGACACTTTTTTACCATTTGAAGTCATGGCAAATACATTTGACTGTCCCCATTCAGATAGTATAGTGTATTTGTGTGTTATAAAAGCAATTCAGAATCAGATAGACTTATCTACACCTCTTGATAATAATACCAGAATATTCTCGGGCTGTCTTAAGAAACCCACCTCTATATCTTTTATTTATAGACTATTATTAGAACTAATTAGAGGTTCAGCCACAGAAACCATTACATGGTGGTCTAATACATTAAGAACTCCTACAGAAGATTAGGAGTGGGATAGGCTATGGACTCTCCCATTACAAGTATTTGGTTCAGTTGATTTAAGATTGATCCATTTTAAAACCATACATAACTTATATTACACTCCTTACCAATTATTCAAAATGAATATAACTAACACTCCTATTTGTCACAAATGTGAAGTAGAACAAGGTACACTAATGCACATGTTCTGGGATTGTCCCATGGTAAAGCCTATATGGTCATCAGTAATAAGTCTATTTGAAGGTTGTTCTTTGATTTCAGAACATATCCATGCACTTACTTGTATTCTAGGACATTTTGATAGAGATACTCACTGGTCATACGAGCAAAAACTAACTTTATTGCTATTAGGAGTTTCAGTGAGGCATGTTTTATTGAAACATTGGCTAGAAGTCACGGTTCCAACAATTCAAGAATGGAAAAATTCATTAATAGAAATTCTAAATACAGAAAAGATAGCACTATCTCTAAGAGGTCAATCAGTCAAATTTAACACGAAATGGTTTACTTTGTCTAATGTTTTGTTTGGGACAGTATGATTATATCCCCTTTTCTTTTATATCAACATAGATCTTAGATCTCCTGACATTTCAAATTACAAGAAAATATAATTCTAAGCGAGCTCAAAAAGGAAAGGAAAAAAAAAAACTCACCACATTTTCCTTCCTTTTAAATCTATTACTCTTTCTCATTACTTCTATTCTTATTCCCTTCTTTTTTTTCTTCTTTTCTTTTACCTTGTATTTATAGTTCCTAAGTGATACTTTATAGTGATTACATTACAAAATATGTATTATAACTTGCGGTTATCTATTCATGATGTTAGATATTTATAAATTATTTATTATACTTCATAATATTTATTTAGTAAATTATGTGTTTTTATAACTTATTTCAATGTACTTATTAATGTATGTTCTATTTCAATCTGTTCTACTTTTGGAGTTATGGTTTTTCAAAGGCTAATAAAAATATATTGACAAAAAAAAATCCCAGCATAACACCACAGGTCTAGTCCTAGTGCTATGAATCTCGATTGTTTGGAGCTAAGAAACAACAATATTTTTCCACACTAATAAAAACATTCTTTCAAATTATTTTTTTATTCTATATTGTAACCCTCCTACAAATGGGGGTTCCCAAAAAGTCTTTCTTGAGCTTGTCTACATGCTCACTGCCAGGCTGGTGTTTTGCATTTTAGTAGATTAAATGTATTGCCAGAGAGTGCCTGTATCGCCTCTGTGTACTGTCTCTTTAAGAGCTGCCTGGATTGCAGTCTTAATTAATCTAAAAGGGAGCTCTGTTAGAAGATGTGCTTGTTTGCTGATCATTTGTTAGAGTAGTAACATTGCAGTTTGTTCTAACTTTCCTTCTTTACAGCAAGGATTGTTCTGTTTACCTATACCAACTTGGCACGGGACTGTCAGAATGGGACAATCAGTACTGTTGGGACTCTAAAATGAAGCCTGCCTACAGGGGCTTGGTGGGGTCAAAACTTATAGGAATTGTAGTTTTTGCATTTTGGTGCCTAAAATAACCTGGAGGGGGGAGCCCTTGTTGTGAGCGACAGACAGATCAGCCAACCGAACCTTTTGGATCTTGGGGAAATTCCCAAGCTGCTTGCAACTAGTTTCAGTTCTGAGTTGGGAAGGGAAGAGATGACAGCTTGAATGATTCAAGCAGCAGCCCCGGCATAGATTCGCGTGGGAGAACTGTGGAAAGGCCTGAATTTTGGCCTGCATGCCTGCCTGCCTGCCTGCTGTCCCTGAGAGGGAACTTGTGCCTTTTTCGGACTGAATCCAAACTTGGAGAGTGAAGTAAGCTACTGAATTGTGACCAGGCTCCTACCTGAAGAAGACCGAAGATTTGCTGAATGCGATCGGCCTGTCTGGACCTCCAGCCACCTCTGAACTCCCGGATTGTGCAGAGACTCTGTAATTGTGACCAGAGAGCCTTTTGCCTGGTGCAGTGGAATTTCCTTACTTGTGAATGTGTTGTGTGCTTATAGTGGGTCGTGATTTGGTTCCCCACTGTGGTTTGAATTGTGTTCTGCTTGCTGAAAGCTGCATTAGAATTTCCTTACATGTAAATGTGCTGTGTGCTGCTAGTGGGTTGTGATTTGGTTCCCCACTGTGGTTTGAACTGTATTCTCCTTGCTGGAAGCTGCATCCAGCCCCACTGACTGAATCCAAAATCATCTCCATTGGGCCTGGGCCTTGCCACACTGGCCCAGCCCAACTACCCACTGCATGGAGAAAGCCATCAACGAGAGACCTGCCTGGGGATCAGCCTCCTGCTCAACACTTGAACAGGAATGACTCCTCGGTGATTCATGTGGGCCCTGCTTCTCCAGGCACTCCAGCTCAACAATCTGCAGTCTCAATTTCATCCTGTCTGTGTCCAGTATTGGGTATCATGAGTAAACATCAGGGTAGCTCCGTGCAAAAACAGCTAAATCTAAAGTGTTGTCATCTGATTGTCTGGTTGCTTTTTCTTTCACGAACTGAGCCCTCCAACTCCGGATTACAAATAGTGTGTGTTGTGCATGTTGCTTTCTTCCATCACAGGGCCCTAACCAGCTGCGACATTCCTGGCTAGCCCATCATCTCCCTACCTGGGTATCCAGAGGTGTGACTGTGTGGGAACTTAAAGCACATGCATAACTGTTTGATTAATATAGCCTTTAAGCCAATCAACCTAATTACGCCCCTTCCTTGTTCAAGCCCCCTGAGTAAATCAGATCTGACTTTTTCTGCATTTAACCTGACTGTGGTTCTGGTTTGGGCCAAGAGTACTGTACTGTTGCTGTTTGCTGGGCATAACCTTGTTTTAGAGGGGGTTCCCAGGGTCGAGCCAGAGGAACCAGCCCTGGTGATAAGTGCAAACAGTGTGGGTACTGGTATGGTGTACAAGGGGTACTGCAAAAGTGATTATCATATATTGCTCAGGCCACTAGAAGGGAAAGAGGGGGGTTACAGTGTCACGGAGGGCTGTGTCCAGGTTAGTTTGACCACTGCCAACCCTGTCCTCCGGGTGGTTGCAGAACCTAGGCCCCTTAATCTGCTACTAGCCAAGCAGGCAGGGGTAGTAGCTCATGGGATAGCGCCACCTAGGGGTTACAATATATAACAACAAGCCATTGTATAATAGGAATAATGCGCTCCAGGGTGTGTGTCGTGCTGGGATAATGTCACTCCTGGGGCATTGGACACACTCGGCCTGTGGCCTCGTGCCCAACTCCCCCAGGCGTGGTGTTATCCCAACACGACACACACCCTGTCATGCATTATTCCATTATTCACTTTCTTTATTTGTAACCACCACCAATGCAAAACTCTTTCATGAAATGAGCCAGGCAATGCTGGCGGTGGAGGACTAAAGGAATAATGCAGGACAGGGTGTGTGTCATGCTGGGATAACGCCATGCCGGGGGGCACGAGGCCGCAGGCTGAGCGTGTCCAACACCCCAGGCATGGTGTTATCCCAGGACAACACACAACCTGGAGTGCATTATTACTTTTTTTTTTATATTCTACTATTTTTGCCCCCTCACCTGTTGCCAGTATATCTGCCCTAGTCACGGCATCCTGATGCATCCACCTCCCACTAAGCCCTTCTTGCTCCCCTGGTTACCCCTGGCTTATCCCCAGGGGCCGGGGTCACAGCACTGTAGAGGGGACTGGTACGATGATACCGGTATCTGTTGGGAGAGTGTGGGTCCAGGAGGCTAATCGAAGCCCAGAGACAGGGCTTCATTTAGGCAGCAGGCGCAAGTATTTTGTCCCCTGTAAGCTGGGACGGTGACGCAATGACGCCAGCATCTGTCCCGCCCCAGAGTTATTTGACCATGTCAGTCCTAGGGTGATGACCCAGTTCGCCAGGTGTCGCCCTGTGCCGAGCATTACAGCCCCTTCCCCCGGAGAAAGAGAGCAGTCCGAGGGACGGCAGTCAATCCTTCTCCACCCGGCCCTCCGATGATCCAGAGCCGTTCCCGAACCTGGGTCACCGGTGTCACAAGCAGAAATCCCACCTCTGTGCTGGAGGGCCATCCCAACCTGGAGTGCATTATTCCTGTTATACAATGGCTTGCTGTTATATACAGAATAAAAAAAATGTTTTAAAGAATGTTTTTGTTAGTGCTATTTTTGTGTCTTAGAAGAAGATGCTAACAATGGAAATGCAAATAATGATCAGTCAAGAGGTTCACTGTGCTGAGACTAGAGTCCAGCCCCAGACTGAACAATCACACCAATCACAGTCCAAGATTCTTTCTTGCCATTGTATAATATGGGATCAGTGTTGACTAGGTTAGCTGGTATGGAAATTGTGATGTTACTGTTCTCAATTTGAGTTGGGGGTCTCTTCCTCCTTTTTTTCCCCATTGTAAAGTGGTGTGTGGTCCAAGGCCTCCCCGAATCAAACAGATTAAGAAAAAAATGGTAACCAAACCAGCTAAGCATAAACAGTGTAGCATACTACAGTATTAACCCTGGTCCGTAGTCCAGTGCCTCAATGTCTGCTATATAAGGCCCTGTTCACACTGCAGCCTGAACACAGCAGCAGAAAACATTTTTTAAAACAGATTAATTATCGTGCTGTAGTATCCGTGTTATAGCATCCGTACTGCTGCCAGCATGTTGTAAACCATTATTAAAAATGGTTTACAGCATCCGTAGTGGATTCCCTGCATGGGGAGGGCCTCAAACAACTGGTACAACAGCCCACAAGAGACAGGGCTATCCTGGATCTAGTACTGACTAATGGGGAAAGGATCACAGATCTCCAGGTAGAAAGTTACCTGAGGGCCAGTGACCATCACATGGTTCAATTTGGCCACTAGAACTAAATCATCCCATTCCAAGGCAAAAATATGGGACTTCAGAGGAGCTGACTTTGATAAGATGGCCAACAGAGTTAAGCTAGCCCTGGCAAGAAGAAATACAGGTGAGGGGGTACAGGCAAAGTGGGCAAGCATTAAGGATGCAATACCTGAAACAACATCCCATTGTGTTCGGGAGAAAAACATAGCAAAAGAAGGAGGAAACCACTTTGGTTCTCAAAAACAGTAGCAGAAAAGATCAGAGCCAAAAGGCTGGCCTTCAGGAAATATAAGGGAATGCAGTGGGACGAAGATAGAGAGGCATACTAAACTTCCCTAAGGGAAGCAGGGAAGGCAGTAAGGCAGGCAAAGGCTCAAACCGAGGAAACATTAGCATGAACAGTAAAAGAAGGGGACAAGACTTTCTATAGATATATTAATGAAAGGAACAAATCCAGAGGGGGCATTGCTAAGATCAAAGGGGATAAGGGGAAGTGTGTGGAGGAGGACCAAGGAAAAGCATCAATCCTAAATAGATACTTCTGCTCAGTATTTGCTGAGGAGAAGGTAGGGTAGGGCAGGGCCCACAGCTCAACACCATGGACATGGGGAGGGAGGTATGCACAAGCCCCTTCACAAAAGAAAGGGGCCTACACGAGCTCATTAAGCTCAGGGTGGACAAGGCACTAGGACCTGGTGGCATACATCCTAGGGTACTAAAGGAGCTAAGAGTGGAACTATCAGAGCAGTTTAGTGAGTGTCTGAGCACAAGAGAGGTCACAGAAGACTGGAGAAGGGCTCATGTGATCCTGCTTCACAAAAGTGGCAGCAGGGAGGAGGCAGGGAACTACAGACCGGTCAGTTTTTCCTCCATAGTGGGCAAGATTACGGAGGCACTCCTAAAGGAAAGGATAGTGCAACACCTGGAATCCATAGGAGCTCAGGATCCAAGACAGCATGGGTTTACAACAGCAAGGTCCTGTCAAACTAATCTCATAGATTTCTTTGACTGGATAACAAGAGTGGTGGACCAAGGGGGTGAAGCTGATGTCTCCTACCTTGACTTCAACAAAGCTTTTGATACTGTTCCACATAGAAGATTGATTAATAAGCTGGGTAGGCTCAGGGTGGGTCAGAGGTTGGCCAACTGGGTGGTAAACTAGTTGGCAGGCAGAAAATAGAGAGTGGTGGTAAATGGTATACAATCAGAAGAGATGCATGTCACAAGTGGGGTACATCAGGGATCAGTCCTAGGGCCAGTCCTCTTCAATATCTTCATCAGTGACATTGCAGATGGACTGGAGGGTAAGGTTTGTCTGTTTGCAGATGATACCAAGATCTGCAACAGAGTAGATGGTCCAGATGGGGTGGGCAGAATAAGAGATCTGGATAAACTGGCAAAATGGTTGGAAGAGTGACAACTGGGGTTTAACGCAAAGAAGTGCAAGATCATGCACATAGGGAAGAGAAACCCTGAAGCTTCCTATAGGTTGGGAGGGGAGTTGCTGGCAATCACAAGGGAAGAAAGAGACGTGGGCATCATCATCACAAATAACCTGAAATCATCCAAGCAGACCACTAAAGCAGTAGACAAGGGTAGAGGAGTGTTGGGGGTGTATTAGCAGGGATATCACAAGTCGTAAGAGGGAGTAAAAATTCCTCTTTACAAGACACTGGTTAGGCCCCATCTGGAGTACTGCATGCAGTACTGGAGGCTGCACCTGTACAAGGACATTAACAAATGGAAGCAGTCCAGAGAAGGACAACCAAAATGGTGCAGGGACTGCATCACGAAACATATGAAGACAGATTCATTGAGCTCAATATGTATACCCTAGAGCAAATGGTGGTGGGAGAGGTGATATGATCGAAACCTTCAAACACCTTAAGGGTATTAACAAGGTGAAAGAATCTAACATGTTTCAATATGAGAAAAATAGCAGTACAAGAGGACACAACATGAGATTAGAGGGAGGCTGATTAAGGAGTAATGTGAGAAAGTTATTTTTCACAGAAAGGGTGGTGGATGCATGGAATGGCCTACCTCAGGAAGTGGTGGATAGGAATACAGTGCAGGGCTTTAGACAGGCATGGGATAGGCATAAGGGAGCAATACAGATGAGTATGATCAGACAGGCCATTGACGGAGTAAAGGCCTATAGCACATTCATAAGGTAGAAAAAATGGGCAGACTGGATGGGCCTTGCGGTCCTTATCTGCTGTCAACTTCTATGTTTCTATGTAAGTACTGCCTCTGATTGAATTAACAATCAACTGGTTTACATGCAGGGATATCCGGTTTCATGAAGGGGAACCGTGCCTGGCTGTCTGCACTGCAAGTAAATCTGATTTAACTTCTGAAGTGTTTTTAAAACCATGTTTAAGCCTAGGTCTCATCAGGGTTTAAACACGGTTTTAAAAAACAGATTTCAAAGCATGTTAAGTGCTGCTCAGTGCGAACTCAAACCGTGCTAGGGCTTTCTAAAACAGTTTAAGCTCCTTAAACCATTTTAAACACACTAGTGTGAACAGGGTCTAAGAAGTGGTTGCTGACTATAGATCCACTAGCATCTTGCGCCCCAGATAGTCCTTAGCTGTGCATAAAAATCACTCTGCTGCACATTCTCTTCTTTGCCTCTAGCAGGTAAGAATGGGCCAGCACTATTTTTTCCTGCTGTTAGCAGCCGGACCTGTGATAGCGATCACTCAATTTTATCTCACTTTACGTTATTGTACACCCCTCTCCATCTTGGGGTAAACAGGTTGAATCACTCTTGGGAGGGGAGGTACAAACAGTAACTTGTACTTTACTTGACCTTCTGGGATTGGGATAACCCCCAGCGCCCCCCACAGATATTCAGGCACTCTCGGGGCCTTGGAGGACTGCAGAGAAAGGAGTTAGGAACACAGCAGACCCCTAAACAATAATTGAAGGTCCACACGTGGTGTAAAGCCTAAAGTTAGATCATTTTAATATCCAAGCAAATGAGCATAACACTTTCAAGAAATCACACATTTTTTTTACCAACTTTCTTTTGTTAAACATTCTAGAAGCAAGAACACTTGTTTGCCAAACAGAGAATGCATCTGCTGAAGATTACATAATGGGCACATCACAAGTCAGAGAGATTACATACAGTAAATACATTGGGTTGCATGAGTTCCACATCTGACAACTGCTGTTTGGAAAAGTCCATCTCTGTAGCAGTGGTATAGGCCACCATATCCGCTCTTGCCCGGTTTTGTGCCTGCTCATATCAAAAGTTAATTCCTAGGGTAATGACAAACACATATGCTAACCTCTCAATAAAAACAGACAGAGGTAAGAAACCATCATTATATAGAAATATAGAAATGTGACGGCAGAAAAGGACTGCCAGGCTCACCTAGTCTGCCCACTTGCCTAGCTTTCTGGTAGGACATGCCCTTCCCCACCCCACCCTCAGCAATTTTGAAGCCTTCTACTGTTGTTTCTCCAATCAACTCCTTGGGAAGCCTTTACCACTTATCCACCACCCTCTCTGTGAAATAGTACTTCCTAATGTTACCCTTGAACTGTCCCCCCTCAATCTGTAACCCATGCCCTCAGTCCTCCACTTCCCTTTCAGCTGGAGGATGCTTCCCACTGGCACCTGGTTAATACCTTTTAGGCACTTAAAGGTCTCAGTCATGTCCCCCATTTCCCTCCTCTGCTCCAGGGAGTACATGTTCAAATGCCCCAACCTTTCCTCATAGGACAGGTGGCTGAGCCCCTTTACCATCTTCGTAGCCCGCCTCTGAACTCACTCCAGCCTCCCCACATCCTTTTTGAGATATGGCCTCCAGAACTGGACCCCTTACTCCAAATGTGGCCTAACCAGATGGGTGTATGAGGGTACTATGACCTCCTTCTTCATGCTGGTAATCCCGCTTCTGATGCAGCCCAGCATTCTGCTGCCCCTAGCCACTGCTCCCTCACAGTGCTTTTCCACCTTCAGGTCCCTTGAAATAGTGATGTCTAAGTCTCTTTCCTGTACTGTTACTTCCAGGTCTCTGCCCCCCATTACATCCTTTTACTAGGTTTAGCTGGTGCACAGAAGCATACTTACCTCAAATCAATATATTCACCAATCTAAATTAACTTGTGTGGCTATGTGCTGATTCTGTACTATAGTGCACTTCTACATTTACTGTATTCTATAGTCCTGTTCAGAATGTGTTTTTACAACAGTTCTAGTGTGGGGGTACATTCTGTCCTCTCCTTGTAATCAAAGAAGAGGAGCCACCTAGAATTAAATTTCTTTTTTTTTTTACCCTTAGGAGAGCAGTTATCAATTCGTTGTCTTTTATTTGATCACATATGGCCAACACCTCCCCAATCTCTGGTGTGTTGTGTGTTAGACGCCTCCTTATAATAGCCTTTCATTGATGCTGCTGAAAGAATAACAAAACAAGTACTTTTTCTGTAAAGCTCCACATTGTCAATGGGTAATCATTATACCTGGGTATAGTAATGGACTTGGGAGTCGGAGGGCTGGTCAGGGGGAGAAGGATTGAGCGTCCCAGGGACTGCTCTCCTCCAGGGGGAGGGGGACGAGTGCAATGCGAACCTCTAGCAGATGCTGGAGGTACCGTAGCAGCTGGTGCCACACGGTATGTGGGCGGGACAGACGCGGGTGTCATTGCAAGTCCCCACCCCAGGGGAAAATCTTGCAAAAGATGTCGGCCCGCTGATGACAGCCTTCACCGCCACTCCCATTGCAGACCAAGGTCCACTGGGGGGGTCCTGCTCCCGCTCCCGTGGCCCCATCGTGGGGGGTAATCCAGTGCTATGAGACCATGTTCCCTGGGGGAGGGTGCCCGCACGGCGGACCCGCCCAGGGGGTAAGCCTGGGGTTGGGGGGGTGGTGAGCAGAGTAGGGAGACCGGAACCTTGGGTTACATGGGATTGGAGTCAATAAAAAAAAATACAACTGGGTATAGTGCACACTACCAGGGGAATGGCACAGCCCAAGCTTTAGCATGGTGGGCACCTGAGGATTTCTTGCACTATCGGCAGATTCCCAGTTGTGCTGTGCCATTCGAAGAGGACAGAGCTACTTCTCTTCTCTCAAGATTTCAAGATTCAAGGCTTCAAGATTTCTTTGGGGATGCACTTCTGCATAGCAGGTTTGAGCTCCCTGTTTTCAGGAGGGCACCACCCCTAAATTAAAATCATGCCTGTTAAGATGTGTTTTTCAAATTGAATAACCTGCATTCCCACTTCCCTGTGTGGATTGGGAGCCTTTTTTACTGCCTTAATAGGGAGTTTTAATGGTCTCTGTTTAAAAAAAAAAAAAATAATGATAAGTCAATGTACTCCAGGTAAATACAACTTTATTTTTTGGGAGTGTACTTCTCTGGGGGTCTCTCGGCTCTAGCATCGGTTCCTGTTTCCCACCCCCTCCTTAAGGTTCAGGTTTTGCGTTTTCTTACTGTTTTACAGTTTGTGGCCCAGATATTCAAAAGGGTTACGCTCTGGTGCGATATTCAAAAGGGGAAAGTGCGCGGCATAAATCCCGATGCTCCGGAGCACATCAGTAATGTATGCAGGCGCAGGTGGGGGCGTGCCATGCATACTCTGCACAGCCCGATATTCAGTCCGGGATGTGGAGCCATGCATGAGAACCCCTACCTGTGCCAGCACAAAGTTGCTTTCAAAAAAAGGAGCATGGGCTGCCACCCACAGGTGAGCTGCCGCATTGCAAGGTGCAACATGGCAGCTGCCACCCGTGGGTGGCCACCCCGACTCCGCTCGCACCTCCCGTGGTGGCGCCCCCATGCCTGATTGTGGGCATCAGTAGAAAAAGATTATTCCAAAATCCTGGTGGTCCAGTGGACCCCTCCCCACCCGCCCACTGATCCCCACTGCCTGCTCCCCGGTCAGCGATGGGCGGCAGCACCCACACCTGCGCCCCCTGCCCACCAACTGACACCATCGGTAGGGCTGTATGCTCATTGGTCCACAGCATGAGCCAATGGGCGTGCAGCCCATACCTTACTACACATTCAGATATGTGAATGGATCCCATTCACATATCTGGAATGTGTAGTATGATAGAGCTGCATGCCCATTGGTTCATGCTATGAATCAACAAGCTGCAACTACGGTGTCAGTCAATGAGCAACTGGGCAGCTGGCGGGTGGGGTGCTGCTACCGCCGCTGACTGGGGGGGAGCGGGGCGGTGGGGATCAGTGGGCAGGTGGGAAGGGGGGTCCACTGGACCACCAGGGATGATAGGTTTCCTTTAATTCTACTGCAGCCCGTGATCGGGCAGACAGGTCCACTGGACCACCAGGGATAATAGGAATTATCATTTATTTACTTAGCCCATGATCGGGCGGGCAGCGGTCCACTGGATCACCAGGGTTATTGGAGTTATCTTTTATTTACTTAACCCGCAATCGGGCGGGCAGGTCCACTGGACCACCAGGGTTATTGGAGTTATCTTTTATTTACTTAACCCGCGATCGGGCGGGCAGGTCCACTGGACCACCAGGGCTAATAGGATCTATATTTCATTTACTTAGCCAGCGATCAGGCGGGCAGCGGTCCACTGGACCACCAGGGATATTGGATTATTCTATTTTTTACTGCAGCCTGTGATCAGGCTGTGGGGCAAATTGCCGCACTGCAGGGGGTGTCGGTCCCTGACGGCTGCTGCCTGGCAGGGCGCCAGGCACAAGTCATCGGGATTGGTGAGAGCAAATGGGGCTATAATGACTTGCAACGACCCCATGTGCCCCTTGCATACATTATGGCCCCATTTGCATGTCAACTTTTGAATATCACAGTTGCTGTGCCTTGTGCAATGGAACTTGCGCTAGCGCATCCCCATGCTCCACTCTGGCCACTGGCACTGGCGCAGTGCTACTGCGCCATGTGCACTGCGGGTGGCCAGGGTGCGATATTCAACGATGCTCAGCCATGGTGCAGCTCCATTGAATATCGCCCAGTCCACGCCCCTGCACAGCCAAATTGAGTTGCACCTGGGCTTGCACCACAGCCTGGTGCAGTTTGAATATCTGGGCCACTGAGTGATTTTAGTATGTTTTAGTGCTTTTCTGTGAGATTTAAATCAATAAGATAATAGCTCTAATAGTTATTATTTTTTGAGAGCAATCAGAGGCAGGGGTCTGCCTCAAGCTTATGATGTAATTTAGAACTCTCGCAGCAGCATAAGCAACTTCAGAATGTTAAGTTATCTACAACTGCAGGCAGATTTCTGAGAGCAGTAGGTTGAGACAAACAAAATCTGAGTTTTTTTTCCTGTCACATTTTTCTGTTGTTGGTGATGATTCTTACAGGATTACATTTGCCTTACTGGTTTTAACTCAGCTAGCACGGGGTCTAATAATTATTACATGATTATGGTTTATACATTCGGTGAATCTGGGTTTGATTCCCACGACCTCCACTTGCGTGACATGTGACACTGTGAAGGTGTTTTTAAGTCAACGCTGTGGAAAATAATTTTTTAGCCCAGAAAAGATATTGGGCTAAGTATTACTGTTTACGTCACAATTATTTGGCACAGTTATCAATTTTTCTTGGCACCCTGGTTTATCGGAGACCATTAATTAATTAAAGGATAATGTAAGACCTTCAACAAGGGTGATGAGACCCTCCCCCATGGGTTCTTTTTGCCCTTATTGTGTTGCTCAACATCCCCCAGGTGGTTCTCCGGTCTGGGAAGGGGAGCACTTGGTTCTTCAAGGGAGTGGCAGCAGAACTGCAATATACTACCTTTGTGGCTCCAAAGTGATCTTGAGCCCTGATGTCCTACAGGGCATCCCTGCAGATACACCCGTCCCCAATAAGGCCCCTCAGGTTGGGGGGGGCCCGGACAGGCATGTCCAGGTGCAGCGCAGCAAGCTTAGGCTGCAATAACTGATGTACTGGCAGATCCCAACCCTTCCTTTCCGAAGGTCAGGATGATGATTAAGGGAGTCTTGGGGAAGTTCTTTAAATGAAAAGAAAATGGAAAAAAAAAAGACTGAATCAGGGATGTTCTTCCCCCCGATTCATAATAAGTCCTTGTCTTTTTGAATAAGTTGAGGCATATAGTCCTTTTCAGTTCAGGAGGTCAGTTTTCGGAGATGGCGGATGTTAGTCCATCTCCCTCTGCATTTTCTCTGGCTACTATGTGAATAAAAGTCTTGAGCAACACGGGGCAGGTGTGGAGGAGAAAAAAAAAGTCTTAAAAAAAAATTTGTATTTTCCCATCCATGCCATCGTTTTCCTTTAAGGAAAACGTCTCATGGGCAGGGGCTGCTCCACTAGAAGACAAGGTCATTTTGTATTTCTGAGAAGGCACTGCCCTGCCTATGGATGACTCTGGCCCTATCAGTTTTTCATGACTAAGGGGTGAACCCTACATATAGGAAGGGGTTTCGCCTCTATTAGCACACAACAGTGGTGCGTCTTGTGCGTATTTTATTGGCCAGAGTCATCAACATATGAGTCACTACCCTGGCCAGTTTTGTTCCGCCTTTTTCCCCAAAGGGCAAGCTTTTTTTTTTTTTTTTGCAATTGATGGCCATGGTTCCTCCTTCCAGGTGATTATTTACTGGAGATTCTCAAGCTAGACCGCTCAGCCTTTTTCATCGTTTTCGACCATAAGGGCCATGTGGCTTGTCACGGGTCTGGTTAGGGTTCATAGCTAACCTGCTGATCATCCCCCTTGAGGGAGGCTTATGGTCTGATTCTGCCCTGGAGGCTATTTAAAGAGTGCCAATTACCATAACCCAGTAGGGTCATGGTAACAGCTGGCACAGACAGTTCAAAGGGGAGTTCCTTTCTCTTGGAAATTGTCTCCTGGAAATGGAGGAACCCACTCCGGTAACCAGGTTACAGTATCAGAGGAGCACTGGCCAGACACAGTGCAGGAGGGCCTGGCACCTCAAGGCATGGTGCCTCATTGATAGATTAGAGGAGTCTGTTCTCAGACGGGCCAGAATAATGTCGGATGCCTTATTAGGGGTCACTTCTCCGCCCCAGGTTTTTAAGGGCAGTGGAAAGACCAGCTGTCCTTAGAGCTCCTGTGCTCTCTTTGGGCTAGTGTACAGATCTCGCTATTCAATGACCTCTGGGGTCCTGTTAGTTTATGGGCCCCAAAAGTCTGGGAGTTGTTAGATTTCTTAATTCAAGAGCCTGTACCTTTTTTTGTGCTCCACAGTCCTCTGGACGGAGCCCTGGAGATCAATCACTGGGCTGCTTAGGGAAAGGGGTTCTTTCTGAAGCCGCAGTACATCTGGCTGATGCCTGCAGTCACTCTCCCTGCATCAGTCCTAAACAGAGTATTTCAGGTTTTGTTGCTGTACCAATCCTCTGACATAGAGGTTTCGCCCGAATATCAGTTTCTCTGAGTCCTTTGAGGGTGTTGGTAGTCCTGGTGGCTTAGATTCTGATTGAACAACCTGCTTTTTCATGCAGAAGGTCAGCAGGCAGCATTCTGGATATGCCAGAGTCAGATGGCTAAAGGTGAACCGGAAGCAGAGCTCTTCTGAGCCATCTCAGACCTTGGATGCTTGGTGGAATTTTTTAGGCCCAAGGTCAGAAAAGGTTTTTGCAGCTATTTTTTTCAGGTGGTGACTTTTGTCAGTGGCCCGCTGGCTCACTGATGTCAGGCCTCAGGATAGGCACCAATAGCTTTAATCCCGTGAGCCCACTTCTAGATGTGGCCTATTTAATGGGGTTATTGTAGGCTTGGGATGCCTCTGTGGTTTATCAGCCAGTTTTTTTCCTTTTTACCCCTTAACTTCCTCACTCCCTGAAATAGTGAGTGGATGTGCAAGATCTGAACAAGTTTCACTAGATCATCTCACAACAAATGTCAGCCTAGCTGGATGGGAGACAGATCGGAGCCTTTTTCCCACTCAGTGATGCTGACCAGCCTACAAAGGTCATCTCCACATTACTGTTCAGGAGATGGAGATAGCCCGCCTGGCTCCTTTTTAGCATGCTTTCGTGATGCTGCACATGGCAGGCACTCGTACATAACCTTTAAGGCACGTGAGACATTTCGAGAGGCAGCGAGACTGTCGTTGTCAGTTCCCTGGCAGGGGTGTGTAACCTTCGGGTGGACTGCTTAAGTCGCAGTCTGTTCATGCCGTGCAGTGGAAGTTGGACCAGAGATGTTTTCAGACCCCTGTTAAACCAGTTTGGTTGACCTCAGATCAATCTGTTCCTCCAGCTGCAGGGCTCGGATCCGAGAAGGCTCTTTAGTCTCATAGGTGACCACAGATGTGGGCAGTGGTCAAGAATGGGCCTTCAGCAGAGCGTTTTTCCCTCTATCAATACCTTTTCTCAAAAGATACTGAGATAATGGTCAATGGAAACGAGGATGCTCTGGAGGGAACTGCTCCTTGTTATCTGCTGAGCGGCTGAGTAGACTGTAGTTCTCGGACTTAGAGGATCATGTTCAGCAAGCACTCTTATGCTTTCTGGTCCGCAGAGACATGCTCATGGTCTCTCTCTCTCTCTCAACCCAGAAAAAGTCCAGGAATCCTAGATCTCACGCCTTAGCTCCTGAGTGGAGGAGGCCATCAAAAATAAAGAGACCACTTGACTCCTTGATGGCTGCCAGAAATCCTCTGTGCCTGCAGCCTATACTCTGATAGGGGCCACCTCTCTCTTTCCCTTGAAAGGTTTTTTCTTCAATGGCTCCTATTCTGAAATTTTTTGGTTTTCTCTAAGAAGATGGAGAGGTTGCCTTGAGTTTATTGAGAGGCCGGGTTCTGCTATTGCAGTCCTGCGGGGTTTTGACTTAGGAACTCATAAGCATGTGTTTGTAGGACATGTCTACAGTCGGATCTGGCTTGCTGTGGGATCTCAGTGTTCTGAGTGTGTCTTACAAGGAGTTTTCCGAACCACTCCCATCCACTTTGCTGGATGTGTTGTTTTTTTCAAGTTTCCTGTTAAGGAGCAATAAGGAGTTCTCCAGACCACTCTCATCCACTTCACTGGATGTGTTGTTTTTCTGACTTTCTGTTAAGAAGCCATACCTTGTTAGGTATAAGGACAGGTGGTATTCAGAATGGTCTTCGTCCCTCAGGTGCATATCACCTTCCAGGAGTCCAGGACATAGATTTATGTCTGACCGTCCACAACCTCCTCAGTTTAAGGGAAGGAATTTTACATGTTTTAAATTATCTTGCACCATTACGATATACCTTAAATGTATGTCTGAATTTCATAAGTCAGATAGTCTATTTGTGCATTTTGGGTCAGCCAAACAAAGACAAAAGGCCCCTAAACCCACCCTAGCTAGGTGAGTGGGGGTCTGTGTTGCTAGGCCTATGCAGCGAAAAAGAAGAGGCCTCTGGCTCTTATCAAGGCTCTCTCCAACAGGGTGATGGCAACTTCTGGGGTGGTGAGTGGTGAAGTTACAGTTTCAGAACTATGCAAGAAAACTACATGGTCCTCAGTCCAAACAGTCAGGAAACATTATAAATTGGATGTTCAGAGATCTGCTGAGGCTGCTTTTGGTCGCAGAGTGTCGCAGGCAGCAGTTTGCAATAATTCTGAAGAATCTAGCATACGGATAACATTCTTCCCCCTTCCATTTTTGTTTTGTCTGGATACTGCTTCTTAGAATCCAGTTGTAATGATTACCCATTGACAATGTGGAGCGCTACAAAGAAAAGAAATTAACTTCATGCTTACCATAATTTCCCTTTCTGTTAGCTCCAACATTGTCAATGGGACCCGCCCAGGAGCCTGGCTCCTGAGGGAGAATCTAATCCTGCATGCTAAGAGAGAGGTCTGTTTTTTAGTAAAATCCCCTACGTAGCTCTCTCTCTCTCTCTCTATCTTGCTGCATTGCACTCTGATATGTATATGTATATGCTGATTTATTAATTTTCTGTGCCCACAGGTTAACAGGTTTTGTTGGTTAATTGAGGTGTGTTTCCTGTTGCAGTTTAGTTCTCTGCCTTAAAAAAAAAAAAAGATGACAAGAGCACATGTCTCATTGTACATTAGCTTCAGTTCACAGATGGTGATGTTGGTGACACGTAGCACCTGGACAGTGCCTTAAGGTGGCATGCTCTCTCACCAAAAACAGCCGGAGTACTTCAGGCATCCTTTGTGGGTCCATGTAATGTATTCCTTCCCTGAAGGCTGGATAGGAAGGTAAGACATTTTTTTATTATGGTAAATACGTGGTTATATTTTTATTGTGTTTTCTGTGTTGTTCTCATGGCACTGTGTAGTAAGTAATAACTGGGGATCTGCTGATAGTGCAAGGAATCCTCAGGTGCCCAACATTCTAAAGCTTGGGTTATGCCATTCCCTTGGTAGGGGGTGCACTATACCCAGTTGTAATGATTACCCATTGACAATGCTGGAGCTCACAGAAAAGGAAACTGTGGTAAGTATGAAGTTAATTTCTTTTTTGTCTCCCCGTGCACCCCTTTGTGGGGGAGCCCCAGCACCAAATGCTGGAATTCCATTGGATGGGGGCAGTCCCAGCATCTCTCGCACCAGTTCCCGGGTAGTGACCCAAAACTCATACAGCTTGAGGCAGCCACAGTAGATATGGTATGGAGATCCCCCCTCACCACATTGTCTCCAACATTGATCAGTGTTAGCTTGTGAGAAGTGAACTGAAATCGTGGGAGTTAGGAAGAATCGGGCAGCTAATTTCGACTTAAATTCCCCCACAAACAGGATGCTGTAATTTTATGTATGTTAGCCCATATGCAGTCCAGTTGTTTAGTGGGAGTCTGAAAATGGCTCTCCTTGTATTGGCGTAACTGCTGTTGAGCCCACATCTTGCATCATGGCATGCTGAAGCAGAGAGATTTGGTGTGGTTTGGGGCCTGCCTGTGCCACCTCCCATACACATTGAAATACTGAACCTTGGTGGGAGGTCCTGCATGCTTATTTGTGTTCTGTGTTCATAAAGGCCTGCAGTTACATGAACCTGAACAAATCTGATCTGCATATCTGAAATTCCCCCTGCAGGGTGAGGAAATCTTTAAACACCGAACCATCCCAAAGTTGAAATACCACATTGTAAGCCTCTCTGTCCCTGGCTCTATAAGTAACATCTAATGTGGCAGGCAAAAAAAAATGGACTGTATGCCATGGGAATAAAACACCAGGTTAATGCTGGGTGGGTTTAATTTGCTGCCAAACCTTCAGTGCTGTTTTAAGCCAGGGGTTACTCACTTGGCTTAGTTGATTGATAAGTCCATGGTAAGTGTTTAAGAGGAATGTGTCTGTCAGCCACATTTTCCATTTCCACCCAGCCTGTTTCTTCATTTTGTCATAGGACCTCAAAGGGGGTGCACTGCAAAGTAACGTCTTTTAAAATCTGGTACTTCCAGTCATCCTCCTTCCATGTGTCTGTTAAGGAGTTCCCACTTAATGCTTGTTTTTCTTGCCATTCCAAATTAGTCTGCAAAGGGCATTGTGAAGTTCTTTCCACTCCTTGTTAACTAAGTCGATAGTGTAGCAAATAAAAACAAGAGTGTTGGCAGAATATTCATTTTAACAACCTCAGTGTGGTTTGAAAATGGGAAGGAAATCTCCTGCCATATGTTCACATCTGTATATACAGTCTGCATTAGTAGTACGAAGCAGCAGTATGGAGGCCCGCCAAGTAATCTCTGGCACCTTGCTAGAGTAAGTACAGATGGGGGGCCCTGTTTTCTTCTAAGTAATCTCACCCACGAGTGAGTGCCGTCTGAGAGTTGTTAGGTTCTTCGTGGGTGGGCCAGTTCTGGCAGATGGGACCTGGGGCACGGTCCGGAGGTGGCAGCCTGGACTGTTGAGGGAAAAGAGGTGGCAGCTGATCCCTTTTCTCCTAGCCGGTGGCCACTACAGTGTTGGTGGGCTCTCAGGGGGTGCAGCCTGTTGGAGGCAGGAAAGGATCCATGTGGAGAATGGTTTGTTGGGACCCCGGAAGGGTGGCAGGCCATCAGGGTGCTCTGTGTGGTGCAGCTAGCAGCCCCTTGGGTGAGGCAATCCAGAAATTGGAATCGCTGTATGAGAGTAAAGTGCCTGTGGTTTCCAGAAGGTCCAGGGCTATGCAGAAATCCCTTGGGGAGGCCATACCAGGTGCGGGTATCAACGATTGGGTATCCGAAAGATCTTTGGTGGTTCATTTCATGCTATAGGAACACCTTTGGAAGTTAATACCTCTCAGTAAGAAAAATAGCTCTTGTGTTGTAAAAGCAGCTCCCCCCTCCGTGTTTTAAAGTAACCACCGGTCTTTAGCATGGCAAAGTAAGAATTGAGATTGGGACAGTAGAAACGTCTCATGCTGTCACAATTGCCACCTCAATATAAGGATTTCTGAGACTAAGAAAGAGAGGGGAAGTAAGCAAGTGCCGGTGTTGAGAAAGAATGTGAAGAGAAGGGACATGAATTAAAAGTCTACAAGTTTCCCTAACGCAAAGTGTGGCCTGTTTCAGCCCATCATCTAGTGCTGCTGTCAGAAATGTAACCTTTTCAACTTGGAATGTCTGCAAAGCCATAAATCAATCTTTTGGAAAAAGAGATTGTTGCAGAAGTGATTGTCAGGTTCCTACCTGTGAAATGCCCCCATCGTATTTATTACCCCCAGGCTCCATGGCGTGGTTCATTAAGTTCTCGTTTTATATTAAATCAGTCTTTGCACCTTTGATTATAGAGTGGACATTGCATTTAATTGAACTAAACTATGCATGTTGTGCTTGTTTAACAAACATTGTCCCCTGCAGTCAGCCCACTGAAGCGAAGAGATGTACCTGCTCCCCTGCCATGCGAAGCAATCTCATAACAATAGAAGAACCAGGTAATAAGCACATTTTATTTTTTCTGTAATGTGTTTTTGTGGTTCTACAGTAGCCCCCCCCCCCACTAAGTTACCATCTGGATACGCCTAGACACTGGGAGGGGGGGCTTAAACAGTGTATCCCGTTTCACCGGTATTTGGATTGCCAGATATCATACCCAAGACTTCACCTATTTGTATGGGATGCTGTTTCTGACCCTAGCCAGGAGTATTCCATTTACCAGGAGTGCCTCCCATCTTTGAAGCCTGACATATGTCTGTACGAGAAGTTCAAAATAAGGTGGATTTGAGTGCATAGGGTTTCTCATATACACCAAAGTATTGTCCGCATATAGAGATACACAGTGTTCTTAACACACTACTTTGATATCCAAGATATTTGGGCTTTTACATAGGGTGACCTGCAGGAGTTCAATCCTAAGTGCAAAAAGCAGGAGTGATAGGGAACACCTCTAGTGGGTTACCCTCTAGATGAGGAAGAAGTCTGACAGTGTACCATTCACTTGGATCCTGCTGGTTGGGTTGGCATACAGTTGGGTGAGCTGGTCTATGAAGTATCAATGAGCTCCCTGCTTCTCAGAGCCTCCATAAGAAAGGGCCAGTTAAGGTGATTAAAGACCTTCTTGGCATTGATAAAAAATGCCATTTGGTGTACTTCACATTCCTTGGCCCTGCTAAAAAAAATTCCAGACGTGCCTGATGTTGTTTATGACAAATCTCCGGGGCTCCATGTCATTTCAGTTATGCAAATTCGCCAAATGGCTATTACAGCGAATCAATTTTAGCGACTGTAAATTTAGCAATGCTTTTTTCTTAGCGAGTATATTTTTCAGAGAATTTCAGCAAACTCAGCGACCGCATTTACAAATGCATTGCTGAAATGATATGGAGCCCTGTTAAGCCCTGCGGAACCTGTCTTTCTGCCTGCTGCCATTGATGTTCACCTCCAGCCTTAAGGACTTGAACTACCTCAGGTGCCAGAGCAGGAACAGCACAGGAGAGCAGTAGGATTTATTTGACCCTCTGATAGCAAAAGCCCCCGCACACCAACAAAGGCATTCCCCTCTGGCTTCGCTAATTGATCCTAGTGATGGGGGGGGGCTGCACCCCCAGACCCACCCCCCCATCTATTGGATTTTAACACCACGGTGTACTTGGATGCAGGGGGTAAGTAGCTGATCTTTATTTGCTCTGTTTTGCTGTCCCTGTACTTTATGAATGCTATATTTACTTATTTGCTATTAAATGCCACTCGCTGTTATTGTACACTGAATTGTATTCGTCATAATTTCATTGCTGTATTTGCATCGCTGTAATGATGTGTTACCAATCTCTGGGATATGAACCCTGTTCAATCAAAGTGGAATTGTTTCTACATCACTTTACTACTTCCCCAGTCCATTTGCAAAGTCCAAATTCATAGTCCCATTCCAATTTATTATTTCTATTGAGGAGGTACATCTTGGGTCTCTAAATATCTGGTCCTCTTAGAAGTCCCCTTATAGCAATTCAGAATTAATTCTGGGGCTGCAAGCCCCCAAGTAGGGTACAACTCTGGAATCTGTATGATGATGCAATGCTGAGGTGTAGCTTTGTCCTCCCAAAACAGGTTTCCCTTTATATGTTGTTGTACTTGTGACTGTCCATAGTAGCTGAGCTATCACTCTCCTGTGGATTTCTAACAAATATTCATTCTGACCTACAGAGGGTCTACTGAAGGGACAGATTTACTCTTCACTGTGTCCCAGAAACTTCCACTCTGGCAGGCATCATGACACAGCATGGGGCATTCAGCTCCGTAGAAGTGTCCAGGGACTCCAACAATCCATCCATCCCCTAGACCAGTTACCCTTTGCCGACTGACTGCCACATATGCGCTTGTGACTGTCAGTTACAAGACCTTAGATCTTCAAATGCTCCATCGCTTAATACTTCACAGACCTGAAGGGCTGAAATGAGTGGGGATTGCCCCACAATTTAAAATCTGCAAGAAGAGGTCGTCACCCCTAGGGTCTCAGTTGCCACAGTTATGGCCGCTGCCCCTCTCCCAGGCATTGATCACCAGGGTGCAGAAGGTCCTGTACCAAATTAATTACACAGTTCCAGCTAAGTCCTTGCTTTTGGGGATCCTTATGGATTGTCACACAATTTAAATGGGTTAGGGGAGGCAGTAATCTACCCCCCGCCGGGATTCCCATTGCAACATGTACTGCCTGCCACCCTCTTCCCCAATCACTGACCCGATAGTCAGAGAGGGTCCCAAGACCGGCTTTCTCACACAGGGCAGTACATATTCCTCCCCTGCCTGGATGCAGGGAGGAAGGGCACTGCTGGGTGCTTAACTCGGTCATTCATTTCTGGAAGAAATACAGTTAACCACAGAATTGACAGTTTGGTCTTCAACCCTCTCTTCCTCTCTTTGAAGCAAAGTTCTCTCTCCGCCTCATTTTCTTGTTCACTGGGGTTTACAACTGCTGGGGTTCTCTGGCAATGGCAGCTGCCATGATTCCCAGTGGATTTTGTAGTCACACTCTTCAGAATCAGGAACTCAGGAGGGAGCTCTGGCACAACATGTCAGGCATGCAGCTCCCTCCAGACTGACGCAACCTGCTGCTGACCTCCAGCTACAGCTACTTGGTTCCTCTTCTTTGGAACTCTGGAGCAGACCAGCTGACCCATCCTCCCAGAGATCCAGAGGTTAACTGTTTGAAGTCTCGTAGACCTATATAAGGAGCCAGAGCTCCTTATAGAGGTTACAGATACATACTGAATTTCTGACTTTCTTTAAACGTTTATTTGAGGTTCCAGTAATATCTCCAGTATCTGTGACTGTGGTCTATTGGAAGTTCTTTTCTGAATTGAGGTTTGCTAGTTGCAGGGTGAAAAGATGTGTTGGACACTGGTAACATCGCTACTCCAGCCAGTGGGATGCTAACGAGAACCGGCTCTATCAGGGCAGTGAGGTACTGTATCTCTTTATGAGCAGTAAACAGAAATCTACACTCTGTTAAATATCCTTTATAACTTTATTTCAGATTTATTTATCTTAGATACACCCACTCAGAAACAGCAAGCTTGTGCAAAGTGCAGTCACCTTCTTCCTAGTTGGATATGAAGTCACTCGATTTCCTGCCTTTCTGTGTTGGAGACATGTTGTAAAAAAATCTGGCTCCCCCTGGCAGCTGGAAGTTAACTATGACATTCTTCTTTGCTATGAGCGGCAGTGGGCCACGCTTCTTTCTTGAAACAGCCCGCCCCTGCAGCAGGCGCCTTTCTGTCCAGATGCTGAGACTGACCGCACTGTACTCCTCCACCACACACACACACACACACACACACACACACACACACACACAGTCGAGAAATCTGTATCTGTCTTAGAGGGGTTTAACACTAGCCTTTGCTACCTTTCATGCTGAGTTCTAGTCTCCACAGGTGCAAATTAAATCATTTATGCACTGTCCCTCTCTCGGACGTTTATTTAAAAAAGTTTCTTTTAACCGACATACTTTGTTGGGGTTTATCTGACACCCAGCCCAGTTTCACTCCCATACATAAGGACAGGTCTCTAAAAATTAATTTATAAATATTCAAAGAACCCAACTGTTTTCTTCTCGGCTTACTTAAACTGTGATCAGGTCACTAAGCTGCCACATAACCTGACCATGAGTGCCTTACATAGATTACATTTTTATTTATTTATTTATTTATTTATTGTTCTAGGAATTAATACCTTTGAGTCAAAGGCTCTTTTACAAAGGTTCCACGTCAATTGAGTACAAAACAAGTGTAGTTACAAAGAAAGGCAAATAAGTTAAGTATTGACACAAGCGTCCAGAAATGACACATTACCTTAAAATTGGCAAAATTAGTACAGGACAAGGAAACAAAATACTTTTCTTAAACAAAACAAAAATAGATTATGGGGAAAAAGTCTCAAAGAAAATGTACTAGTTGAGAGAGCAGGAGGAGGGAAGGGAAGCAGTCAGTAGTGAGAGAGAGCCTCACATATGCCTTTGTCAAGATAATGTAGTGAGGAAAGAGGAAGGAAGAAAGAAAATAAAAGAGAAAGAAGTAATTTAATCAAGGCAGTCACAGGAGCTGGAGGCAGCGAGGTGAGAGTGGAGCTGAGATTTGAAAACTCCTAGTGGTGTAGAGGGTGAGATGAGGGTATTTATGACATTTAGCCAGCTAGGTGCACGGTAAGCAAATGATCGTTGGCCCTGAGTAGTCCGGCGTCGGGGAACCTGGAGAGGTTGATGATTTGATCCTCTGGTGAGACGGATGCAAGGATTAGGGCATAGCAGGTCTTGGATACATGGAGGGGTAAGGCCCATGGTTGTTTTTTTAGCCATCAGGCAGGTAAGATACTTTAAGTGGTTTGAGAGTTGCAGCCAACCAGTTTCAGTGTAGAGCTCACATGTGTGAGTGCATCTATGAGCGCCAGTGAGCAGTCTACAGGCCTTGTTGAGGGAGGTTGTTATGCGCTTAAGAGAGGTGGTTGAGGCAGCCCCATATATAATTAGGCCATAGTCAATGATTGAGATGACAGAGCTTTGAATAGCAATCCTTAGTGCAGGTTGGGTAAGGAACTGCCGGTTCCGGAACAAGATACCAATTCGCTGGTTTGCCACTTTTGCTGTCTTGTCAATGTGGGTGGCAAAGGTTAGGCCTTGGTCAAAGGTGATTCCAAGATATTTAAAGGTAGTCACTTGTTCTAGAGTACTTCCCAGATATGTATTGATAGTGAGTGGTAGTTGCCTTTTCTTGTTTTGTAGGCTAGAGAAAAGCATTGATTTTGTATTTTTTGGTTAAGGACCAGTTTGTGATCAAGGAACCACTTCTCAACTTTGGTAAAAGCAAATTGGAGGCTGTGGAGTAGGGGTTTCGGGTCTTTGTGAGAGGATAGAATTATGGCATCATCAGCATATAAGATTATTTGTTTGGGGCATGAGTTGGGAAGTGAGTTTAGAAAAATGCTGAAAAGAAGAGGGCCCAAAATGGATCCCTGGGAGCACCTGAGAGAACAGGTTTAGGATCTGAGACAGCCCTGCAATTTTTGACAGTTTGGTACGCTAGAGAGATAACTTAACCCAGTCTCCAGAGCTTTGAGAGAGGCCAAGGGATTGTAGTTGTTTGACGAGTAAGCCATGGTGAACAGTATCAACGCCTTTTGTTAAGTCAATGAAAACAGCTCCGGTTTGGTAACCATTGTCCAAGGCATTGTGGATAGCACCTGAGAACTCCAATAGTGCAGTCGATGTGCTGTGCCCTTTCCTGAATCCATGTTGCTGAGTGCAGAGGATGTTATACTTTTGAAGGTAGTCAGTGAGTTGGTCTGCCACTATACGTTCGAAGGCCTTTGAGAGAGGTGGGAGTATAGATATGGGTCGATAGTTATCAGGTAGGGACTTGTCACCATTTTTGAATACAGGAGTGACAAGTGCTGATTTCCATTTGCTGGGAAATTGACTGTGGCAGAGGGAGAGGTTGAAAATTTTGGTAAGTGGGAGCAGCACCTCATCCAGAGTAAGCGACAGAAGTTTGAGGTCAATAGTATCACTACTTACTTGGGATTTGGAGATAGCCTTCTTAATATATTTGCAGGCATCATGAGCCTTGACTAATTTGAAGTGGAAAGGGGGTTTGATTGGAGAGGTAGTAGGAGGTGTTTGTTTTGATGAGACGGGTTCAGAGAAGAAATCCGTAGGGAGAACCCCACTAAGGTCTGTGAAGGTTTCATTAAGGGTATTTGCCATGATCATAGGGTCTAGGGTAGTGACTCCATCAACAGTCATTAGAGTGGGAGAGGACTATGTCTGTTTACCAGTGACATTTCTAATGTTGTCCCAGAAAGATTTCCCCTTACCCCAGGAGTTGGAGAGAGCATTCATGTAGTAGGAACTCTTCAACAATCGGATTTGCTTAGTGCAGTTATTGCGAGCTTGTTTATAGTTTTGACAGTCCGTTGGAGAGCCTGTAGCTCTTGCAATAGCCCAGAGGTGGTCCCGATCCTTGAGTTGTGCTAGGAGCTTGGCCGTGACCCAGGGGTTTGAGAGTGCTTTGATTTTGCGCTTTTTAACAGGAGCATAGATGTCACAGGCGACATTGAAAGTAGTGATAAAGTAGTAAAGGGCTGAGTCAACATCTTGGGTATTGTAAATTAGGGACCAGTCTTGCTGCCTGAGACATGTCTTGAGATGCGTAAGGTTGCCAAAGGGTAGTGCTCTGCTAAAAATGGTTTTTGGAGGTGGCTTTCGGAACTTATTTGACCATGTACAGATGACAGGAGAGTGGTCACTGAGGGAGTCGGGGAGAACAGCAACATTTCTTATATGGGCAGGGTGACTTGTTAGGATCCAGTCTATGAGGGTGCTTGTCCCCGATTTGTAGTTTTTTCTGGTGGGGGAGCTTATCATCTGCGTAAGGTTAACGGCTAGTATAGCATCCTTGTAGGACCCTACATCAGAGGCGAGCCAGTTGATATTAAAGTCACCAAGTAGAAGGAGCTTGGTGTCAGGAGGTTGCCCTCTTACGAATTCGAGGACAGTCTGAAGGCCGGGTCCAGGGTCTTTAGGTGGGATATAGACAGCAACAACAGTGAGAACTTTATTTTGTGCACCTAGGAGTAATTTGATAGGAAGGAGTTGCACTGAGGTGTTTGCGGAGGGATAACTGACAAAGTGACTGGTGAGGTAGTCTTTTATGTAGATTGCACAACCGCCACCCCTTTTGGAAGTCCTATCCAATCTGATAATATTGTAACCTTGCAGAGAGATTGCATAGTCGGGAGTGTTTGGTATCAGCCATGTTTCAGTTATGGCTAGAATGTCAGGGTTGTGTTGGCTGGCAAAAATTTGAAGGGAGGCCAGTTTTGGAAGAAGACTGCAGATATTTAGTGTGGCGATGGTGAGACCCCTTCAGATTTGGTTATATTAGTAGAACTGGATGAGACAGGGCCAGGATTAGGATGGACGCTTCCAGACATCAGGAGGAGGAGGAGCATAAGTTTGACAGACATCCGTCGTAATTCATAGAATGAAGAATAACACCTTCGTTGTTTATCATGGTAAGTAAAGTGCAGTCGTCTAGGGTCCCAATGCAAGGTGATGGCAAGAAGCAGAGGGCAAACTTCACACAAAATATTAGTGTAACTTGTCATCGTTAACCAACCCTTGACAGAAGGGTGCAATAGGTGATGATAAGGGGAGTATGCCATAGTCCCAGATAGGAGGTAGTGTATGTGCATAGTCGGAGTGTAGGGTGGAGTGGGTTGGGGTGGGAGGAAATTGGCAGATGGCATAGAGGAGGAAGGAAGAGGAGGGTTAGAAAAGACAGGGAAAGGTGACAAGAGAGAGGCATATCTGAGAAGAGAAACAGGGATGAGAAAGTAGGAGGTAGCAGAGAGCAGAGCAGGAGAACAAAATAAAGAGGGAAACAAGGAGGGTAAGGTGGTTTGAGAACTGGGTTATTTTACCAGAGCAAAACTAGAAGGGAAACGTGCAGGTGAAGGGGGAGAGGAAATAGCTGTGGGAACAGGAGAGGAGGAAAGATCAGGGGAGGGTCCTTAGTGCAGGAGGCGGAGTGAAGAGACTATTAAATAAAGGTCGGGGGGGCGGGCGTAAAATTTCTGCACTGAGCAGTGCAAGTGAATGGACGCCGAGCCCAGAAAAGCAACAGTTCAGAGTCACCAATCAGTAGGCAGGGTCTGGAGCCGGAGGCCAATCACAGTTCGGTTCTGAGCGTGGCCAGCCAATAGCAGCTGATCACAGTTTCCCCGGCCCAGAGGATGTCCTTACCCAGCTCAAATGAGTAGATCAGCGGCAGGAGGAGGTGTCTGGGGTGGCGTGGAGTTCCAGGGCCCAGAAACCGTGCCAGGGAGGCACACGGCTGGCCTTACCAGGGCTCGAGGTCTAAGGATACGAAAAAGAGAAGGAGACTAGGATGAGTAGGCTCTTACAACAGTAGGAGAAACAAAAGGCGGTGACGTGGGTGCAGTATCTGGGGCAGGGGAGAGACGGCAGCGGGAATTAGAAAAATAAAGGAAGACAAAGGTGCTAAAAGTGTAAATTAGGGGGGCGGGGGTAGCAGCCTGAAACGATCGGATTCAAGCGATTGCTCAGGTGCCAGCTTAGAAAAAACGGAATGGCTATGAGAAATTATACAATGGGGTATGAAAATCCTGTAACCTCATTGGTCAAAACACATCACATGACCATGGTATATCCTGTAATAACTCACGGCTGAGAAATGGCATTTATAAAAAACATACTTAAACACATTGAAAATTTATTTTACACATAGGTCCATTATATATATAATTGCAATAAGGCACTCCAGGGTGTGGGTTATTGGGGGATTTACCCACTTCTTGTGTGGTTAAGTCACTCGGCTGTGCCTGTGACACACCACACAAGCCGTGGGTAAATCCCCCAATAACCCACACCCTGTTGTGCCTTATTGCTTAAATAATTGGCGGCTGGAGAGGGAGCGAGAATAAGCAGGGGCAGGAAGGAAATGAGTTATGGAGTAAATAAAAAATATAAAAAATGCTACAGAGGTAGTTTTGGTGACAGGGGAACAGAACAAAGTAGGTAGGCAGAGCAAAAAGGGTGAGAGCAATGAGGCAGAGTCAGGTGTAGAAATGGAGTAAGTGAGCAGCACAATAGAGAAATAAAGCAGCAGACTGCAGTAAAGTTTAGCTGTCCAGAGTCAAAATGGTTGGGGAAAAGCTGGGAATCAGGATTGACGCGGGAGAGTTTAGAGTAGCAGGTATAGACAGGGAAGTTCAGCACAGTTGAGAGCAGGCAACAAAATTCTAATTTGGGGGGGGGTAAACATGCAGGCAAATTCAGTGCTAGGAGAGAATAGTTTGGAATAGAGAAAGAACGGCAGCTAAAATACCCTTTGTGACAGATAAGTAAAAGAAAAAATAATTCAAACACACAGCTACGCTTCTGTACAATTCTAGAGCAGATGAACCTGTTTTGGCAGATTGTTCAAAACTATGCAGATACCATTTGTAGCGAAAAAATATAGCAATGTGGACATAATAATGAACATGCAATTTAACATAGCAACATTAGACAGAATGATTTTAGTGTAAGTACAGTAAAAAATGAAAGGTAAAATTCTGAGGCTTGGTAAAAAAGAGAGAGCAGAAGCATTATTAACCAGAAAAGAGGGTTTCAGGCAGTAAAAATGTCCAGTTGTAAAATTTCTGCACTGAGCAGTGCAAGTGAATGGGCGCCGAGTCCAGAAAAGCAACAGTTCAGAGTCACCAATCAGTAGGCAGGGTCTGGAGCCGGAGGCCAATCACAGTTCGGTTCTGAGCGTGTCCGGCCAATAGCAGCCAATCACAGTTTCCCCGTCCAGAGGATGTCCTTACCCGGCTCAAATGAGTAGATCAGCGGCAGATACATAGATACTATTGGCAGATAAGGACCATTTGGCCCACCCAGTCTGCCCATTTTCCCTACCTAACATAATACTGCAGACCCTACTTCTTTACCCCACCCCCACCAAATAATAAAATTCCCTTATGCCTATCCCATGCATTCTTGAATCCTGCTGCAGTTTTTGCTATGACCACCTCCGCTGGGAGGCTGTTCTAGGTATCCATCACTCTTTCTGTGAAGAAGTACTTTCTAACATTTCCCCTGAATCTAACCCCCTCCAGCTTCATAGCATACCCTCTTGTTTTTGAGCATCTTTCTTTTTGAAAACTGCTTTCCTCCTGTACCCTATTTATACCCATGAGGTATTTGGAAGTCAGTATCCCCTCTTTTCTTCCTTTTCTCTAGGGTATACATATTGAGGTACTTTAGCCTCTCCTCATAGGACTTTTTTTTTTATACTTTATGTTTTTGCCCCCTTCTCTCACCACAACCTTGCCTCTTCCTCAGGACTCTCCAAGGTAACCCCATGTGCTGGCCTATGTCTACACCTTCCGGACCTCTTCCTACAGTCTTATCTCCATGCTGCCTAGCATTGCCACCCCCAGAGAGGAAGGAGAGCGTGGCACCCCAAACCACTCCCTCCCACCTGCTTTATGACTTCATCAGGCTGCCGTAGGATTGTCCGGAGGCTTCGGTCATCTGGGTGCACTAGGTACCAGAGGCCATTGTTGGGCCTGACTGTGGGGTGTTTTTCCATGGTTTCCACCTGACCCAAAGTATGCCAGCACACAGGGAGGAACAAGGAGCGTGAGCATGCAGAACTTGCAGCCGCTCCAGAACTTGGCCGACTTCCTCCCCAACCACAGTGATCCCAAAGCTGCACCTTCACCTGTGGTCACCCAGGTGGCAGTATTGCAGTGGGGATGACTACCCTCCCATCCTGGAGGAGGAGAGCAATCCATCAGACACTCCAGCCTTCTTTCCCGTCCTGCCCCCGATGACCAAAGTCCTCCTCCAAACCCAGGTCACCAGCATAGTGAACGATAGCACTGCCACTGCCCGATGGGCTGGCAATCCTCATAGGGCTTTTGAAGCAGGTCCAGCACCATTTTAGTTGCTCTCTTCTGGACCACCTCCTCTTTGTCTGTGTCCTTTTGGAGATGTGGTCTCCAGAACTGAACACAGTACTCCAGGTTAGGGCTCACCAGTGTTTTATATAGGGTATAACTACCTCCTTCTTTCTGCTTGTGATACCCCTCCCTATGCACCCCAGTATCCCACTGGCTCTCTCCACTGCCTTGTCACACTGTTTGGCCACCTTTAGGTCATCAGAAATGATTACCGCCCAGGTCCCTTTCCTGCTAGGTGTTCTGCAGCACCACTTCCCCCATCTTGTGCTGTGCCCCTGGGTTTCTGTGCCCTAAGTACAAGACCTTGCACATCTTCGCATTGAATCTCATTTGACACACTTTTGACCACTCCTCAAGAAGAACATAAGAATATAAGAATAGTGTCAGCAGATGGAGACCACGTGATCCATCTAGTCTGCCCATGTGGCTACTCCACCTCCAGTTATGTTCCTTTCTAAGCTGCCCATATTGCCTGTCCCATGCGAGCTTGAAGTCACACACTGTCTTGGATGCTACCACTTCTGGTAGCAGGCTGTTCCATGGGTCTATCACTTTTTCAGTGAACAAAAACTTTCTAGAGTTGCTTTTAAACTTACTTCCCACCAGACGCAAGTTGTGCCCTCTTGTTTGTGCCGTCCTCTTTTCCTGGAATAGGTTTCCCTTCTGAGTTGTGTTAATTCCCTTGATGTATTTAAATGTTTCTATCCTGTCCCCCACATCTCTTCTCCATTCCAGACAGAATAAATTCAACCCCTTGAGTCTTGTCTCATATGGCTTATGGTGCTGCCCCTGCAACATCTTTGTAGCCCTTCTCTGTACCATCTCTGAATGACCAATGTCCTTTTTTATGTGAGGCCTGCAGAACTGGACACAGTACTCCAGGTGTGGCCTCTCCAAGGATCTGTAGAGTGACATGATTACCTCTTGCTTTCTGCTTGTCATACCCCTGCCTATGCATCTGAGGATGCCACTTGCCATCTGCACTTCTTTTTCGCATTCTTAGATCACTGTTCATTTGTTCCACCCCCCTGGGATGTCTATCCTGTTGCATATATTTGTGTCATCTGCAGAATGGCATACCTTCCCTTCTAGTTCCTCTGCAGTGTCACTAATAAAGAAATGAAAGAGGATCAAACCCAGTACCGATCCTTCTGGTACCAAACTGGTCACTCTCCCTTCCTCAGAGTGAACTCCATTTACCTCTACCCTCTGTCTCCTGTCCCCCAACCAATTTCCTACCCGTTTTACCACCTCTGGAACCACTCCCAGGCTGCTCAACTTGTTTACTAGTCTCCTATATGGAACAGTGTTGAAGGCCTTACTGAAATCCAGGTATGCCACATCCACAGCTCCACTCTGATCTACTGCCCTAGTTACCCAGTCAAAGAAATCTTTCAGATTTGTTTGACATGGCCTCGCTGTTGAGGATCCATGTTGCCTTGGATCCTGTAAGCGCCTGATTTCAAGATATTTCACAGTTCTACCCTTTAATAGTGATTCCATCAATTTCCCCACCACCGAAGTCAGGCTCACTAGCCTGTAATTTCCAGCCTCCTCCCTGCTACCACTTTTTGTGAAGTGGGACAACATTTGCCCTTCTCCAGTCCTCTGGAATCACATTCTTAGATCACTGTTCATTTATTCCACCCCCCAGAATGTCTACTCTGTTGCAGATGTGTCATTTGCAAAAAGGCATACCTTCCCTCCACCGGAATCACTCCCCATCTCCAGCGAGTGGTTAAACAGGACAGTCAGAGGTGCAGCTAGAACCTCCCTGAGCTCCTTCAGTATTTATTTATTTTCTAAAGTTTCACCAGGAAAGGCATACTGAGCTGAGTATCAGCTCATTTCCAGATGCTTCCCGTGAGGAAGGGGAAAAGGGAGGCAAGGCATAACAAATCAAAACAATATTTACAAAGGAGGAAGAGAACAAAGATCATCAACATTGTATGATAATTAAACATACATCAGTATGTTTGAATATAGCACAGGAAAACGATTTAAGTGCAACATGGGATTTTACAGATGGATGGGAGGAAGCTGTACAGCAGGATTATGGCGGAGAAAAAAGGGCAGGGTTAGAAAGGGGTAAGTGGAGACAAAGGGGGGGAGTTGTTGAGTGGAGGAGCAGATGTGGAGATCAGGTGCAATTGCACCTAGGATCCTGGAGGAGCAGATGTGGAGATCAGGTGCAGTTGCACCTAGGATCCTCTCCTAGGATGTATCCCATCTGGCCCCATTGCCTTGTCCACTTTTAGATTTCTGAGCTCTTTCATGACTCTCTCCACTGTAAATGGACTTGTGTCCACCTCCCTTCCCTTGGTGCTGTTGAACTTGATCTGTGGTCCCTCACCTTCCCATTCCACTGTGAACACTGAACAAAAGTATCTGTTCAGGATGTCTGCTTTTTCTTTGTTCCCTTCCACCCCCCCCCCTTCACCCTTTAATCTTAATATCCCTCCCTTGGACTTTCTTCTTTCACTTACATACCTAAAAAATGTCTTGTCCCCTTTCATTACTGCCTGGGCTGTTTTCTTCTCTGTTTTGTGCGTTTGTGTACCTGACTGCTTGCCCTGCCTCCCTCTGCTTCTCCTGATATATACCTCCCTATCCTATCTCTATGACTCCTTATATCTCCTGAATGCTAATTGTTTTGCCCTAACCTTTCTTGCCACCTCTTTTGAGAACCAATGTGACCTTTTCCTCTTACTTTTGCTATCTTGCTTAATGCAGATGTTTGTTGCCCTTGCTATGGCCCCTTTTATTTTTGTCCACTGTTCCTCCATGCCACCCAGATCCCCCCACCCACCTTCCAGGGCACCTCTGAGGCATTCCCCCATCTTTTTAAAGTTGGCCCTCTTGAAATCTAGAACCTTTGTCTTTGTGCAGTTTGATTCCGCCATAGTTCTTACAGTGAACCATACCATACAGTAGTCAGTAGTCCCCAGGTGGCCACCCACCGTGACATCTGTTACACTGTCCCAGTTGGTGAGTACAAGGTCCAATATTGCTCTCTGACAAGTAGGTTCTCCTACTAACTGCTTGAGGAATGCCCCCTGCAGGGTGTTCAGGATGTCCCTGCTCCTAGCTGAAACTGCAGCTGAGATGCTCCAATCTATAGTTGGCAGATTGAAGTCCCCCACTAGCAGCATCCTTTGGATGTCTTCCATTAGAACTTGATCCATCTCCCTTCTGTGCTGGACATCTTTAGAGCACTCCAGTGTGAATAGCTGCTCCATTCTCCACCTACAGTGTGACCTAAACACAGATAAATTCAAGGATACTAATACCTTGATTCTGGGTTACAGGGTTTGTTTTATTATTCTAGAGCATCCATTTGGCCTTTATTCATCCCTCGGTCATTCATCCCTACAGGAACATTAAGAGGGGCTATAGGCCTTAGAAGCTAGGTTGCCTCTTTGGTCTGTAAAGCGCCTGTATAAATGAAAGTGGTGTTTAATCTGAATTGTGAAAGCTGCTACCTTTTGGACTCCGGGTCCCAACTTTGATTACTAATAAGGATGGGATCATTATTGGCCTTAGAAAAGGGCACAGACATAAACACAAAGCAGTCTTACTGGATGTTAATGATAAAACAGTTTTCTTTCTCATGACCCATGGCACTTGGTCGAGGATGACTGCTAAGCTTTGCCTACAGTTCTGGTAATGGTGAAATGATCCTGCGCCCAGCAGGTACTCTGTGAATAGCGTAAACAAGAAATTGAGCAGAGGGGTCACTCGGCATACACCATTCAGAGAAAGCGCTCTGATAATCTCATCCCTTTAAGGCCCTAGTTAGTGGAGGTTAATCAAAATATCATATTTTCTACTAGACCCATGGAGTTCCATGAGCACAGCTCTAGTGGTTACTTCACATTCTCACATAGAGCTTGTGCCTGTCTAAATTTGATTTGGACAGCCCTGGTTTACTATGACAATATGGCCTAGCCTTCAACTACAAAATGTTTTTCTCTGTCATCTAGAAGTTTCAGAATGCTTCAACACTTTAAATAAAATGAAATTGGGTAACAGTATGAACATTTAAAAAAGCTAGGATTCCTAATCTTAATTTTGATTGTTTCAGTTTATTAGTTATTATACTAAATAAACATAATGAGTTAAAATAGCACTTTTTCACATGTCCAGTTAGAGCAGTCAATACAAAAATTGCAATCAAGGTATGGTAAAACAATACAAAACAGTCAGGAGCGGGTACAACAGGATTGTGCCAACAACAAAGTAAGTAGAACATTTTTAAATTTGAAATTATTTAGAGGAAAGAAGTCTTTTGGATTGATTGGTTACATAATGTCCTATGGAAAATCCTGTTTCAGTATGAAGATGTCCAGATTGAGTTCCTTAAGGTAGTAACCTAATTTAGACAGAGAGTTTATGACTCAAGAGGTATGTCTTGCATGGCCTTCTCCCACAGCGGTGTTATAGGCCACTTCACTCAGTGGACCTCAAATCCAATCCAATCCTCTCCTCTCCTCTCCTCTCCCCTCTCCTCGCATTAGGAGGTAGATAGGAACATGTATCTGAAATGCTTCTGATTCTCTGTTACTTTGGCATTCTCCTCCTCCTTTGGGGAAGCCCAGGGAGTTTCCATGACAGACCAGAATAGAAGAGCATTGAAAAACCCTCCCTGCAGGGGTGTAACTGCTCACTATTCCCTAGAGGTTGGTAATCCCTTTGGCATAGTCACCCCCTTATAAAATTCTCCTTCTATTGGAGGTTGCAGAGTTTATTTAGAACTGTAATGAGCAGGCATGCAGTGGTTAGAAAAAGTTAGGTCTTTTCAATAGTGATAGGGTTCAGTCTCCAGCAAGTCCTGTGCTAAAGCCAGAGGTTACGGGGACACTGCCACATTTGACTGCACACTATCTCCTTCAGCTCAGTGGGCAGGTATGGGACCTGGTTGACTGGCTGATGTAAGCCAGTAGGTGTGGAAGAACTATGCCAGTCTTCTCCAGGAGTGTTTTCCACTGTGCAGTCTTTTAAGATAAAGGGACCCTGGGTCTTACTGTTCACCCCGCTTCTGACCTTCCACTGAGGCCGTTTCTTGATTGGCATGCAGGCTGTACAGTAGATCATGGGCTATGGATGCCTCTCTTCCTCGGGTACAGCTGGGTTATCTTCCCATCTAGACCAATGCAGTTTGAATACATTTTTCTGCTGCATTGGTACTAGAGTCCTCAGCCCATGCCTCTCACTCAAAACAATCAAGATTCTGGGCATTCAAGCCTTTTTAGGTATTATGAAGCTTTATGAACTGGGTCAGTCTGGAATGTGCTTCAGGCCTAAGGAGTTGGGAAGATTACTTTCCCTTCTAAGCTGCTTTAGGACAGAGGACCACAAGAGAGTCACATGATGCCCTATGCCGAGTAGATAGTTTGGAATGACTGCTCCGCTCTTCTCCAAACTTTTTACACTTCTAATGCCTAAGATTAGAACACACTATGGTGCTGCAGCTATTAGTTTTGCTCTCCCATCTCTGTGGAACACCCTGTAGAAGTCTCACTATTATTCCGGGAATATCAGCATTTAAGTACTTGCTCAAATATGCCTTGAAGGAAATGTGCACCTGTCACTGGTAACTTCTCGAAAATCACAGATGGCAAACCATATGCATTTGGCTTGTTACCCCAACTGTTAGCACTTCTACCCTACTCCCCCTATCTCCCCCTCTCCCTCTCCTATCAAGATAGACTGTGAATAGGATGGGGTGACCTCTAGATATTGGGTACATATTTTCTCACTTTCTCAGAAAAGTACTGTATTTTTTACATGTTAGCTTATGCAACAGTAGCCAGGTCATATCTGTAGCATTTTGTACAACATTTTTCTGTGTATCTATGAGACACCACCTCTGTTACCTTGGCATGGACTTCATGAGTCTAAAACGTGTAAATTGATCATTTGTGAGTTTTCTAGGGGCATTATCTTTGACTTATGTAAAATGTTTTTACTGTATAACCATATTGTGTCACTATTTCTGTAAATTTGTTGAACTGCTGTATGTAGACATGCTGCGTCATTATGTAAATCACCTTCATATGTAATTCGCCTGTGTGTATAATTGTATGTATGTGAGCTGTACTTTTCACTGTTCATTGTATATGTAAAGTTGCCCTCCCATGACCATCTTATAAATGAGTTTGCTCAAAGGTGAAAAGCCTGGTTAAATAAAAAGTGAATTGAATTGAATTCCAGTTTTAACAAGTGTATCCTTGCTATTTCATTTGCTTTACCTTTAGAAGGATCCAGGAGTACCCTGCTGGTGAACTTTCAATTAAGGATGGATTACAAAATGAAAACTGCAGCACCACGCCACACTCCTTCAAGCACACCTGAGAGAGACAAGGGCTCCAAAAGGTCGAAAGACCAGACCCCAGCTACAGCTCATCCTTCCTCTTCTTAATCTGTATTCAAAGAGGAACATTTTTTGCAACAGCTGTCCCTGCTAAGGAAGCTTTAAAAACCATTACTGAGGATTTAAATAATATTCATGTGACACCGGAGGATCTCTGCCAGAGGGTAGGTGATGTGGAGGTACAGATCAGTTTACTAGAAGGCTAGTGTGGACATACAGATCCTGAGACTACCTTCCTGCAGCAAAAGCTAGCCTGAATGTGCTTCTTCATTTAGCTTGGGCAAGATTGAGGGATTCTAGCTGGTGAGTTTGTAACTGTATGTTTGAAATAAATTGAATTCGAGGACTTTTCTTAACTGCCATTTCAGTGTGCTTTTCCATTTAGTTTGGGCAGGATTGAGGGATTCCAGTTAATAAGTTTGTGACTGTGTGTTTGTAATTGGCTGTGTCTGGACCATGGTGAGTGGAGTGAGGAGCCACTGCCAGAGGACTCCTTGGCTGATTGTTTTTGGACACAGCCTGTGGTGTAGGGAGGAGGTTGCCTGTCTCTGAGCAGAGTTGGCCAAGCTGAAGGTGGCATCCACCCTCACTCAGAGACCACCAGGTCCACAACTTGTACTTCAAAGGATGCCGGGGAAGAGGAGTGATTGGACTGTGGTGGGCATAAGGGAAGCTAGGGTACTGCACATCCATACCTTCAACTCCTGGTTGAAGGATTAGTGTGGAAGGGAAGGTTTTGGCTTCATACGGGACTGGGGCCTGACCTGGGCAGATGTGAGCTTATATAAAGAGGACAGCCTGTATCTGTCCGAGAAGGGGACCTTAGTTTTTTTAAGTTTAAATGCTTCAGCTGTGAGCATTTAAACTGGCCAAGAGGGGAAAGCCAGAAGATTTCAGGAGACTTAGGACCACCCTCCCCACCCCATGGGAACATGCAGGAACATAAGTTGACTACAGGAACAGCTAAAGCAGGCAGGGAGGAGCAGGCAGGTGAAGAATGTATAACAAGTGATATGGGGGTGGGGGAGCACATAGGAAAGGAAACCAGGGTGGGGGGAAGATACTGGAGAGGAAGAATGAGCAGAGGTGGGGCAGACTGTAAAACATGGAAGGTCATGCTAAAAGAATGCCCATAGCCTAGGAAATAAGGTTCCAGACCTGTAGGCCTTGTTGGCAGATGCAGACCTTGACATAGCAGCAATAATGCAGATGTGGTACTCTGCTGATCATGGCTGGAAAGCCAGTGTACCAGGCTATACACTGTTCAGGAGGAACAGGGAAGGTAAAAAGGGTGAGGGAGTGGCCCTGTACAACAGAGATGGTATTAAGGCTACAGAAGTTCAGGGAAGTCAGGGAGAGGCTGAAGTAATGTGGTTCACCCTGGAGCCAGGGAATGGAACAGCAACACGCATGGGTGATCTACAGACCTCCAGCACAGAGGAGGAAGTAGACAGGGAACTAATGGAAAACATACATGACATGGCAGCTAAAGGTTAAATCCTGCTATTGGGGGGATTTATGCTGTACGTGAATTGGGCCACCCAGGTGGCTGTTTCAGCCAGAAGCACAGCCATCCTAGAATCCTTGCAGGGGGCTGGATTCAGGCAGCTGGTGCATGAGCCAACCAGGGACAAGTCAATTCTGGGCCTGGTATGGACCAATGGGAATAGAGTCGAAGAAATACAGGTGGAAGGACAGCTGGGGTCCAGTGACCACCACATGGTGTGGTTCAGCATGAGACATGGACTCAGTTAAGCCACACAAGAACAAGAGTATTAGATTTCAGGAGGGTGGATTTCATTGAAATGGGTAGATATATACAAGCAGTCCTGGGGAAGGGAGGGATAACAGAGGGGGTGGAAGAACAATGGAAGAAACTGAAAGGAGCCATAGTGGAGATAACAAACGTGTTAAGATAGTGGCCAAAAGGAAAAGAAGAAGGAAACCACTATGGTTCTCCAAAGAGGTGGGGGACAAAGTCATGGCTAAAAAGCTGAGTTTCAGGATATATAAGGGGAGCCAAAGGGAGGAGAACAGGGAGGTGTACCTTGAATGTCTAAGAGAAACAGAGAAGGCTGTTAGGCGGGTGAAGGCGCAAACAGAAGAGGGTTTTGCACGGTCAGTAAACAAAGGGGATAAGGCATTTTATAGGTATATCAGTGAAAGAAGCAAAAACAGGTGGGGGGATTGTGAGGCTCAAAAGGGAGAAGGGAAGAGTGTAAGGAGGTGGATCTGAACAAGGCAGAAATACTGAACAAATACTTCTGCTCAGTATTCACTAGGGAGAAGGAGGGTCAAGGACCACAGTTGAGTTGCAGAAGCAATTGGGGGAATGAATATCAGTCCATTCGCAGTGGAGAGAGTTCTGGAAGAATTCACAAAGCTGAAGGTGGATAAGGCCATGGTGCCAGATGGCATCTACTCGAGGATATAAAAGGAGCTGCGAAGGGAACTAGCAGTGCCTCTGGTGGCCCTGTTCACAAAGTCACTCAACATGAGTGTTGTTCCAGAGGACTGGAGGAGCGCATATGTAGTCCCACTGCACAAAAGCGGCAGTAAGGAGGAGGTGGGGGAAACTGCAGGCCAGTCACCCTCACCTCAGTGGTGGGAAAGATCATGGAGACACTGCTGAAAGAAAGGATAGTGGCACATATGGAATCCAGTGGTGCTCAGGATCTGAAGCAACATAGATTCACAGCAGGAAGGTCATGTCAAATGAATCTAATAGATTTCTTTGACTGGGTGACTAGGGAAATAAATCAGGGAGGGGTAGTAGACATCACCTACCTAGATTTCAGCAAAGCCTTCGACACTGTCCCACACAGAAGGCTGATTAACAAGGTGGGTAGTCTAGGTATGGGAGACAAGGTGGTGAACTGGGTTAGGAACTGGTTAACAGGAGACAGGGTGGTGGTAAATGGGGTACAATCTGGGAAGAGGGGGGTGACCAGTGTGGTACCACAGGGATCAGTACTAGGACCAGTCCTGTTCAATGTCTTCATTAGTGACACTGCAGAGGGGCTAGAAGGAAAGGTCTGCCTGTTTGCAGATGACACCAAAATCTACAACAGGGTGGATACTCCAGAAGGGGTGCAGAAAATTAAGAGGGACCTGGAGAAGCTTGAAAGATGGTCGGAGATGTGGCAACTGAGGTTCAATGCAAAGAAGTGCAAAAAAATGCACCTGGGTAGAGAGAACCCTGGGAAGAGCTACAGGTTGGAGGGGGGAGGCACTGACTATCACCACAGAGGAAAGGGACCTAGGGGTTATCATCTCTGATGATCTTAAGGTGTCAAAGCAGTGCACAAAGGCAGCAGGGAGGGCCAGTAGCATGCTGGGGTGCATAGGCATGGGTATCACTAGCAGGAGGTGGGAGGTGGTGATGCCATTATATAAAACATTGGTAAGGCCTCACCTGGAGTATTGCATGCAGTTCTGGAGGACACACCTGCACAAGGGCATAGATAAGGTGGAGACTATCCAGAGAAGGGCAACAGAGATGGTGCAGGGCTTGCACCACAAAACATATGAGGAGAGACTAAGGGATCTCAATATTTACTCAATGGAGGAGAGAAGACAGCAGGGGGACATGATTGAAACTTTCAAGTACCTCAAGGGCATAAACAAGGCAGAGGTGGGGGACCTTTTCCAATATTGAAAAAGTACTAGAACAAGGGAGCACAATATGAAATTGGAAGGGGGTAGATTAAGAGATAATGTGAGGAAGTTTTTCTACACAGAAAGGGTAGTCAATGCTTGGAATAGTCAGCCACAGGAGGTAGTGGGGCAACCACAATGGAGGGGTTTAAACATGTCTGGGACAGGCACAAGGGAAGCTTGAGAGGGAAGGGAGGGAGTGATGAAAAGCCATTGATCACATAGGGTCAGTGGCCACATACAATGTATAGGGCCTACAGACAGACTGGATGGGCCTAGCGGTCCTTGTCTGCCGACAATTTCTATGTTTCTGTGAATGAAAGAACACCTGGAGTATTCAGAGGGAAGAAGCCACAGGAACAACATTGTGGTAATCGGTCTGCTGGAGGGTGTTGGGATGAATACCATCCTATTCATTCAGAAAATGTGCAAAAAAATAGCTGGCCCCTCTCCCCCTGCTCTGACTTACATTGCCGAGAGAGCCCACAGAGCCCTTCGACCGATGCCACTGCCAGGAGCAAACCCTCAGTCTTTGATTTTTAAAATGCTTAACTATTTGGATCGGCAGCATATTCTTGGTAAAACCAGAGGGCTGAGAGAGATCACATGGGATGGCAGCAAAATACGAATTGTGCAAGACCTCCCTCGTTCTGTAAGACTAAAAAGAGCAGCATATGGCTAAATTATTTCCAAGTTAATAGCCGCTCAAATCAGTTTCCAAATGCGTTATCCAGTACAGCTCCACGGGAAATATACTACTTTTGATTCGGATGCCCAGGCTCGTCCAGAGCTCCCTAAAATGTTTTCAGATTTTTTCAGAACACTAACCTGAGAGCATATAGTGGCAGAGCCCTTTCATTATTAGACTCCTGATCGAGAGAAGTTGTCGGCTAGTTATTCTTTTGGATGAGATTTTGTTAAGGAGACTGGAAGGTACCAAAGCTTATTTTCGGGCTGTGCCACGTCTGAATCTTTGTTCAGATTTCTTCAAGACACAGCACCGGAGTGTATGTACTTATTAACATTCGGTGGTCCAGTGCTCCTCTTTCTGACTCCTCCCATCTTAGTTCCTTTTCTGTTAGCTCTGCACTCCTTTTATTCACTAGTGGAGTGACTGGTATTTGCTGACTAAAGATATTGGACTTCTGCTAATAAAATAAGGTTTTGTTTTAAACATTATATTTGGCGCTTCTTCCCCGTATACTCTGCCATGAACTGCAGCATTCAGGAAGACATGTGGAGCCGATCATAATATTTTAATTCTTGGTCCACCATGCTTATCCAGTGCTTGTTGTCAGGCGGTCCTTGAATAGTCAGTGTTTCCAAATTATGCGACTTTGCAAGAGCATTTTATTTATGAAGAAACATTTTTTTTCTTGTTTCTTCACAGGACTAATATTAGGTAAATGCCGGAGACTTTTAATGGTTTCAAAAGGATTGTTTACTTTTTTCACGTTTTTTCCTCCAGACTAGATAATAACTGACTGGTGTGGTTTTCTGATTGTACTGTATGTGTGCTCGTGGAACTAAATATGTTTATCTCACTTTTCTTTGTGAAGAGCCCAGATTGTGGCAGTCCTAATTTGGCTTCTTGGCTTTACTTTGCATTATGGACTGATATTGAATACTGTAATACTGCAGGCACAATTCAGCCATTTCTCTTCTGAATATGTTGTAGCCTGGTATGGCCAATTTGTAGCAAGTAAAGACAGCAAAGGAAAACAGCACCTCTACAAGCACACCAAACTAGTTTTTAAATTTCCAGTAGCTCAAAAACAGTTCTAAGTAAAGACAGCAAAGAAATAAGAGTACCACTAAAAGCCCACAGAACTAAGTTTAAAACAAAAATAGCAATGAGCAGTTACTGCACTGCACTGAAATGAATCTGGATCCTTCCCCTTCTGGCTTCTTGCCATTGGGTATGAATTGCAGTTAAAGTTTTCTTAGATTGTGTCAAAAAGTATGAAAATTTAAAACACTAAGACCCAGATATTCAAACTGCACCAGGCTGTGGCACAAGCTTGGGCGCAGCTCAACTTGGCGGCACAGGGGTGTGGACTGGGCAATATTCAACGGAGCTGTGCCATGGCTCAGCAGCATTGAATATCGCAACTTGGCCACCCCCAGTGTGTATGGCGCAGTGGCACTGCGCCAGCGCAAGTGGCCAGAGTGCAGCATGGGGTTGCGCTAGCACAATTTCCATTGCGCCATGCACAGCAACCGCGATATTCAAAAGTTGACATGCAAATGGGGCCATAATGTAGCAGGTACATGAGGCCATTTGCATGTCATTATGGCTCTATTTGTAAGAGGTGCGCCGATCCTCGATGACTTTGCGCCTGGCGCCTGCCAGGCAGCAGCCGCTGGGGACCGACACTCATGAAGTTTAACACGGGTATTTGTTTAAAGATCCTCCACATCTGAGGTCCAGTGACAGCGAGCCTGTGCCTGATCGCTGGCATCTGTATGTACAGCATAAGTCTGACTTTGGTGGTGCCCAGGTGCCTTTCTCCCACCCACCCACCAAGCCCCACCGCCCGCCTCCCGATCAGCCGGCAGCAGCAGCCCTCACCTGCCTGACGCCCACCGCCTGCCGACTGACACCGCGGCAGGGCTGCACGCTCATTGGTTCTGACAGCGTGAGCCAATGGGTGCAGCCTTATAGACTAGACATTCCAGATATGTGAATGATTCATTCACATATCTGGAATGTGTATGGTATAAGGCTGAACGCCTGCCGCTCTACGAGTGAACCGGATGGCGCACAGCCCCACCGACGTGTGCGGTAGGTGGGTGGCAGGGCAGCAGGTGGGTGGGGAGCTCTGCCCACCGGCTGACCGGGGAGCGGCAGTGGGGCTAGTGGGTGGGTGGGGGGGTACCCTAGACCACCAGGGATATTGGACTTATGCCTATTTTTACATACAGATGCCCGCGATCGGGCAGATTGTTGGTCCACTGACCACCAGGGATATTGGGACTTTTTTAAACAAATGCCCGCGATCGGGCAGATAGCTGGTCCACTGGACCACCAGGGATATTGGAGGGTTCTTTTTATTTAAATAAATGCCTGCGATCAGGCAGATAGTTGGTCCACTGGACCACCAGGGATATTGAATGACTCATTCTATTTTTTTTACAAATGCCCACGATTGGGCAGATAGGGGTCCACTGGACCACCAGGGATATTGGACGAATTATTCTATTTTTTTACAAATGCCCACGATCGGGCAGATAGAGGTCCACTGGACCACCAGGGATATTGGACAAATTATTCTATTTTTTTTACAAATGCCCACGATTGGGCATGGGGGGGTGCCTCCAGGTGCATCCGGAACTCGGGTGGCCACCCACAGATGGCAGCTGCCGTGTTGTGCCCTGCAATGCAGCAGCTCACCTGTGGGTGGCCATCAGTTGTTCCTTTTTTTTTGGCTGAACTTTGTGCTGGCACAGGTAGGGGTTGCGCATGCACGGCTCTGCACATCCTGGGATGAATATCGGGCTGTGCAGGTTATGCATGGGCACGCCTCCCCTACCTGCGCCTGCATACATTACTGATGTGCACCAGCGCATCGGGATTTGTGCCGTGCACCTTTCCCTTTTGAATATTGCACCAGGGCACAACCCTTTTGAATATCTGGGCCCTAAGTGTCCTGTAGACTGCCAGCGAAAAAAAAAATATTTCTTCTTCTTCCAAGATTACAGTCTGAGGCTGAAAAGAATCACTTCCTCTTTTTAAGACAAAAAAACCTGCACAGTTTACCCTAGCCATTCTGAGAAAAAGAGGAGGTCATTAACAACCGCAAGCTGTTTCAGAGCAGAGAAGATTTGAAGAAACAGAAGTATTTCTTTTTGTGTTGTTGCTTCTCTCAACTCTCCTCTGCATACTGTTAAAAGGAAAACACATGTTTTCACCAGGACTTTTCCTAGGGGATCAAGAGAATGCACCTCCAATACTTTCCCCCATAAATAGTACTCAGGAAGAGAGAATAAAAGATAATCCCCCTGCCCTATAAATTTCCTTTGAATACCCAGGGGAAACCCTCTCCTCTATTCAAAAGGAGATAAATACATTTTACCATGAAACAATTTTTGACCGAAACATTCCCTTAGCATACCAGCTAATGAACTACAATGTTTCAAGCTGGATGATTATCTGAATAGGCTTTTTGATGAGGCCAAAACCAGACTAAAGAAAAAACAGCTCAACCCTACCTTGATAGGATACACCTTGTTCCTGCAGCATAGAATTTGCCACCAGGAGGTGCAATGCAGGCTACATACCTTAGGGGAGCTTAGTTTTTGACTTGACCAGTGTAGACGAGACCAGGCCATGAAAGTCCAGGCTTTGGAACTTGAACTAGAGTCAGAAAAGCAAACTATTTAGGCCTCCTTAAAGTAAATGAGGCAGACAGAGGCAACTTAAAAGCAATCAGCCAAAGGTTAACATAAGAAGTTGGGGATTTAAAACAGCAAATTATCTCAGGGCCTAGTGAAGTCAAAGACCTGCAACAGCAAATAAAAATCCTGAGTGCTGAAATAGTCGGACTTTGGGTGAAAAAAGGTGAGGGTCAGGAGAAATTAGAGGAGGCTGTGATTCAAATGAAAGCAGCCCAAGAAATGGCTCAAAGAGCCGATGAACAGATGGATGAAGTGCACCAAGAGATAAACAGGATTCATAAAGCATTTACTGAGTCCCTTGATGCTATTGGTTGACAGCTGGGGTCCCTGCAGTCAGCTGACCTCTTGCCACTTCCTATCTCAGATACCCCCCCTCCCCAAAGCCTGTAGCAGAGGACCTTGCAGTCCAGGCCCAGGATTTGGTCAAAGAAATTCAGGACCTAAAATTGGAGGGGGGGGGCACAACCTTCAAATGGCCGTCAGGCCTCTAATAGCCAGAACAGTACCCCTGCAAGGGGGCAAGTCAGCCATTACCTGGCCCTACCACATCCGGCCCCACTGTTTCCAGTCCGGGTTACCTGTTACAAACCAGATTCAAAACAATCCAAGTCATAAAGTCAACAGGTACTAGCTTCGATCCCAAAACTAGTACTGAGGTTGAGGATTACATCATTGACCTCAAATCCCAACTGGAATACTTTGGGGTCGGTAACCCTGAGGATTGGTTGTGGGCCTTAAGGTTTTCTGTTGTATCAGATGTTCAAGCCTGGATGACTAGACAGAAACCTGAGATCAAAACACAGAAAAATAATGGTAACAAATCAAGGAGAAATTATTTCCAAGCACACTGGAGGAGGCAAAATTCAGGAGGTTGCTATGGGTTATTAAATCCCTATACATCTGGTATTTCAACCACAACCTTCTCTGGGGCTTGTTGTTTGTTATTAATATTGGGAGGAGATATTGAAATGAATCCAGGACCTGACACTTTAAACATGAAGTTTTTACATGATAATGCACGTAGTATTGGGGCAAAGAATGATACTTTGGTAACATTATTAGCTGAACATGATCCATGTGTACTGGGATTAAGTGAAACATGGCTTTCTCATAAGCACCATGATAATGAATATGGCACACATAATTATTATGTATGGAGGGCAGATAGGAAATCCACAGGGGGAGGGGTAATGCTTTTTATAAAACGAGCTCTTGGTCATTCAGAAATTCTGTTACAAGGTAGTGATAAGAACATTGAATATTTAGTAGTTAATTTGGAAAAGGTTGGGTTAGTTATTTCAGTTGTTTATTCACCTCCTAAATCAAACATATTAGATTTAGAAATAATATTAACAAAAATAGCAGATGTAGCGAGAAGTAGGCCTCTGATTTTGATGGGCGACAAACTGTGACTGGAAAAATTCTCGGGAAAGATTCTTAAAGGAAATAGTCACTACTTTAGGGCTAAAACAACTGATAAAGAGTCCTATACTAGATTTACATCTATTGAAATAAATGGGTCAATTTTAGATTTAATTTTGGTTTCCACCCAAATTGAGATGAAAGCTTCGGGTACTTTACCTCCCTGTCTTGGTGACTACAATCCGATTTGGGTTACTCTGCTGCAGTCCCAGTTCCAACAAGATCTTGCTTAGCAATGTAAGAACTGGATCAGAGACTTTAGAAAGTTCTCTGAGATCCAGTTTCTGGATGGTATGAGTAAGAAGAACTGGGACTGCTGCAGACTAATCCCAGATATTGATGTGGCAATTGGATATTTACCCAGATTTTTGGAGAAATTTGTGACTTGTATGCACCTAAAGTTAAAACCTTAAAGGAACCTTTTAAGGTACCTTGGATTAATTATAACATATTAAAACAGATTCAGATCAAAAATAGAATCTGGAAAAAAGCATTGAAATCTAAATTAGAAAAGGACTGGGTACTTTTTAAGGTAGCTAGTGTCACAAACCCACTCAGCAGGTCAGGCCCTCTACTCCCAAAGTGCCAACCTCTGAGGGCAGTCTTGTGAACAGTTTAATAGTCAAGGTAACCCTCTTGTCTGTTTTTGTGAGTTCGGATCAACCTTCGGTCTCAAGTCTTGGAGGGATTCAAACTGTGAACCTCTTGCCAGCATACCCAATGCACAGGCTCAGATATTTCTGTCCTTGGGGGGCCAGATACTTTGCCTATGGGCACCTAATCAGGTATACAGAGATGAACCCTTAAAAACTTTAATAAAGACCTCAGATTTAAAACGCTTCCCTTTCCAGTTTGGTATCACCATTCAAGCTTATGTCTATTGTCTGCTTTGACCATGTACTTTTCTTACAAATAAAAAGAAGTCAAAGACAGACCAAGTATGCTCTAAAAAGAGTTTTACTACAATAGATAAAAATATGTAAATCACAATACAGAACTCTTATATCACAAGGCATACAAACCTTTTAAAAGAATAAGGTTTAAACAGTGCAAATTCCTACTTACAGTACTTAGATTTGACTCTCTTTCTAACTATCTGCTTAAAATTGCTCACGATCTTTCCTTGTCAGAGTCTAGGTATAAATGTGTCTAAGTAAAACAGAATTATTCCTTAAACTGTATTTGCCAACCCCTTTTGTGTGAGGTCATCTAGCTCCTCCTCTGTCAGATTATATATAAAAATATATATCTTATACAAAAACAAGATGTCTTTTCAAAGTATTACATTTTGCAACCACAGCATAACTCATATGTTTTAAATGACATCTCTTTGATCCATGCTTACTCCCTCACACAGGCTTCACACGAGCATTTACAACCTTGCACCAGGTTGCTAAACCTGGTTTCCCCTTTGGAACATCATAAAAGGGATGCTGATCTCCCCTTCAGCAGCCAAAGCTATAATTAACTTAGAAAAGTCTGTAATAAGCTTCTGGTCTGCCACGTAACACATTGTCTCTAAAAACCTGTGTGTGTGATCTCACATGCTGTGTCAGCCTTGTTCTCATGGCTTTTCATTTTTCAGCTGAAACCTGGGGGGGGGGGGAGCAACGTCACTCTTAGAACATCAGAGTTTCAGCAGAGACATTCAGTAATACATTTTATATTAAAAAAAAATGATACAGCACTCAGAACTGGCTGTCCATGTCACAATTCCTCCCCACCTAGACTGAATTTGGGAGTTGTATCCCCTACATGGAATGAGTTTCCCAAATCAGTTCACTCCTCATAGACCCTAGACAGCCCATCTGAGTTCTGGTTCTTCACTCCGGCCCCATGTACGATTTTTAGATCATACCCTTGTAAAGTAAGACTCCATCTTAGTAATCTGCCATTGTTTTTCCCCATCTGTGTCAGCCAAACCAGGGGGTTGTGGTCAGTCTGCACCACAAAATGCTGCCCATACAAGTATGGCTCCAGCTTCTTTAGGGCCCACACTGTGGCAAGACACTCCTTTTCCACTGTGGAGTACGCTTGCTCCCTGGGAAGCAACTTCCTACTTGGGTACACTACTGGGTGATCTGTCCCTTGACTGGATGTCTGACTCAGTACTGCCCCAATACCCACGTCTGAGGTGTCCATCTGAACTATAAAAGATTTGCTATAGTCAGGACTTGTCAAAACAGGAGCACTACATAGTGCCTCCTTCAGTCTGGTAAAGGCTTCCTCACAGGCTGGGCCATAGGTAATTTTCTTTGGCATCCTTTTCTTTGTCAGGCCAGATGGGGAGCAGCCAGGGCACTGTAATTGGGTACAAATTTCCTGTAGTACCCTGCTGTCCCTAGAAAGCTCCTGATCTGCTTCTGGGTTTCTGGCCTGGGCCATGCCTGGATCACCTCTATCTTTGGTTAGGACGGAGCTGTCCCCGGCCTACCACATGCCCAAGGTATGCCACATCTCCCATGGCCACCTGGCACTTCTTGGCTTTGACAGTGAGCCCGACTCTCTGTATGCTGTCCAGCACTTCCCTAAGGTGGGATAGGTGTTCCTCCCAGCTGGTACTAAAGATGACAATGTCATCCAGGTACACCATGGCCTACTCCTCAGCACCATTTAACACCTGGTTCTCCAACCTTTGGAAAGTGTCTAGGGCGTTTTTCATTCTGAAAGGCATTACTTTAAACTCAAATAAGCCTATCAGAGTGATGAAGGCCAACCTCTCCCTAGCTCTGTCTGTCAATTTTACCTGCCAATACCCCTTTGTCAGGTCAATAGTCGTAAGGTAGGTCGCCCCTCCCAACTTGTCCAGGATTTCATCCGTCTGGGGCATCAAGTGGGCGTCTGACTTCGTGACTGCATTCAGTCCATATAGTCCACACAGAAATGAGTTGAGCCATCTGGCTTGGGCACAAGGACTACGGGTGAGGCCCAGGGGCTGTGGGATCTCTGGATTACCCCTAAATCCAGCATCTCCTCCACTTCCCTCCTAATGTCCTTTTGGACAGCCTCCGACACCCAATATGCTGTTCGCCATATGGGCATCTGTGTCCCTGTCTCTACATCGTGTGTCGCTAAGGGGGTTAGTCCAGGCTTGGTGCTAAACAAGGGGGCAAAGTCCATAAAACCTCCCTCACTTTCTGGATCTGGCCCAGGGCCAGCTGGGGAGACAATTTTACTACCTCCACAGAGGACTCCCACTTGTTTTCCTCCAGCAAGTCCAGAAGGGGGTCTCCTTCATTCATCCCCTCCCCATGACTACACACTGCAAACACCATGTCAGCCCTATTTGCATATGGCTTCATAATGTTGACATGGTACATCCTTTCTGTCTGTCTTCTGTCAGGTAACTCCACAATGTAGTTCATGTCATTTACTTTCCTAACCGCTTTGTACAGTTCTGCCCACTCAGCTTGCAGCTTGTCATTCCAGACCAAAATAAGGACCATGACTTCCTGATCCACCATGTATGAGTGACCTCTGGCTCTGCGGTCATACCACACTTTTTGTTTCTGTCGGGCAGCTGCAAGGTTGCTCTGGGCTGTCCCCATAAGCTCCTTCAGGATTTCTCTAAACCTAAGAACGTAACCCACAATGGGAGTTCCCTGGGTGGCATGCTTACCTTCCCAGTCCTCCCGGATCAAGTCTAGGGGCCCACGTACCCGGAGTCCATATAAGAGTTCGAAGGTGGAAAATCCTGTCGACTCTTGGGGCACCTTCCTGTATGCAAACAACACGTGGGGAAGGTATTTCTCCCAGTCCCTCCCATGCTGTTCAGCAAACGCCCGGAGCATTGACTTTAGGGTACCATCGAATCATTCCACAAGCCCATTAGCTTGTGGGTGATACGGTGTCGTGCATCTCTGCACCACCCCACACTTCTCCCATAAATATGTCATCAGGTCCGACATGAATGAACCCCCTCGACTGGTGATAACCTCCTGCGGAAACCCAACACAGGAGAAAATCCCAAGTAAGGCATCTGCCACTTTGTCTGTCCTCAGTGAGGATAGGGCGACTGCCTCTGGGTGCCGGGTGGCATAATCCACCACAGTCAGGATGACTCTCTTCCCTGAGGAGCTGGGGAATTTAAAGGCCCCACAATATCCATTCCCACCCTCTGGAATGGCTCCTCCAGTATGGGCAATGGAATCAGGGCAGCTTGGGTTTTCTTGCCCGCCTTCCCTATTTCTTGGCACCGGTGACAAGACCTGCAATACTCCTTCACCTGCTGGGTGAAGTTAGGCCAGTAGAAATTCTGGGCTAACTGCTGTGTAGTGCGCACGATTCCCAGATAACCAGACAAAAGAATATCATGTGCAATTTTGAGCAACTGCTCACGATAACCCTGGGGAGTGGCAAGCTGCCTGCCTAGCATCCCGCCCTCTGTCTGCACTGCCTGAGTATACATAAGTCCATTTTCCCAATAAACCTTATGTCGGCTGTCACTTTCCTGTGCTCCATCAGAGTCTGCCCAAGCCCTTAGTTTCTCTAAACTAGGATCACTTCTCTGAGCAGCTGCAAACCCCTCACACATTCCCAAGGCATGGGACAGGTTCCCTTCAGTCGTTAAACTAGGGTCTCTAGTACTAGCATCAGGGTCCTCAGGATCACTGTCAATCCCAACCCTCCGACAATGGGTCACCCCTCCCTCTTTGGAGTAACCTTCCATAGCTGTGTGGTTACTTGCTACCGGGGACATTTCTACCCCCTTTTTATTAGTCTCCATATCAGGATACACAGGCTGGGAAACCAGCCTCCCAGTGGTTTCCACAATGGCCTCCATGGGTTTCAGGGAACAACAATTTTCCCTTGCCGCTTGGCTACGGGTAACTGCTAATGTTTTGGCTACAGCCATCTGTTGCACAGTTCCCTCTGTTTCACCCCAGTCTAAGAGAACACTAGCAAGGGGTAATGTTTTCTCTTCACCAGTGAACCCTCGGACAGTGACGTATTTATTGGGTATAAGCTGACCAGGCTGTACCAGATCCCCTTTCACCAATGTCAGGGATGCACCTGTGTCCCTTAACCCCTGCATCTGTACACCATTCACCATGACTGGGTGCATGTGTTCCCTCATGTTCACTGGCATACGTCCAGGGACACGCAAACAACCCACTTCTTTTCTAGCACCCTGTTGTGTATTATTGCTCACCTTTTTGGAACACTGGTGATATGCCCAGTTTCTTTACACAACCAACAGGCATTTCTTACTTCAGGGAAATCTTTTTGTTGAAACCTGGGGCTAACTGGTTTCGGTGGAGGCAGTGAGGGTTTTAGCTGCCCTGAAGGCATGCTTTCCCCTTTCTGTGCTGCCACGCCCGTCCTATTCACTATCAGAGCAGGTCTGCTCTTGGCATAGCGGTCCAAGAGTTCAGTAGCCTCTTGCACTGTTTTGGGATCTCAGTCCTCTAGCCAGGTTTTTAGCTCTGCTGGGCAAGCCCAATAAAACTGTTCTAATAAAATCACATTTTCAATTTTATCAACAGAGTTTGCCTCAATTCCTTCCCACCAATGTTTTAAAAACTGACATTGTTTCATGGCTAGCTCCTCGTAGCTCATATCAGGGCTTCTCCTGAGCTTATGGAATTTAGCACTGTATGATTCAGCAGTTAATTCAAACTTTTTTAACGGTGCAGCTTTTAGTTTGCTGTAATTATTACTGTCCTCATTGTCCATTTGACCCAGTGCATCCCGAGCTTTCCCCGTAAGTAGCGGGGATTGCTAGAAGCTCCAGGGATCTCTAGGAATTTTAGCCTGAATACAAACTTTTTCAAAAGAATTTAAAAAGGCATCCATGTCCTCCCTCTCCTTAAATTCGGCTATTAATTTGGAGTTCAATTTGTAACCCAGTCCTGCAGTCCCAGTTAACCCCCAAGACACTTACCTGCTCTGGTGCCATTGGTTGGAGTCGTATCTTCTCCAACTCGTGTTGCCTCTGACGCTCCTTCTCCTCACGGTCTGTATCTCGGCGTTCTTGTTCTCTCTTCTCTTCTGCAGCTCGCTGGTGCTCACAAGCCTCATGGTCTGCCTCCCTCTGTTCTCGCTTTGGCTCCAGTTCCATCCTGCGCAACTCAGTTTGCAGCCTGAGTACCTCTGGATTCAGGATACTGGTGACCTTCCCCTGCTGCTGTGGCCCTTCACTGACAGTGGCCCTGCTGTCCTCCTCATCAGCTCTGGACCCTTCACTGGCAGCTAGCTCTTCCAAACTTGAGGTTTGGTCCTTTCCAGTCATGGTTGGTGGCTTGCTGCTCTGGGTATCTGTTACCATCAGGGCATCTATGAGGCTCTGCTTGCTTGCTTTCACCTCGAACAGGATTCCTCTGTCCCCACACAACTGCTTTAAGTAATCTACAGTGTGCCTGCAGTAGTTGGAAGTCATCTTTCCTGAGCACTGCTACTCTGACTGCACTTTAGAAAAAAAAGATAAAACGGGTAGGAACTTGACTGTAAGCCAAGTGATATATAGTTCTGTTTCCTTTTTAAAATAAAACTCTGTTTTTTTCTTTCTTTGCAAGAGAGCTTACGGTCTCAGCTGACACAGAATAATAAAGCTTGTGATACCAAAATTATGCCACCGCTGCCAACCAATCTGTCACAAACCCACTCAGCAGGTCAGGCCCTCTACTCCCAAAGTGTCAACCTCTGAGTGCAGTCTTGTGAGCAGTTTAACAGACAAGGTAACCCTCTTGTCTGTTTTTGTGAGTTTGGATCAACCTTTGGTCTCAAGTCTTGGAGGGATTCAAACTGTGAACCTCTTGCTAGTATACCCAATGCACAGGCTCAGATATTTCTGTCTTTGGGGGGCCAGATATCTTTGCCTATGGGCACCTAACCAGGTACACAGAGATGAACCCTTAAAAACTTTAATAAAGACCTCAGATTTAAAACATTTCTCTTTCCAGTTTGGTATTACCATTCAAGCTTATGTCTATTGTCTGCTTTAACCATATATACTTACTTACAAATAAAAAGAAGTCAAAGACAGACCAAGTATGCTCTAAAAAGAGTTTTACTACAATAGATAAAAATATGTAAATCACAATACAGAACTCTTATATCACAAGACATACACATCTTTTAAAGGAATAAGGTTTAAACAGTGCAAATTCCTACTTACAGTACTTAGATTTAACTCTCTTTCTAAATATCTGCTTAAAAGTGCTCATGATCTTTCCTTGTCAGAGTCTAGGTAAAAATGTGTCCAAGTAAAACAGAATTATTCCTTAAAGTAAACTGTATTTGCCAACCCCTTTTGTGTGAGGTCATCCAGCTCCTCCTCTGTCAGAGTATATATAAAAATATATATCTTATACAAAAACATGATGTCTTTTCAAAGTATTACATCTCTTTGATCCATGCTTCATCCTCCCTCACACAGGCTTCACAGGAAGCATTTACAACCTTGCACCAGGTTGCTAAACCTGGTTTCCCCTTTGGAAAATCATAAAAGGGATGCTGATCTCCCCTTCAGCAGCCAAAGCTATAATTAATTTAGAAAAGTCTGTAATAAGCTTCTGGCCTGCCACATAACACATTGTCTCTAGAAACCTATGTGTGTGATCTCACATGCTGTGTCAGCCTTTTTCTCATGGCTTTTCATCTTTCAGCTGAAACCTGGGGCGGGGGTGAGCGAGGTCACTCCTAGAGCATCAGATTTTCAGCAGAGACATTCAGTAATACATTTTATATTAAAAAAATGATACAGCACTCAGAACTGACTGTCCACATCACAACTAGAAATAAGTGCAAAAGGCTGGTTAAACTATGTAAAATTTCTTATTATAAAAATAAAATTGACTCAAGTACATATGCAAGGCATTTTTTGGAATGTAATTAAACAGCTAACCAAACTGGGAAGGAAATCTCATGAAGAAATAACAAGGTTAAAACATGGGATATCTTTATTGATAATCCGAAGGAAATTTCTAAAGTATTGAATTATTTTTTTATAGATCATCCAAATTGTAGCATCTTTAGTAACCAAGATATTGAACAACAAAAAACAAATCCTATTCAAGATAGATTGCCTCCTTTTAGATTTAAAATTCTTACAACTACTAATGTTTACAAAGTTCTACAAAAAATAAGTACTCATAAGGCCTCTGGTAATGATGGCCTTGAAGGTAGGTTTTTAAAGTTAGCAGCTTATTACATAGCACCAGTCATCACCTATTTATTTAACTGGAGCATTCAAATTGGTTATTTTCCTTCACATTGGAAAAAAAGTAGGGCAAAGCCGATTTTCAAGGGAGGAAGTGCAGTAGAAGTTGATAACTATAGGCCTATAGCCTTGTTACCTCTCCTGTCAAAAAGTTTGGAGAAACTTATTTCTGCCCAAGGTCACGATTATTTAAATAAAGATAGTCTCCTAACCCCAAATCAATCTGGATTTAGAAAGGATTATTCCACTTCAACAGCTCTTTTAGAGTTTAACGACCTGTCAAACAGGTCATTGGAAAATAATATGGAGACAGCAGCAATCTTTGTGGACCTTTCGAAGGCCTTTAACCTAGTGAACCACCTCATATTGTTTGAGAGATTGCAAGGGTTAGGTATCAGAGATGGCCCTTTAGACTGGTTAAAATCTTACTTGAGTAATCGCTCCCGGATGGTGGACGTTCAGGGTTGTTTATCTGAGAGCAGAGAGGTCACCAGAGGTGTTCCTCATGGATCGATCCTGGGGCCTCTTCTGTTTCTTATCTTTATAAATGATCTTCCACTAATGGTTGAGCATACAGATATCCAGTTGTACACTGATGAAACTGTAATTATTGCATCTGGCCATTCTGATAATGAGTTGCAATCAAACCTGCAGACAGATTTTTTAAAGATCGAGGGGTGGTTCACCAGGTCAAGGCTAATTATGAATATAAAGAAAATGAAATGTATGAAATTTTCACTAAAGAAACAAAATATTTCTTCCAAATTACAAATCTATACAAAGAATTTAACTAAATTGGAACAGGTTGAGGATTATAGCTATTTGGGAGCGATTTTTGATGAGCAGTTATCTTTTTCTCAACACATTGTGGCTTTAGTTAAAAAAGTAAATAAAAAGGTGGGGGCCTTAAGGAGAACTACAGAACGTTTAACACTGACAGATAGGAAAAAACTGTCCGAACAGTTAATTATCCCAGTGTTAAGATGTGGTGAACTTATATACAGAAATGCCAATAAAACACTTTTGGCTAGGTTGGATAAAACTTATTTTTGAGTGGCTAGATACGTATTAAAGGGGAATTATCATACTCATCATTGTTGATTGTTAAGTAAACTAAATTGGCTGCCTTTGGACTCAAATTATACTTGTCAATGGTTAATTTTAATTCATAAAATGAAATATTCTTGTTCGGACCATCCAATTTCAAGATTGCTGTTTCAAGGGGATCAATATACAAAAAGGGTATTAACTAGGTCAGTACATTTGAACAAGATTACTATGAAAAAGTCACGTAATAGATATGGGAATAGGACTCTAATTCATCAAGCAGCTACTATCTGGAATTCTCTTTCTCCTGATGTAAGGGAAATTGTAACTCATTCTACATTTATTCATACCATAAAAAATCTGAAGGTCCATATCTGTACTTGTTAAATTATTTTTCTTAACGAGCTGTGAAGTTTGATATGTCCTATATTTTTATATGGATTAGAAGGGAGTATTTCTTTTGATGTAAGGGAAACTATAATCATTCCACAATTATTTATGTCATGTAAAAATGTGAAGGCCCATATTTGTACTTGTTAAATACTGATCTCAATAAGTTGTAAAGTTTGATATGTCCTGTTTTTTATATGGGCTAGAATGAAGTATTTCTTTTTATTTTTAACATTTATATTTCATGCTTGTGTGTTTTGTAAATGTTACACTTGAAAAGTCTGCATGTTTTCTTTCATAGTAATGTTTAGTTAGTTGTTATTAATGGTAACTTGTACTTTAGATAGGGATTTACAGGTCTGTCTTGTAAACTGGACTTTTGTCCAAATGGCATGTATTACCTGTATAAATATACATTTTTACCTACCTTTTACCAAAACAGATTTTGATAAAATGTGTCCAGCCCTAATCAAAGAATACACCACTTATCGAAGCCCAACAGCAGCTTTTAAAGAGACATGTGAAAAACATCAGCGTCCTAAAGACTACTACAAAATCCTGAGTAGAATGTTTTTCTTAGGAGGGGAAGAAAAAGATCCAGATCTGTTTCCCCACCTAAAGAAAGCATTTGTAAAAGGCCTTCATTCTCTGTTAAGGCATTAGTCCAACCATGGGTGGAACCAGATACCCCTATGAATGACATTATAGAATGGGCCCAAAGGATGTTTGTAACTCTCAACCCAGATGCAGGTAAAAACCTACCATGGAACCTCAAAATAAGCTTTTTGCCCTTACTAGTGACCAGGCCTCCCTTCAAATGGAAGGAAAAGAATTGCCACAGACTAGACTGGATGCTACTCCTGCCTTCTGAGGGATTATAAAGAATTCCCAAACCAGGGAAGGGTCAGTCCCTATTGGAACGCTAGATCACGTAGCCCCCATGACCCAAACAAAAGGGGGCAGAGGCATGCAAACAGACCCTGGATGCCAGGAGTGACCAATCACAGCCTAGCTGAGCCAGAGATACTAACAGCTATGCCTCTGAATAGCTAAAGAGACAGCTCAGACTATTAAGAGAGGAAATTAATAGATCCACTCCCAGGACTCCATTCAGACACAAACCCTAATGCCATTTCCTTCACCCCTAGGAGTACCCATTCCAGTAGCTACACACCAGCACCAGATCCCCACTCCTCTCCAACCTGACATGGGGGGAAAAGAACTTTAGGTCAGTTAATACAGTGTAATTAAGGCAAATGTTAAAGCATGTCAAGACAACATGATTATCTGTGAAGGCCCAAAAATGGTTTCAAAAATATATCATTTATGTTACAAGATGATACGCATGCTAAGATTAAAACTCCACCTATAGTGGTGTACCATGAACTAAACCCAGGTTTATACTTAATCCCAAACTTACAGATGTGTCAAACTACTAAAGATCAACATTGGCTGTGTCCCAGTAACCCTTTCCTAAAGGATATCACCAAGGTTCTGTGTGGCCTTAACAACACTAATGCCCCAGAAAAATGTAAGGTTACTTTATCCCCTGCAGGAGAAGCTAAAATCACCCATCCTAAAACTGCAGGATCTCAATGGCTGATTAGCACTAATTTTACTGAAGTCACTGTTACTTATAACAGACATGGTAGTACTACTCAGCTTTCTCTACCCAGCAAAGTAGTACTTGTTCCTGCAGGTGCACACATCAATTTTGGACACATCACTTTGTATCCCCTTTGATCCAATTTCCCAGGAAATGGAAATTACTCCCATTTCTGCAGTTCCAGGTCATACATTTTCTTTAGCTGATGACCTTGAGCATCTTTTAGATGCCAAGGACCTTTATTAAATTGAGATCACTGTCTCTGAGACCGACCTGGTTATCTCTGATAAACAGTTCAGCTCGGGTGATAAGGAACACATTTGCATTCCAGTACAATGGCCACTTAATATCGTATTCCTTTGTGTATTAAATATCACCTTGGTTCTTGCTTTCCTGTGGATGTTGTATTCCACCCACAAGCAACTCCATGCTTACCATGTGAAGATTCGGGGTTTATATAACCATGCTCTAGGATTGGAAATGCGACCACACCCTCCACCTAGATCTATTAACAACCAGCCTAACTCTCCACCCATAGTTGTAATGAATGAAGAGGAAGAATATGCCGACATGGAACCCCTTAGGGATACCCCATAACCCTATAATCTGTATGATCCACTTTAGTAAAACCGGGAAATACGTAAAATGCTCCATTAAAAGGATTACTATAGCATAGCTTAAAAAAATTGCAAAGGCAAGTCTTAAACATTAAGAGCTTATTTTAGTATGTTTAGTTAAAGTAAAACATGGTGGGCAATGCTTGCATACACCCCTACAGGCCATATTATAGCATAGGTGTCATAACATTTACTTGCATTAATGATTTTGATATAGTTAGTGGTAATCTTCCTATATATTGAAAGAATGATATTGATTAGCTGTAGCTTAATAGATATATACCTCAGTGTTTCAAGATATTTGCTTAGTAAATGTACTGTATACCTCAGTTTATCTGACATGGTTGCTTAGGATAAATACTTCTATATTTCATCTTAGATGTTGATTTAGTGAATATTTGCTTTAAAGATTAAAAATTATGGAACCATGAGGGGGGTGCTACACTCCTGAGGTGCTGTCTTTTGGATGAGACATTAAATCAAGGTCCCGTCTGCCTGTTCTGGTGATTGTTCAGGTGGACGTTAAAGATCCCATGGCACTTTTCAAAAGAGTAGGGGAATTTCCCCGGTGTCCTGGCCAAATTTCCCCCATTCTGGTTGAATTTCAGCTGGTTACCATCTGTATCCCCCCTCCCCCTGGTTGCCCCTGAAAAAGGGACTTCTAGTCTCAGTGGGCTTACTGGGTCAACAAAATTCAATAAATAAATAAATGATTCTCATAAACTCACATTACCACATTTTGACAAATCCTTAATTGCCACATGCTTTTGTGATGCACTGACATGGTGATGCTGCCCCGCAAAAGGAGGGGGGGATAAGTAGGCACAATTCAGCCATAAGCCAAAGGATTCTGGCAAAATGTCAGAAAAGTGCACACTTCAGTCTAAGCAACAATAGACATGCACTTTAGAGTCTGTCATTAAACATTTATTTCTAAGCTTGTACAGCCAAGCAGTCCTGCAAGTACTCAACCCAAATATATGGACACACCTCAATAAAGAGATCACTGGACAACACAGATATTGAAATGACCTATATCAAAAAATATTCTTCAAGCCTTCCAGCTTCAAGAACCTTGGTAAATGTCAACTGGATGTATTTTGAAACTCGTGAACTCTGTGTGGAGCTGACAAGCCAAGATGTATTTTAAAAATCAAAACTCAGCATTAATCATGTCATAGGACTGAAACTACCAACCTTGCAACAAATCCAAACTTTTCAGACAGTCACCTAATGAACAGGTTCCTTAAAGATGACCACAACTGCCTGTTATCAGACACCATCTGCCACTAGCAATCCTAGCACCCTACCCATGAGTGACATAATTTCCAACACCTTATTCTTGAGCATGCGCAGTGTAAGGTCTTGTGGTCATAAATCTATTAAATTGCCATCTTGTGGGTAGATCAAAAGTACAATAGATGTGAAGATGCTGACTGAGGTCTGGTGGCTGAAAAATCCCGACAAGTAGGCTCCAGACCTTCCGATCAGGCCAGGACATCTGCCTGGAGATATGGCTAAGCCAATGAGAGACTGGCAAGTGCTTGTTGCTACACCATTTGAGGATGTCACATCAGCTGCAGTGGGATAACTTGACAATAAAAGAAGGATCTAGAGAGACAGAACTTTTGTATACTGACTTGCTTTCAATCCTACTACCCTTCTGCTCTGAAGAAGACATCAGCTGTATTTCACTCCACTGACTTTAAGACTGTCATCCTTCTAACTCTGTAAAATAACTTTGGCTAATGTCAAGAGAAAAAGAGCACTGACATTATATTAAATTTGTTCAATTTTATTTTAAGCCTGAAAAAGAGAAGAGGACTTCACACCCAGGAGCCAGAAAAAGACATTCGTCATCTAGCCTCACAGGACACTTCAAATCTTCAGATGGAAGGGAGAAGAGAAACAAACCTGAGACACTGGGCTGAGTATATTTAAAGACTTTCAAGGTGTTTACCTGATACATGTCCTTTAAGGATCATGGTCCCATATTAAATGCATAAAGATAAAATGCAATAGGATATTGTTTAAAGCTAGCAAAGATTATTAGTATTAAAGAATTGTGCACTTGTGTTAATTAAGATTAAGACAGAGACTTCTGAAATATCCTAGGATTATTAGCTGGTGCTGCATGACTAGCTTGCAGTGCTTGGAGGTGCAGTGATGGGCAGACACAGGGCTGATACATTCTAGTGAGAGTCGGGGGTGGGCCAGATCCCACCTCCCCACCCTCCCTCCCTCCCAAAGCACAGCTCATTTATAGGAGAACACCTGCCCTGCAATTGGAGGAAGAGGCTTCAGGTGCAGCTCATGTAGTTCTCTCCACTGGGAGTTGGGTTTAAAGGCTGGGAGGGGGGAGCTTAGGGAGTTGTAATCCTCCTCTATAGCCAACTCTTAAGGCTAATAAGTCAGGTGGGGAAAAGTTCAGCCACCCAAGCATTGCAAGTTTAAAAGTCTGTATGCTGTATGGGGGGAATTGCCTAGGTATAGGTACTGGTAGCTTGAGAAACTGTACAGCCACTGAGTTGGTAATTTGGTCTAGAAAAGACTGCTGTGATGATGGGGAAGGGACCGCATTTCACTAGAGCAGGTATCTTTGGACGGGTGGTTGGGTGAACAGGGTGTGGTGCGGCGATGATACTGGACTGGACTTGGAAGTTTGGGGGATGCCCAGTGTGCTACCAGCTGGCACAGCTTAAGGAGGAGATAGAGGATATCTGAAGGCAGCTTGGGTGGGAGGATTGGAGTGGTAGGAGGCAGGCGGTCACCTACATGGAAGCTCTAGGTGCTGGGGCCTCCCAAGCTGGGGGAGAAGTGAAGAGAGGTGCTCATGCTAGGACAGGAGGAAAGGTGGGTACACATGGGGCTCTAGGGGACCATGGCAGATGGGGCTGAAAAGGTGGAAATTTCCACAGCAGTAGGCAAGAGTCTGGGGGTGTCCAAAGGAAACCGAGAGAGGCAGTAGGGATGGGGGCACTGGGGGATGGGCTAGGCTCACAATTGTTTTAACCCTCTCGCCGATTTGTTGAAGGGGGGTGTGGGGAAAAAGAGGAGGAGGAGGATGATGATGATGATGATGATGATGCTGCTGATGCTGGTGAAGCTGGGGCAGGGACGGACAGAACGGATGAAGGGGGGTCCCAGACAGGTTGGGGGATGAGGGGTAGGAGGGGAGAAGAAAAAGGCAGATCAAGGGAACAAGGAGGAGGCTAATGGTATGGAACAGGGGAGCACGACAGGCAGGAAGGCACAAGACGTAAATGGGATGATAGCGAGCAAAAAGCCAAGTAGGCAGACGGATAGGATGGATGGATTAGTAAGGAGTGGGGAAAGAGATACAGAGAAAGATACTTGGGTGGAGGGGATAAAGAAGGCCAGGACACAGGTAGAGGAGGTGACCAGGGACAATAGTGAAGGGGCTACCTTCAACACCCAGATTGTGGGAGGTGCAAGGAGCCAGTTGAGGGGAGAATCCGGATGAAGGGATGAAGAGGGGCATTGAAGGTGGGGGAACTCAAGGGGTGAGCAGGAAGGCAAGGGGGATGTTAGAGTACTCCTATTGGGGGACTCCATGATCAGAGGCATCCAGTGGGAGGGGCAGGAGGAGGGTACAACCTGTCTGATCAGAACCAAATGCCACCCAGGCCTGATGGTGCACAAGGCCAAGCATGAGTTGTATTCACTGGCAAGGGAATGCGGTGGGACCCCGGATATTCTAGTGCACTTGGGTACAAATGACATAAATGGTAGTAGTGAACTAGAAATTCAGGCAAGGTTCCCTGGAGTTGGCCAGGGTATGCCTTTCCATAGGCTGTAAGATCTCCTTTTTGGAAATCCTACAGGTTCCAAGGGCTGGTGGGGAAAACAAGATGAAGATTAGGGAGATATATCAGTGGCTTAGGGAGTGGTGTGGAGAATTGGGGTATGGCCTGGTGGGGGACTGGGGGGAAACCTGGGAGAATAAGGGGCTGTACGCTAGGGACAGGCTCCACCTTAATTTGAAGGGGAAGGAAATCCTAAAGCTCAAACTAGCTCAGTTCATCAGTGAAAGATTTGGTTTAAACTTGTGAAGGGGGGAGGGATCAAAAAAGGGGCAGTGCCAGCAGGTATGATAAATGAGGGACATGGTCTCCACTCCTCTAGAGGGATAGGGAGATATGGAAATGGGTCACCAGGTAGGGTGCAGGAGCTGAGAAATGGGCAAGGGGGAGAAAGGAGAGGAGGGAAAAGGGGTGGAGAGTTGTCCTGATAAATGCAAGGAGCTTAGGAAATAAAATGCCTGAGCTCCAGGCAATGCTAGTTGAGCGGGAGGTAGATGTGGCAGCAGTCACTGAGACCTGGGCCACTCAAGGGCATGAGTGGGACCTAAATCTGGAGGGCTACACTATGTTCAGAAAAGATAGGGGGCAGGGAAGGGGTGGTGGTGTAGCACTGTTAGTCAGAAATGGCAGGGGTATTGGAGGGGTAGAGGAGGCAGAGGGGAACGTGGAGGCTATTTGGGTCACCTTGCTGATGCAGGGGGTAAGAGAGTAAAGGTTGGAGTAGTATACAGACCACCAGCACTGGCGGAGGTCCTGGAAGAAAGTTTGGTGGCAAATATCAAGGGACACTTTAGACTGGGGAAGGGAAGGGTAGTGGTAATGGGGGACCTCAACATGCCAGGAACAGACTGGGGGACTATGACATCACCAGCGACTAGAGAGCAGAGGCTGCTGGATGTCTTCCAGGATGTGTTTCTGACACAACAGGTGGGTGAGCCAACTAGGGAGGCCCGGACACTGGACATGGTCCTGGTAGACAGTGATCAGATTAGGAGCCTAGAGGTGAGGGACCTGTTGGTGGGGAATGATCACACCACAGTCTGGTTCTTCCTGGACCTAGGGGGGAGGAAAGCCAAACAAGGACAGTAGTAACCAACTTTAGAGGTGCAGACTTCAGGGAGAGGGGAAGGATCCTTAAAGATTGTCTGGACAGGATAAGGCTGGATATGGATGCTGACAGCAGGTGGGGGATCATTAGGAGGGGAATACAGGAGATTACCAGATCTTGTGCAAGGGAAAGGCAGAAGTTCGGTAAGGCCAGAAAACCCTGCTGGTGGACCCGGGAGGTACAGGAGGTGGTGAGGTAGAAGAAGGAGGCCTATAGGCGCCTCAAGTGCTCAAGGAGTGAAAGGGATCAGGAGGAATATGAGCTGACAGTCAAGAGAGTCATCAAGGTGGTGAGAGCAACTAAGGCAAAAAAGGAGCAGTCCATGGCCAGTGGGATCTGGAGGGGGGACAAGGGGTTCTTTAGATACATCGGGGAAAAAATGAAAGGAAAGAGGCAGATCAGCAAGATAAAGATAGGGGATGGTTGGGCACAGGAGGCGGGGGAACAGGCAGAAGTCCTAAATGAGTACTTTGCCTCAGTTTTTACTGGGGGGTGGAGGGGCTAAGTCTTGCAAGGGAGTGGGGGCAAACCGGAGCAAGGTGTGGGACTGGTAGAAACCAGGGGCTCTGATGGGTCTGGGGAAAGGGAGTGGCCACCACAGACAGGTGGGGGCCCAGCAGTGCAGGGTGAAAAGGGGGAGGACATGGAGGCTGAAATCCCAGTAGAGAGAGTAAGGGAAGCCCTCGGGTCCCTTTGGACGGAGAAAGCACCTGGGCCAGATGAGATACATCCCAGGGTGCTGAGGGAACTGGAAGATGTCCTGGCAGTCCCTCTAGCAGAGCTTTTCAACATCTCTCTGAGGACTGGGTGGGTGCCCCAAGACTGGAGGGTGGCCCATGTTGTGCTGATCCACAAGGGGGGATCAAGAGAGGAGGCAGGAAATTACAGGCCCATTAGCCTGACATCGGTGGTCAGCAAGGTGATGGAGGGTATTGTCAAGGAAAGGCTGGGGAGGGGGGTTACTGGAGCAAACTAGGTACTTGGACGATAGGCCAACATGGCTTTGTCATGGGAAGATTGTGCAAGACAAATCTTGTTGAGTTCTATGACTGGGTGACGAGGGCCCTGGACCAGGGTAGGCCAGTGGATGTCCTCTTTCTGGACTTTAGCAAGGCGTTTGATTTGGTACCCCACAGTGGCCTGCTGGCTAAGCTGAAGGAAATGGGGGTAGGGAGACAGTTGTTAAGATGGATAGGAAATTGGCTCTCTGAGCATACTCAGAAGGTGGTGGTTGGAGGATTAGCCTCATCCCCAAGGTGGGTTACTAGTGGGGTTCCCCAGGGGTCAGTGCTGGGGCCACTCCTGTTCAACGCCTATGTCTCAGACATCAGGAGGGGGATCAGACGTGAGATGAGTCTCTTTGTAGATGACTCAAAGCTGGGTGCAGTGGTGGATGGGGAGGAGGGGAGGGTAGTCTTGCAGGAGTACCTGGAGGTTCTGGAAAAGTGGTCGGGGAAATGGAAACTAAAATTCAATGCAGGGAAGTGCAAGGTTCTGCAACTGGGAGTCAGAAATCCAGGCCAGGGATATATCCTGGGAGGACTCATAATTCAAGTCACGGAGGGTGAGAGGGACCTGGGGGTAGTGGTAGATGTCAAAATGAACAACCAGAGACCTGTAGGAGGGCAGCGGCAAGGGCAGATAGGATGCTGGGATGCATCGCCAGGGGGATTACCTCAAGAAAGGCAGAAGTGATCCTTCCACTGTACAACTGCTTGGTTAGGCCACACCTCAAGTGTTGTGTACAGTTTTGGAGACCACATTTAAAGAGGGACATTACACTCCTAGAGAGGGTCCAAAGGAGGGCAACCAAAATGATCTGGGGCCTGGGGGAGATGACCTATGAGGAGAGGCTCAAGGAGCTCGACATGTACACCCTAGAGGAGAGGAGGGATGGGGGGACATGATAGAGGTCTTTAAGTACATGAAAGGGATCAATAAAGGAGGCCCAGTCAGGGTGCTCCAAAGGAAGGAGGATGGGGCAACAAGAGGTTATGGTTGTAAGCTGGAAGGGGGCAGGCTCAGAGGGGAGAGGAGGAGGAGATGTTATTTTACTGAAAGGGTGGTGTAGCCATGGAATGCACTGCCCAGGGAGCTGGTAGAGGTGGAGACTGTGGACAGGTTTAAGAGGGGATGGGACAGGTACAGGGGAAGGGTAAATCTGACCAGGCCCAGTGCAGGTGGAACATCTGGGACTGGGGACAGTATAATCCAAGGGGGGACACCAAAATCGGCCCTCAATATGAGTGCTGAAAATCGAGCAGACTCGAGAGACTGTTAGGCCTATTCTGCTGGCATTTTAGTATGTTAGTATTATTGTTTTAAATGTCAATGTATTAGTGTTGTCTGTGATAGTAAAAATAAACTGCTTTTGATTGCAATCCATATCCAAGAAAAGTTTGATGGCATAGTGATTACCACCACAAAATAGTTGAGAGCAATGTACTGTATATTGTATACTTTTGATTAACAGCCAGCAAAGGTTGCCCCTTTTTAAATTCATACAGAAACATAGAATTTGAAGGCAGATAAGGACCACTTGGCCCACCTAGTCTGCCCATTTCCCCACCTGATGGATACGCTGGAGATTCTAGTTAATCAACAGCTTACTTCCTCCTACCCCCCACTAGAATTGCCTTATGCCTGTCCAATGCATTCTTGAATTCTCCCACTGTTCCTAACTCCACAACCTCCTCAGGAAGGCTGTTCTATGCATCCACAACCCTCTCTGTGAAAAAATACTTTCTAACATTACCTCTGAGCCGCCCCCCCATCTTCAAATTGTGCCCCCTTGTTCTTGCACATCTCTTCTTCTGAAAGATACTACCCTCTTGTACTTTGCTAATTCCCTTGAGATACTTAAAAGTTTCTATCATGTCCCTCCTCTCCTCAAGGGTGTACATATTAAACTGCTTTAGTCTTTCCTCGTATGTCTTCTGGTGCAGACCCTGCACCATTTTGGTTGCCCTACTATTACTGGTAATTGTTTTATTATTTTTATATAAATTATATTATTACTGGTAATTGTGCTCACAATATGGTCCTGGGTACAATCATCTGGGTTAAATTGAGCACACTGTTAATAATGTTGAAACGTCATGCTCACAGTGGGATGACTGTACTGCAGTAAGATGATTTTATTTGCCCTGAGAATTATTAATAGAATGGACTGAATATGTTTTTTACTGTGTACTTATGCATCAGTCATACTGATTTTACAGGTTTTACTAGAATAGGAAGTTTTTTGAGCAGCATGGTTAAAAATGCATTTCTAGGGTTTCCAGGTTTACACACTAAACAGATACTGTTGTTTAATTTTTTATAATTGTTAACTACAGGATTTTTGAATATTGCTTTTATACATTTACTGTGTTGGGGAGGGGATATGTTCCTGACATTATGGGAAGGGGAGAGAGTTTGTGGCCGGGATTACATATTCGTCATGGCTCTCTGTATTTTGGTGTTATGGTCGCTAGGACCAGGGTAGTTTTTATTACTGGTTATTCATAAATTTAGGGTGTGAGGACAGTTTTTGCAGCTCGTTGAACCTTGTTGGTTTTCCTCTTTGTTATACTGAGGCTGAGGGTGGCTACCTTAGCTTATTTATCACTACAGAGACATGGCCGGTCCTTATAAGGTAATAACTTGGAATATTAAAGGGGCTCATGACAGGTGTAAACGTCATATGGTGCTTCGTCACCTAAAACACCTTCAGGCGAATATTGCCTGTCTGAAGGAAACCCACCTTAAGCGAGGGGACCTACAGTTTTTTCGCTGAGAGTGGGTGGAGGAGGTCTATGGGGCTAGTACTAGTATCAGATGGAGCGGCATGGCTATTTTGATAGCCTGAACTGTCCTTTTTCAACTGATTAACAAATCTTGGGACCCAGAAGGATGTTATATCCTTCTGCATGGTAAGATTAGGTTGTCTCAGGTTATTTTGGGTTCCATTTATGGTCCAGACTTTGATTCCCCTACTCTTTTTGTCCAACTGGCCCCCCTCCTAGCTCCTCTATCTAATTATTTTATTTTTCTAGGGGGAGATTGGAACATCATTTACGAATCTGATCTGGGCAGATTGGATTTCCATAGAATGGGTCTTTCTCCAGGGCAGAAGGGGCTCTGCGAATTGATAGATAGTATTGGCCTTGTTGATCCATGGTGTCAACCTTCACCCCTCTGAGAAACAATTTACTTTTTACTCCCCACCTCATAAGAGTTTCTCCAGAATAGATTTCTTTCTCATCAGTCAGGAGGGTCTTGTTGGCCTGCTGTCTTCCAAGCTACATTCAACTGTCATATCGGATCACGCTCCAATGAGTGTAACTTATACCTTGCAAGGATGTGGAGAGCATGATTCGATATAGCATCTTAATGGTCAGCTCCTACAGAATTTGGACAACTCTTGCTCGGATAAAAGAGTTCTTATCTAATTTCCTACTACAGAATGAAGGGTCTGTACCATAGTAGATATTCTCTGGGGAGCCTCAAAATGCACTGTGTGGGTTGAGTACATAAGACAAAGAACCTCTGTGCGCAAACACTGAGGCAAGGGTTACCCCAAAGGGCATTTGGCTGGGAAGCCAAGTTTCAAGAAAATACAAAATCATACATGCCCACACAATGCAAAGCATCATGGGCTGCATATGCAAATCACCACAGAATGTTATGCTGGTTCAACTTTAAGCAGAATTGCATGGTGCCAAAAGGCCTCTCACACAGTTTGCAAAGGGTGCTAACAGATGACATACGGTTGAGTAAATAAGGTTGGCCTCAATACACTCAAAGAAATATATGGGAACTTTGGAGCAGCTTCTGATGTACAACAGAGATTTAGAGTATACCCATGACAGGAGTACCCTGGTGGCTGATTGGTCCAAATTAAACATGTTACAGGCCCAGTATACAGACCTACTGGCTCAAAAAGCCAAATTTGCCCTGAAATGTACAAAGTTAAGATACCTGGAGTCTGGCGAGAAAGCTGGGAAACTGCTGGCCTTCATCAGCTTGATGCGTCTAAAAATATCTTGGGAATTCAATATAGCCCAGGCACAAACATTGAGACCCAACCTCGGAAGATTATGGCAATATTTTGTTCCTTTTATATGGAACTACACTCCAATGAACTCTCTAATTAGCCCACTGAGTTCAGAATATCATCCTGTTTGGATTCTCTTCCTCTCCCAGTCCTTGATACAACTTAGCTAGCCGATCTCGCTCACTGAGGTTCAGCGGGCCATAAAGCAGTTAGACAAAGCACCAGGCCCTGATGGTTTTTCTAACTATTTCTATTTGATTTGCCTTTGGGAAGTGGCCCCCTCTCCTAATACGCTTATATAATTATTTGTATTCTTTCGGTATTACGGATCCCTCTTTCCTGGAAACCTGGATAACCCTTATTAATAAGCCTGATAAAGATGAGTCACAGCCAGGTAGTTATCGACCAATCTTCTTACTTAATACCGATTTAAAAATTCTTTCTAAAATTCTGGCCAATCAGCTAGCCTTGGTTTGGGATGCCCTAATTAGCCTGAAGCACATGGGCTTCATGAAGGGCAGACTGTCCAGTGACCACCTGCGGAAGCCTTATTTTTGCATCTGTGGAAGGCAGTGCTCTTTCGGCCCTGGTCTCCCTAGACATGGAAAAGGCATTTGATCATGTGTCCTGGCCTTACCTCTTCTCTGTGTTATTGAAATTCAGCTTCCCCCCCTAGACTTTACCCGCTGGATTCATATGATTCATATATTTTACAGTGACTGTACTGCCCACATTTTGTGTAATGGAGTCTTTTTGGATTCTTTCCCACTTCATTGTGGAACACGGCAAGGTTGCTCCCTTTCCCCACTACTGTTTAATTTATTCCTGGAACCTTTGATTCACTGCTTGCATGGAAATCAAGGGATTAAAGGTAGTTCTGTAGGGGGGACAATGATACATACTGTCAAAGAATGCAGACAACTTATTACCACATGTGGAGGACCCCTATGTCACAATCCCGGTTGCTTTAAATGAAATAAACCATTTCTCAGAGATCTCTTTCTATAAATTTACTGTAAGTAAAATGAAGGTTCTGCCCTTAAATGATCTAGTCAGAAAACTGATATCCATTAGTCTGGGACTTACTTGAGAGCCTTGTACACTGAATTATTTAGGGATATGCATGCCCTGCTTTGTCTTGACTATGATCAAGGAAAATTTTAAAATCAGACTTACAACAATGGTCTTCTGTACCCCTCTTCTTGTGGGGTAGGGTTAGCACAATAAAGATGAATGTCCTACCCCACCTACTTTACCCCTTGGGAATGTTGTGTGTTTTCTCCTTAAATCCTGGTTTACCCGTGGGCAGAATATGCACAATAATTTTTGTGGAAGGGCTTATTTGTACGCAGATCATACTTCAAACTGATGGCACCCAAATTTAATGGTGGTCTGCGTTTACCAAATGTATTTTTGTCGTACTGTGCCCTCCATGGCACAGATTCTTTGAATGGTATCACTTTGCCATGACATGTTTGAATATTTGCTTATACACCTCTATGGTTGGGCATTGAACAATCCCTTTGCGATGTACAGTATACAGGCTTCAGCTCTATAGTTTGCTCTATACTACAGTTTCACGGGTTCCTTCAAGGCTGCGGGGCATGCCTATTGGGTGGTTGGGGAAAGACCATCGGCAGCTTGGGCTTTACCCGAGGTTGGACTGGACCAAAGGACAACCCATAATAGGCAATCCTAATATCAAAATTGCAGGCCACCCTATTCCCACAGCTTTTAGTCCTCAGCTCAGGGATGTTCTGATTTCCTCCCTATTAGAGGGGGATTAATTAGTGTGCTTTCAGACTGTTTGTTATTAATGTCAGCTTCCCAAAACCTTTTGCTTTAAATACCTGCAACTTACCCACACTCTCCTATCCTACATAGGCCCCAAACCTTGGATACTTACAGTCCAATCATCTTTAGAGCCCTTTTTTACAATAGTGATGCAGCTATACTCCGTTTCTAGCATTTATAAGCTTTTTCAATCCTTAGATACTAACACCCTGTCTGGAGTTTATTACTGCTGGATGCAGGCTTTAGGAATTCCTGCAGACAGCAAAATATGGCATTCAGTTTGGCACAGTTTGTATATATTCATTAAACAAGATAGACTAAGATTAACTCACTTCCAAGTTCTTCAAAACCTCTATTATACTCTGTTCAAACTGTGCAAAATGGGCAAGCTATCGTCTCCTACCTGCTCTCAATGCAACCTTGCAGAAGGTCACCTGATGCATATTCTGTGGGATTGTGAAAAGGTAACACCCTTTTGGAATGCCATAAAGACTTCTTTGGATCCACTTTTGAGGTTAGATAACCTTTTCACTCCCTCGATTTGCCTTGTAGGTCTTTTTCCTCAAGATTTAATTGAAAATCATAAAGCCCATCTGGCATTAATCTCAGCCAGGGTGAAGATTATTACATTTCGTCATTGGAAAGATGACTCTGTTTCTACCTATAAAGAGTGTCATCAAGAAATATTGACTGTGCTTATGGTTGAGAAGCATACAGCTTCTTTAAGAAAATGTCATCTGTTTCAGCGTAGATGGGAAACACTGCAATCTCTCCTATCTGTAACTTTTGCAAGGTCACAGTCTTGAGCCCAACTCCCTAATTTACCTCTCTGTATTTCTGTTGTTATAGGAACTGCTCTCATGGCCTTTTGTCCTCCCTCTTATTTTCCCCTGGCATTCGTTGAGCTACAGGGAGGGGTGTATGGATCCTGTTGTTTGTTTTTTCTGTGACTGTAACCCTTTTTCTTGTGTGTTTGTTGTATGTCTTACAATTATCATTTCTTTCTTTTGGTGGAAAAATCAAATAAAGTATATTAAATTTAAAAAAAAGGACAGAGGACTATGCAGGCCAAAAAAAAAAACTGTCCTTGGCAGTAGTCAGGTTTATATTCCCAGAGCTTTAGACCAGTGCATACCACTTATTAAGAAATAATCACTGTTTTCAAACAGCAGGAATCCCTCAATGATGCTTTTACAAAAGCATCGGTCTGCCCTGGTGTGCTGCCCAGGAGGCCAATTTCAGAACTTCAGAATTCAAATAAAGTTCAAACCCTGCACTGTGGTCACATATCTCTTAGTGTTCTCAGCCTCTTAACATTAAAACGAATAGCACTGTCCTTCAAAATTCTGAGAAAATAACCATACTGTGTGGCATTTGCTTAAAGAAAAACATGTCTAAGAATAGAGGGTCGCACATGTTCAGTATTAAGGAATGTTTCTAGCAAGTTAGTTCAATGTTTTAATAGTTTGTCCATACATTATACTAACATTATGAGGAACATTAGTAAACATTTGCGGTAAAAGGGTAAATTTCAGTGTCTGATTCATAGTGTTATGCAAGATTCATAGCTGTTGAGGGGAATGGCAGTTGCCCTGTAGTACATCTCCAGTCTTCTGGTCAACAAAATTTTTCTCTAATTACTCGTTTCTTGTTTTATTTTAATACATTTAATTAGTTTAATGATATGCTGCATTAGTTAGGGTGTATTTTCTTATTTTTGTGTAATTTTGTGGTTTCACGAGTTCCCAGCAACCTATAAAGGTCATACAGTGACATGATTCCTTCCATTTTAATCATGGTTCCCGCTTGAAGGGAACTGCATGTTTTAGTTGAAAACTTTAAAAAATGCTTAGTTTTTACTTACATTAAAATAGTTTTTGTTAATTTTAAACACAATTTCTGCCTGAAAGGATCCACCCATTTTAGTTAAAAGTTTAAAAAAAATGCGTAGTTGTTATCTGTATTAAAATAGCTTTTTTTTTCATTTTAAATGTGGTTCCCACCTGAAGGGAACCAACCTGCATTTTCATTTAACTTTGGAAATCACTCTTGGTACTAAATGCTTCTGACCCTATCCAGCAGAACCCCAATCTACCTCCACTGAGATACAGCCAGCTGACTCTGTCTCAGGGCAGAATATGACTCCCAGAAATCAGGACACTATGCCTGAGAGCATGGTTCTTGGGGAAATAGAATTCTCTAGTTTTAATTTGTCAGAGGAGGTGTTGAGAGTACTGAAGATTTCCAGGAAGCCATCAATGAAGAAATCACACTCCTCTAAGTGGAAGAAACTCTCATACTGGTGTATCCCCAGAAAGTAATCCCAAATGCAGGCATGGCTGCCTTATGTTTTGGACTACCTAGTGCACTTCCAGTCTTTAGGTCCGAGACCCTTAACCCTGAAACTACATCTGACAGCAGTGTCATCCTGCACTTCAGCAAGCTAAGACAAGTCTTTAGCATCACAACCTGTTTTTAAGACATTCTTTAAAGGCTTCACTCACCAGTATCCCCCTATATGGGATCCAGTTCCTCCATGGGATCTAAATATCTGTCTGTTCAGCTGATGGAGGTTCATTTTGAGCCTGTGGCTACTGCAGATTTAAAATATGTCACAAACAGTTTTCCTGATTGCTATGTCATCTGCCAGGAGGGTAAGTGAGAGCAAGCCCTTTGTACAGAGCCAAACTACATAATCTTTAACATGGATAAGATAGTCCTTAGGACCAGTAAGAAGTTCTTGTCTAAGGTGGTGTCATAATTTTACCTGCACCAGTTAGTTGCCCTTCCTGTGCTCTACCCTAAATATTCCAGTACAGGTGAACAAAAACTGCCGTGTCTGTATGTAAAAAGAGCACTAGGTCACTATATGGACCAGACAAAGGCTGTCAGGTTCCAGAGCACACAGCTTTTTGTTCCCTATGGAGAGGAGGGCAAAGGTAAACCAGCAGCTAGGAGGATTATGTTTTGCTGAATAGTCTCCTACATACAGTTCTGTTATGAAAATGCTGGTAAAACACCTCCCAGAGGCCTAAGGGTACATTTCACAAGTAGTACCTCTGCCTCTGTGACAGCAACAAGGGACATCCCTCTTCTAGACATTTGTAAAGCAGTTACCTGGAAAACAGTGTGTACCTTCACAAAGCACAGTTTCTTGGATGTACAGTCCAGAAAGGATGACAGTTTTGGATCTGCTGTCTTGCAGAACCTTTTTTCCCTAAGTAGGTTCTGGACCCATCCTCCCAAGGCACTGCTAGAGAGTCTGCTTATTGTAAAGTATCATTTGATGGATTTCTGCTGTTTGGAAAAAAAAATTACCGTAGTAATGTTGTTTCTTCTCCGGGATCCATCAGTGTGATCTCTAACCCTGCCTCCCCTTCCAGAATCTGAAAATAGGTTCACACAAGAATAAGTTCTTTCTTAAGATTGCACGAGCATTCCTTATTGCAGGTCCTTAGTAACTGTTAGAATTTGATCAGTTAAAGAACTACTGACATGCTCCAGGCAGGCAACCAATAACACAGAAACAGCAGCAGGTAAAGAGAAAGCACACATCAGCCCTCCCAAAGGTGCACTAGCCAAACAAGAAGCATCAGCAGAAAGGAAAGGAGGATGGCACACAGCAGTACAACTTTGAGTGGAAACTGATTTTATTTCAAATACAAAGAATGGCACAACACAAGACTAATACTCCCCGAGGAAGACTCACTTGCTGGGTTGAAACATAAGGATATCAGCCTTGTGTTGTGTCATGTTTTATCTGAAATATAATCAGTTTCCACTCGAAGTTCTGTTGGTGTGTGCCCAGCTTCCTTTCCTTTCCTTTCTTTGACCCAGCTTCCTTTCCTTTCTATCAATCCATAACATAAAGTTGCCTGCCCTAGGATCTTTTTTAGCCATATATTTAACATTTTGGTTCATTAGAAAAATAGTTATTTACTTTGTAAAGCCTTGTCCCAAAAATCAGCATAATGACGATAACGACATAAGAAATAATATATGCTCTATATTAGCCCTATACGTGTACAACTGTCAGCTAAGATACTCCCTGTACATTTAGGCAGCCCCAGCTCCATAAGAGTGCCTGTAGCCCCATTCCCTACCTTGTGTCATCATTATGCTGTTTTTAGGGGCAGGCAGGGCTGCAGTGCTTGGAAAATGCTTGGCTCGTACAAGGAAGTTACGAGCCGGGTGTTACAATGTAAATAACTATTTTTCTAACTAACTAAATAATTCAATATATGGCTAGAATAACTCCTTGTGTGGGCAACTCAATGTTATGAACAAGGCCTCTGGAATTCTGCATTTTTTCAGCCATGGGGTTTTCTGCAGAATTTGCATTATGCCACAGAATATATAAACTGCCACATAATTCATTGTTCTTGGTGAATTTTCATTCAGATATACAGTTTTTGCATAGTACCTGGATCCCTTCTCCATCTCATTTATTCTGAAGCCATTCCTCTATACTCTACATGTGATGTCATTGATGACATCACATATTTTAGCCAATGACAGGACAGCATCCTGCTACAGAAATGAATAAATCCTGCTGCAGAAATCAGAAAATGCTGCTGCAGAAACCTAAGAGCCTTGCTGCAGAAATCAGGACAAAGTGCTGCAGAACACTATGGGCCCTGGTTTTGAGTTGTCTGCCTGGAATCAAAAGTCATGTCAGCTGCTTAACATTTGTTTGGTGAAATGAAAATGTTTTAAAAAATGTCTTGGTAGCCATTTAGCTAGTTTTAGTGGTCATAGCTCCTCATAGCTATAGAAACAAATCAAAAGCAAATCGGAAGTTAGAACACTAGGGGTGATGTGACCACAGTGCAGAGTTAGGTCTTCATCTAATTCTAAAGCTCTCAAATTAGCATAAATTATATCTCCAAGGCAGCACACTCCTGCAGAGTGATGCTTTTGTAATTGCATTGATGGATGCCTGAAAAGAAACAACGGTGCTATAGTGAGCGATTTGTTTCTGCTCTTTTCCTAGGTGTGAGCAAAGGTAAGTCTCACTGGCTGGGGAGATGGCTTATTCAGCACGGTGTGTTGCTTATCTATGGTACTGGGTAAGTTGCCAAACATCACTGAGTCTTACAAATCCAGGAATGGTACTGACATTGCATTAGTATATTACATAGAAACATAGAAACATAGAACTTGACGGCAGATAAGGACTGCTTGGCCCACCCAGTCTGCCCATTTCCCTACCTAATGGATAAGCTGCAGATCCCAGTTAACCAGCAGCCTACTTCTTTCTGCCCCCACCCCCTAGAATTGCCTTATGACTGTCCCGTGCATGCTTGAATTCCACCACTGTTTTTGACTCCACAACCTCCTCCGGAAGGCCGTTCCATGCATCCACAACCATCTCTGTGAAAAATACTTCCTTAAATTACCTCTGAGCCGACCTTCTATCTTCAAATTGTGCCCCTTGTTCTTGCACACTCTTGTTTTGAAAGATGCCCTCTTGGACTTTGTTGATTCCTTGAGGTACTTGAAAGTTTCTATCATGTCCCCTCTCCTCCTTTCCTCGAGGCTATACATATTAAGCTCCTTAAGTCTCTCTTCATATGTCTTCCAGTGCAGACCCTGCACCATTTTAGTTGCCCTCCTCTGGACAGCTTCCATCCTGTCTATGTCTTTGCGGAGACTGGGTCTCCAGAACTGGACGAATACTCCAGATGGGGTCTGACCAGCTGTCTGTACAGAGGGATAATAACTTCCTGTTTTCTACTGGTGATGCCTCCCTATGCATCTCAGTATCCCCCCAGCCCTCCTTGCTGCCCTCTCACATTGCTTGCCCACCTTTAGGTCATCTGATATGACTACCCCAGGTCCCTTTCCATTTTTGTTGTTGTTAGTATCTCACCCCCCATTGTGTACTCTTCCCCTGGGTTTTTGTTTCCCAGGTGCATTACCTTGCACTTCTTAGCATTGAATCTAAGCTGCCATACATTTGACCATTCCTCTAACCTTGCCAAGTCCCTTCTCATCCTTTCCACCCCACCTTGTGCATCAACTCTGTTGCAGATCTTTGTGTCATCTGCAAAAAGACATATTTTTCCTTCCAGTCCCTCTGCAATGTCACTTATAAAGACATTGAAGAGGACTGGTCCTAATACTGAACCTGCGTAATTCCCCAATTAGTAACCCCCTTTCTTCAGAGTGTATCCATTTACTATTACTTCTGTGTCCCATTCTCCAGCCAATTCTTTATCCAGGCTGTCATCTTGGGACCCACCCCAGGCTGGCTAACTTGTATACTAATCTTTGTGTGGGGCTGTGTCAAATGCTTTGCTAAAGTCTAGGTAGGCCATGTACACAGCCCCTCCCTGATCTACTACTTTGGTCACCCAGTCAAGGAAATCTATCAGATTCGTCTGGCATGACCTTCCTGCTGTGAATCCATGCTGCCTTGGGTCCTGTGCCCCTCTGGCCTCTAGATAATCGACAATTTTTTCCTTCAGAAGTGATTCCATCATTTTCCCTACCACTGAGGTTAAACTAACAGGTCTGTAGTTTCCTGTTTATATTACAGGTTTTTAAAAACTCTGGATTTACTTTAATTCTTTGGTAACCAGGTAAGGCCCACCAGACACAATGTCTGTTTTCAGGGATGACACAGGAGCACTGGGGAGGTTAAGTGACTTGCTCAGGGGCACACAGTATGCAAGTGGAGGTTGAAGGAATCAAACCTAGGGCTACTGGATGTACCAAGCTCATTCTCAGCTCGTTGCTCTAACCTTTAGGCTATACAGCCACCCCAGTTTAAATGGTTAGTCTATTTGTTATTAATGTCCCTGGTCCCTATCATTCTCCAGTCTGAGGGGTTCAGGATCCTGGCAAAGACCATGGTTATCCTAGCCCCTGCGTCATCGTTCCCTTTCTTCTGTGATTTAAATGAGAACCCCCCCCACACACACACTGGAGTTTTCTTACACTGTATACTGTAGGCCTCAAGTCATTCTTAAAGGGACACTGTCAGCCCCACTTAGGCCTGAATTGTCCCTAGATTAAAAACACATATTATGATTGTTCACTTTCTATAGAGGTTGCCGATGTAGCTGGCAGTCTGTTTCTGCCTCCTTTTTTCTTCATAACAGTAAAAAAACAGACTGCCCACTATACTGCTGTTACCATACAGAAATATGTTTGCCTACATTCTTTGATCAGACTCCACTGCATCTTTCCTGGACCTGAGAATGCCCCTAACATAATTTGGTCACTCAAAATGCTGTGGGATGAGGGAAGACTAATGCATTATTATTGACTGCACCGTTTGGGGAAATGTTCCTAATGTTCAAGATAGATACAGTAAGAGTAGGGCAAGAATTTGAATCATACCAAGATTGGGTACAGTTGCACCATTCCCATGCATTTCAGTTCTACTAAGAAAGGAAGCTGAGAAAATAACCAACTACTTCAATAAGTTTTAGAGAAACAATCATAACATTTGGGGTTTCAACTTGAAATAATGGGATGGAAAAAATGTTTGACAGTGGCCCTTTAAAGGGCACAGAATCAAGGGAAATTATTGCATCAAAAATCCCAAAACATAGCGCATGTAGGCAAGTGCCTTACCTACAGAATGATGTCCTACGTTTGCTTTAGAAATGCCATTTTATGCGGTTTCATCAGTTTTAAAGAGCAGCTGACATGCTGGGGGCAGACAACTCATATTAAGGGGCTGCCTACCCAAGGGGCTAATCTAGACCACAATTAAAGTTTTTAGTGCAGTAATTTAAAAAGGGATTTACATTTAAAAGCCTGACTCGCTGCCGAGCGCTGCAGTCCTGCCTATAAAAATAGCACTTTGATGATGTATAGTAGGGAGCGGGGCTGAAGGTGTGCTATATATAGAACATTGAGACAGGGGAAGAGGGATGTCTAAACATACATACAGTACTTTTAGCCTGCAGTTTTATATGTATAGGGCTAATATATAATTAGACTCTAGCACCATACATGTAAAACTGAAATCAAAGGTACTATATGCATATTTATATGTCCCCCTCCCCCATCGCAGTGTTCTATATATAGCACGCCTGCAGTCCCGCTCCCCACTGAATGTCATCAAACTGCTATTTTTAGGGAAGGGTCTGCAGTACTAAGCGGCAGCTTGGCTTGTACTCCGAAGTACATGCCGTGGTTAAGTCCCTTTTTAATTATTGCACAAAAAAATTTAATTGTGGTCTAAATTAGCTCCTCAGGCAGGAAACTCTTTAGTATGAGTCGCCTGCCCGAGACTGAATATGGTATCAGCTGCTCTTTAAAAGATGCCCAGAGATGTTAATAGACTGAGACTTCTGTTTAAACTCTGCGCTCCAGTAGATGCCGAAGATGGCTGGGACATCAATGCATGATACTGTCATTGGAGCAAACTTGCTCTGGAGCAAGCATTCACTTTGTATAAAGACATTATAAATATAGTTGTGCTATCATATTAGGATTGTGTTTCTCATAAAAGTCCTAATATGATGGCATAATGTCCTTATACAAAGTGAATGCTTGCTCCAGAGTGCAGTTGCTCTGATGAAGTCATCATGCAGTGGCATCGCAGCCATTTTAGGCATTTACTGGAGCATGAAGTTTGTATAGAAGTTTCCAGTTTGTTTACATTTCTGGGCATGATTTACAGTTGATGAAATTGCATAAAAAGGCATTTTTTAAGCAAACAGGTACATCACTCTGTAGGTAAGGCTGTAACCTACAGAGCTGTTTTTGGTTTTCCAGATGTTCAAATATAGGACAGTCTGTTTACTTGTCCTTTAAGAGGGGCTTCCTCCAGATACCATAAAAACCATTGGTGGTAGAGCAGAGTCCATAGCCAGGTCATATAAGAACCAGACCCACATCGGGGGCACTTACCCCTTGAGGGTGACCTACTTATGTAAGCGGGTCAGAGGGGTGTTTGGGTCCTGTTCCTTCTCCTTCAACAGAATGGTTTCTTGAGGAGGCCTCTCCTCCTTGCAGAGGTTTTTTTTTGGGGGGGTCTCATGGGGAGAAGTTCAATAGGACATTTTCATCTTTGCCCAGCTAGCCATCTCATTCAATGCCTTCTCTAGTTCAGGTTTGACCCCTTCAGGAGTGCTTCCCATGGAATGCTTTTTAGCTTGTTAGGACTCCCAGGGTTTTGTGACTGAGCAAGTCACCCTGGTCTCACTTATTGAAAAAAACTCAATAATCAGTAAGATATTTGGGTACTGTAGACCTGCCTGACCTACAGTCCCTAATGTGGACCACCATATTGCAGTATAAGGGATATAAGTATTTACTCATGCTTGCTATGTTATATTATTCAATATTATATTTGTGGTCTTAGCACGCCACCTACAGCTATTTGCCATATTGCTATGATCAGAACATTATATGAATTACTGTACTCCATTGTAACCCAAAAGTAGTTGTAGTCAGCATAATTGCTTCTCACTGTGTACATGCAAACCTAACAGCTTTGGGTGCAAGCTGCCTACCTTACCCACTAGTAGAAATGCTTTGTTTAGCTTTCTACTGTGCAGATGAACCCATTACCAGATAACGGATCTTCTTATCTCTGAGTATATAATTTTGTGTAATCCTGTTTTCCACTGAGTTTTCCTATGACGACACCATGTGTTCGGAGGTTCCAGACTCCCAGCTATGGTAAGCTTTCCTTTTTACATGTATCAGATAATAAACCGTTTGTTCTGCAAACACCTGTCTCTGTGTCGTGTTTTGTCATCAGGTTTAGATCCTGCCAGAACCCAACAAATGGTGACAGTGGCACGGACCTGATTGGACAGAACCAGACCAGTACAAAAAGGTGTGCAGATGAACAGGTATGGGAATCACGAAAGTACTCAAACCTATGCCCATCCGTTCAACCCATACAGATGATCTTACAGGCCTTCCATGCACCTGAATGGGAACGGGAAAAATGAAGGCGCTTGAACCTATGCCCCCCTGTTCACTAGTGGCACTGGTCTGTGGGATTTCATATCTGAAACATGTAACTGTCTGGTGGTAGAGCACAAGGTGGATCGATACGCCTTGGACTCGCAGCTAGTTCAGGAAAAGGGGAGCCATCTAAAATGGCCATTAGTGCTGAGCTCAAGTTAGACGTCTCAAACTTTCACCTCCCATGGAAGTTGGGGTGATTTCACGCTGGACATGAAGTTGCATGGTCATCCAATACAGTATGTGTGCACACTGTATTCAGAGACCAAACCTATGGTTAAGAAACATGACCAAAAAGGGTCTAATAGTTGCTGCCCTGTAAGTTGCACTACAGGCAGTGGAAACAGAAGTCTTAGCTCTGAAAAAGGAACTGGGCTCCAAGTCACAAGAAATGAGTGAACAACAAAGAGTTAGAAGTAAAAATCCAAAAGCTCAGAAGTGAGACTAGAATGAACTGCATTGTGCTGCATAGTAGAAAGGTGAGTTTGAGAGAGGATTGTGAAAGGCTGCAGCAGGATAAAAAGCATGCGTTACAGTTGAATGATTTGCTTACTGGTATGAATGATATGTTGTGGAGTGAGAGCGAGGAGTTGTATGAAGAGTTGGGAAAGTGCCAGGAAGCATTGGACAGGGAGATCAGGGAAAATTGCAAAGTGAGTGCCACGTACAGAGTTTTGCAAGAGCATGTCAGTAAGGGACAGTACAAATGCAGAGTAAATCATTCAATATGTAGAGCCAAGATGATGAAATTACTTCAGCAGTTGGCAATCCTGAAGGGTCATGTGAAAGCTATGCCATATCCCTTGCCCATCAACTTGGCATCATCAGAGGATGACAACAGCGATGATGATGAGATCCAAGATGGTGGTCTCTGGGACACCGGAGGGTGGAGGCCTCACCCATCACTGGTAGCTGCCTTGATCAAGCAAGACAAGGGCAAAGTGCAAGCCCTGTTCGAACAAGTGGTCATGAAGGCTGAAGTCTCTGAGGCACAGTCCATGGTGATACGGCAAGCCATGGCCGACATGTTAAAGAAGGAGGTTCAACAACAGACCCTCCTTCAGGGTATGATGAATGCTATGACTGAAGCGGTCATCAAGTCCATGACAGGGTCTACAGGGCCCACCCCAAATGCTCTGCAGTCCACACAAGCCATCCAGACTATCGCAGACAAAGTAGGCCACATGGCCTCTGGTGACAGTCTTAGTTGTCATTTGGAAATAGTGCAAAACCAATGTGAGATGCTCAGTCTCCCAGCCAAGCATAGAGTACAGGTCTTGATGCAAACTGTAGACCCCACGTTGTGGTCCAAGCTGCCTGAATCTATACACAGTGACGTCAGGGCTGAATTTGACGTAGTTGCCACCAGCCTCCTGATGGCACACATTCCCAGTATGGTCGGCATGATGCTAACTCATCCAGTAAAGCAATTCACCAAAGAGAAACCAGCCCAGAATGATAGTCGCTTGTGGCTTGACTACTTAGCGGGAAAAAATTGGACAAAGAAACTGTAGACCGAGACTCGATTGAGTACAAAAGCCTGTTTTGGAAAAACATGCAACCATCCCTTCACAAGAAGGATGAAACAGCAGTATTCCTGAGACTGGACTGCTTCCAGAACATCATGGATAGGGTGGAACGTGCGTATCAGATCTACGTGCAAGACCTGGGCTCAGATTCAAAGACCAAAGTGGCAATGGTGCAAAACAGCACTGAGCCATCCACAAAGTACATAGTGGAAGAGAAATCCAAGGATTCCCAACAGGATAAGCCCTCCTACCAAAAAGGAGGAGGGTCGAACAAGAACAAACAGAGGTATCAGGAGAAGCCAAACCAGCAGAATGTGAAATGGAATAACAGACGAAAGCAGCAGCATACCAGGAGTTGGTCGAGGAAAACAACCGGCTTTGGGAGTTTAAGGCCAAAGTCCAATCACTAATGGCAGCCATCCCAGCAACTACCATGGCTGCCATCCATTCTGCCCCTCCATTGGAGGAGTCCAATAAGGTTAGGTGGTCCAAGTCTCCATACTCTGAAGTGACACAAATGCTTCGAGACATAGACCCTGTCATATGACCATTAGCATACTGAATCGGACCGACAGTGTAAGACCCCGGTTCACATCATCATTACTTTAACAACTGATGATTCCGGACATCCCTGTTTAGAATCGCTGGTTGGGGGCCACCCACAAGAGTTATTTCCAGACATGGGCATCTCAGTTTCATTGCTGCACCAAGATGAACTGCAGCTATCTCTTTGGTCGATGGGGAAGCTTACTTCCACCCAGACCTTTGAGTGGACCATGGTTACTACTTACCGGTTGAAAATCCATACCAGTCATCATCTGTACCTTTGAGGTGACACACCGTTTTGACCTAATGATACTACATCATCACCAGAGCATATTGAGAATAGATTTCCTCTCATGCCATGGCTGTGTGGTAGATTTTGTCATCTAGCTATTGCTCCAAATCCATGGCCAGTGTCACATGCTTCTCTTTTCTGACTCGCATGTGGTATCAGCAGTACAGGACAATGATGCAAAGTATGACATCATCCTCATGCTCCAGCACCACACGCTATTCCCTAAACTTAAATCAGTTTTGCAAAGGCACTAAGAGGCTTTTGCCAAACACAAACATGATTGTGGAAGGATGGACACCCTCATACAAGTCACTGGTGATGAACCACCCTGTCAAAGACCATATCCATTTCCTGCAGAGGCAATACCTTTTCTGAGGGCAACTATTGATTCCCTTTTAAAGTAAGGGTCATTAGGTCCTGTGTGTACACAGTCAATTCCCCCATATGGCCATTGAAGAAGCCTAACAACAGTTGAAGGCTCACCATTGACTACAGGCAAATTAACCCAGTCACCCCCAGTTGTGCACCCACCATGGCATTGGCCCTGCATGTGCTCAAACTTCTGAAACCTGAACACAAGTGGTTCAGTACACTAGACATCCCCAATGGTTTCTGGTCACTCCCTTTGTCCCCTGAGAGCCAACACAAGTTTACCTTTATCTTTGAAGGATGTCAGTACATGTGGAACTGCCTCCCACAAGGATTCCACAACAGCCCTTCCCTCTTCCACATCCATGTGAGGGATGCCATACGGGGCTTCTCCACACCAGAATGACTCTTGCAATATGTGGATGATCTTCTCTTGGCCACAGCAGACCTAGACAAACACCTGGAGCTTCTAGATGAACTCTTGACACGCCTACAGAGGGCAGGCCTCAAGTACAACCCTGGAAAGGTACAATTGTGCCTCTCAGAAGTTTTTTTTTTGGGTCTATGCATCACTCCTGAGGGCAGGATCCCAGCCCAGACAAGGTCCAGGTCATTCAGGATTTGTCACTTCCTACCAGTGTGGATACTCTGAGACATTTCATGGGTATGGTCAACTACTTCAGGAATTTCATTTGCAACTTTGCACGAAAGGCCGCACCCCTATATGAGTCACTGTAGAAAGATGCCCCCTTGCAGTGGGGACCAGAACACGCAGCTGTTGTCACTTCTTTGAAGAAGGCTGGACAGGGTCAGTCCCTGCCACTGAAGTTATGGACCCAACTGCTGTCTCTTCTTGGTTGCAACCACTATATTTCTCTCACCTATGGCTATCCTTGTTTTTTTCTGTATGGAGGCAGGCCACCTCCTTACAACCCCCCCTCCCCATTTCTTATTCCCTCTTTGATTTTCCACTATATTCCTCCAGGTCCTTATTTAATAAATTGGATAGAGAAGTATGGCAGAATAACTGCCTGTATAATGAGATGTCTGCAAGCAGCACCCCCCTTTTTCCCTTTGCATTTTGTATCCTGTACAGTACTTGCCTGGAGAAAAGAGTGAAGGCTTTTGAGTATAAAGTATCTGAGTATGAATATATTGCTGTGTTTAGCATGCTTAGGGTTGTTTGGTAATGAGGTTGTTTTTTTCTCATCTTCCCCCTGCTGTGGTAAAAAGAAAAGAGCTCTGGTTCAATAAGAAAATAGTCCTGGGTTCTATGGATTCTATGTAGGATCCTTCTGGTAACGCTTTTAAAATGCTGCACAACTGTTTGCATGATCGCGAAGTCCACGCGACCGAGCCCACTATTGTGTAGCACTAAGCACTCATTTATCCCTTGAAATGGGTTTTATTTCTAAAACCCTTATTCAAGCAGGCATACTTTAATCAGGAAAGTGTTGAGCTGGACGGCCTAGTTCCTCATTGGGCAGCTGTTACAAAGTTCCCCTTTCAGTTGGTGAAAGTGTCAGCCATCGGCTTGTAAATTTCAGCCAACGGCTTGATATTGCATCGTGGACTCTGCTTTCTTTTTTTTTTTAATTCAAAGTTTATTGAAATTTTCACATTAAACAATGGACAGGGTCAAGACATCCATAGCATAAAACTTATGACCACACAAGTTAATTGATCCCGTCCCCCTCCTCCTAACACCCCCCACTCCAACCTCCCCCACACAGTCCCAAAGGCGTGACAGTCCATGACATCCAAGAAATTAAGAGTTAAGTATTAGCCATTAGATGGTATATAATGTATGAAGACAGGGCCAAATACATTCATATTTGGACTTGTTATTATTAATACTCGAAATAGTCTTCTCAACCTGAAGATTAAATAATAACTCATTTAGCCATTCAGAATAGGAGATAACTTCAGAGCTCCTCCAATACTTGAGCACTAGTTTCTTGACAGACATCGAGATCAAAGCAATGTGAAATTTACGCTTATTAACAGAAATCTGCGAATAATCCCCAAAGATACAAACCTCTAGGATAAACAGGTCCCTCAGCCCAAGGGGTGGGTCAGCTTTGTCCCTTATAGCCTCCCAAAGGGGTGATATCTTGGGACAATCCCAGAAGATGTGAAGTAGGGAACCTTCTGCCTGAGTGCATCTCATGCAAACATTAGAGGAAGATATTCCCCATTTAGCCAGTTTCTGAGGAAAGTAGTAAAGGTTATGAAGAATGCGAAACTGCACTAACCGTAACTTATCTTGTGTTACAAAATGATGGCAGTTGTTCCAGATATTCGTCCATTCCCTATCCCAATGTAGGAAGAGAGCAGACCAGAATTCTGTTGGGCCGAACAGCACTGGAAAATGCCAATCGAACAAGATATTGTACAATTTGGAGATACTTCGGGGAGAAATAACCAATGGGGCTAGTTCAGTAAGGAAGGCAAAATTATAAAATAAGGGGGTGCCCTCCCCAAATTTTTTAATGAGGAGATGTCTAAGCTGATATACCTTAAAATAGTTACTTTTCTTGAGCTTAAATTTCACCACAATATCCTCAGCTGATAACCAGGTACCATCCTCCTTAAGGAATGAGTGAACCCTACCATCACCTAGACTAGGTAACCATTTGGGGGGTAACACTTTATTGTCTATTTTAAAAACAGGGGAGTTCCAAATCAACTGCTCCACATCTAGCCAGTTTTTATATTTTAGGAATCTACACAACTGCGAGTGAATGTTCATAGAAACTCCAATTGTGGTGCCTTTTAATTCTTTGGGTATAGAAGCGGTATTGAGAAATAATAATGCGGAGGGGGCTATATTAGCCAAGCAAATCATTTCCCTCTCTATTTTGAGCCATGTGGGCACATAATCTGAGGGATTAGATACCATCCATTTTAAGTATTTGGCCGTGCTACTGGCCCAATAGTACATACTCACGTTTGGAAGTCGTAAACCACCCTTGGACTTGGGCGCCACAAGCTTGTAAAAAGCTAATCTAGTCTTCTTTTTAACCCAGATGAAGTCGCTAATCAAGCTTTGGGCCTTTTTAAGCCAGCTGCTTGGCAGACAATTGTCAAATAGCTGAATGGGGTTTAGGAGACGTGGGAGAACATTCATCTTAACCAGACTAACTCTTCCCCAAAAAGAAATGGGTAATGCCAACCATCTAGCCAAGTCTAGAGCCACCACGGACAGTAGTGCTTCCAAGATGTGTTTAAAGGTACTCTATAGGTCTCTAGTTAGCACAATGCCCAGATACCGTAATGAGTCTCTAGACCAGGCCAGACCCCGGACAGTAATATCATTCTTAAAAACTTTATGATTTAGGGGAAACACAATCGACTTCCCTACATTTAATTTGTAATTGGATAGTTTGTTAAATTGCCCAATTATATCCAACATGGCGGGAATTAGAAGTCTCTGGGTGGGAGAGGTATAAAAGCAAGTCATCCACATATGCAGCGACTTTAAGCTCATTACCGAGAATGGTAATCCCCTGGACCTTCGTACAAGTAATTAGTTTACGAATTAAGGGCTCCAAGTAGAGATTAAAAAGTAGAGGAGAAAGGGGACAACCCTGCCTGGTTCCGGAATACAGAGTGAAGGTCCTGGAGAACACCCTATTCCCAGAGATCTTAGCTGTTGGATGCTGATATAAGGCTTTTATCCAAGATTGAAATTGATGAGGGAATTCAAAAGAATTTAGCGTTTGAAGTAAAAAACTCCAGTTTACTCTGTCAAAAGCCTTCTCGGCGTCCAGGAAGACCAATGCCACTGGGAAGGAGGCATCCCTGGACGCCGAGAAGACATGCGAGAGAGTACGGAGATGGTCTGCAGAGAGTCTGCATTTCATAAATCCCACCTGATGTGAGCCAATTAAATCGGGAAGAGACAAACTGAGTCTGTCTGCCAAAATCTTTGTTAGAATGTTTATGTCTTGGTTCAACAATGATATGGGTCTATAACTCTCAACAGATACTCGATCTTTACCCAGTTTTGGGAGAAGCACAATGAGGGCCTCGAATAGAGAGGAGTCAACTTGTACACCTGATAATATGTAATGAAAGAGAGAAAGAAGGTGGGGGGTAATTTGCTCCTTAAAACACTTATAGAAGTTTGCCGTGAAACCATCTAGTCCAGGTGATTTATCTAAAGGTAGGCCCTTTATCGCCTCCAGAATTTCCGACTCCGTAATAGGGGCTACTAACATCCTACCCTGGGACTCCGATAGACAGGGCAATTGGGCCTACTCTAGGTAGGAAGAAAGAATATGTGTTTTGGGGGGGTTAGGCATTTCCCCATATAGGTGTTCAAAATAACTGACGAACTCCGAAACAATCTCCTGGGGATTAGATTTGAGAGTTCCATCTATTTTGGAGCGGATCGGGGGGATAAACCGAGTAGACTCCAATTGCTTAATTCTCTGGGCTAGTAACTTGCCTGTTTTTTCCCCGTGATCTATGTATGAGGCTTTAGTACATAAAATAGCAAACTCTACTTTCTTGTTGAGCATATTTATATAGGAGTGCCTCAATTTTACCAGCTCTTGTTTAGAGTCGTCAGAAGGATGTGTTTGTAAGGTAGTTTCTAAAGCTGTTATCTGGGTTAACATCTCCTTCAACCTGGCCTCCCTTCCCCTCTTCCTTGTCACGGCCATCCCAATTAGGATGCCCCGGAGATACAGTATGCATTGAAAGCACACCATAAAACATCTGGCCTAGTGTCTTGTGTAGTATTCAACTCGAAAAATTGTGTGATATGCTCCTTAATTTGATTTCTGCACTGGGGATCCTTGAGCAGTTGGCCATTCAGTTTCCACCTGGATTGCTGCTTAGGCAGGGAAGAGAGAGCCAATTTGCAGAGAACCAGTGAGTGGTCGGAGGGCGGACCTGAGTGAATAGTAGAGCTTGTCACCCCTGGTAACAAAGCTTGAGAGACCAAAAGGTAGTCAGTACGGGAGAAGGACCTGTGGACAGGGGACACAAAAGCGTATTCCCTGTTCGCAGGGTGTAGAACCCTCTAAATGTCACAAAGTCCCAATCTATCTATTAACTCATGTAATGCACACTGTGCCAGGGAAAACGAAACCGAGAGTGAGCTAATGCGGTCTTTACCTGAATCTACCACTAGGTTCCAGTCCCCCCCTAAAATTGTGATGGAAGGTAACAGGGAAAGAACATTATTAAGTAGTCTCACAAAAAATAAGGGGTCATTTTTGTTCGGGCAGTAAATACTTCCTAATACAAAATCTACTGAATACAAGGTGCCCTTAACCAGAATAAATCTGCCATGGGGATCCTTCATTTCCTGGATAACCTGAAATGGAATGCTTCTGTTAATAAGAATTAAGACCCCACAGCTGTCTGAGGTTCCTTGGGCTGAGAAGACCTGACCAATCTGCATCCGTCTCATCTGAATGGCTTCCGAGTCAAGCAAGAGTGATTCCTGAATAAACACAAATTTAGCACATAATATGTCTTAAGTGCTTCAGTATCTTGTATTGCTTAGTTTTTTTATGGGCTCCTTTAACATTCCAAGCTGAGATACAGAGCTCCTTAGCCATTGTACAAATACGATAGATAATTGCAGTAATTAAAGTCATAGACTACCTTAAAAGGAAACCTCGACCGACCTAAAATGGACTGTGCCCTGCCCAATAATACCTCCCTCCCCCCAAACATACTCCCTCCGCCCTACTGAAAATATCCCCCAAACTATCCAACAGAAAGACAAACCACAAACAATCTACCCTTTGATCCCCCTACCCTCCCAACCCACCCAACTCTCCTGTGTATCGCTAAGCAGCACTCCTCCAAAACAGCTGCTCCCATCCTCCCACCCACTCCCGTGCAGAATCTCATCCTAATAACCAAAATTAAAGAGTACGGCAAGTTCAAAACACTTGTGAGGCCCACAAACAACAGTGCTACATGTGAGAGCCTCTTGTGAAGCCAAAGAAATACAATTAGCAGGTCTCGTAAAACTTGCCCTTAATCCTACTACTGCAAAAATGGTTATCACCCCTTGTACAGAATAACATGAAACAGAAACATCTCCCATCTGATGCCTCACCTCGAGGCTGTTATACAAAATGAGGGTAACATCGCTACCCTCAGCTTCGAACAAAAATGGGTCTCCTCCCTAATATCTAGCAGAGCAGGGGATGAGAATAAGAATGAAGAAAGGGCAATCTACCAAAGTAGTCTAAATCCCAAGACTGGGGAAGCTCCCCCCCGCAAAAAGAAGGGAGATTAGAAACCTCCAAATAAACTAAGTGCCGGTTCTGCTCCAGAACAATAACTGCACCTCTGAACTCGACCTATATCTCTCTTATCACCAAATCTGCCTTAGCATTTCCTCACTACTGCGAGGAGTGGGAACAATCCAGAGAAATACTCCCCTCTAGTGACCGCCACTGAGAACTGCGTGGCAACTATCCTCCCTGTAAATGATCCTTGTATCCCTTTGTAAAGCTGCAGTAAGGAGAGAGAACCTAACAAGACTTCTACCTCACCAATATCTCCTAAAATTCAATAAGTCCTGCCAAAACACCCATGAACTGGTCACCCGAACTCCCATCATGAGGGCTAATTAAAGTGAGAAAGAGGTCTCTTATCCCAATCATAAAGAAAAGGAAGGGGGTAAGATTGGTCCCATTCACTTGGGAAACAGAGTACAAACACTGCCCTACCCTAAAGCTTTGTTTCAGTAGTCCAGATATCTATAATGGGCGGTTCAGCAGAACAATGCCCCCTTACACCCAAAAGACCTTTTCTGCCCCCCAAAAGAAGCCTATGAGCGCAAACAAGCATTATCCTCTTATAACTGCGATCTGAAATATCCCCACTGTTCGCCAGACCTACCCCTGTGGAGATCTAGAGCGTATCTAGTTAACCGAGAAGTTTAAAGGTACAGCAACTTTTTCAGTTTTTAGAACCCCACTAGAGAAATAACCAGAAACAGATGAATATGAACCAGAAAATAGGACACTGCACATTTCCATGTGTTCTTTAACATCATAAACTTCCTAAATAGCCCCTTCTAATAGCCCCCGTGATAATTAAGAGTCTTTAAAGAGATCAGGCATAGCATTTTTTAGTCCATCCATCGCAGAGTCTGAGTCTTCATAAGAGTGCCACTGTCCGGATATCTGGACCTGCAGCTTCGAAGGATATCGCATTCTAAATTGGAGACCAGCAGCCAACAGCTTTTTAACCACCGGGTGAAAGGCAGCTCTACGTTGCCTAACAGATAATGGCAGATCCTGGGTAACTCTGATTCACGCACCTTCTCATTGCAGTTCTAGTATGGTCTTTAGTTTGAGAAAGAAAAGCTGCTTCTCAAGAAAGTTGAGAAAGTGAAAAATTAATGGTCTGGGAGAGGCCCCCCTTGGAGGCATAGAACGCAATGCTCTATGAGCCCTCTCTATAATATGGTGGGGGCCATAGGGCGAGGGTCCTATAAGTTTCTCGATAAACTTCTGCACAAACAAGATTGCGTCATTCCCTTCTTCCATCTCAGGTAAGCCAATAATGACTGTGTTGTTCCTGCGGCTGCGACCTTCGAGTCTACAAGCTTTTGCTCCATCCTGCTGATTTTTTGCCAAAGCGTGGCCACCTCAGGATTCTGCTTATCCACCTTCTTCTCTAAAGCAGTGAGTTGAATCTCGACATCTGAGGTTCTCAATGCTATGTCTTCAATAGCCTGTGAGAGGGTTTTGAATCCGGAAGTGAGGTTTCTTAACTCTTCCTTGAATGGCCGAAATTCGGCCAGGAACCCAGTGAGGGTTAATGGCTCCTGTTCTGAACTTGGAGGTGCCATTGCCTACATTGAGCCTGTGGATCTAGCCCGCAATTTCTTAGGGGCCTTCTCTGGGGTAACCGGGGGTGTATGTTTAGGCGGAGTTTTCTTCATCTCAGCCTCCATTCTGCATCAAACACACGGATTACACACTCGAGGACTTCCCCCACCAGATAATAGCAAGAATCAGGCTCTCAATGTTAAAAAGCTCAATAAAAGCACGAAAATTTAACGACGGTGGGCAGGAGAGAACGGGAAAGCGTCTTCTCAGGCCTGCTGCATCACGTGATCCCCCGTGGACTCTGCTTTCTAGCAGTGTATCAGTTCAGGACTCTGCTTTCTGTCAGCCCTGCAGCTCTGGAAACCTTTTTTCTTTTTATAAAGAAGCCTTAGGTATGTTTTTTAACCTTGACTGATTTAGAAGGAGAGTACTGTTAAACTTACATAGCTCTGCAAACTTATTAATGGATATGTTAATGTTCCTACCAGGGAAATAAGTAAGACAATCCCTTAAAAAAGCATAAAATAACTGGTCAGCAATTTCTCTCAATGTACTGACCAGGTTGATATTTTCCATAACAACCGGCTGGTTGTTATGACATTCATAAGCCATGCCAGTCAAACTGTGCTGCTGCCTCATTGGCCAACATTCTGTATGTGGGTGGGGCCAAACAGTTTCACAAACTGCCTGAGAAAAACTTTTGGTCTGCTATTATAAAAAATAAAAGATGGGGTGGGTGTTTCATATGACAATTTAACGCACACCCTCATTGTGGGATGCTTTGATAAACCCCTTGGGCTTCGCCCTCGGGGTTTATGTAGCATCCCACAACTCGGGTGTGCATTAAATTCTCATATCAAACCCTTCCCCATCCATTATTCTCTATATAATACCTCATATAATGCTCTGTTCAGTTGGTGTTAGAGCCTTTGCAGCCATAAGAGTTCTGTTCCCAGGGTGTGCTATCTGTACTAAGGGTTGCTATAGGAAATCAATGGCCCATTGTGGTCTATACTTATGACACTAACCTGTCAATCATTGTCAGGGGAACATTCTGGTGAATATGAAATCATTAGCAATGATTATGTGCTACTTCTTGACCTTAATACAGTTTGTGCTTATCATGTATTACTCTGTTAGATGTTCATAAAATTGTTTTAAAGGCCATAAAGAAATATTTTGGTATTGATGATGCTAAGTCACCTGACTCAGGTAGGTGTGTACTTAAGCCCTACCTGAGCAGGCACCAGACAGATAGGGTCAGTTCCTTCTGACCTAGCTAGAGAGAAGTTCCAGAGAGTGAGTTAAGGAAAGTCATTGGATTGCCATTGATTTGTTTGTCATTTTATTTCTTTTGTTTTCTGTAATTATTTTTCTTTATTGGTGCTAAGTTGTTTATGAAAATAATAAACATCCCACTAAGCAAACAGTGTGTTGCACCTGAATTGCTGCCTCTGAGTACGTTATTGTCTACCTGTAGAACCCACCCAGTAACAAAGGCCTTGGCCTCTGCTCCAGCTTTGGTCAACCTTAACCCAGAACTGCCATTCCATCTGGAAACCGCCACCTCTGAGGTGGGCATGTCAGCAGTTCTTGCACAAAAGGCAACTGGCACCCTCAGGCCCATTGCCTGTGTCTCCCAGATGCTCTCCCTTGTGGAGCACAAGTACTCTCTGTGTGAAAGGAATCTCTTGGTGACCTTTTGGGCCCTCAAACACTTCACCTACATTATATGGTTTTCCCCTATTAGAAACAAATTTCCTACTGACAGCATCAAGGATTGGAATGTGTCTAATACTACACCCTTCCATTGAGCTCTCCTTTTACAGGATAGAGATATCAGTCTGCTTCCTGCCAATATGCCCTCCATTTTGGCACATGGCCCCCTATACCAAGGAGAACCACATGAGTGTGGCCTCGAGTCACCCACTCTACCAGAACTAGACCCATTCCTGCCAGCAACAGAATGCACTCTAAAAGACCTGCACTCTGCTGCATCTTTACAGATGGATACTCCTTTTATTACAAAGGAGAACTAATTGCAGGCTTTGGAGTCCTGGTCCTGTACCCAGCAGGTGACACCTTTGAGATTTTCAGGAAGTAAACCAATATATCTTTCCAGTACACAGAACTTGCTGCAGTAGTATGTGCCTTGGAACTTATCCATGAAAGAAAGAAGGACACCATCATCTTTTCTGATTCCTCCTTGGTGAACAACTCTCTGACTGAATTTATTCCCTTTTGGAAGACCCATGATTTTGCCTCTTCAGAAGGCTCCCTGTAAAATACAGGGACCTGTTTGTACACATTGTCAGCCTGGCTGAACAATTTCTTTTCAGGCTGTACATACACAAAGTTAAGGCCCACTCCAAGGTGAAACCTTTCCATGAGTACAATGATCCAGCAGACACCTTAGCTAAAGATGGTGCTCGGTGGGGGGGGGGGAGACATGGGCTCTACAACCCCCTACTGGGCCACACATAGTGGCCACTCACAAGAGGACCAAAGTGGCCCCTCTGGATCTCACTGCAGTACAAATGGCAGATCCAGAGATAAAAGAGGTATATGAATACCTCTCCAAGGAGACATAGAAATAAATGTCTTTGAACAACCCATTCAAGAGACATTCTGACAACCTTCATCTCTCTGCAGACCAGACGTTGGTTCTGTACCACTCTGGCAATCAAAAACTTTGGGTTAGTCCCAAAATACTTTGACCTGCATTTATCCATCAGGTCCATGACACCCTACAGGAGGACACCAAGGGGTAGACAAAACTCTGCAGAGATTGAAAACTGCAGACTGGTGGCCTGGCATGTCAACAGATGTCCAACATTATGTGGACAATTGCATCACCTGTGCTCAAAACAACCCAATTCCTGGCAAGAAAATTGCCAAACTGCTACGAAAGAGACAATCCGGTCCCTGGAATGCAGTCCAAACTGATTTCATCTGACCTACCGTCCCTGTTGTGTCATCATCTTATGTCTCATCGTTCCTGTCCTGAGCATGGGTCTGTGCTACCCCACCCTGCAACCTGATCCTCCTTGGCCTCCACTGATCATCTGGGCACTTGTTCAACGGTTGCTGGCACTGGTTGCTGTGTTGGACAACCTTTTCACAGCTTACAGCAATCTCCTGAGGTGCATCTTTTGTTTGAAGCATGAGGGCATTTATGGCAAACTGAGGGAGTTTGTTGCTGGGACCCCTCCTGTATGAGAATAGGGTGCAGAGTCCCTGGCACACAGGCATTCAACATAAGCTGTTGTTTGTAGCTTGCATCAATCCAAGGACTGGTTTGAAAAACTGAGTGCCTCATCTCTGGAAGGACATAGACAAACTAGAGGCTCTCCAGAGAAGGCATCTACAGTGGTACAAGGGCTGCATCAGAAGCCCTATGAGGAGAGTCTGACAGATCTCAATATGTACACCCTGGAAGAGGGAGGAGACATGATAGAGACCTATAAGTACCTCATAGGGTGAATACGGTACAGGAGGGGGAAGTATTTTTCAGATTAGAAAGTGCACATGAACAAGGAGGCATCCAATGAAGCTGGAAGGGGGAATTTAGGAGGGATGTGAGGAAATACTTGTTTATTGAAAGAGCGCTGCATGCCTGGAACAGTCTTCCAGAAGAGGTAGTGGGAGCAAAAACTGTAGTGGGCTTCAAACATGCATGGGATAGGCATGGGGGGTAGTCGGTGATTTGTAGGATCTGCGTTGATAGTATAAGCAGGGAAAAAATGGCAGACTAGGTAAGCCAAGTGGTCTTTGTCTGCCAACAAATTCTATGTTTCTATGCCTTGCTGAAGTTGAATTAGAGTAAATCCACTGCTTGTCCCTTATCCACTGCCTTAGTTACCTAGTCAAGGAATACTATCTTCATCTACAGCTGGGGGAAATGGAGCACTAGGAGGTTAACTGACTTTCTCAAGGTAACACAGAGTGTATTTGGCTCTAACAGGGTTTGAACTTGCAATCTCCTGGTTCACAAGCTGGTGTTCTACCAGACCACACTGCCTTCTTTTACCATGAGTTAAGGGTGTCTCTTATGGTATAAGAGACTCCGAATGTGAGGTCTGGGCAAAAAGACCACAGAGCCTAGCTGAACCATTCTAGGTTGCCAAACCTCACATGAAACTGCCTTCCCCCTGGATGTGAAGTGAAATGCACCAGTCCTGACATTTCTGCATGAGAGATCACTGTACACAGGATAAGAGGTACAGTGGCTCTGTGTTGGCTAAAATCATGTAAAGAATTTATAGTTACCATTAAACACCTCCTAAAACTTTAACCTCTGCACCCCATCAAAAAAGTGTATCCCTTCCTAAATGTATACTCTCAACCTTGCAACCCTTCCAAAATATGCACTCTTGCCTCTTCACCCTTACTCCTGACACCTTCCTCAGATATGTACCCTTACCTTCACTCTTCCCTCAAGAGTTTTACTCCTTCTTTTGCACCCTCAAAAACTGTACACTCCAAACCTTACCTTCCCAAAATGTCTACCCTGCGTCCCATCACCACTCCCAAAATTTGTACCCCTTCTTTTTTCACCCTTCACAAAATTGGTTCCTGATATCCCTCCTCCCTACGCAAAGTTTGCACCCTAATCCTTACACCCTTCCCAAAGTGTATACCCATAATTCTGTATGGCCTACAAAATTTGTACTCCTGCACTGTTCCCCCAAGATTTGTACCATTTCTTCTCCACCCATCACAAAATTGACACCCACACAACCTTACCAAATTTCTACCCAGTGCCCCTGCATCATTCCTAACATTTACACAGTGACTTCTACACCCCTTGATAAATTTATAGTCTTACCATCACACTTCAACAAAAATGTTCACCACCTGCCACACCTGACCACCAGAATGTGTATCTTCCCAAATCTACTCCCTAAATTGTGTCATTTCCCAAAATGTGTACCCCTACCCCGTACCCATCATGAAATGTGTACCTATTATCCCTACTCCCCTCATCAAATGTTTATCCCCTCACCCCTCCCAGATTATTTACCCTTTATCTGTACCTCCAAATGTGTACTTCTACCTTTGGGGAAATGCAGTGGGTACACATTTTAATAATAGTGGGTACAAATTTGAGGAGGGGTGCATATTTTAACAGGGTTGTAGGGGTAATGGTATAAATATTAGGACTGGTGCAGGGGTACACATGGAAGGGGTGTGGGTTTAGAGGGAACAATTTTTGAAAGGGGTGTCCATTTTGAGGGGAGTGCGGTGCTAGAGTTACAATGTTTGGGAGGGATGACAGTGCCAGTTTTAGGAGGAGTGCATTGCTAATGGTACATATTTAGTGAGGGGTACAGGAGGTGTACGTTTAGGGAGGAGTACAGGGCAAAGGCACACATTTTGGGAGAACTGTTGGCTAAAAGAGCATGTTTTAGGAGCAGTTCGGAGGAAAGGGTGCATATATAGAGGGTCACGGAAGTAAAAGTACAAATATTGAGAGGAGAGAAGGGTTACAGTAAAGATGCAAATTTTGGGAAGGGTGTACAAGAACAGGTGCAAATAATTGGAAAGGTGAATGGCAAAAGGTGGAGTTTCAAATCAGAGCAGTGCAGGGACAGGAATGGAGATTTTGGAAGGGCTGTAAGGAAGGGCTACAAATTTTGGAAAGGATACAAGACATATAAGTTTTTATAGCATGGCAGAACCCCAGAAAAGAGGTGGGTTAAAATATAATACAGAAGCAGAGCACTGCAGTAGGCTATATTTGAGGCTTGTAGGGGAAATGGAAAACAACATTTACAATTTAAGGACCTAATAAATTTGGGCATCCCTTTTGTTACTTAATATTGTCCCCTGCTTAGCCTGGGAAGGTTGCCCATTATTTGCCCCTGCTAGTGTTACACTAGTCTGCATCAGACGATCAGAAACGATGACTGATTTTGTTCTTTTACAGTCTGATGCTCTGTGTTCATACTGAGCTGACAGGACCTACAGTAAAATTATGTAATATACAGTTTTTTAGGGCTGGAGTGGGTGTAGCCCTGCAGACCTCTTACTATGAGAAAAGGACTCCCACATTCCTTCTGACTGAACAACATGCTGGAGTTGCTACACAGTCACCTCCAGGTCCACGAAGTACTCTGCTCGCTGTCTCTATAGGCAGTTGCACTGCATTGTTTTTAGTCTGTTGGTGGTCATGGCGGAACACGGCACACTCCACCATGTCCAAGATGGCTGCCAAACCGTACTGCACATGTGTGACTGCTTGTGCATGAGCAGTACGGTATGGCACCATATTGGACACGTTGGAGTGTGCCTTGTTCCACCGTGACCGCCGACAGACTAAAAACAGTGCAGTGCAACTGCCTATAGAGACAGCGAGCAGAGTGGTTCACAGACATGGAGGTGATTGTGTAGCAACTCCAACATGTTGTTTGGTTGGAAGGAATGTGGGAGTCCTTTTCTCATAGTAAGAGGTCTGCAGGGCTACACCCACTGCAGCCCTGTACCATATTGGTCACGGTGGACTGTGCTGTGTTCTGCCATGACTGACGATTAACTTTTTTTTTAATTATACATATCCCCCACCCAACCCTCCTTCTCAGCACCCACCACCCCACAGCCCTCCCCCCAGAAACATAACAATGACACTGGGGTGCCCAGTCCCCAGTGTCTCTATCGTGTTCTGCTTGACCTTTTTTTCATATTTTCCCTCACCCAACCCTCCCTCTCAGCACCCACCACCCCACACTCCCCTCCAGAAACACAACAGTGACACTGAGGGTGCCCAATCCTCCAGTGTCGCAATCATGTTCCCCGTGACATTTTTTATTACTCTGGGTTTCCCAATCCCCAGTGTCAGGATCGTGTTCCCTGTGACCTTTTTAAATATATGTTTTCTCCCCCCACTGCCCCCCTCTCTCAGCTCCACCACCTCCCCCCAGAAACATAACAGTGACACTGGGGCTGCACAATCCCCAGTGTCGCGATAGGAGATGCTCGGTCCCAAATTTTTTGTTTCACCTCTAAAAAGAAAACTGTCCATCGATGTCTTTTGTGGCCGTTCCTTACCCCCCAACCAATCCTCCCACCCAGCACCACCTCTGCAGCCCTCCAAGCCTATACTTATCCATCGGGGGTCCAATGCTGTAATCATCTCTGGGCCACAGACACATCTTCACTCTTCAAAGCCAGACCACAAACTGGAGAAACAGGTATGCGGTTCAACGTATTTCAATGGGGTTTTGAACATAGTGCCATAACTTGGGCATTTTTGCATATTTGTGGCCCAAAATTTCAACATGCCTTCTTTGGGACCCCTCCTCATGAACAATTGCACTTTTGTTAGGCAGATCTGTCCTGAAAGGTGATTTCCCAGTACCAATCATCTTTCAGGCAGGAGCTGAACATTTTATCTGCCCTTGTTAAAGAGCTGGGGTCATAAGAAGGTTATGTTGGAAATTTGGTGTAAAAATATTGAAAAACAACACATTTATGAGCCTATGTTATATTTTGCTAACGCAAAGTTGTACCTTTGGTAATTTTCAATGTTTTTACCCCAAATTCCTCCCATGTAGCCCTATCAGCTCTGGCCAGAATTTGTTTTATCTTGTTTTTTCTGCACCTCAGTCCTTCAGTTCACTTTCTTCCCCAAAGCAGCTCCAGGCCCATCACCAACCTTCTCATGGACTTACTTGTTAACCAACACTTACTCAGGACCATGCAGTGGTAGGTCGCCTACCACATCAGTCGTGCATGGGCCTCCAGGGGGTACCAGCATCTATGTGGCGAGCCAGGGCTTTTTCCATTTTCGCTTCCCAGGGTGCTGGCATGCAGTGTTGCTAAAGCATGTGTGCAATGGCACATATGCATAAAGGCATCCGGAAGCTATCCCTACCTTTTACAAGTGCTCCCTGTTGCACTCCCACCTGACCTTCACCAGGTGGCTGTTGATCAGTGGGACACGGCATCCCCCCCTCCACGAGGGAGAAGAGGACTGTCACTAAGATGCTCACCATTCCAGCCTTTGAGCAGCCTGAGCCATTTCCCAAACCCAGGTCACCAGTGTAGCGAGCGGTAACTCTGCCAATGTACTACCAACCCTGGAGTCACTTATGTTTAAATGACATCAGCACTCACACAAGATTCTGCCAGTCACAAAATGTCTTGGAATTCTTGTCTGAAACCATCAAACAAGAGGCAATAAAATAACATTTATACAAGAGACGGGCAATTTCTGTACTTCAATTACAATAAATTAAGCTTATCTGCACTGATGTTGGGGCAAAAGAATGATTTTCAACTGTTCTTTAAGGGCCTTGAATATCAGAATAATGATCCTGAAAACAATTTCCTGTCTTTTCTGCAGTCATTGCAGTTTGCACAGTACTAAGGTAATGTATTCTGACTGAGATACTTGGAAAATTAGCTGCCACTTTCAGCAGTAGCACTAGGCATCCAACAGCACAGTACAGTAATTAAGATGAGATGAATGCTTGTACCAGTAATTTTAGATACTGTATCTAGGTTCAAGAAACAAACTCAGCTTGAAGATGTTTTTTTACATGGTAAAAGCAGCTCCTGTCCACAGATGACACCTGGGACTCCAAGGACAGCTGTTCATCAAGAACTACTCTCAGGTTCAGCCATCCCAGTGGTGCGGGGCTAGCGCTACCACCTACCATGCTAGCAACCTAGGAACAAAAGAGATCTTGGGTTGCTAAGGGCTGGCTGGGGAGGGCAAGAGAATTGAGCATCCAACAGACTAGTCTCCTTTACAGGGCAAGGAGGATTGCTGTTTCTGGCAAATGATTGCCACCAGGTGGAGGCCTGGTATCAGTGCAGGTCTGGAGCAGCAAGGGGGCGGTGCTATGGGTCTCTGCAGCATGTGTATGCCTGCACATGCGTGTGCTGATATGCATGCCCCAGCTTAGATTTGGGGAGAAAAACAGAGGAAAATGGTGAGGCAAGCATGCACAATGCTCTGCACAATGACCCCCCACCTGCTCCCCCACCAGGGGCCTTGCAAAAATGCTGAATTTGTGTCGGGGGAGGATGGCTCTCCCTTTCATGACCCCACCATGTGGGGAGGTAATCTACGGGGTAACCAGGGCCATGCAAGGTAAGCCTGAGGAGGTTGGGGTCAGCATGGGCAGGGCTGAGGGGAGCCCCGGCCTGCCTCAACCAGGAGGACTAAAATATGTATAGAAAAAAATACTTCCTGGGTACTAATCACCCTTCCTGCCTTGATTGAACCCAATCCAGAATGGGGGGCCTAAGGCTGCTTTTTGAAGTAGAGACCTGTCGCTGTTACCCAACCAGCAACAGCTTTGTCTTACAACAGTTAAACTTAAGAAAGTAAAACAGAAGAACAATCTACACACCTTGTGGGAAGTTTTTTTGAGAACCAGCTGTGGGCTACAGCATAGTTGTGTGAGAGAACTGAGGAGATTGCGGCTGTGGATTTGTCACTGTGGAAGAGGACAAGGTCATCGGCATACAGGAGAGAGTTACAGTTGAGGCAGTCGAAGAGAAGTGCATTAACGAATAAGGAGAAAAAGAGGGGACCCAGGAGTGAGCCTTGATGGACCCCCACAGAGACAGGCAGGGTGGGGGAGCAGGTTTGACCAATACATACGAATTGTGAGCGATCAGTAAGGTAGCTAGTGAACCAACTTGTGACTTTTTGAGAACAACCAAGGAGGCTAAGCTTGGAGGTAAGGAGAGCATGGTTAACCATGTCAAAAGCCTTTGAGAGGTCAATGAAGACAGCCCCGGTGGCTTTACCATTATCCATGTTAGAGAGGATGTGGTCAGTCAGTAGAGTGAGGGCAGTGGCAGTGGAATGATTCTTGTGAAAGTCATGCTGTTGGTTGCATAAGAGGATGTATTTCCCTTATGTACTCAGTAAGCTGATTGTGGACTGCTCTCTCGAGTAGTTTACTGAGATGAGGGAGGATGGATATCGAATGGTAATTGTCGGAGGATTTGGGGTCACTGGATTTAAGAATGGGGATAACCTTAGCTATCTTCCATGGGTCAGGCACGGAGGAGGTGGAAAGGGCAAGGTTAAAGATGAAGGTGAGTGGCTTGGCAATCGCCGAAGAGATCAGCTTAAGAAAGACTGGAGATAGGCCATCAGATCAGGAGGAGCCGTGGTTAGGTAGATGTTTGAGTAGCTTCACTGTATCATGTATGGAGAGGGCTTTAAAATAGAATGGGGATATTTGCGGGTGAGTGGCAGAGCTGGAGGAGGATGGCAGTGTGTCAGGTATTAGGGCCAGGCTTTGAGGTTGGGCAGTTGGCAGCTTATTTAGGTACATGGATAAGTTGGTGAACTTACAGTTGAAGACACTGGCCACATCGTGAGGGTCGGTCAGCAGCCCATCCTGGGAGTTGAGATGTGGTGCAGCGTAGCTGGAGTGGGGGTTTAGGAGGGAGCTGATTGAGTCCCAGAATCTTCTAGGGTCTCCAAGGTTGGCCTTTTGCAGGTTGCGGAAGTGGGTCTGTTTCAAAAATGTGGCCTGTTGTTTACATTTGTTCCTCATGCACCTTTTAAGCATCCCAGAGGGAAGGAAAGGGGGTTGCTTTGAAAGTGGACCAGGCGCAGTCTCTGGCCTTCATAAGGGTTAGGAGGTCTTTAGAGACCCAACGCGAGCACCTGCCTCTGACCTGTCTGGTAGTGACAGGGAAAACACGGTCCTGGAGTGTTAGTAGAGTCTGGGTAAATGTAGAAACTGCCATGACTGCATTGGAAAGGGAAAAAAGCGTTGAACATGTTCAGCTTGGAAACAAGCATTTGTCAATGCCGAATGTTTCCTTGTTGATATTAACATTGGATGTGGAGGAGTTAGATAGGTGCAGAATAGGAGTGGCAGTGAAGTATTGAACTTGCACCAATAACAACTCCACCCTGCAGAGATGGACAGGCATTGGGGTATGCCTGTGGGTCATTGCCCATAATGCTCATGGCATTTCACCTCACCCTATCCTGTAGATACCAACAAGTGTTGAGGTGTGCCTTGGGGTGTTTGGCTTCACAGTCACCCCATTTCATAAGGACATATGCAGAAATGGGTGCAGTGCAGGAGAATGGGGTGAACTCAGGGGCTGAAGAGTGCAAGGCACACCTCGATGCTTGTCACTGGCTTCAGGGTGTGGGTGGGATGGCATGAACAGTACAGTCAGTGATCCAAAGTTACACCACTGATGCCTGTCAGTCTGTACAGGGTGGCACATTATGTTTAGAAACCCTAACACTCTGGGTGTGTGTTGGTATTTGCACTACAAATTTTCAACATGGCCTTTTTGTGACCCCCACCTCATGAAAGCATTTGGGACCTCTTCTCATGAACAGTGACAGTGTGATTTTGTTAATGATTCCCAAACTTCAAGTTCCCACAGTGACCGTGCCATTCTGCACCAGATGTGCGAAGACACAGATCAGGCAGGATGTGAAGAATGACAGCAGTACCATCCATAGGGAGGTGTGAAGAGATGACAATGTTGAAAATCTGTAGTGAAAATATTAAAAATGCTTGAAGTTCCGAGTGCACGTGGAAGCTGCGCAACACATGCTTGTACAGCAGTCATTTAGTGGAATTATTTCACTAAATTTTCAACATAGGCATTTTGTGCCTTCTGCTCATGGACACTGTCACTATGATTTTCTTAATCTGTCTGAAACATTAATTTCGCACAGCGACCGCGCCATTGTGTGCCAGATGTGCAAATGCATATTTTAGGTAGGATATGAAAAATGACAGCTGTACTGTTCATAGGGAGGTGTGACAAAAAATCCAATGTTGAAAATCTGGGGTGAAAATATTACAAATTCGAGCACTTCCGAGCATACGTGGAAACTGCACAACACATGTTCGTAACGCATTTTATGGACTTTTGTCCCCAAATTTTTAACATAGGTATTTTAGGATCTCTACTCATGAACAGTGTCACTGTGATTTTCTTAATGTGTCCCAAACACAGATTCCCACAGTAACCACCTATTCTGCGCTGGAACTTTGAAAACACATTTTGGTCAGGATGTGAAAAATGACAGCTGTACTGTTCATAAGGAGGTGTGGAAAAATGCCAATGTTGAAAATCTGGAGTGAACATATTACAAATTCGTGAAGGTATGAGCATGCGTGGAAACTGCGCAATGCATGCTCATAAAACAGTCATTGTTTTGATGTTTTCCACCACATTTGCAAGATAGGCTTTTTGAGATCCCACCTCATGAACACTGGCACTGTTGTTTCATTACTCAGTCCTGAAAGGTGATTCCATGCAGTGACCGCAAAATCACCTTTCAGGACCGAATAACACCATGACAGTGGCTGAATTCATGAGGAGGGTCCCAATAACCCCATATTGAAAATTTGGTGCCAAAATTCCCCAAAATGCCTGAGATATGCACCAAAGTTGAAAAAACCCTATTTATGCCATTATACAGCTTGCCGGCATTTCTTCAGTTCGCGGTCGGCTTTGAAGAGTGCAGACATGTTCCTGGTCCACCGAAGATCATCACGCTGGGCTCCGGAGGAAAGTATGGGGTGAGGGGAATGTGGGGAGGCAGGGTGCACAGAGGGTGGGCATGAGTTGGGAGAGGGGCCACGGACTCATTGAGGGACTGTTTTCAGGTTTACAGGGTTACAAAAGAAAATCATCACAGGACTGTTTTTTTTTTCAAGGATGTTTGGCATGCAAGTTGGGCTCTGATGTGCCACCTGAAATGTTTGGTGGGGCTTTGTAGCAGCGAAGGGGATTGGACACCCTGTCTGCAACATTACCAAGTGGGGGGCAAGAGCCGAGGGGATTGGGCACCCCTCGAGACAGACAACAAATCGTGGGGACATTATACCAATGGGAGTGGGCTCCCCGTCGGCAGATTGAACTGGGAAGGGGACTGAAGCCAATGGGGATTGGGCACCATCAGCAAGAAAGACTTGTTAAGGGTGCACATGATGCCGAGGGTTAGGGCACCCCTAGGCATCAACAGAAACTTGGGGTGGGGACATTATGCCGATGAGGACTGGGCTCCCAGCCGGCAAATGAACTGGGTCGAGGATGGCAAGGTACCCCTCTGCAATTATGGGTCGCTCCCTCATTGCAGAGCTGGATTCATTTCAAGGTGGTGGCACGCTGGCTGAACTAGTGTCAGCAGCAGCGTGCCACCGCATTGGGGAAAGCGGGCCAAGCCTCAAAAGGCACTGGGGCCATTGTCCCCCACAGTGCCACACCTCCAAAACCACACTTCCCTCCTGAGCTGTGCCGAAATGTTTCTTGCGCATGAGCAAGCAAACATAAAAAGGTGTCTGAGAGACGACATGATCTCAGTGTGCTGCATACTCAAGGGTAACACTGAGATCAAACAGTAGGAGATGTTTGATTGAGTGTTTGCAAGCAGGGAGTGGGAACACTCCTTGAAAGTCAAAAAATGGTAAATACTGTACAGGGATGTTAGGAGGCACATTTACAACCCAGAGGATTGTAGACATGTTGGCCACAGATATGAAAATAGTACAGGCCTTAAAGTTCGGCTTTGACAAATTTCTGCTAACCAAGGGAATCACAGGGTCCTTTGAGTTAGGAGAGTATATTGGGTGTTTACTCACCTGGTAAAGGTGATTGTGTTGGTTGGCATCCATGGCACTCCAGACATTACCTCATGGGTTTCAGCCCACCTGATAGGCTAGTGATGCACTGACCCAGATCAAATTTCCAGCATATCCAGGTCCCAGAAACCCCTGCTCTCCAGTTCAAATCTTCCATAGCTGAAAAATAAGGTTAACTAGGATACAGCAAGACATACAATGTAACGTTTAGCATAGATACCAGAAGTGGGAACAGGATACAAAAAAGGAGTCGGACTACAACGTGACAGAAAGACGGCCCTGGGGCCCGAACTTTATTTCCCTCTTTTAACAATCTAATTCGAACCCGGGAGTTTGACAGGTCACTTGTTATGTCGTCAGTAAGTTGTCTGATCCTCAAAAAACTCTGGATACTGGGTTTCCCCTTTCTTTTCTTCCTATTCTTCCCGGCCCCGGCCATTCTAGCCGCTCTGAGGAGGGCTTGGAGTGCCATGGATGCCAACCAACACAATCACCTTTACCAGGTGAGTAAACACCCATTGTGATTGGTTGGCATCCATGGCACTCAGACTGACTCTCATGGGTAGATAAGAAGCAGTTAATCCTCCGGGAAGGAAAGAGCGGCTACGAGTGACCGGCTGAGGAAGCTGCAGCTAGAACCTGGGTTGCGAAGGAGGGGTGAACGGCCCGAAGCTGCTCCAGCCTGTAGTGTCTGGCGAAGGTGTGTGTGGAGGACCAAGTGGCCACCCTGCAAATGTCCTCCATGGATACACTGGCTCTCTCCGCCCAGGAGGTGGCCATCGCTCTGGTGAAATGGGCCCTGATCACCTGTGGTGGGATCAGTTGGTTGGCTGTGTAAGCGTTCTGGACGACCCGTCTTAGCCATCCAGCAATGGTTGACTTGGAAGCGGCGAGCCCCTGCCTCTGGCCCCTAGCAATGATGAACAGCCTCTCTGTCCTGCGGATGGGGCGTGTTCTGGCCAGGTATACCGCGAGGGCGGATCCCACGTCGAGGTGGTGAGGGGTCCCGCCTTGACTCTGCTTAGGATCCTCAGTGAACGTGGGTAGCTCGACAGGCTGTTCCCTGAAAGTTGGTAGGGACTTTTCGGTTGAAAAGCCAGGACCGTCCTTAGAGGCTAACCCCAAGTGGTGCCAAAACCATGTGAGGACCGGCTGGGACAGCGCCAGCTCTCCAATCCTCCTGGCCGAGCAGATAGCTACCAGGAAGCAAGCCTTGAGGCCGGCCCAAAAAAGATCAGTCTCTTGGAGGGGTTCGTAGGGAGCTGACTTGAGGGATTCCAGGACCAACAGGAGGTCCCACGGGGCGATCACCGTCCTTGTTCTCGGACGCATGATCTCCACCGCCCTCAAGAAGTGAATGGAGTCCAGGTGTGCGCCCGGGGGGTACTCTTCCATGAGGCCTATGGCTGCTCCTATGGCCGAAAGCTGTACCCTGAGGGATGAGGGTGTCAGGCCCTTGTCCACTCCCCGCTGGAGGAAGAGCAGGATGTTGGCCAGATTGGTCTGTTCGGGTACTGTGTCCCGTTCTCTACACCGCTGCGTGAAGGTGGCCCATTGCCTTCTGTATGTAGAAGTGGTGGAGGCCCGTCTGGACTGAAGTAGGGTACTGATCACAGATGCGTGGTACCCCTTTGCTTTCAGTCTCCTCCTTTCAGGAGCCAGGCCGTGAGTTTCAGGGTCCGAGGAGCTGGGTGCAGCACTGGTCCCTGCGAGAGCATATCTGGCCGGTAGGGTATACTGAAGTTGTCCACGGTCAGCTCTCGTGCAGCAGTGAACCAGGCTCTGCATGGCCAGTATGGGGCCACTAGGATGACCGTGAGGCCCGTTTCCCGGATCTTGGCCAGGACCTGGGGAATCAAGGGAAAAGGAGGGAACACGTAGGCGTTCCTCCCCCTCCAGGTCTGTGACAGAGCGTCCGTCCCTTGGGCGAGACCGTCTTTAAAACATGAGTAGTATTTGCTGACCTGGGCGTTCTCCCAAGATGCCATGAGATCCATGGACAGGGACTCCATGCTGCCTGGATTTCCTGGAATAGTGCTGGGTGTAAGCGCCATTCCCCCGGGTGCACTTGTTGTCTGCTGAGCCAGTCCGCCCTGACATTCAGTTTCCCTGCGAGGTGAACTGCGCTCAGGTGGATGAGGTGAGTCTGTGCCCAGTTGAGGACCGCCGCCGTCTCCCTCATCATGGCCCTGCTCCTGGTCCCACCCTGTTTCGATATGTAGGCTACCGTCACGTGGTTCTCGGAACGGATTAAGACCGCCCGACCGGTTATCAGGTGCCTGAATGCCCTCAGAAGCATAGAACACGGCCCTCATCTCCAGGATGTTGATGGAGAGACTCGCCTCCGCTGGTGACCATCGGCCCTGAGCCGTTGACTCTCCCAGGCAGGCTCCCCATCCCGAAAGGTTCACATCCGTCTCTATGGCGACTAGGCGGGGGGTGGTTGAGGAACTCCCTAGATAGTTTTCTTTCAACGTCCACCAGGCTAGGGAGGATCTTACTGCCTGGGGTAGAGTATTCCACATAATGGAGGTTGTGCTCGCCCAGCGCCTCTGGATAGGGCGTGATTTTGGAGGCGGGCGCATGTGCCACCTGGCCCAGGGCACGTCTATGCAGGAGGCCATACAGCCCAGCAATTGGGCGATCTTTCCCATTGTGGAGTGTAGACTGGCCTTCATCTTGCGTGCTAGTTCCTTGAGGTTGTGGACTCGTGCTGGAGCCGGCTTTGCCCATCCTTCGGCTGAGTTGATGATAACCCCCAGATGTTCGATCTGTTGCGTGGGGCTGAGATGGCTCTTTTCCACATTCACCACCCAGCCGTGGTCCGCTAGTGCCTGGATGGCGAACTCCGTGTGCGTCCGGGCCTGGACCTCGGATCGGGCATGAATGAGCCAGTCGTCTAGGTACGGGATGATGTCCAGTCCCTGTTCCCTGAGTCTGGTCACTAGGGTTATCGAGACCTTGGTGAAGACTCTCGGGGCTGACGACAGTCCGAAGGGAAGCACCTTGTACTGGAAGTGATGGCCCAGTATGTGGAAACGGAGGAATTGTCTGTGCTTCCGGATGATGGGTATGTGTAGATAGGCGTCCTTCAAATCGATAGACGTCAGGAAGTCGCCTCCCCAGATACAACGAAGAGTGGACGTTATGGTCTCCATCTTGAACCGGTGTTGGACTACGTGTTGGTTTAGGAACTTCAGGTCTAGGATTGGCCTGAGCTCACCGTCTTTTGAGCGCGAGAAAAAGATGGAGTAGATTCTTTCTCCTGTTCAGGAATCGATGCGGGTTGGATAGCCAGTTCTGGATCAGTTCTGATAATAGTTGCTGGACCTGGTGGGGGCGCCCTTCTCCTGGTTGTGGGGAAGAAGCGAACCTGTAGGGCATATGTGTGTGGGTCAACTCTATGGAGTAGCCCTTTGAAACCACGTCTCGAACCCATCTGTCCGGACGTTGTGGTCATCCATCGGTGGGTGAAGAGGGCCAGTCTTTGCCCCACCGGTGGGTAAGGATCTTGGCCTTGTGCCGGGGTTGGGAAGCAGTCACTGCTGTTTCCCCCTGAATCCTCGACCTCTCCCTCCTGGTCTTTGGGTCCGAGCTCGGAATGCTGAGGGTTGGAAGTTCTGAGCGTAAGGGCCACGGAAGCCGGTGGAAGAGCTTCTTCCTCGAAAGGGTTGAGACCGCTGGGATGAGTCTCGGCGGGGTTGGAAGGATCTGCTCCCCCCTCGAGATCTCCGTCTAGAAGTGGCCGGGTAAGCAGGCCTGTATCTATTCTTGAGGAGGTCCCTACCTTCCTCTTTCTGCTTTAAGTAGTCTTGCAACCCTTCCCCGAACACATGCTTCCCCCATAGGGGCAGGTTCTGCAACAACGATTTTGATTCATGGTCTGCGTCCCAGAGCTTCAGCCACAGGGCCCTACGGGCCCAGTTTGTGATAGCGGTGGCTCTAGCTTGGAGACACAGAGAGTCCACTGCCATGTCGGCCAGATACCTGGCTGCGTCCCAGAGTGCACTCCAATAGCTCCGGCCTCCTTGACTTAGGGGTAGCCTGTTCCTGGAGTTCTTCGAGCCAACGGATTTGTGCCCGAGAAGTGTAAATGGCTGTGGTAGCTGCCTTGGCAGCTATGCCCCCAATCTCAAAGGCCCTCTTCAACATGTCCTCAACCTTTTTATCTGCAGGGTCTTTGAGAGCTATCGTGCCACAAGGAAGCACGGTCTTCTTGCTGAGTGCCACCACCTGGGGATCGATGGTGGGAGCCCTGCACCAAGCGTCCGATTTTACCCCTTGCACCGGGTACATCCTGTCCAGGTTCTTGCGGTTTGGCATCCTGCCTGGGTCCGACGATTGCCATTCCGTGTTAAACATGTCCTCAATGGCGGGCAGACAGGAAAAGTCTCAGTGGTGGCGGTCTTAGCTGGATCATCGGGTCGAGCTTTGATTCGGGTCCGCCTTCTGCCGGGTTCCTCAGAGTCGAACCCCATCGTGGCCTTGATCACCTTCATGAGCCCTGGGATGGTGTCGAAGGGGCATAACCTCGAAGTTAGTGAAGGGGCCGACTGTAGCTCAGTGTCCTCTGTGTCCGACTCCGCGTCCTCCTCGTCCCCAGTGTCATCTCTCTCTCCGTCCTCATGCGAGCAGTCGACAGGGATGATCGGGAGAGGGTCCTCAGGAATCGGGAGTTCTTCCGGCTGGCCCCCCGCCTTTTCAGGTTCCGGGTTGGATGGTCTTGTCCTACTTTGGGTAAGGGACTCCAGCTTCTCCATGATCTTAAGCATAAAGTTCTGCTGGCTTTCCATCATGGCCACCGCGGCCTGTTGATTCTGGATCAGGAGGAGCCGGATCCATCCATGAAAGAGTTGCTGGGCCAAGGGTTACTGGGGCCAGAAGCGGTGTCCGTTCTAAGGATGAGTCGTCGTCGTCTAAAGGCAGGCAGGCAGCGGCGAGGCCCGGGTTTGGGGAGGAGGATGGGCGCTGCGTGGAGCATTTCTTTGCTTTCACCATCTGGAATAGAGAGGTAGATTTGGGAGGCCGTCCTGCTTTTCACCCCCTCCTTTTTTTTTTTTTTGATAAGGTATCCCGCATCACAGAGGCTGCAGATGGTGTGCCCGAGGTTGGGGGGTGCTATGTGAGGACCCCTGCAACGTCGGGTGGTGGTCTGGTGCCAGGGCCCGCTATGTGAGGTGGCCGAGGCACCGAATGATGACCATAGGAAAGAAAACACCTGCCGGGGTCGCTGTGTGAGGGACCCGGGTGGTGGAGTGGAACCCTGGCGTGGAAGAGAGTAAGGGCCCCGATCCTTCTCTGTCGGCTTCTCCCGGGGCCAGGTTCCGGCCTTGCCTCACCCTAACCTCAGGAACACAACAATATTTTAATTACCCAAGAGGGCTAGGCAGTACCTTGTTCAAGATACTCTGACCGCTACTCATTCTAAATGGGTCAAAGATGCAGGCCTTACTACACCAGGCCGTCCTCTGAGTAATCCATCGAGGGTAGACACCACTGATCCTTACAGCGAGGCAAGGCTTAGGGCTTACTATCATGAGCCTTTCTCCCTCGAACGCCACACTGCCTCTGGGAGAAAGTTAAGTGACTTGCTCAGCGTAAAAACAATATTCAAGAGGAACTGTGGGATTCAAACCTAGGTCTCCAGGTTTGTGGCGCAGAGCCTTAAAACCACTATACTGCCTCCCCTTTTTTTTTTTTAAACTCCACTGAGGAGGTGGAGAGGACCAACCTGGGTATGCATAGTGCTCTATGCTACCCTAAATAGATCGCCTGATTTCATGCCTGGCCTTCTCCCCCGGCTCTCTCTCTCTCTCTCTCTCTCTTTCTTTCTCCCAAGCTGTGTAAGGAGGGCGTCAGCTGTAGCCCACCACGCCCACGAAAAGAGCGAGCAGTGACCCGGGTGGTCGTCTGAAGAGAGAGAGAGGACAGAGACCTCCTCGCCGCGAGAGGAACCGCTAAGGAGCAGCGCTCCGATGGAGGAAGAGCGATGGGATCTCCCTGCAGGAGCTAGGGAGGCAGCGTGGGCAGGCGTCTGGCTGATGCACCGGAAGGCCTGGTGGAAGCCCTGGGCAGGTGCGCCAGTGCGAAGAGGGCAAGGCCCCAAGTGAGCCCTATGATTCCTGCCCCTCACTCGTCCGCCTACGCGAGGACCGTAACTGCAGGCGCAGAGGAGGACACGGCGCGGCGCGAGGGAAGGCGACTGCCATCGGGCGATGGATGGAAGAGGAGGGAGGGGGAGATGGAAGGGGGAAGCGAGCGCTGACGCGGACAGAGGCCGCGTGGCGGCCATGCTGTAACAGCCTGCGGTTTAGGCGAAACGTCCTGAAGGCCGAGGGCTAGGAAAAACAGCAGCTGCTGGGTCCCGCTGCAGGTGGGGGACCTCTCCCCATGAAAAAAACAAACGCTGGGAGAGACACCAGCCAGGGGAAGAATTCTAAGCGTTTCACCACGCGGGGCATTCTAGGCACAATACAGCAAACATGATAAAGCATAATAAAACACAATAAAAGGCAATTAGCTGCCCTAAGCAATAAACGGTGCTAGAAAAATGGTATCTAGATGTTATATGCTAAACAGCAAACTCAGTCTTTTTCTTTTAAAGAGGTTCTTACCTTGAGGAGCAGACAGGGGTTCCTGGTGTGCTACTGCCTTGTTCAGATGCACGATTCAAACTGGAGAGCAGGGGTTTCTGGGACCTGGATATGCTGGAAATTTGATCTGGGTCAGTGCATCACTAGCCTATCAGGTGAGCTGAAACCCATGAGGTAATGTCTGGAGTGCCGTGGATGCCAACCAATCACAAAGTGAATTCCTATAAATTACTATATGTTTGCATTACAAATACAGTATATTCATCCCTGCTTATGCAGTGTGTGTGTGTGTGTGGGGGGTATAATGAAACTAGAGTCCCTTCTGGCCTTAAATTACTGTTACTGTAATTTTAGCACTAAGGTAAGGCTCACAGATCTGTACTTGATTGGATCTGACCTCACCCCTTCCTGAATAAGGGATGACACTGACTGTTTTCCAGTTCTTAGGAACTATTCTTGTTTGTACTGTAAGCAGTCCTGAACAATGTCAGCAAGAGGCCCAGCCAGAACTCCTGTCAATTTAACTGTTACCCTCAGTTGCATACCATCTGAACCCCAGCCAGAACCCCTGTTAATTTAACTGTTACCCTCAGTTGCATACCATCTGAACCCCAGCCAGAACCCCTGTTAATTTAACTGTTACCCTCAGTTGCATACCATCTGAACCCCAGCCAGAACCCCTGTTAACTTAACTGTTACCCTCAGTTGCATACCATCTGAACCCCAGCCAGAACCCCTGTTAATTTAAATGTTACCCTCAGTTGCATACCATCTGAACCCCAGCCAGAACCCCTGTTAATTTAAATGTTACCCTCAGTTGCATACCATCTGAACCCCAGCCAGAACCCTGTTAATTTAAATGTTACCCTCAGTTGCATACCATCTGAACCCCAGCCAGAACCCCTGTTAATTTAAATGTTACCCTCAGTTGCATACCATCTGAACCCCAGCCAGAACCCCTGTTAATTTAACTGTTACCCTCAGAACCATCCAGCCAGAACCCCTGTTAATTTAACTGTACCTCAGTTGCATACCATCTGAACCCCAGCCAGAACCCCTGTTAATTTAACTGTTACCCTCAGTTGCATACCATCTGAACCCCAGCCAGAACCCCTGTTAATTTAACTGTTACCCTCAGTTGCATACCATCTGAACCCCAGCCAGAACCCCTGTTAACTTAACTGTTACCTCAGTTGCATACCATCTGAACCCAGCCAGAACCCCTGTTAATTTAACTGTTACCCTCAGTTGCATACCATCTGAACCCCAGCCAGAACCCCTGTTAACTTAACTGTTACCCTCAGTTGCATACCATCTGAACCCCAGCCAGAACCCCTGTTAACTTAACTGTTACCCTCAGTTGCATACCATCTGAACCCCAGCCAGAACCCCTGTTAATTTAACTGTTACCCTCAGTTGCATACCATCTGAACCCCAGCCAGAACCTCTGTTAACTTAACTGTTACCCTCAGTTGCATACCATCTGGACTCCAGCCAGAACCCCTGTTAATTTAACTGTTACCCTCAGTTGCATACCATCTGGACCCCCAGCCAGAACCCCTGTTAACTTAACTGTTACCCTCAGTTGCATACCATCTGAACCCCAGCCAGAACCCCTGTTAACTGTTACCCTCAGTTGCATACCATCTGGACCCCAGCCAGAACCTCTGTTAACTGTTACCCTCAGTTGCATGCTATCTGTACTCCAGCCAGACCCCCTGTTACCTTAGTTGCATACCATCTGGACTCCAGCCAGAACCCCAGTTAACTGTTACCCTCAGGTGCATAAAATCTAGACCCCAGCACAGAACCCCTGTTAACTGTTACCCTCAGTTGCCTACCATCTAGACCCCAGCCAGAACCCCTGTTAAATGTTACCCTCAGTTGCCTACCATCTAGACCCCAGCCAGAACTCCTGTTAACTGTTACCCTCAGTTGCATACCATCTGGACTCCAGCCAGAACCCATGTTAACTTAACTATAACCTTTAGTTGCATACCATCTGGAATCCATCCAGAACCCCTGTTAACTGTTACCCTCAGTTGCCTACCATCTGGACCCCAGGCAGAACTCCTGTTAACTGTTATCCTCAGTTGCATGCAATCTGGATGCCAGCCAGAACCCCTGTTAAATGTAACTGCTACCCTCAGTTACATACCATCTGGACCCTAGCCAGAACACCTGTTAACTTTTACTCTCAGTTGCATGCTATCTGTACTCCAGCCAGAACCCCTGTTAATTTAACTGTTACCCTCAGTTGCATACCATCTGGACTCCAGCCAGAACCCCAGTTAACTGTTACCCTCAGTTGCATAACAGCTAGACCCCAGCCAAAACCCCTGTTAATTTAACTGTTACCCTCAGTTGCATACCATCTGGACTCTAGCCAGAACCCCTGTTAACTGTTACCCTCAGTTGCATACCAGTTGGACCCCCAGCCAGAACCCCTGTTAATTTAACTGTTACCCTCAGTTGCATACCATCTTTACCTCAGCCAGAACCCCTGTTAATTTAACTGTTACGCTCAGTTGCATACCATCTGGACTCCAGCCAGAACCCTTGTTAACTGTTACCCTCAGTTGCATAACATTTGGACCCCCAGCCAGAACCCCTGTTAAATTTAACTGCTACCCTCAGTTACATACTATCTGGACTCCAGCCAGAACCCCTGCTAACTGTTACCCTCAGTTGCATGCAATCTGGACCACCAGCCAGAACCCCTGTTAAATTTAACTGCTACCCTCAGTTGCATATCATCTGGACTCCAGCCAGAACCCCTGTTAGCTGTTACCCTCAGTTGCATACCATCTGGACTCCAGCCAGAACCTCTGTTAACTTAACTGTTACCCTCAGTTGCCTACCATCTGGACCCTAGACAGAACACCTGTTAACTCTTACTCTCAGCTGCATGCTATCTGTACTCCAGCCAGAACCCCTGTTAACTTAACTGTTACCGTCAGTTGCATACCATCTGGACCTTAGGGTTTGTCCAGGATTCCCATCCCACAGATACTACAGTACCACCTACTTATTTAGGCATGATGAGCAATGTCTCCTGTTTGTTCCCCTAATAAAAAATGTAATATACAATTATGCTGATTTACTACAGTGTTTATTTGATTGAAGAAATCCAACATGATCACCAAGCCAGTTCCATGAAAAGTGTAAGTAGCATTACAGTCGGCTGATATATTTCTTTTGAGGATTCTAACTGGTGTAAATAGATGTCCTTCCTATGAATGAGAGTCCAACATACCAATAATGTTGCTTAGCGATGATGCCTTGCACAGGGTTTTAGAGTGTCTGGTTGTGGTTTGGGGACAATTGCAGAAACTAACCAAGTTGCTCAATAATGTCATTAATGATATAGTGTGATAGTAATACATAAACCTACCATGCACAAAAATGTCTCTGAAGCAGAGTCTGTATGCTTCTCAAACTAAGAAATGCCTGTATAGTCTGGTACATGCTGCTTAGACAGTATTTTAAGACTGGGGGAGAAGGGAGACTGCTGCATGCTCCCCTGCTAGAGCACTTCCACTAGAGGGTAGAAAGGAGAAGCATTGATATGCACAACATTACCCCCCCAAAAAAAATCACTCAGCATTACTAGGGCAGACACATTACATGGGAGGTAGGTCCTTAATGGGGAAAAATGTTTAGATCATAATAACTCATTCCCATCCTCCTGTACCAATGGCCTACTAGCACCCCAGCCCCACTGTAGGGGTGAAGCCATAGGGATATTCAGGGGCAGCAGCTAAAGGGGCCCTATGGGGCCCATCCATAGTGCCGGAGGGGACACAGAGGTTAGGAGGTATCGATAGTAAGCCCAGACAGCCTGGGATATGGGATGAAAAATATGTATTTTAAAATGTATACAAACTACATCTTGATCCTCTAAAACTGCAACTGCCTTTTTACCTTCTGTCTGCCTTCATGCATTAACAAAAGCTTATAAAAACTCACTCAAGTGCTACCAAACATGTCTGTACACCTTAGTTAACTCTGTTTTGTAGCCAACACTTTATCATTGAACCACTTCTCTCTATGCTATCTTGCCACCAACATTTGTGTTTAACCCCCTTCCCCACCATACTGTAGTCAGTATATTTTTGTCTTTGGACTTTGTGAGTGGGCTTGAACATTTCATCGATCCTGTTCACTAGGCTGACTACATCTGTGACAATGCAATCCTGCTTGCTAGCATGATGTTGCCTAGCAACATTCTACCTCTCCCCCTTTTGAGCCTACAGTTCTAATTTCTGATGGCTATACAGAGTATAATAATGTTAGAGCTCACGGCTCCATATACACAGTGCATTTTCTGTCCAGTATTTCACTTCAGCCTTTCCTCTGATGATTTCCTACCTTGCAGGTTGTTTATAGGAGGTGTATACTGTAGGTACTGTCAATATGAAGGTAGCCTAGAATGGTAATGCCATTCTTCAGTGGTAATCCTCTTATATTCACTTCCCAATCTGCTTGAAAAGGATGAGCTATGATGCTTGCTATCTGGTCAATCCGTCTACACCATTACGGTCAGATGGGCTATATATAGGTCATATATCTAACGTCTCATCGGACTGTCCATTCTGTTTAGGTCATATTGTTAACATCTGGATCAAGAAGTGGCAATCTTGTCAAATGATCTGTTGAGTAAACAGACAGCAGCAGGTTGTAGAAACTCAGATAGGTTAAAGTGTACATTTTATCCTTATTCGTCTAAAAATGCACTATCCAGGAGTATCCGCATTGTCATTGAATGTTGCCAGCCCATCTGTATTGCTAAACTACAGTACAGTACAGTATTGTTTTATAGAGTGTCCATACAGGTAGTATCCTATAATGTGTTACTGATACATACCAAAAAAGACTAAATTCAAATATGTGATAGAAAACTGACAAAAGTGCATTATCAGAAAATATAAACAGAGCTTACTGTAGTTACGAACCACAGAAATGAATAAGCAGTGTAGTAGAGGGAAAAACTAGGAATCCATGTCAACCATTAAGGGAGAACAGATACACTTTGAGATGCATTTTAAAGAGAGAGTCAATGAGGCAGAGAGAAATGGGTAGGCTATTCTAGAAAATGTGGGGGCAGTAATTGTGAACAATCTTTAAATAATGGATAGAGCATAATGTTAATACAGAGGTAGAAACCTCTTTTCTTTGTTGTGGTATTTCAGTTGATGTACTAAGTCAGCAGGTTTAGTAGGTGCAAATCTGATATCTCATACCCATGTAAACATGTATTTTTTATCTGTGCAATAAAATATAAATTAAGAAAAGGTTTAATATTCCAATACTAATTTAATAGCTCCAGTGGATTGCAAATTCCTAACACATATCCTGAAATGTCTAACCTGCAATGTACTTTCTCTGTTCAAATAAGATACCAAAAAATAACTGAAAATTTGCAGCAATAATGCTAACCCTCTTCAATCCAAGAATTGGAGTTCATTCTGAGAATGTGGAGGCTCAGGCCCAGAAAAGTTATTCAGATGCTGACCGTCATACTGTGACATGGCCCAGAAGGAGCCAAGCACTTCAACACTAAACAAGGGTGCCTTCTGTACTGGATAGTAATTAAATGGGATTTGTGGTAATTGGTTATCGAAGCATAGCAGTCTTCTGTCAAAGAGGGAAACAACTGAGAGCCTCAGAGGAAGATGGCGTGCAAATGAGCCCAGTCTTTATTTAAAACTACTCACTGCCTGTAGTTAGAAGCTGTATGTTTCACTAGTTACTGTACCACCAGAGTATATCAGTGTAATTACGTGCTCTGTCATATCTCTGGCACCAGCAGAGCTTGGCTCATAGTAGATTGCTCGAGACAGGCTGACGAATTATTGCCGCTCAGCTCTTTTTGAATTAATTTCTCATTGCTTTTCTGCTGCTGCAGTAATTAGAACATGCCCTAGTAAAGGGGGAAAACAAACAAAACAAAGAACTTTCATTTTTGTTTCAAATGAGACAACAAATTGGACAAATGACGTGACAGCATAATTTAGGGCAGGCATTTTTTTTTTGTCTTTGTTCTTGGGAAGAGCTATTTATTAAACTGCCTGGTCGAGGGGGGTATTCATTTTTCATATCTGTAAGATGTTTTTGTCTATTTAATAGGGCAGTTGTGTAAAAATGACACATGAATGGTAAATTGGAAGCTTCTTTTTTAAACAAAGCTATGAAATTATGACATTCAGTCTCTACAAAGCAGTTTAGTCCATTAAGACAATTCATTACTTGATAGTTACAATAAGATGATGGAACATTCTGAGCTGTCAGTTCCACTGTTCTGTGATGTTCATTGAGCCATGTGGTACAGTGGAACTGACATCATATGGAATGTCCAGGAAACAAAAAATAATTAACAGTAAACAGGGAGATGAACAATGCTTGGCTTGCTCAGTGGCCGTAACAAAGTTATAATAATCTTTCTTTTTTTTGCAAAAGCATATCACAAGAGTGGGTACTACTGAAAGGAAAACATACACAGTGTTCTTGGTACCTTTAAAAGAAAAAAGTTCCTAATGCAATACAAACAAGCATTTGTCAATGTCGAATGTTTGCCATTGGCATTGCTGTTGCACCAGGTCTTGTTTGTACACATTGTTACTATCACAGGCACCAAACTAATTTAGTTCACACACACAGACAATCCAACATGCTTCGCACATGCCAAACCAATTTAATTCATAGGCACACAAAATATAATCCACTTCACAACCACCACCAAACCAATTTAGTTCACCTGTTAACACATCAAAACCAATTTAGTACACACACACACACACACACACACACATAATCTAATATGCTTCATATGCACCAAACAAATTTAGTACCCACACACAAGCATTTGTCAATGCCGAATTTCACTGCTGGTATTGCTGTTGTACCAGGTCTTGCTTGTATATATTTTTACTATATATTTACCCAGGATAGAGCAGATGAGATGCAATATCTCATTTTGAGTGGTATCCTGCTGCAGATTATTAAACTGATATTAGATTAGAGGGGGTGGTATCCTGTAAGACGGTGGGTAGTTTCAAAAGGGCATGGGACAGGGTGAGGGTGAGGGTCTGGTTATTTCAAAAGATGGAAAAGGGAAGGGGGCAGCTGCAATATAGGGGTGCTAGCTTCGCACATAAGCAGACTTGATAGACCGTGAGGCCTGTTTCTGCTGGCTGATTCGTATGTTTGTATGTTCGTACATAGAACCTGAAGACCTGGGTTTGAATCCCATCAGCTCCCACTTGCATACTGTGTGACCCTGAGCAAGTCACAACTTCCTTGTGCTCCCAGAGTGCACCTGGAAACAAGCTTTGGCTTAGTGTGCCTTTCCTTGTTAAACAATTTCCCCTATCCTTTTCCATATTATAATTACCCAGGATAGGCCAGCTGAGAGGCAATATCTACTTTAAAGTGTCCTCCCACATTTTGACCCCAAACGTCCAACAGTCTTTTTATGACCTGACATTATGAGCAAGGTAGGTGGAATTTTTTTTAATCCCATCCATAAGGTGATTTCACCGTGCAACTTTGGAAACAAGTTTCGGAGGGGTATTTAAAAAATGACACCTGCCATGTTCAGGAGGTAGGGTAACACAAGGGATATGTTGAATATTAGGGGACAAAATCTTCAAAAAAATAAAGTTATGAGTAAATGTTGGAACAATTTGTTTCTTCATAACTTGGTTGGTTTTTCACATTTTTACCCCAGATTTTAAGTATAATCTTTTTACGACCACTCCTTCTGAGCATGACAGGTGTAATTTATAAAACAATTGCTGAAATGCAATTTTATGCCTCAGGTGTTAAAATACATTTGGGTGGGAGTTGAGAAATGACAGCTGTCACATTCATGAGGTGGTGTGAAAAAATGGCTATGTTGAAAAATTGGGGTCAAAATATTGAAAATTACCACAGTTACTAGCGTACATTGAAAAATTGCAATGTAAACTCATAACTCTGTTTTCTTGTATTTTTGCCCCACATTTTGAACATAGCATTCTTATGACCTTCTTATGACCCCACATAGCCTTCTTATGAGCCCACCTCATGAACAAGGGCAGAGAAAATGTTCAAATCCTGCCCAAAAATGATTTTGCATCACCAGAGCAAAAACACATTTTGGCCAGGATTTAAAAAAATGACAGAGGTGACGTGAAGAAATGGTTATATTAAAAATCTGGGGCAAAATATTGAAACTTATGAAAGTTACGAGCCTGTGTTCATAAATTTCAATATAGGCTCAGAACTTTGTTGTTTTTTAATATTTGTACCCCAGATTTTCAATATAGCCTTCTTATGATCCCACCTCATGAACAAGGGCAGAGAAAATGTTCAACTCCTGACCAAAAGGTGATTCCACACAGCAACCGTGCCATCACCTTTCAGGACAAACTTGCCGAATGTTACTTCCCTTGTTCATGAGGTGTGGTCCCAAAAAGGTATGTTGAAAATTTTGGTCAAAAAAATTGAAAAATGACCGAGTTATGCCACTAAGATTAAAACCACACTGAAATACATTGAACCGCATTGCTGATTTCCTCAGTTCACAGTCCTGCATTGAAGAGTGAAGATGTGTCTGCAGTCTGGAGATGATTATGGTGTTGGACTCCCAGTGGGTATGTAAGGGCTTGGGGGATGGGGGCTGCTGAGTGGAGGTTTGGGTGGGGGGACTAATGATAGCAACAAACATTGATGGACAATTTACTTTCTTACAGGGTATACTATACACTACAGTGAAAAAAAATGATGAGGGACAGTTTTCTTTATTTCAGGTGGTGACAATGGGGGGGATTGGGCACCCCAGTGTGGGTGTTATGTTTGTGGGAGTTGGGTGGGGTGGTAGCTGCTGAGTGAGAGGGTCTGGTGGGGGGACAGTAAAAAAAAAAAAAGACGAGGACGTTTTCTTTGTTTCAGGTGGTGACACTGGGAGTCTGGGTACCCCCAGTGTCGGTGTTAAGTCTGTGGGGGGGGGTGCAAAGTGGAGGGTCAGGTGGGGTACAGTAAAGGTGGTGGCAGAAACAGACATTGATAGACATTTTTCTTTTTTACAGGTATATATATAAAAAAAATAAAACAACTACTATGGATGGTTTTCTTTATTTCAGATGGTGACACTGGGGATTGGGCACCCCCAGTATCAGTGTTATGTTGGGAGGGTGCTGGGTGGGGAAACAGTAAGGGCAGCAATGGCAACAGACATCAATTGATGGTTTCCTTTTTTGCAAGGTGTAATTCAACCACAACAGGGTGATCATGACAGATCAGCAGTGCTTCCTGGGCAGTGTAGATCAAAGGAAAGAACCAACCTATGATTGGGTTGGCCTTTTCATTTGAAATACATGAAGTTTCCACCCAGCAAGCTAGAATAGTGGCATGATCAGCCTGGCATATGATTGGTGTGACACTGATGAGCCCCTTGGAGACCACTCTACATTGGACTGACAGTATTACACCCCTCATAAGCCACTATCCTAACAAAATGTTCTCTGTGTGAGTGTGTACATGATGAACATAAAAATGTCTTCTACGAGTGGGTCTGGCTTCCAGTTTGTGCCACAAAATTTTCTGCCTATACCAAATAAAAATAAAAACAGAAATTTGAAAACCAGATGCTTCGGTCCGTCCTTGTTTATGGAGATGTTGTTTATAGGTCTGCTGCCAAAACCTGACTAGCCAAACTGGTCATACTCTACAACTCCCTTTGTTGCTGTGTACTAAGCTGTCCACTCCATACTAGTGACTGCTCTATGAATACACAAGTTGATTGGTCCTGAACAGAAGACACACCATTTCACACAGCACTGCACCAAACTTTGATTACCAATGTAGATCCTCCCAGACTCAAAAATGTTTGCTTCCCAATTGCAGAAAACAGGCAGGTCAGGCTGCCATGGGCTGTACAGTGAGATTCTCATTTGAGATTCTTGTTTGGGGCTCCCCCCGATGGTCCCTCCCCTGTTGAGGTGATCAGCTATCACCTGTTGAGGGGATTGTCCCCAGAGGGACTGATGGCGGTAGTTGATTTTCCAGTGTTAGTGCTGTTAGTGCAGCTGGCTTGGGTGAGTCGGTGGCAGCCTATAATAGGGCTGTCTCTGGGGTGCTCAACACCATTGCACTGGTCCATATATTACCTAGGTCCTCTTGCTTGAGACCCCTATGGTTTGATGGGGCTGTCAAGGTGATGAAGACCAAGGGTCGGAGGTTGGAGTGTTCCTGTCATAGGACTTGGTCAAAGGAGGATGGACTGGCTTTGAGAAATCACTATGCTGATTATCAAAAGGCAATCGACCATAAGAAGGCAAAGTTCATGCCCAGGGAGATTGCTGCAAGGAAGAACAGACCAGCTCAGCTCTTTTGGACTGTGGACAGGCTTCTTCATCCTGTCTGTCTACAGCCGAAAAGAGCTTTTTCAGTAGCACTTTGTGAAGAGTTTGCTCTGTTCTTCTCTGACAGGGTATCCTCTATTCAGGCTGGGATCTTGCCAGAGGGTCTAGATCAGTCCCACAGCATGGGATTTGGGTGGAGCAGGGGCACTCCAATTGTCTGGGCAGAGTTTCGTCCAGTGGAGGTGACTGAGGTCTCCAAGGTGATTTCAAAGCTGTGGTGCACTTGTTGTGAACTGGACCCTGGCCTGATGTGTCTCCTAGTGGGCTGCATCAAGGCCATTGGTCCAGTGTTTGCCAGGATAGTTGGGTGTTCACTTTTGGAGGGGGTCTTTCCCGATGCCTTGAAGGATGCGCTGGTGAAGTCCCTTCTGAAAAAAACATCTCTTGGCCCCTAACATCCTGGTGAATTATAGATCAATTTCCAACCTCCCATTTTAAGGGAAGGTTGGCGAGATGATAGTGGCTCTGCAGCTTGAGGAACACCTGGAGATGTTTGACATCTATGAGCCATTCCAGTCCGGGTTCAGGGTGAGGTACAGCATAGAATCAGCACTAGTCCAGGTGCATAATGACCTCCTCATGGCAAGAGATCGAGGGGAACATTCAATTCTCATTTTCCTCGATCTGTCATCAGTATTTGACACAATGGACCACTTGGTGTTGTTGGATCACCTTAGAGAGTATTGTGGACTCACCGGTACTGTCATCAACTGGTTTGAGTCCTTTCTCTTGGGCAGAATGCACATTGTAGTGATGGGGAATTTCTCCTCCTCCCCGATGCCCCTGACCTGTGGAGTTCCTCAAGGCTCGATCCTATCACCGATGCTGTTCTTGGTGTACATGCTGCCCTTGGGGAAGATCATCAGACAGTACAGTCTGAGTTTTTACTGCTATGCAGATGTTACTCAGCTGTACATGTCTTTTGCACCAGGGACAAGTAGTGCCATCGAACTGCTGAATACATGCCTTGCCAAGATCCAGGACTGGATGAACTCTAACTGGCTGAGACTTAACCAGGATAATATGGAGGTACTGGAGATTGAGCTGGGTCACGGTCATGATGGGGATGCCTCCAGGATGACAACAGGTTTTGTCCTGGGGTCGATCCCGTTTATGTCATCCTCTAGGCTAAGAAATCTAGACATGGTCCTTGATGACAAGCTGACATTTGAAGCTCAGGTGTCGGTTGTAGTCAAAAGTGTTTTTTGCCATTTGAGGACCATCACCCTGATTAAACTTCTAATTCCGCCCAAGACCTGCCATCACTGGTGCATGCCTTTGTAACATCCAGACTTGACTACTGTAATGTTCTATACCTCGGGGTCAGTGGAGGAAACCTCCTCCAGCTGCAGGTAGTGCAGAATGCAGCAGCCAGCCTGCTGACAGGGCTACCCAGGTCCTGTCATGTGACCTCGGTCCTGTGGGGTCTGCACTGGCTGCCGGTCAGGTGGAGGGTTCTCTTCTAGGTGGGCTTACTCACCTGTAAGGCCCTATGTGTATCGGGCCCTGGCTACCTGTCAAACCTCCTTACTCCCGCCATCCCGGCTCGCTCCCTCTGTTCCTCCAACTAGGGCCTCTTGGAGGTTCTGAGGACTGGGCTGAAAACCTCAGGTGATCGTTCATTCGGGGTGGCCGGTCTGGTCCTCTGGAACTTGCTGCCAAGATCTTTGAGGGAGGTCCCTACGGTAGAGGCATTCAGGAGGGGCCTAAAGACCCATCTTTTTAGCCTAGCATTTCCTGCAAATGTTTTCTAAATTGTTTTAACTTATTTAAAATCTTTATTAATTTATTTGCTGCTGATTTTAAAATGAATGTTTTATTAACCCTGTCAAAGTTGTTTCTGCTGTATGGCATCCAGAGTCCCTGGGATTGAGTGCCTAACTAAATAAATGTTTGCTTACTTACTTTAGGCTACTACACTTGGACTAGCCTCCCACTGGACCAGGAATCACAACAGAAACCAAAACACTAAAAAAAACATGTTCCCACTTCACACCAGTCTGCCTGTATAGCTGATAATAGTTGACCTACACCATTGTCTTCCTCTCACATATTTATGTACAATCATATGCCTGCACCTTATGATAAACAATTCAATGAAAAAACAAAGTCTGTACAGATGTATATATTGTTACTAAGTCTTGTTTTACTTGCAGCTATTGGTTTATGTTGATTTGAATATCTTTCCCAATCCCGTCTCCCAGGATACACCTGTAAATGAAATTCCTGTATATCTCTCTATGATTCTTCTGGCTTAAATAACTTAAATGAAACAGTCCTTACTGCCACTACACATTGCTGTAACAGCTTTGGCTTCCCATCAGTGATGGCCCCTAGGTATTTTTCATGGTCTTGTTGCTGCTAGTTTTTTACAACATAAAAAGTACCCTTCCCCAACTCCACATACACCAAAATACTTTGGGCCTGAGTGAAGGGCTTTACAGTTATCCTCACTAATTTGCCTTTGCCATGTCTTGGCTCACTTCCTCAATACCTCTAAGTCCCTTTGCCAACTGTCCTCCTCGTCCCTGGAGCTTGAAACCCTCATTAACATAGTATCATAGTAGGGCCCAATCCTCAAGGCATTATTCACCCTTACAGGGGTACCTAGGGAGGCCTCTAATGTATAGGGGCCACTCTGTGAACAGGCAGATGCCTGCATGCATCAAATGAAGCAAAAGGCACCCTTGTAGAGAGCAGCCATGACCCAAACCACAGATATCACTGGTGACTTCCTTCCAGTCTGATATGTCCCGTGCATAATTGTGCTATTAGAGTTTGAAGAAAAATAACATTAGCCTGAAGTATTACACACTTAAAAAGTTGAAAGTAGTGTAACACCTTCCTCCATCCACTAGGGGGAGTACAGCTGTTAGTACCTCCAACAGTGTATAGTAGTGTGGATAGTGTACAGTTAGCATAGGGTTATGGTTTTGGTGAACTTGTATAAAGTGCTTAGGAATATTATGTCCCAGCAGATGCACAACTGTGAAAGGGTGTGTCCCAGGGAACCAGAAGTTTCTCAGGACCTCAACCTTAAGATTTGCTGTTAATATTTATAGCCACCCTCAAATACCTTGGTCTGATGCTTGACCAAGCACTTACCTTTAAATCTTATATTGATCAGGTTACCCTCACAATACACCAGAAATTAGGGCTATTATATAGGTTAAATAATCACCTCCTCCAAGAATCTTGAATTGCCATAGCCAACAGCGTACTAATACCCAAGCTCATTTATGCGGCCTCAGTGTTGCAGTCACTATGCAAATCTGGAAGTAATAGGTTGGAACTGCTCTACCACAAAATAGGCCAATTTGCTGCTATGACCTATAGTAGGAAGCATCATTGTGAGTTACTGTCCTCTCTAAACTGGCTGCCTCTGGCACATAGGCTACAGGGTTGCACGTAATAAGGGCTACTCAATAACAGCATCAGGACTCCTCAGGGGTCCAGAACCCATGGGCCCTTTTGTCCCCCATGTGGGCTCCCCAGCCCATGAGAGAGGCATCAGTCATGAGGACGGCTGTCGGCTCGGGGTGGACAAATAGGATCCCTTCCTCCAACTGATCTGGGGTGGTCCACCACTGGAGAGCATCCCACATCTTCTGGGTTACAGTGATCAGCTGGTTGAAATGACCATGGCACTGGTCCACTGGGTGGGCAGCACCCATTGGAGGAGGCGCATGTACCACCGGGCCCAATGGACCATGGAGGTGCATGCTGCCATGTAACCCAGAAGGCACAGAAAGTCCCGGGCAGGGCGCAATTGCCCAACCAGAAATGATTGGGCAAAGGAGGAGGAAATCTCCACCCTGTCTGCCGGGAGCCAAGCTCTGGCTTGACGAGAGTTGAGCTCTGCCCTGATGAAGCACATCACCTGGGAAGGCACGAGTTCTGAATTAGCCTCATTGATCAAGAGGCTGAGTTGGGAGCAGGTCTAGAGGGCCAGGTCTCTGGACCTCTCCATCTCCTGCTTGGTGGGACCTGCTAAGAGCCAATCATCGAGGAAGGGGTAAATTTGGACCCCGCGACACCTGAGATGGGCTGCCACCACTGCAATGCATTTGATGAAGACCCGTGGGGCCGATTACAGGCCAAACAGCATGGCTCGGAACTCGTATCGGGTCCCTTCGGCTCTGAAGCAGAGGAACCGCTAATGAGATGGATGGACTGGGATGTGGAAGAACACGTTCTGCAGGTCCAGTGAACAGAACCACATGTTTCACTCCAAGGATGGTATGAGCTGAGACAGAGTGACCATCCGAAAGGTGCGTGACCTGAGATACAGTACTGATTCAAGTTGTGGAGATCTAGAATGGGGCACCAGCCCCCAGTCTGCTTGGGCACCAAGAAGTACCTGGAGACAAAGCCTGGGTCTGCTGAAGAATCTGCCACTGGAGCTACTGCCTCCTTGAAGAGGAGCTGAATGAAGTTGTCTTGGAGAGCCGACTGAGTATGGACGGATACTCTTTCCTCCCATGGGGCATGGGATGGGCTTGGAGGATATTGTTTGAATTCCAGAGGCAGTCCCTGACCGACCACCTCCAAGACCCACCTATCCGTGGTGATAGTGGACCAGGTGGAAAGGAAGTGGCAGAGCCAGCCTCCTACGGAAGGACCCAGAGCAGGCGTGATGGGAGAGGGGTTGGCAGCCCTTGCCCTGTCACTGAGCAGGCTTGGAGGAGGAGGCTCCAGGACCTGAACTTCATCCTCCTTTATGTACCTTGGAGGGCCTGGGCTTGGGCCAGGGGTGCCAAACTTGAGCTTGCTACTGCTGCCCTCCTTGAAAGGAGGGTTGCTGTGCCACAGGGGAAGAGTGACAAAAAGGCTTCTTCTTCTTCTTCTGCTGCTTCTTACTCAAAGAACCTTTGGCAGAAGTAGCGTCCAAGGTGGCATTGGACTGCTCAACTTGCTGAAGGTGACCAGTCACACCTGGGCTGAAAAGGTCGGTGCCCAGGAAAGGCACATCAGCTAGTTTGTGCTGAGTATCTGCCAGGAAAGAGGAGAGTCCCAGCCAAGCCCTGCATTGAGAGGCAACTGCATCTGCCAATGAGCGGGCACAAGAATCCCCAATGTCCAGGGCTGTCTGAAGCTGCTGTTTGGCAATAGCCTGGCCCTGGTCCTGGACTTACTTGACCATGGTCTGCATGTCTGCAGGGAGGTGTGGGAGGACTTCATCCAAAGACCCCAAGAGGGCATGGGAGAAGTGACGGCCGAACTTGACTGATGGAGGCCTAAAGATGAGGCTGCATAGACCTTTTGAGCCGAATGATGCAAGTTTTTTGATTCCTTCTCAGGAGGATGGTCAGTGTCAGCAGAACTGCCAGTACACCTGAACACAGAGGTGGTCACCAGGCTCTCGGCCGAAGGGTGCTCTGTGAACCCCACAAGGGACCCCGTGGGCACCACATTCTTGTGGGCCATGCAGGCAGATGGAGCTGGACAAAGTTCTAAGGCCAGGCCAACTATGGCCTCTGCCACCAGGAAAGGCCTCCATTGGGGTATCCCCTCTCTTGAGGATGTCCGTGAGAGGGTACTCCACCTTTTTCTGGACAGGTCCTGGGGCATCCCTGTAGACTCAGAGATGAGGTGAAGAATGCCCTGAAAATATGAAGGACCTTCCTCTGTCTATCCCACCAGCTGATTCGTCATCCCCGGGATGAGAATGTAGGTCTCATCCGAATCCGAGGAATCCGGATACAACGGTCGACCGTCCAGGTGACCTTCGACCCGCCAAGGGCAGTTCAGGGTGATAGTGACTGAAAGACGCCAGGGGAGCCCCGTGTCTGGTCTATCTCCCTTAGTAGAAGCCCCTCCCACAGGCTACTTGAGTGGCGGTTCCACCACAATTGGTGGAGAGACCGGTTTAAGCCAACCAGAAGTTTTGCTGGATCCATGCACGGGGGAACCGACTTAATTGGCTCTGAAGGAGTTGGCTTCAGCCTAGGAGGTGAAAGCCAAGTAAAGGCCAAGGTAGAAGCTGGGGTCGGCTTGTGCCCGGACAAAATCAGCTGTTGCCACATGAGATCCTCGTAGCGCCGACGGAGTTTCCACCGTAGCCTCTCCTCATCTGAGGAGGACGAGGACGACTGATGGCGTTGCCTCTTTTTTGAGTGCTTGTGGCTGTTCCTCGCCCTTTCATTCGAGGGGGTTCTAGACCTCAATCAAGATCGGACGGGCAGATTTGATCACTTGGGAGACACCAGTGGGACCAGTGATTTCCTGGGGTTGGGGACCACTTCCTCGACTGGATTCCCAGCAGGCTGGGTCTCCTCGTTGGGGAAAGAAAGGACCGGAGTCCGATTGAGAGAGTCGTCGACTGGAGTCGGCGACAAGGGGTTGATCAGGTCGATGATTATTTCAACCTCGTCGATTGACACTTTGGTCGACTGGCCAGATGGCAAAGCCGAGAAGCCAGTGGCCGAAAAGGGAATTTTGACCAAAGTCGAGACTGACGGTTCCTGGGACTGAGATCTCTCCCAATCCCAGGAATGTCTTTGCCAAGACTAAGACGATCCTGGGTCCTTTTCCCGCTTACAGGACTGCGAGGAGTGCATGCCCACAGGACCCTCCCTCTTAGTTGGGAGAGAATGGGACAGCTGTTGGAAAGAACCCGAGAAGCTGGAGCCCAGGTTGAACAAAACAAAGAAGCTCTGAGAGGAAGATTCCGCGGCCCGAGCTGCTTCCTTCTCGAAGGCTTGCATGCGTTCCGATTGCTCGGTGGATCCCGCGGGTGTGGAAACTGCCCACTGAGCCTCATTTGATTTCACCGGAGGGTTCCATTTTTCTGGCCTCCCCATCTTCAGGCATGTGAGACGGTCGTCGAGGACGTTATGGTGAAATGCAAGACAAAAATTGCACTTTGAGGTGTCATGGTCGACACCCAAGCTATAGATGCACGCGGTGTGGGGATCGATGTATGACATTTTCTGGCCTCACAAACACCAGCGAAATCCAGGGGAAGACTTGTCTTCCAAAATCGAAGAAGAGCAGTCGTGATCGCTAATGCAAACTAGATGAATTTTCAGAATAACCAAATTTTTTGAAGCCAGGGTCTACAAAATGTGGGAGAACAAAGGAGGCAACTTGAATCTTCTAGTGGAAAGGAAGATCTGGCGTCATTGGGTGGAGCCGAGGGATATATCACCCGGGTGGGTGAGAGGAGCCAGCTTGAAGACCTTCTGGTGATCCTTAAAGGGAAAGGGACATGCCAAATAGTGTGGATGAACAACATATTCACAATCCTAAAAACATAAATCCACATGATACGAGGTGATATAGTACATAAATCTGATGTGCATATACAGAAAAAGAAATATATATATATATATATATAACACACACACATGAAATTGATATACATCAAGTTGCATAGTAAATAATCAATGTTCCTCAGGAGTAGCTTGAAAAGGATAAAGTGGGGCTAGTAGAGGGTAGGAGAGGGGAAGGGGTGTGAGAGGAAGGGGAATTGGAGGATTTACTAAGGGAGTTGCATAGACAAGAAACTCTTGTGGTAAGCGCAGGCAGGAAATTAAGAATTACTCAGGAAAGCAGTGGCAGCGGGAAGTTTCCAGGAGCCAATCTTTGAGGCAAGATTTGAACTGGCAGTGGGTGTGAATGGAGTGTAGCTTGGCAGGCAGTTTATTCCACAGCATAGGGGCTGCCACTGACAAGGCTCTACCGCCCACATTGGTGGATACCCTGGGAACATCCAGAGGAGGAATGCTGTCTGAGCAGAGGCCGTGGTGTAAAGTTTGGACCTTGAGGAGGGCTGCAAGAGGAGATTCCTGCTCAGTACGGATGGCGGAATCCACCATGCAGCAAAGGGCAAGGTCAAAGTGGCCTTGTTGCAGAAGCCATCCTAGAGAATTGTAAAGGACACAGTGGTGCGTAGTGAAAGGGGCGACCAAGGTGAAATGACAGGTACTGTTGTAGGTAGACGAGAGCTTGGCCATAAGGGTTGTGGATGTCCTAGCATAGATGGGGGAGCAGTAGTCCAAGACTGGGAGTAGATTCCCCTTGACGATGGCAAGTCGGGCCTCTGAGGTCAGGTATTGTCGGAATCTGTAGGCAGCACTTAATTTTTGGTGAAACCTTGGAACTAATGAGTTGATGTGCTCAGAGAAAGAGAAGGATGGATTGAGTAGAAGAAGAAGGAGAAGAATCAGCATTTATATAGCCCTTTTCATCACAGTGTATCCCAAAACACTTTGCAAGCAATGCTAGACTGGTAGTGAAGTGACTGAATGTGTGGTGGCAGCCATATCGCACATCATCACCTACACACAGCCTGGATAATTGCATGAACCGGTTTATGGGAAGGGGAATGTTGGCCAGGACACCGGGAATGTTCCCTACTCTTTGCAAAGAGTGCCCTGGGTTCTTTTACTTCCACCTGGACACCCACCAGGACAACACCAGGATGGGCAGAAGGGACCTCGGTTTAATGTCTCATCTGAAGGACAGCACACCCCAGCAGTACAGCAGCCCCCAATACTGCACTCGGATGCCAGCGATTTTTAGGTGCAAGTCCAATCCTGGTGTGGGATGAAAACCCATGACCTTCTGGTCCAGAGGTGGATGTGCTACCAACTGAGCCACGCTGATGCTGTATAGCACACCTAAGTATCTGAAAGTACTGACAACTTCAAGGGCTTGGCCATCAGGGGCGATGATGTTGAGAGGGGGGTGAGTTTAGGATTAGGACAGGAAGGGCTTGGATCTGAACAGCGTAGATTTTGTTTTTTCAGCATTAACCAGGAGGACATTATCAGCAAACCAATTGTGGGCTGTAGCATAGTTTTGAGTGAGAGGAAATGCGGGCAGGGGATTTATCGCTGTAGAAAAGTACAAGGTCATCAGCATAGAGGAGAGAGTGGCTTCTGAGACTGTCTGAGGGAAGGGAGTTAATAAATAAAGAGAATAGAAGAGGGCCAAGAATGGAGCCTTGGGGGACACCTGTCAAAATGGGCAGAGTAGGGGATCAGGCAGGGCCAATACTCACGAATTGGGAACGATCAGTGAGGTAGCTCCTGAACCAGGAAATAGCCTCCTGGGAATAGCCAAGGCAACGTAGTTTGGAGAGGAAGAGAGTATGGTTGACCATGTTGAAGGCTTTGGATAGGTCTACGAAGACTGCGCCGGTGGCATTACCATGGTCCATGTTTATGATGATGTGGTCGGTCAGTAGTGCGAGGGCAGTAGTGGTGGAATGATTCTTGTGGAAGCCATGCTGTTGGCTACACAAGACATTGTATTTGCCCATGTGCTCAGAAAGCTGATGGTGGATAGCCTTCTCAAATAGTTTGCTAAGGTGGGGGAGGATGGAGATTGGATGGTAGTTGTCCGTGGATAGAGGGTCACTGGCTTTAAAGATGGGAATCACCTTGGCAGTCTTCCAGGGGTCAGGCATGGAGGAGGTTGAAAGGGCAAGGTTAAAGATACAAGCGAGCGGTTAGATGATGGATGGGGAGAGGAGCCTGAGGAAGACTGGAGATAATCCATCAGCCTCAGGGGAGCCATGATTTGGGAGGCTTTTGAGGAACTTAGCAGTGTCAGCAGTTGAGAGAGCTTTGAAATAAAATGGGGGGATTTGGGGATGGGTGGTAGGCCTGGCAGAGGTTGACAGGGGGTTTGAATGGAGGGGGCCGAGCAATTTAACTGGCCATTTGGGACTTTACTTAGACACATGGATAGATCAGAGAATTTGTCATTAAAAACCCTGGCCGCTTCCAGTGGGTCTGTAATGATGCCATCCAGGGAGATTAGTTGCAGGGCTGCCTTACTGGAGTGGGGGTTTAGGAGGGAGCCAATGGATGCCCAGAATTTCCTATGGTCTCCAAGGTTAGCCTGTTGGAGATTACTGAAATGAGTCTGTTTCAGGGATTTGGTCATATGTTTGCATAGATTCCTCCGGTGCCTGTAGGCATCCCAGAGGGCAGGGGAGAGGGATGCCTTGTAGGGGGACCAAGCACGATCCCTATACTTCATAAGGGTGAGGAGGTCTTTTGTGACCCAACACTAGCAACCGCCTCTGACCCTCTGACCCACCTCTGACCCTTCTTGTAGTCTGGCGTATGATGTTGGAACATAGTATATTTAGACAAAAGTATAGTTTTCTGCTACATCAAACACCCAGTTATGTCCTTGCTAGACATATATTGATGCAGTTTCTTTTTAAATCCACCAGTTGTCTCCCATTCCACCACATCCTATGGAATAATATTCCAGACCATGACTACCCTCTGTGTAAACAAATGTCTTCTTTTCTCCATTCTAAAATGCTCCACCTTAAGTTGGTGGAGGTCTCCTTTTGTGTTCAGAGTACAGTCTTGTAATTTGTTTCAGACAGTCCATTATGCTTGGCTCTATTGATGCCTTATACACTAGTGTCCTATCCCCTCATATTCTCGCAAACATATAAAGTCCTAATTTGGACAGCTTGTCATCCTAATTCATCTGATGTGTCTCCCCCCAATCATTTCCATCCCTCTCCTCTGTACCCCTCCAATCTAGCCACCACCCTTCTATTCTGAGGTGGCCAGAACTGTACACAGAATTCATTCAGGGCCTCACCAGTGCTCTATAGAATAGCATAATCACACTCCTGTCTGCTCACAGAAGTTTGTTGAATAGTTTCCAATATTTGGTTTCAAATCTTTACCACAGTCTAATCCTTGGGTCCCTGCTTTAGTGTATATAAAACACTGACCCTCAGCTCACCCTTTTGATCCAATTCCTGCAGTGTTTTACCATTCATGGTGTCCGTTACTTATTTATTTATTGAAATGCTTCACCAGGAAGGCACACTCAGCAACAAGTCGCTTGTCTCCTGGTGTGACCTGGGGAAAGAGGTGCAACAGGAATGAGACAATAAACATTCAATTTACAAGATCAACTATAGCATACAGTTTTAAGGCAGGTGTTACAAAAAGTATTACAACAGTGCTGAGCATAACATGTAGAAAGAGTGGATAATTAGTGCCAGGTTAACAAGTAAACAAGTGCTTACATGAAAGAAAAGTGGGAATAGGGAGGGAGAGGTGAGGTGGGGAGAGGGAGGAAGAGTCATGTCCCTGGATACCCCCTCAGGGTGTGAGGAACCCTGCAATGGGACTAGTGGGACCAGAGAAAAGGGGATAATGCAGTGTACTATAGAGACCCCTTTAGGATGGTTGGGGAAGGTAGTATATCAGAGATACAAGCCCCTTAGGGTAATAAGTGAAGGTGAGGGTAGAGAGGTAGGGTTTGTCCAGGGCCTAAAGGAGGGAATTAGATAGGTACATGGCAGGAGCAGCTAGGTGCAAGGTAATTATTGAGGGCAGAGCTGATGGAGTAGGTGGAGGATGAGTGCCAGATTTGAGATGGGAAGGAATTTCAAATTTTTGGGAGGCAGTGAGAGAAACGGGATTGGCCAATTTGGGTGGATCTGCGGGAGACAACCAGGGTATGGGAATCGGACAATCTAAGGGAATGGGAGGGTGAAGGGGGTGATATAGTGGAGGAGGTGAGGTAGTAGGGAAGCTCACCCAACCAGTGCTTGGAGGTGAATTTAGCATAGTGAGAAAGTCGCCTATTTGTAAGAGACAGGAAGGATAGGGTACGATAAAGATCGCAGTGATGGGTGCAAGAGGGGGCATCCAGGGCAAAACGGCAGAAGGAATTGAAGAAGGTGTCCAGTCTGGCCAGGGAGGACTTAGTGGCAGCACCAAAGACCACATCACAGTAGTCAAAAATGGGCAGTATCATCTTCTGAACACATTCACACCTAGCCGTAGGAGGGATACAACTATGGTTCCTGAACAGGGCACCAAGCTTGGGGCACAGTTTGTTCTGGATGACATCAATATGTCCAGAGAAGTTTAGGTGTTGGTCCAACCAAATACCTAAGTACCTGAAGGAGGATGTGTCCTTAAGTAAGGTCCACTCAAGGGTGTGAAAAGTGGGTAGGGAGGGAAGCCTAGAGAGTCTCTGCCTTGTGTCAAAGGTCATGGAGACAGTCTTCTTAGCATTGAAGAAAAGCTGATGGTTAGCAAACCAGAGCTGAACCTTGTCAAAGTCTTGCTGTAAGCTAGTTGTAACCTCATCAGGAAAGGAGCCAGATGCATACAGGACTGTATCATTGGCATACATATGCACAGCAGAGGACGGGGAGCAAACAGAGGGAAGGTCATTTAAGAAGATGGAGAATAGGAGGGGCCCTAATACTGAGCCCTGGGGGACTCCAGTGCTAATCGGGAGGGGAGGGGAAGTGGCGCCCAAGATCTTAACTGATTGGGTTCTGCCAATAAGGTAGGCCTTGAACCAGTTTGTGGCGCAGGGAGACAGGCCAGCTGCCATGAGTAAGTCGAGGAGAAGGGAGTGAGAGACAGTGTCGAAGGCCTTGGCCAGGTTGACAAAAATGGCAGAGGTAATTTGTCCACTGTCCATCCCAGTTAGGATGGAGTCTGTGAGCCGTAGGAGAGAGAGAGGTGGTGGTTGAGTGTTTTTTTCCTGAAACCAGATTGGAAAGGGGTGAAAAAGGAGGTGTCAGAGAGAAAAGAGGTGAGCTGGGAGAGAACAATGTGTTCTTGAAGCTTGACAAGGGTAGGGAGGAGAGAAATGGGGTGATAGTTGCCAGGGAATGAGGGTCACCCCCTTTGAGTAGAGGGAGGACCACAGCATGTTTCCATGAAGAGGGGACTGAGGCAGTAAAGAATGAGAGATTTAGGATTACTGAGAGGGGGTAGGCAATGGCTGAAGTGGAGAGGAGAGAGTTTTGGGTCAAGGCCATCAGGGGAGGAAAGTTTAGAGGGGTTGATGGTGAGGAGGGCACTTAGGGCATCATTTGGTGTTATAGTAGTGAAAGAGAAGGGAAGGCAGGAGGGTAGTGGAGGGGGCACACTGGTAAAGGGTGGGAAGGGGGAAGGGTAGGAGGGGAGGGATTTCAGAAGCTCAGTGGCACAGGAGGAATAGTAGGAATTAAATTCCGGAGCTACAGCTGATGGGTCAGACACTAGTGAGCTATTCACTTTAAGTACCGGGGGCAGTGGGTGGGATTAGGATGTAAATAGGGTGTGGACCACCTTCCAGAACTTTGAAGGGGAATTTATGTTGGCGATGAAGACAGATTTGAAAATATTCAGACTTGGCTAACCTTGTAGCCCTGGTGCAAGTGTTTCTGAGCATGCAGTAGTTTGTGAGGTCACTAGGATGCTGGGTAGCTTTATGACGCTTCCAGGCTCTATGTCTAGCCCTGAGGCAGGCCAGATGTTCAGGGGTTATCCAAGGTAAGTGGTTACCTCTGATTCTGGTTTGTTTGAGTGGGGCCTGATTTCTATTATCAAAGTGAACCACTGTACATTTTTCAATATTAAACTTCATTTAAACCTGTTCTGCTCACTGGGTAAGATTATCCAGCTCCTTTTGTTGACTCTATCTGTTCTTGTATTTCTACACTACACTATATCCTAGCTTAGCATCATCAGCAAATATGATAATCTTTCTTCCTAATTACTTTGCATGTCACATAAGTTAAAAAAAAGTCAGTTCAAGTACCAGCCCCTCAGGAACCTCACTTGTCACCTGACCCCAAACTGGAAAGGAAACCATTTACCCTGACCCTCTGCTTTCTGCCAGCCACAAATCCATTCCACTGTATCCAAGCAGAGCTACATGTTGCTATTTCATGAATCATGTTATTGTGGGGGACGGTATAAAAGCCCTGCTATAGTCTGAATAGACCATGTCAACCTCTTTACATTCCTCCAGTGCTTTTCTCACTGGTTTGAAAAAGTTAAGCAGGTTAATCAAACAAAACTTGTCCTTATTGAAGCTGTGCAATGTCTGGTAACCTGTGTTCTTACCCTAAATTAATTTTTCTGTTTTGTCTCTTATAATGACTTCTAATGCTTTCCTAATTACTGAGGCAGTTAGCTTTGTCACTTTTCTTACCCTTTTTAAATACTGGGATCACAAGAACATCCCTCTAGTCATCAGGGATACTGCCTTCCCTTAGAATGTCATTAAAGATGGCTGCTATCAGTCCTGCCAGTTCTGTTGCCTACCCTTTCATTACTCTTGGATGGATATCACCCTGCTCTGCTGATCTATGGGGATCCAACCCCAGTAACTTTTTTCCTTACACGTGATGTAAACTTTGACGTGATCAGTACTAGACATAAAATCAGAAAGAACATTTTATTCATGATTAAGAAATTGTTTAGTGAATCTGCTGTTTTGTGCTAGTTTCTAATTATAGTGTTCTCCTCAGTCAGTAGTCCCACTATTTTGGTGACATTCCTTTCCACACTAACGTACTTATAAAAGTCTTTATAGTTGTTTTTGTTTCCTCTCACCCCCACATTAGCCACAAGGCACACCATATGGTCTGTCCCTGCAGCACAATAAAGTCCTAATCCCACTTTCAGCAGTTCAAGGCACACGTGTGTGTGTGTGTGTGTGTGTGTGTTCCAAAATCTCACACATGGACACACAAACTTAAAGGGGACACTGAAAGGAGGCCTTAATTTCACCACTGTACAAAAATGACAGGAAGGTTAGGGACATAGGGGAGCCAGCAAAGATCAGTAATAGCTGTGGGTGAAATTAATTTAAAGCAGCAGTGCATGATAGCATTGAAAATTCTGATCTATATGTTTTTGTTTTATTTTGTATTGCCATCTATCTCCGCACTTGTATGATACACTGTTTTCCACATTTTGAGACTGCTTTACCTCTTTTTATTAAAGTTGAAATAATAAAAGGAGTCCTCCTTTTAATATTGTTTGAGCCAGGTTTTAATCAGTATTCTCTGTTGTTTTTGAACACCCATTGTTTAAAATCACTCTTCTTGTGACTAATGAACTAGCATGCAGCGGACACTGCTTCATGACCTTATGGGACAAGTGTGCAAACAAGCTGAGAATACTGATGAAACATGGCTCATGCCATATAAAAGGAGTATTTCTTTTATTATTTCAAATATGAAAAAAGTGATACGGGGACAGAACGGAATCATATAAGACAGGAGATAAAGGGCAGTTTACAATAGAATAAAATGTATTGGCTAAAATTGTTCCTTTTATCATGCACTATGGCTTTAAATTGTATTTGGGTTCAGCCAGTTTTTATGTTGCCATTTTTAACTGATTAGCATAGCTGAACAGTTCCTATTGTTATTCAGTGGAGGAGTGAGTGGTGACTTTTTGCTATATGGAATGAATAGGGAGGGGTGGACATTTGTGTCATTCAAATCAGTCAACAATGAATATGTGCTTTGCCATTTCATTTGTTGGACACGGCTTCATTTTTATTTTATTTATTTATTTATTAAGATCTAGGATTACAAAATACCTTTGAGCCAAGGCTCTTTTACAAAGGTTCCACGTCAGAGAAATACAGAAATTGTAGAAAAGTAACATTACAAGGAGACTAGACATTTCACAGTGTAATACGTATTGTAATAGTTATTAGGACCTTAGGTTTGAACAAAAGAGGGAGAAACAGTGAAGCAGCCAGTGGCATTTGTCAGGCTAGATAAGCCAGTAAGTGCTATTTCCTTAGAGGGGGGTGAGAGGGGAAGAGTGAACAGGGGAGAGTAGGCAATACATTGAAGGGATTAAAGAAGGAGGAAGAGAAGATGGAAGATGGGGGGGAATAGTGCAAGTTGGATACATGTTTGCAGGGTGTGGCAGTTGAAACTGGTGTGAGGTGGTGGTGCCACAATCAGTTTAGATTGTGGTTCCTTAACTTAGGAGAAGCAATCACAAGAGCTAGAATTTATGAGGTGTTGTCGAAGGCTGGTTTTGAACATTCCAATAGTTTTGGCAGAGGAGATAGTGTGGTTGAAGTCATTTAGCCAAAGTGATGCTTTGTAGGTGAAGGAGCATTGACCCAGGCTAGTGCGACAGTGGGGGACTTTCAGGAGCTGCCACTTTGATCTCCTGGAGCTCTGTCGACTGGTGCTTTCAAGCAGTAGGGCTAGGACGCCAGGGGGTGCCAGGCCAAGATGGATTTTCTTCGCCATAGTACAAGTGAGGTATTTGATGTGATTCGAAAGTTAGAGCCAGCCGGTCTGAGAATACAGATTGCAAGTGCAGGTAAGACGGTGGGCACCAGTAATGAGTCGGCAGGTCTTATTTAAGGCAACTGATATCAGCAGTTGTGTCTCACAGCCAGAAGTGAAGAAGTACTGGAATTGTGGGAGAATGCAGTGCTTCAGGATGTTATGAGACAACAAGGATACAAAAACAGCTGGGAATACTGATGAAACCCAGTTCGAGCCATATTACAAGGAGTGTTCCTTTTATTATTTCAAATGTGAAAAGAAGCGCTAAGGCAGAATCAAAATGGGGACAGAAGGATATCATGCAATTCAAGAGATAAAGGATAGTTTAAAAGAGAATAAAATGTATAGGTCAAAATTTTCAGCACCATCATGCACTACAGCTTTAAATTTTTTTGAGTTCAACCAATTTATGTTGCCCTTTTTAACTGGTTAGCATAGCTGAACAGTTCCTATTGTTATTCAGTGGAGGAGTGGTTGAGTGACCCGTTGCTGTATGGAATTCCTGGGCGGGTGGATATTTGTGTTGTACAAATGACCCAACAGTGAATATATGCTTTGCTTTTTCATTTGTTGGTTCCCTTGTTAGTTACGGCAGTACAAAACATCTATTGTCTGTAAGGCTGAGAGTGCATTAGTGCCTTGTGAATGACTGACTGACCTATCTAGAATGCACAATATAATTTCATGACCCCATGGTGCACATCCCTACACCCACTATGGCTGTTGTGCTGGGTGGCTCATCTGTACTCCATGCTCAGTTGGTTCACATTCTACCCAAACCAGCTCACCGACTGACTGTATCTAAACTGAGAGGTATGATCACCATGGCACAAAGTGGGCAACAGAAATCAAGTAAACTTTACATTTCTTCCAAAGCTTTTCCCAGAGATTCATTCATTCATTCATGTATGTCATACATCTGATGCCCGGCTGTTCGAAGCACCATGGTACTGATAGTACCACAGCAGGCCGAAAGCAGTTGTGTCTCACAGCCAGAAGTGGAGAAGTACTGGAATTGTGGCAGAACACAGGGAAGGGACTTACTCAACAGCAGCCAGTTTAAGGAATGCACAGTTGTTTTCAACAGTCATGTATTTAATCGCATAACAGATATGCATAATAAAATTCAGTAAGCTTAAAATATGAGAAAATGGGAAAAGCATATCATTAAAACCATGCAGAATCCAAAAGCCACTTGCTGCCTAGCTGTTCCAGCAGGGTTTGTGGTAACAAAGGTTGGGGTTGCCATAAAAGTTATGCATTTCAGTGCATCATCCCACTGGCCGAGCTTCTGCACACTTTTCTTTTGCAGTACTATAACATCTTCCCTTTACTAGGTGGAGGAAGGCTATTACTGAAGCTCCAGGGAGTTATAAAGAAAAGAACAGACAGGGTTATGGCCCTGTGGTCTAGGAGGAGTCAGTAGGCATACAAGTAAAGGTTCTAGGAGATATTTTGTGGAGTTCAGCCCCTAGGTATCAGAGAGGTACCTAGGGAGCCAGCAGTCAGGTTCTCTCTCTCTTGTGGGAGACCCCGAGCAGCAGTTGGGATGGTGTCTGTTGACCCATGAGATTCTGAGTTAGGACTTCAACCCAGTGTGGGATTCAAACTAGGATGCTCTATGTTGGATGTGATATACAACTGAGGGTCCACAGTTTTCCTGTTTAAGCCAGGTCTGATCTATCCAGCCACCCATCCTATGGATCTGATGGAGCAGGAGGTACCCTACTTAACCAGTATACCTTGTGTGCCTCTGGGCAGCATTTCTGTAGGCTGTATAAACTGGTACTTATTGCAGATCATGATATTAATAGAAGTATTTTACAAGTATATTATGGTAAATTATATAAATTGTAGGCACTGACTGCTGGTCCTCTAAGCGCTCCCATTTTATTCAAGGCTATGTGCACAGAAGTGCTTAGATGGAGGATCAGTCATTTGCATTCACTACTGATTTAGGGTGAGAGATGGGTTTCTTTTATTCTTTTAATGGAGGAAGAGCAGAAGATTTAATGTTCAGAATGGGGTGGGTTCTGTGTATGTATGGAAAATATATTTTTTTCACAACAGCTGGTGGCGTGAGTTTCTAATCTACTTAAAAAGTTGTTGAACCAAATAAAGGAACAACAGCATTCTATGACCTTGGAACCGTGGTAGACTAGAAACAGAGATACAACAGACCTTAAAGGAGAACTGTGCTCAATGTGTAAGTAATTTTTCCCAGTAGAAGCGGTTTTTAAGTACCAGTTCAATTTCTGTTATTATTCCATCTGTTCAGGCCTTTTAGTAACCTCAGTGTATGTTTCTGCTTTACACTGTAGTGTTAAGTACCATTTTAGAACTGTATGATGTAGTTTATGTCCCTGTCAACCACAGAGTTCTGTAACAGAACACGAATGCATTGTGTCAACAATTGAAGAGTAGAACAGGGACACAACCTACATCCTACAGTTCTAAAATGGTTCTTACCAGCAGCAGGCAAATCATAAACACCCACTAGGATAGCCAGAAAGATGGGATAGCTAGACCAATAACAGAATTTGAACCAGTGTTTAAAAATAGCTTCTACTGGGGAAAATGACATAGATTCAGCGCTGTTCTCCTTTAACCATCTACACTGCCATAATAGAATTGTCTATGGGTAGATTGGTACAGATACAGGAAACACATGTTTCTGGATTGAATGCTGTAGGCAAACTACAGTTCATCAGTTTGGTTTAGCCCGTTATACTTAGAAATAGACATCTGTATTAATACAGCACTGATTAATTAAAGAGGTCTCTACTTATGAGTTTGGAAACCCTGTCACATCAGGTGAGCAGATGCCAACTAGCTACTATCGGGGTAGTGGATGCTCTCTGAATGGTTTCTGATAGCTTGGAGCAGATAATGCACTATCCACTTGAAGTATGTCAACCATGGACTGGACTATAGAATTTATGCATAAGCCTAACATGACAGTTATTTCCAGAGTCAGCTTGTTGTCCCAGCTGCAGTATTGTACTACAATGTAGAAAACCCAGATTCAGAAGTTGACTCAGGCATTTCATCCTGCCTGGTTGAGACTGAGCACTTTATGACATCATGTAAACTGCATGGTTCCCAAATATTGTACTTTATACCTAATACTCATGTAACAGTATTTGCATCGGGTGCCAACTAAGTCACACAACTGCCCTTCCAGATGTTGAATATTGGCTTGTGTGCCCATGAAGAGGGACTGGTTGGAAAGAAATACAGGAAAATAAATTTCATAAATCTCAACTGTATGATTGGTCACCTTCAGAAACCATTTGCCTTTTGAGGAATGGTAGATGGTGGTGACTTGCATACTTAAGAGACAAGATAAAGATTTTTTCCCTTTTAAAATATGTAACATTGATTGATTGATAAAACGTTTATTTTTATACAGGTAATTTTGTTGGGGAATACACCTCATTTACAACAAATTCCTGTGTTTTTTTTCTTAAAAGGTTGCAGACAATACAATACAAAAGACAAGAAAATAACATTTAAATACAAACATCAAACATGTAAACAAAATCTAAAATATCACATTATTTTAACTAAAAACATTTACATTGAACCTTCAGAAGATTATGCAACTTGGATTTGAACATGTGCAAATCAGCAATCTCAGTTAATTTAAATGGTAATTTATCCCAGTTTTTGGCCAAACTATTTTGAAGTGTCATGACCCCTATCCTATTCAAAATTCTATTCATAGGTATCTTCACAGATGATTTCCTTAATGTAGATGCATGCAGTGAGTCCACTTCCAATTGTACCAAGTGTATTAATGGATGCAGAGTATTATTTGACTGGATCAATCCGTGACATACCATGGTCCACAAATAGTCCCTCCGTGCTGCAGGTTGCAGCCAGTCAAGTTCTTGAAAGACTAAGCAATGGTGTACCCCATAACCTTTTTTTTATTATATATTTCCCCATCCGATAGTACAGTTGGTCCAATTTAACCAAAAATTTCTGGTTTGAATACATAAAGAAAGGATCCATATTCCAGTATGGGTAAAAGTAATTGTTTTACCAATCTAGTTCTAATGTCTCCAGACAAACACCCAGATATCCTTTGAAGGGCTCCCAACCTTTGACTAATTTTCTTGGTTTGTAACTGAATATGTTCTGAAAAAGCCATCTGAGAGTCAACAAGGACTCCTAAGTATTTATAGGTGGTCACAGTCAGGGCCAATGTCCCATCAAAGAATCTTATTTGCAAATCTAAAGTGTTCTTATTTGCTCGGGTACCTACAGAAAAAAACCATACACTGTGTCTTTTCTAAGCTTATTAATAAGCCAGAATCCCTCATCCAAATCTCCATACGGGAGAAATCTGTCTGGAGCTGCTGTCTCAGGTCCTTGGGATTATTTGCAGATGCCACAAGAACTGTGTCATCCACATAAAGCTTACTATCTTCATCCACATAAAGCTTACTATCTATACTTGTCATCTGAGTTACTAAGTTGTTTACGTAGATATTAAACAGTACAGGGCCCAAAATGAGCCCTGTGGAACCCCTCTATCTATATCCAACAGACCTGAGACAGCGGCCCCACACAGAACTCATTGCTTACGTTCTGACAAGTAAGACTTAAACCACAATAGAGCTTCTTGCTGTACCTCTATATCAGACAACCTCTGTAACAAAAGTTCATGCTGTGCTAAGTCGAAAGCCTCAGGTTATTAAAGTCAATTAGGGCGGTGTTCGTGGACCTCCCTTCCCTAAACCCATACTGGAACTTTGTTATAATCTTCTCTTGTTTAAGGTACTGGCCAAGCTGGTAATTTGCCAGCTTCTCCAGCACCTTCGTAAGGATGGGAAGTAAAGTTATTGGCCTATAATTAGAGGGCAGTGTACTATCTCCACGCTTGTATATAGGGATAATTTCCCCCATTTTCCAGATTTCAGGCACCAAAGAAGAGTCTAAACTCCAGTTATAAAAGTATGTAATTATTGGGGCAATCATGTCAGCACTAATCTTTAAATACCTAACATCAATGCCGTCCAAACCTCCACTCTTAGAGACTTTCAGATTTTTTAATTCTTTAGTTGTTTCTTTCACTTTAACTTTCCTAAGTTTAAATCCTCTCATATTAGTGGTAGGGGCAGCCAAGTTCTGTTGTTTAAAGCAAGTTGCATTATGGTTCAATTTAGGTATTTCTAAATCAGGTAAATCCTTAAAATAAACATTCAATGAATTAACAACCTCTAAAGGATCATCAACCAGCGTATCCCCATTTAATAGATTAATTGGATTCTTTGACTTCACTGGATTTCTCAATTCAGAAATGTTTTTCCAGAACTTATTTGGGTCCTGCATCTAATTAAAAGTATTTTGATAATACCTTTTTTAGCTAAAACTACATCCATCCCTCTTGCACTTATTTTGCCAATATTTAAATACATTCCAGCCCTCCACTGACTTAGTTCTTTTAGTTTTCTTCCAAACCCTATTCCTTATGTGTAACTGGGTTTTTAAGTGATCCTTTAACCAAGGTACATCTTTTTTGCTTTTATTCTTTTTATCAATGGGGCCTGCTGTTGCACGATATCCAGAAAGGAATCAATAAATTCCTGAATGGCTAAATTTAGGTCAGGGATTAAATACACTCTGGTCCAGTTAAAATTACTGAGACTCTCCCTAAAAGATTTTTCACTAAGTCTCCTTAGATCACGCACCCAATAATCCTGTTCACTGTCTCCTTGAACTCCCTGCACTAAGACAGTACATTGAATTGGGTTGTGATCTCCCAAATTCAAAGGAAGGATTTTACATGCCTCCACTCTCAAATCCTGTGAAATAAAAAACAAATCCAAAATCGATCCATGGGCTCCATTATTTAAACTTCTCCTAGGCTGATGAATTATTTGTCTTAGACCCAAGACTTCCATACTAGTTTTCAACTTTTTCCCTCTGTCTTACTCCCAATTTGCATTAAAATCTCCCGTTAATAGCATGCACTTGTCTCCCACTATCTCCAACAATATGTCAGCCAAAGTATCAAATGTACTTGATTTAGTTTTGGGAGGGGCATAAAAGACTCCAATTATTAATTTTAATTTAAAAAATTCTATTAGTAAACAATCAACTCCTTCCACATTTTTAGCTAATAATAGTTGAATAGGTCCCAAAGTATCTTTTACATATAGCATTACTCCCCCCCTCCTTTTTTCCCTATCCTGCCTCTGTAAACTATACCCTACTAGTTCTAGCTCATTATTATTTATTCCTGAGTGAAGCCAAGTCTCAGAAATAGCAAGAATGTCCTGACCTGATTCAGCAGCCTGCACCCTATACTGATCAGTCTTATGCGTGAGGCTTCTCACATTCTCATGTACAATAGTAATCTCCTCAATATCCTTAGGCCCTGGATTATTTTCAACATCACCAAATTGGGCAAGTAAAGCAAAACAGATTAAACCGTTAGATGTACAATTTACATCCCCAAATACACTGTTCTTAATTACCAGGGACCTAAGAAATATTTTTCTCATGTTTGTGAAGGGATTGCATCTCTTAACAGAAACAAACTGATGATCTTGAGTATATCCCTTCATGGCCGTAAAGGCCATACCTTTACAAACACTGTTACAATTGGCCTCTGATGTCTATGTATTTACTAACCACATGCCCATCAGTACCCACCCTCCCAGTGGAACAATACAATGCATTTTTATGTTATGTATTTAGATATATAACAACAGATCTAAACATTGAACATATTTTATCTCGCCGAGTGGAGCATCGTACCACTCACACCGCTCGTGCCATGGTGCTCGCACCCCTGGTCGGTGCGGGCTTTTAAAGTAAATGAAGCCCCTCCCCAGTAAAATGCAGCTACTGATGCTGGTCTGCCTCAGGACCCCTTCCAATTAATATGACCAGAACGAGCAATAAAAGAGCACAGAGTCATTGGGAGAAATCCCTTTGTAAAGTCATCTGTGAAGCAAATATCCATGGAGATAAAGTCAGTTGTTGTTGTAAAGCAGCTCTCACCTGCTACCAACTGCTGGAACCTCCCGGTCACTTCAAACAGCTGATCATAGTTGTAATGTGGTTGGCACGGGCTTTTAAAAGTAAATGAAGCCCCTCCCCAGTAAAATGCAGCTACTGATGCTGATCCGCCACCAGACCCCTTCCAATTAATATGAAAGCAGTCCAGAACAAACAATAAAAGAGCACAGAGTCACTGGGAGAAATCCCTTTGTAAAGTTATCAGTGAAGCAAATATCCATGGATATAAAGTCAGTTGTTGTAAAGCAGCTCTCACCAGCAACCAACTGCTGGAACCTCCCGGTCACTTCAAACAGCTGATCATAGTTGTAATGTGGTCGGCGCAATCTTTTAAAGTAAATGAAGCCCCTTTCCCAGTAAAATGCAGCTACTGAGGCTGGTCTGCCGCTGAACCCCCTCCAATTAATATAAAAGCAGTCCAGAACAAGCAATAAAAGAGCACAGAGTTACTGGGAGAAATCCCTTTATAAAGTTATCTGTGAAGCAAATATCCATGGAGATAAAGTCAGTTGTTGTTGTAAAGCAGCTCTCACCTGCAACAGCTGGACTGCATAATGCCTACCCCTCTGCTCTTGCTTATGTACATGTGCTCTGCCCTCGCTGGTGAACATCTATACACCTCTTCACAGGTATTCTATGCAGTGAAAGCCTTTCCCAATCTATGTCCTCCCAGGATAGAGGAACTGATTTACCCTTCCCCAGCCTTTGGGGTGTGCTGACTTCCTGACACTCACTCCTGACCCTCTTCACCAGGTGCTGTTCTACAATCTTTTAGTGACCTGGAATGTTTGCTACAACCTGATAAATCCCACCTCAGTCTGTGTCAGGACTAATTCCCCCCAGAGGCACCAAGGCAACAGACCCCAGTGCCTCCCCAGACACAAATGTATGGTACTCCTTCTGCCGCTTGTCTCGATTTCTGTCCACCCCCACCCAGGACCCTGGCACCTTGTCGGCACTCATAGATACATAGATACCTAGAAGATGATGGCAGATGAGGACTGCCTGGCTAGTCTGCCCATATACCCTACCCCCCAATTGTCCCTAGTTTGCCCTTTCCTCATCATCGCTAGGATTCCCTTATGTCTATCCCATGCATTTTTGAATGCCTTCACTGTTTGCACCCTTACCACTTCTGTGGGGAGGCTGTTTCATGCATCCACCACCCTTTCCATGAAGAAGTACTTCTTCACATTCCCCAGAGTCTACCTCCCTCCAGCCTCATATCATGGCCACTTATTTTTAAGCATTCTCTTTTCTGAAAGAAGCTTCCCTCCTGGAACCAATTGAAATCCCTGAGGTACAGTATTTAAAAGTCTCTATCATATCTACCCTCCCTTTTCACCTCCAGCGAATACATGCCAAGGTCTATTAGCCTATCCTCATATGTCTTCTGGTGTAGCCCCTGCACCTTCTTTTTGTAGCCCTCCTCTGGACTGCCTCCACATTGTCTATGTCTTTTCTGAGATGTGGCCTCCAGAACTGGATGCAGTATTCCAGATTAGGCCTCACCAGTGATCTGTAAAGTGGCATAATCACTTCCCTATTTCTACTGGAGATACTCCTCCCTATGCACCCCAACATTCCACTGGCCTTCCTTATCACTTTTTCACACTGTCTGGCCACTTTTAGGTCATCTGTTATAATCATCCCCAGATCCCTTTTTTACTTGGTGGGCTTCAACAATTCCCCCTCCATCGAATACTTTTCTCCTGGGTTTTCATGCCCCAAGTGCATCATTTTGCATTTTTTTGCATTACATTTCAGCTGCCATACCCTTTACCATTCCTCAGTCTTACACAGGTCTCTTATCATTCTTTCCACCCCCTCCGGAGTATCAACTCTATTGTAGATCTTTGTATCATCTGCAAATAGATACACCTTCCCCTCCAGCCCCTCCGCAATGTCACTTATGAAGACAGTAAAGAGGACTGGCCCCAGCAGCGAACCCTGGGGCAGCCCACTGGTCACCTCTCTCTCCATGGCTTGAGCTCCGTTCTCTACCACTCTTTGTGTCCTCCTGCTCAGCCAATTTCTAACGGAGTTCACCACTCTGTGCCCCACTCCCAGACTGCTCAACTTGTTTATGAGCCTTCTATACAGGACAGTGTCAAAGGCCTTACTAAAATCCAAGTAGGCCACATCCACCCCCGATCTACACTCTGCTTATCCAATTGAAGAAATCTATCAGGTTTGTTTGGCAAGACCTACCTCCTGTGAAACTATGTTGCTTTGGATCCTGCTGCCCACTGGATTTGAGGTATTCAGCAGTCCTTTCCTTGAGCAATGATTCCATCAATTTCCCTACCCTGAGGTTAGGCTGACTGGTTAGGCTGACTGGCCTGCCCGTCTCCAATCTGCTGGGACACCTCATAATGATTTATTGAATAGTTCTGCCAGGGGTGCGGCCAGTTCATCTCTGAACTCTTTTAGTATTCTGGGGTGAATTCTGTCATTATCCCATTGCCTTGTTTATTCTCAGTTTTTCAAGCTCTGTTAGGATGCTTTCCTTTGTGAATGGAATGGTATCCATCCCCTGTCTCTGACTTCCTTTTTCTCTCATTAGTGATCCCTTCCCCTCTCCTTTTTCTGTAAATACTGAGTAGAAATATTTATTCAGGATTTCTGCTATTTTCTGGTCATTCTCAGTAGGTCCTCCTACTTCCCTTTTTAGTTTCACTGTCCCTTCCCTAGTCTTGCCCTTTTCACTGATGTACCTGAAAAAAGTCTTGTCTCCATTCTTAATTGACTGGGTTGTCCTTTCCTTTGTTTGTGCCTTGACCCTTCTAACTGCTTTTCCAGCCTCCCTCAGTTTTTCCATGAATGTTTCCCTGTCTTCCTCCCTCTGTGTTTCTTTGTATTTTCTGAATGCCATCCTTTTCTCTCTTGCCTTCCTGGCTACTTCCTTAGTGAACCATAGCAGTTGTTTCCTTCTCTTATTCTTATTTACTTGTTTAATGTACATATTAGTCATTTCATCTATGGCACCTTTTAGATTTGCCCATTGCTTGTCTCCCCCCTTCCCTGTAATGCTTTCACTAGACATTCCCCCAACTTCACAAACTCGACTCTCTTGAAATCCATGACTTTTACCCTTGTGTGGCTGAACTCCTCCACTGTTTGTCCAGAAAACCACACCGTATAGTGATCACTGGACTCTAGATGGTTGCCTACCTGCACATCTTTAACACTTTCCCCATTGTGAGCACCACGTCCAGAATAGTTCTCTCTCTCTGTTGGGCTCCATCACATGCTGCTTGAGTCCCACTCCTTGCAGAGTTTCCAGGACAGCTCTGCTCCTTGCTATGTCTACAGTATGGGTGCTCCAATTGATGTCTGGCTTACTGAAGTTGCCTTTAACTAGTACATTTCCCCTATCTGTCATTTTGTATATGGTTTCCACTAGCTCCTTGTCTATCTCCTTCCCCTGTCCCCAAGGTCTATAGACCACTTCTGTCAGAATTGCTGCCCCATTTTATGTCTCCTGTGTGATCCACAGAGCCTCCACCCCTTCCTGACACCCCTGTGCCACTGTCCCTTTAATTCCCTCTCTAATGTATATAGACACTCCTCCCTCTTTTTTCCACTCCTGCTTCTCTGGAATAGGGCATACCCTGGTACTGCTATGTCTCAGGCATGGCTCTCTGTGTACAATGTCTCAGTGATAGCTACAATGTCTAGCTTCACCTCAGCCATTAAGGCTGTTAGGTCTGGGATTTTATATGCCAGGCTATGGGCATTTTTACACCTGGCCCTCCAGGTCTTGCTTCTCTTCCTTTTAGTGTTTTAACCCTTGCCCTTGTATATTCTCTTGAGTCTCTTTGTGTTACTGTCTTAAGTAGGCATTCCTTGGAATTCATTGGAATGTTGGCATGTATTGGGAGGGGCATAACTAGCAGAAGGAGAGAGGTACTGATGCCTCTTACAAAGTCATGGTGAGGCTGCACCTGAAGTACGGGGTCCAGTTCTGGAGACTGCACCTATATAAGGACATAGATGGGACAGAGAGAGTTCACAGAAGGGCAGCCAAGATGGTGCAAGGTATGAAGGGGAAGCCATATGAGCAGAGGTATAGGGAACCGCATCAGTAACCATTGGAAACCAGAAGAGAGAGGGGGACATGATTTAAATTTTTAAGTATGTGAAGGGGATAAATAAGGTGAAAGAGGGGAGCTTATTTAAAAAGAAGGAGGTTGCTGAAACTAGAGGGCATAACCTAAGATTGGAGGGAGGAAAATTTAGAGGTGATGTGGGGGATGATTCTTCATGGAGAGGGTGGTGGAGGCCTGGAACAAACTGCCAGAGATTGTGGTGGGGGTGAAACAGTGGAGGGATTCAAGAGTGCATGGGACAGATGTATGGGGTTAAGTGGGGGTAAGGGGAGGGACTGTGGAAATGGAAATCCTTTTCTGCCATCAGATTTCTATGGTTCTATGATTTTTACCTCTTCAATTACAGATTGAGCTCTGTGACCACCCTTTGTTTTTCCGCTCATCTTCTTCCACCTACTGTGTGAAATACCAGCTTTCAGGGGAGTGATGGCCAGGTTCCCCTCCTTGTTGAGGACCTCAGCCTCAAGCTTTCCCCTCCTAGTTTAAACACCCGAAGGTGACTTCAAACTTTTGTCCTAGTGCCCGTACTCCTTCTCTTGTCAGGTACAGACCAGCGTACCTGAAGAACTTCCTTTCCCAGACATCTTCTCATGCTCCAATGAAGTGATAGCCTTTAGCATGACACCAGCTTTGTAGCCATACATTAAATCCCTTGATGTCCTTTTCTCATATCTTTTGCATGCTATGCCTTTGCCCCAGATGTGGAGGACCTTGGAGAAGGCTAGGGAGGTCAAATGAGTGGCCAAATGATCACCTAGTTTAAGTAGGTTCTACTTGGCCTCTTCTACCAACTGGCTTACCAGGTGATTTGTCCCAAGGTGCACCATGGTTGTGATGTCTTCACCTGTTCTTTCTAGTAAATTTCTCAATGTGATTGGTATCTCGCTTTGCTGAGGCACCTGGGAGGCATCTGACAATCACTTCTGTTTGTGGGCAATCCCTTAGGTGGGTTTTCACTCCCCTTATCATGGAATCACCCACTATTAGAATTATTCTTGTCCTTCTTTTATTACTGAATGCTATCCTGTCACTGCTTGTTGCTTCAGGATGCCATCCTGCCTCCTCACTTGGCTTGTTCTCTTCCTTCATGTGGCTCTTATCCGTATCCTTAGTTAGAGGTGTAAAGCGATTTGCTGTTGGAATGAGTTTGACGTGGAATGAGTTCAGCTGATCCCTTCTGCTGATTTTTTCTACCTCTCCCTCACACCACCTGCCATCCAACTCAATCCACAAAAGCAGCCCTGAGACTTGTGCGTCTTGCACAATCCTGCACCCCTCTCCAGCCTCCATTGGGTCTGCTCACCCCAATGATGCTAACCGATGAAGAAATTAATCAGGAACTTGAAGAAATAATGGTCTTGCTCATCCCAGAAGAAATTGACCAGGAAATTGAAGGGATAATGGCTAAATGGTCTGCCCTAGTGACCCAACCCATGGAACCTCTTTTAGGCATCACAAATGAACTCTAAGGAATGTTAAATAAAGGCATTCTTTGACTGGTGTGATTAAAATGTCACTTTCCACTGCAATAAATGAAAAAGTAGATTTCAGTATTTGTACCTTGCAGCTTGGACCTCAGCCTTTCCTACCTAAGCATATAATTACAGTCGTACTTAATATTTAGGTATATGCTTTCAATAAGCTAACCATCTACAATTATACTTAATTATAATCTAATGCTTACTGACAGGATTATTGATTCGTATTTGTATTCAGTGCTTATTAACATGACTACTGAGCATGAATTTTCTTACTTGACAAAAAATTAAATGCCTTCAAGTCTTACAGTAAGAGACTGTATGCTAAAGCATCCTAGATGCTTTTCACACTTGGTGTATTTTTAAATGTATTTCTCATAACTAGCTTAGACACAAAGTGTGAAAAGCTTAACCACGAAGCCACCAGATGCCAAATATCATTTCTCATTGCAATGAATTAGTAAGCAGACTCGAACATTAATATCATGCAATTGAACATTTGAATATACGTTGTTCACTTACAATTATACTCATTTATAGATATAGGACCAGATAGTCAAACTGCACCCAAAAAGTGCACAACAGCAGGAGCAAGCGCAAGTCCACTGCGCCCATGTGCAAGAAGCACGATATTCAAAAACTGCGCAGGCCAAGATGCGCCTACGGCCAATGATTGAATATCGCACCACCTGTGCCATAGCGCAACTAGGGAGGTGAAGCTGAGCAGTCCAGATGCACCATAGTGCAATCAGGGATGCCCCCAGCAGGGCAGCAATGCAACAGCACAACCAGGGATGCAGGGGCCCACCACCATTGCCACAGATGGGCAGAGGAACACACAGCAGAACAGACATCGTCCCCCCACACCCCATGCACTGCACAACTGGGGGAGAGCTGGAATAACCACCAGCCCATGGATGCCAGCAACCAACCCACAGCCGGGCCATGGTGCCCCATCACACTCCCTGGCAAACTGTGACTGGCACACAAGGATGGCCGACCACCCCTTACCACACCATCCCACAAATGCAGAGCACACCCTGCACCATGATCCCCATACACCCTGCCCAGGAGTAGCACCCAACAGTGCAGGACACCCCATGCATGCCACCACCCCCACTGTGACAATGCAACCCTGTGCACCATGGAGCCATGCAAGGCAGCCCCACCATGGGCACCCTGCAGAGGGTGGCAGCAGACAGTGATGCAACAGATGCATATACAGTACCGCCCTGCATGTCCCCCCTGAGGTACAGCTGAGAGACTGACCATGCGTCAGCACATGAGGCACCCCACATGCGACATGGCATGCCCTGGACCCCACCTCCAGTGGTAAAGGACCCTGCACACCCTCCCAAGGACACATCCTGTTCCAGCACTGGCCATAACATCCAGCACAGACACACACAGTGTAGCATGGAGGCATGCACCACACAGGATGCAACACAGTGCATGGACAAACACCCACCCATACCTAAGGATACAGCAACACAGGGACACAGTAGCGGGTCAACAAGCCACTGGCATGTGGCCAAGGCTGATGTGTACACATGACCAGCACCCCTACATTGCACAGGTGTGCCAGCCACCCTGCACAAGCACCATGAAGCTGTATGCCACCTGCATGCTGCCGGAGCACAAGTGACAGACACTGGAGCACATCCCCTGCAACAGACACAAGTGACAGCATGGATGGGGGACAACAACAGCGGAGGCCACAGTGCCACTGGAGGCAGACGTGCACCATACTGGTGATGGCGGTCAACCTGGCATTGTGCCGGGTACAGATGTTATCCAGCATCAACAGCCACCACTGACACGCCAGCAGACCGTGTATATCACAGACATGCAAGGGTGTCAACTGCACAGGCCATGGACAGTCTGACAGGGGTGCCATGCACACAGTGCAGGCCCCGTGGACCACTGCACACAGGCATGCAGTGCACAGAGTATAACATACAAACCACAGACAGTGACTGATCCCCCTGTCCACACCATAGGTGGTTCACCTCTGCACACACACACACTCATACGCCCATGCGTGCATCACCCCTGACGCCATGCACACCACTGCAGCAGAGCACCTGTAGCCCGCTGCAAATCAGAGACCACTACAATTGTTATAACAAAATGTATATATTTAAACTATGTACAATAAAACCATTTACAAAACTGTATACAATAGTGGGGGAAGGGCCACATAACAGGTGGGGGCAGGTAAGGGGCATGGGTGAACACATGGGAGAGGGAAGAAGGGGTGTGAGAGTGGGTCAAGGGGGGAAGGTGGTATTTGAGGCATGGGGACATCACTTATCACCCCAGTCCTCTTCCTCCTGGTGCCGATGGGATCTCCACCTCCTCCTCCTCCTCACCCCATGGTGGTGGATTTGCCCCAGGAGCTCCAATGTCTCCCTCACGACCTGCAGCAGCTCCTGGATGTCCTGCTGGATTTGCTGGAGTGTCTGGCCACCTAGGATGAGGGAGCAGCATCAATAGGTGTGACTGTCCATCCCCCTGCAGCCTACCCATTGTGCATGGCATACAGTCATGTGACACGCCCCTGTGATGGTGTGCGACCACCCACGGTGACCGTGTCCACAAGACCTGCCCACCCACGCAGCCACAGCCATGTGGACCACTGCACACACCCACCGCCCATGTCCTGCACAGCACCACCATGGCTGTACAGTGACTTGGCTATGCGGTGTGAAGGCAGTGCCACATCCACGTGCCTGGTGCACGCATGAACCACCATTGACACACTCCCAGACATGCAGTGCCACTGGACAGTGCTGACTGTGACAAGTTGCGTGCATGGCAGTGGTGTTACTGGATGGTGGCCATGCCCAACTGCCCACCCAGTTATACAGCATGCAATAGTAATCACGGATGTAAGGCACTCACCATCAGCAGGCTGGTCCACATGCCGTGGACCACCTTCATCCCTCCTTTCCCTCTCCTCCAACATGCGGCACCTCCCCTCGCGGTTGTGCCTCTATTCTTCTGGCCCTAAGGTGCAAACATGGAGAGAGGAACATCAGTGCACTCCGGTAGCAATGTCCCCCGGCCCCCATGTGTGTGCAATCCCACACAGCCAGACCCACCCATCCCACACTCCGATACCGCCACCACGGCCAACACCGGACGGCCCCCCCCATGTGCCAGACACATGCAACCGTGATACCCGTATGGACGATAAAAGAGTATGGATGTTGCACCTACCTGGCCGTGGCACTGTGCCCCTCCTGGCACGTGCCCGCAGGTGGGCAAGCAGGTCCGGGTCCCTGCGCCTCAGGTCCCCATAATGGTAGCGGCACTGCTCTGCCGTCCGCTCCATACCAGTGGCCTCCTCCAGGGCATTGGCCACCTCCTGCCATACTTCATTCCTGGCCCTGTCCAGGAGTGCCTCCCCAAACAAAACCCCAACATGTGGCTCGACAATGGCAACAAGGTTTGCCATCTCGATCTAGCTCCACTGCCCAGCATGCCTCCACGCCATCTCTGCTGCTCAGTTCAATCAAAATGGTGCTCTGCAGCATGGTCCGGCCACGTGCAGATGCTGCACGGTACAGCGCTGCCATTCCCTATCGTGCTGTCACTGAACAGTGTGATAGTGGTGCACCCATGCCTGACGCATGGTGCCTAGGGGGCAAAGGTCGGGCACAGAGTCAAGGGTCTCTGGCGCACGGACAGCCACAGCGCAATTGGAACTCAATGTGTGTAGTGCAATTGGGAGCCTGTGTGCCACCTCCTGTAACGGCCTACCACGCTGTTGCCACAGTGCGCCTATGATGCCCCAGTGCCACAGCGCCATATAGGTGAACAGACCTGTAGCACCACTGGCACAATGGTGGCCGTGACCTGCATTTCCTCCCATTGCCATTGCCTGCACAGCACGTCAGCAGTGCGGCAGGCACCTGCGTCATCAACCCGGGCATGCGCAGTTAGGTGTGTACTGCGCATGTCACAGAACTGCGCCTGTGGCTCAGCACATTCAACACAATTGCGCAAAGTACAACAGTGTGATATTCAGCTGGGATATGCAGATCAGCTAATCAGCTATTCAATGGTGCAGTCACTGCATTTGCATCCACTTAAAGATGCGCCTTGCCTCATTTGCATGGGTTGCACTATAAAAGTGCGACATTGGGCTGCATTGGCCATAGTTGGTTACTGCAATCTACTGCGGTGAGTTGCATGCTGCTTGGGAGTGTGGACTGTGGTGTTTGGGACATGCATGGGACTGCACAGTCACAGGTAACACCTGTCATTCTCACAGGATGAATCATGACCGAGCATGTGGTGGAGGAAGAGGAACAGAGTTGTGGGAGGAAGAGGAGGCCGAATTTCAATAAGGCCAAGACAGATGCCCTGTTCAAGGCCTACCTAGACCAGGATCCACTTCTCAGCGGATGCCAGGGAACACCACAGGTCCGTGCTGCTGCATGGGATGAGATGGCTCGTGCTGTAAACCTGCATGGCAGCCACCAGCGCTCCATGCAGGAGTGCAAAAATAAGATGGGCACAGACAGGCAGAGGATTAAAGAGAAGGTGGCTGCCATCAGGGCACGCGTGCCACAGGATGGCCACACAGCAGGTTACATCACGGCCATGGCTGTGGGTGGTGCCACCATGGATGCCTGCATGTCATCACAGTCCCAGCCAGTGCCTGTCAGCACCGGTGGGGCAGCACTGGTGTGTGTACAGGACAGTGAGACTGTTGCAGTCACTGCGGTGGCACCATTGAGCCCTGGGGAGCAGCAGCCAGAGGGGCAGCATCAGCAGTCGGCCAATGGCCATGGGGGTACAGTTTCAGGGGGTGGCATCAGTGCACCACCTGTGAACATGCCCAGGCCTGGCCCTGGTGTGCAGCGCCCACCCTCAAGGGGTGATGAGCATCAAGGCCGCGAACACCCTGAGGGACAGCATGCCGATCAGGCAGATGACCTCTTGGATGAGCACACCCGCATTCTGCAAGCATCAGTCAATCAGCAGATGCGGCTTGTGATGGTGGTGGATGTACTGAGTGCGGCTCTGCACTAGGCAGAGGGGGCATTGCAGCAGAGACACCGCTCTGCTCCTGGCAGGGATGGACTGGTTGCGGGAGGATGTGACCACTGCCACTGATGGGCAGACACAGGCATTCACTGCTGTCATGGCCACAATGGGCACACAGTTATTTGCCCATGTGTCGCAGACACCAGGCAGTGCAATGTCCACCCCCTATTCCCGGCGACGTGCGACACCATTCTTGTTGACACCGGGTTCAGTTGTGGGCATCCCAAGCACGCCTGGTGCAGGCATGTTCGCTGTGCTGCAGACCCCTGCTTGAGCACGGTCGTCTTCACGCAGTGGAACCCCTGGGGGACTGTCGGTGCCACCCCATGAGGCCAGTGGTCAGCCTGTCACTGCTGGCAGGTCTCGGCGGGGCCACCAACACATCCATGGTGGCCGTGGCACTGTGGCACATGACTGACCTGTCTCCCAGCATGGCTACAGTCTGATGCTGCCCTGTGTGCATTGTGTCATTCAGCGGACAATGCACGGGTGGGTACACGGCCCTGCAAGCACACACACAGTCTGTCTGCACACTCTGCCGGCTGCTGTCTGCAGTTGCATGTGCATGATGATGCCTGCATTGCACTGTACATCACTGTGCAATGATGCCCAGCATCTGACACACACACAATGACAGGCAGTGGGTGTGGTGGTCTGTAGATATGTGTGTGGCTAGGGGTGGTGGTCTGAGTCGGCGTGCCTCCTACCCTTTGTGCATGTCTGGTGAGGTGTGTGTGTGTGTGTGTGTGTGTGTCTGACCATGTGCCATGTTAGACCTCGCCCATCCCTGGCGGTGTGTGCGGTTCCATGCCCGGCCACTTCCCTTGATGGCATGCACCCCTGGTGTGTGTCCATGCGTGTTTGTGGGTTGTGCCTTTGCCATTGGTGGTTGCACATGGCCCCATGACTTACCTGGGTTGGCTAAAATGCTCCTCCATAATGGTGTCCCAGTACACCTATGCCAGCTGGAGCAGTCGGGGGTCCCATCGCCCAAAGGGGGGCTGCCCATCACCATTGTCACCGGCATCCTCATCGTCCCCATCGCTGTCCCCCTCTTCGACCTGTACGGTTATCCGAAATTCATTGGCCATGTTGTGCAGGATGCAACAGGTCAGGAATAGCCCACAGGCCTTTGAGGGGCTGTACTGTAGGGCACCGCTGGAGGTGTCCAGGCAATGGAAATGTGCCTTCAGCATATCGAACACCCGCTCGATGACATTACGTTGGTGGCATGTGCCTCATTGTGGCGTTATGCGGTGATGGGGTCATGAGCATGGGTAATAGTGTGAGCAGCCAGGAACGGATGGGTATCCACTGCCACCTGTGTGTAGAAAGTGGAGGTTAGTTTGGTGATCAGCATCGCCCTGCCCCAGGCCATGTAGCCCACTACCCATGTCACCTCTGATCGTGCCCCTCCCAAGCCCTATGTTTGTCCATGTGGTTTGCATACTCACCCACTAAGTGGCCAGTGGGGATGTCCCCACTCTCGAATCTGTGGCACAGTGCCGACTGGTGCCAGATGAAGGCATCGTGTGCTCCCCCAGGGTGCATGGCACAGACATTGATTATGCGACCCTTGGCATCACACACCACCTGGCAGTTGATGCTAGCATAGCCCTTCCGATTAATATATGCGGCCCCCTCAGGGCCAGGTGGTGTGCGGATGGCCACATGGATGCAGTCAATTGCCTCTAGCACACCAGGCATACGTGCTACCCTGTGGAACTCCTGTATGTTGGCTGTGCGCTCTGCCAGTGTGCTGGGGAAATGGATGTACTCCGCAGCATGTAGCAGCAGTGCACTGAGGAATTGGGTGAGGTGGTGTGACATGGCCGACTGGGTTATGCCTATGGTGTTCCCTGTTGGTCTCTGGAAGGTATCCGTGGCAAGCAAGCACATGCAAGCTGTCACTTTAGTCTTCACTGACAGAGCATGGCTCTGTTGTGTGGGTGCCTGTATCACATCACTGCACAGCTCACAGAGCTGCCTCAGAATTGCCCGATTCAGGCGGTACTGGCCCATGATCTCAGTATCGCTGCACAGCTCAAAGCTGGTGCGGGCTCAGTACTGCCTGTTGGGGGCATACCGCCGATGGACCCTTCCATGGCCGTGCCCCCCTGCTGCCCACCTTCTCACACCCCTCATTACTGCCTTCATCTGGATGGTGGCACTGGCCATGTTCTTGGCTTGTGTTCACCCCCCTGGCAGCTGTTTCTGTGTCCCCCCACTGTCCTGGCTGCTACTTCTCCTGCACCAGGAACACCTTCCTGTGGTGGCCTCTGTGCTGTGTGGCACTTCCCCCTTCTGCAATGGCTGTGGCTCCCCACACCTTCCCTGTGCCTCTTTGTTCAGGGTGTCCTTTCCCTGGCCTGCCCTGTGTGTCCCTCCTGCTCTGTTTGTGCAGCTAGAGTTCAGCCTCATGTGCCTTCCCTGTAGTGTTCTTGCACCTCTCCCTTGTTCCTTTTAATTTTTGCTCTTTTCCGCTATCATGCAACTTCCGCTTGCTCCCATATTGTGCATGGCGCATGTTGTTTCATATCGCACTGCGCCATTTATGCATGGTTCCTCCCCCTTCAATTGCGCATACATTCATTATCATTGCGCTATTGCTCAGCATGATTTGGGGGGCGCATCTGCCTCTTGCTGAATATCACTGAATGGCACATTTTCGGACTTGCGCTGGCACAATCCTATTGCGCATGGCACAACCCTTTTGAATATCTGGGCCATAGACTATATTTGATAACTTACCGGTCTCCTTATTAACTTGTATTAATACTTATTACTAAGTGTGGATTTTCCTTAAATACTTTAAACATTTATAGTAAGAATTATATGCCAATATATTTTAAATACTCTTCTTATAAGTCATGGGCTAGATATTTTTAGATGTCTTTCTGGTAAAAGGCTCAACCACCATCCTAGATTCTGCATGCTATCTGCAAAAATAAAATTACTTTTGTATACTTCCTGGTCTAATACTAGACCGCTATGATATTGTCATGTACCATGACAACTCAGAGTGGTAGAAGCAGACCTGTATATTTCATTAGAAGAAAACCCTTTAATCAGATGCTAAAATACACAGAAAGCTACTATCTGAAACTTTGCATAAAGCTATTAACTGGGACTTTGCAAAAAATAAGAAACTGCAGAACTATTAGCCCAGCCAGCTGCATTAACAGACTACATAAGCTTGCAGATATCTCAGTCAAGGTAAGCAAATAAAACAGTACGTCCTTCTGTCAGGACCTCACTTGAGACGTCAGGGTATGGCTCTGTGTGACAAGAATTGCTTATATCTCTGACATTAGGAGCAGAGAAGGATGATCCTTGCATTTCATTTTATTTTTAGTTTCTGTATGATTGTATCTAAAAGTAGGAGAGACTTCCTTTCCAGTTGAAAAATACATTGTTTGCTTGCACTGCTGATCAAAATAATGTTAATTTTATATACAAGTTTTAAGCAAAGAATTAAGACAATATGGCATTTCCTGGTATTTATTTTCAACTAAATACTTTTTTACTAATAAAGTTGTTGACTTACAATGCAGGGGTAAAGCTTAATTATGACTATTGGTATATAAGTTGTACAAAAATATTAAAAAATAACTACAAAGGTTTAGGATAAGGTAATTTTAGCCAGACAAATAGATTAGACCATGACTGAGGTAGGGTGGTTATAAAGTAACAATAACCTAATTGGACACTCAGCCATGTGCATCATCAGCACTCCCAGTTAGACTTCACCCTAATCTAACTGAATTTCTGAATAGAGTGGCTGTTCCCGCCAGTTCTGAGAGATCATTCCCAGAACATGGAACAACCCTTAGAAGCCAGGTCAGAGAACCGGAACCAGTAATTACCCTGACGCTTCAATCTGAACATTCAGAGCCTTCCTGCCAAATTTGATCAATTTGAAGATGGATTTCAGCCTCTACATTTGACATTATAGCTAAGACATGGCTTTCCAGCAAAATCCCTGATGTGGAAATCAAATTAAATGGCTTCTCTATTTTCAGAAGAGACAGGACCAATAAAAGGGGAGGTGGCTGCCTCCTCTACATATCTGATCACCTCAGGGCCACTGAGACCCTCATCCAACCCTCCTCAGGTTCTTGTGAGTTTCTCTCCATTGATATTTTATTTGGTCAGGACAAAACCCTCACTGTTTCCACCATTTACCTCCCTCCCAACCTCACAAACGATAGCCTATTTGCCGTCTTCGACCTTGCCCATTCATTACCCAAAAACAGGGAATGGCTTCTCTTTGCTGATTTCAATTTAAACTTGTCACCATGCCAAGCTGACAATGCCAGAAACCTTTATTTGAATCTTGATTTAAATCAGCTCATCACTGACCCCACCTGGGTAAACTACAAATCCAGATACTGTTCCATGCTAGACTGGATTGCAGTCTCTAACCCCTCCAATGTCTTCAACTCCAGAGTATTCTCAGGTTTAATAAGTGACCACTGCCCTGTCTTTTGCAACTGGTTCACCAGGCTTGCCCATGTTCCCCCATTTATATCAATTCCAGAGAACTCAAGGAGTTAGACAAGGAGGCCTTTACCATGGCTCTGTCCTCCACTGACTGGTCCTTGCTTGATAATATAGTGGACATTGACTCAGCCTGTGAGGGCTTCTGTGAGACCTTCACCCATATTTGTGATAGCTTCTGTTGCACAAAGAGCCTCAGAATTCATGGCAATAAGCAGGAGCTGGTCTCCAGGGATCTCCATATGCTTTTCAAAACCAGGGACAAACGTTGGGCTCTTTTCAAGAAAACTAAGGACCCAGTACACCTTCAAGAATGCAAAACTCTGCATAACAGCTGCAAATCCACAGTCTGCAATGCTAAAATCAGTCACATCAAACAAGGCCTGACCTCCCACTTTTGTAACCTTAAAAACTATGGAATAGCATCAACAACCTCTTGGGTAGATCCAAGGGCTCCTAACCCTAGGCCATTGAGGGTAAGAATCCAGACAGCACTTCAAACACCTTTCCATGGAACAGGCTGCCAAATACCTGACATGATCCAATCCTAACCCTGTTTCTGGCCTTAATAGAATTGACTACCACCTCATTAAATTGGCCTGTGAGGCACTGGTATACCCCAGTCTCCTGTATCTTCAACTTCCCATTTTACACAGCCACTTACCCTAAGCTGTGGAAAATGGCCACCATCATTCCTATCTACAAATCTGAGCCTAAACCCCCTCACCTCCAACTACCACCCCATTTCTCTTCTGGCTCCCCCAAAGGGCTTTGAAAGACTTCTTTTGGACCAGATAACAGCCTACATCCAGCAGTACAGTCTGCTGACAAGTGCCCAACATGGCTTCCAGCCTATGCACAACACCGAGACTGCCCTCATGAGACTCATGGACTATGGGGAGAAGGATTGGTTAAGTCTGCTTGTGGCTGGAGTGACTGCACAGAACATGCCCAGACTTGCCCACCCACAAAACCTTTAAATTCTGACTAAACCATCAAACTGCAGGGGAGAAGGATTGGTTAAGTCTGCTTGCTGGCTGTGGAGAAGATTTCTTTAAGTTTTGCTATTGTTTTTTAAACTACAGGAGAGAAGGATTAGTTAATTCTACTTGCTGTTGAGGGAGTTAATGTATAGAGGATTTTTGTAAGTTTTGATATTGTTTTATTTTCTTTTTAATTTAGCTTAAAGTAGAATTTAGCTTAAAGGCTTCTGTGGCTGGAGTGACTGTAAAAGCCCTCCCACACACCCCTTCCACCAGCCTTTCTTAAATACTGAAATACCACTGGGGGTTGGATTTGAACGCTGTGAGGGAGGAGCTTGGGGAGCTGCAAACTGATCTGAGCCCTCAGAACAGGCCAGGAAGGAGGAAAAAAGGAACAGCCACATGAGCTAAGTCTTAAGGACATATAAATATACAAAACATGTGAGTAGATCTATAGTCCTTACGAGTAGGATTGTGGTTTCCATTTAGTACTGTAGTTGACTGTCTTATGCTGCATGCAAGGGCATTTAGGATAACAATTTCTGTTAGAGGCTGGGCTAGGATTAGTTAATTCTACTTGCTGTACAGAGAGTGGTGTGGAGAAGCTGTATAGGTAGTGTGGACCATGAGTAGGGTGCAATGGTTGTGGGGCAGCAATGCAGATGAACATACTGTAGAGGCTGGGAGGGTGTCTAATATGCCACAGGCTAAGGAGACTAGAGGAAGAGGTTCAGTGGCTTGGCAGGGAGCTGGGGAGGTTGAGGGAGGAGGGGAGGATTGCATTGGTAGGAGGGCTGACATCTAAGAGTATTGCAGGGGCACCACAGAGAAAGAACAGTCGGGCAAGGGAGAGGTCAGGGGTAGGAGGCACAGTAGACAAGAAGCCAGTTGATAAAGGGAGGACTCTAGTAGGACCTAGAAAAAGAGGAGCAGCAGGAGGGAGGAGGAAACACACAGTAAGGCAAAGGGAGGAGGGAACATGTTTGCTGTACTAGCAACACATGGGAAAGAGGATGCAGGAGGAGATTGCACAAGGGATAGTACTCACAAAGAGAAGGGAGAGAGGGGCATTACTAGTGGAGAGGCTGAGTATGGCATGGCAGGGGGAGGAATAATACTCAGAGAGGTGAGGAGGGAGCGGAAGGTTGGCAGTCAAACAGGAGGAGGGGGAGGAGTCTCAATTGAGAAGGACAAGGGGGAAGACACTGGGACACACTGTAAGAGCACCGTCTTGAGTGGCTCCAGAAATGAGAACCTGGGTGGGAAGGTGGTGATGGGCACAAGGAAAGAGGAGGGGTGCATACTAGTGTTGAGCGACTCCATACTCAAGGGTATCAGATGGGGCAGCAAGGGGGAGAGGCACAGTCAGATATGGGTGAAGTCCATACCAGGATTAAAGGCAGATAAGGCAGGACAGGCAAACCTAAGGTGCATAAGGATGGGTAGGAGGAAACCACACATTGTGGTACATGTGGGGACAAATGACCTAGCGGGAGAAATGGTGGAGGTAACAAAGGAGAGGACTGAGGAAGTGGGAAGGTTGTGTTAGAAGACTGGGGAATCTGTGGCATTCTCTGAAGTGCTCCCAGTACCCTGCGCTAGCACAGTGAGAAAGGAGAGGATTAGGGAGTTGAACACATGGCTGGTAGAATGGTGTCAAGCTAAGGGATATGGGATTGTGGGTGGCTGGGGCAGTATCTGGAATAATAATCTGTTTGCAAGGGATAGAATGCACCTTAGTGGGGAGGGGAAGGAGGTATTAAAGCAAAGACTGGGGAGGTATATTGCGAACAAAGGTGGATTTAAACTAGATGGTGGGTGGCAAGTGGACAGCAAGTAGGCAGGGATCCGATAGAGTGGAGCCATAGCCTACCCCTCCCAGGTTAGCAGAGAATGACTCGGGGTGGCCAAAAAAGTAGGGAATAGAAGGAAGGAGATGGAGGTCAGTGAAGGGAAGGGGGCAGGATGGAGGGTGGTCTCGCTGAATGCAAGAAGCTTAGGCAACAAATCTGCTGAGCTACAGGCACTCTTAGCAGTGTGGATATTGCAACTGTCACAGAAATGTGGGCAACTGAGCACTGGGACTGGGATCTGGCAATCCCAGGATACAAAGTTTACAGGAAGGACCAGAAGGAAGGGAGGGGCGGTGTGGTGGCAGTCTATGTGAGGGACGGGATCAAATGTACAAGGGACGAGGGGGAAGAAAGGAGAACAGAGACAATCTGGCTGCAGCACCTAGACTCAAAGGGTAGGAAACTGAGGTTTGGGGTGGTATACAGGCCACCATCCCAGTCTGAGGAGCTTGACAGGGAATTAGCAGGACAAATCAGAAAGGTATGTAAAAAAGGGAAGGTGGTCATCGTGGGGGATTTCAACTTGCCGGGGGTTGACTGGAGCATTCCAGTCACCTCCAGTGCTAGGGAGCAAGTGCTTCTGGATGCAATCCAGGAGAGTCTCCCGACACGGTTAGTTTACCTATTAGGCTAAAGAACACTTTAGATCTGGTGTTGTCAAATGGGGAGGCAGTAAGTGAAATAAAGGTGGAGGACCCACTAGCCGACAACGATCATCAAACGGTGTGGTTTAATATGATGTATGGGGAGCCAGAGAAATCAGTTTCTCAGGTAGTAAACTTCAGGGGGGCAGACTTTGGGAGGATGCAGGAAGTACTGAAAGGGAAACTAGAGGGCATAAGGCAAGAGATGGATGCAGAGCAGAAATGGGATATTATTAAAAGGGGGATGACAAGAGGCAACAGAAGCCTGCACCAAGACACAGAGTAAGAGGAGCAGAGCAAGAAAACCATGCTGGTTGAACAGCGAGGTAGTGGAGGTGGTGAGAGCAAAATGAGAGGTGCACCAGAGGTATAGAAGGACAGAGAAGGAAGTGGACAGGGAGGAGTATGCAAGATGATACAGGGAGGTGATCAGAAAAGTGAGAGAAGCCAAGGCCCAGAGGGAGCTGAGATTAGCGCAGGGAATTAATGGGAGGAGAAAGACTTTTTCAGATACATAAGGGAGAAAAGGAAGTGCAAGGAGACAATAGTGAGGATAAAAAGGGTTGGGGAATGTATGGAAAAGGGTGAGGAGCAGGCAGAAGCATTGAATGAATACTTTTGCTCAGTGCTCATGGCAGAAAAGGGGGAACTGCTACCACCATGGGCTGGGAAGGTGGGGACAGGGGGAGAAGAGGCAACAGATGGAAGAATTGAGACAAGTAGAGTCCTAGAGGGACTGAGGGCACTGAAGGTAGACAAGGCACCAGGGCTGGATGGTATCCACCCTAGGGTGCTGAGGGAGATGGCGGAGGTGTTGGTGGAGCTGCTGGCAGATCTGTACAGCACCTCACTGGAATTGGGATGTGTGCCACTGGACTGGAGGATAGCACATGTAGTACCATTACATAAGAGTGGACCAAGGGATGAACTGGGTAATTATCACCTGGTAAGTCTCACCTCCATAGTGTGCAAACTCATGGAGACAATACTAAAGGAAAGACTGGTGTCATACCTGGAGGACAATGGCCTCCAGGATGTGAGGCTGCATGGGTTTATTTCAGGAAAGTCTTGTCAGATCAACCTGATACAATATTATGACTGGGTGACAGGTGAGCTGGATAAGGGCCATGTGGTGGATGTTCTTTACTTGGACTTCAGCAAGGCCTTCGATTCTGTGCCTCATGGGTGGCTTGGGGGGAAGGAAGCTAACTGGTGTAGGGGTAGGGGCAAAAATTATGAACTGGAATACAAGCTGGCTTAGTAGGAGGCTGCAACGGTTGGTGGTAAGAGGGGAGCGCGTAACTCCAAGGCTGGTGATAAGTGGGGTGCCACAGGGCTCTGTGTTGGGGCCAGTATTGTTCGGGGCTGTTCATATCAGACATTGCACATGGGGTGGTGAGCAAGATAAGTCTGTTAGCTGACAACAGCAAAATCGGAGCAGTGGTGAATGGAGAGGAGGGATGGAAGCAGCTGCAGGGGGACCTAAGCAAGCTAGAGGAGTGGTCAGAGAGGTGGCAGCTGGGGTTCACTGCAAAGAAGTGTAAGGTTATGCACTTTGGGGTGAAGAACCCAAGGAGAGAATACTGGCTGGGAGGGGTTAAGCTGGGGACCACTGAGGAGGAGAAGGACCTAGGGGTAATGATAACAGGGACCATGAACAACACTGCCCAGTGCAGGAGAGCGGCTGCAAAAGTGAACAAAATGATGGGGTGCATAGTGAGGGTTTTTTCATCCAGGCGAAGAGAGGTGATCTTGCTTCTCTCTCACTGGTAAGGCCGCACTTAGAGTATAGTGTGAAGTTTTGGAGGCCATACCTAAAGCGTGATATCAGGCTACTGGAGGGGGTGCAGAGGAGGGCAACAAAGATTATATGTGGAATGGAAGGGACAGACTATGACAGCAGGCTGAGAGACCTGAATATGTACATCCTGGAGGATAGAAGGGACAGGGGAACATGATAGAGACATTCAAGTATCTGAGGGGAATCAATAAGGATGGGGCAGATGGGGTCTTTAAGTTAAGGAGGGGGAGGGTCACCAGGGGGCATGCACTAAGAATAGATGGGGGCAAAATTTAGGAAGGAAATGAGCAGACACTATTTCACAGAGAGGGTGGTAGCAAAATGCAATGCCCTACCAGAATGGGTGGTATCATGTAAATCTATGAACAGCTTCAAAAGGGCATGGGACAGGGAACAGGGGAGAGTGAGAGTGGAGGAGGTGGGGGGGTGGCAGTTGGATGACAAATGGGGGGTGGGGCAGCTGCAAACTAGGGGTGCTAGCTGCACACTCGAGTAGACTTAGATAGATTGGGTAGTCTGTTTCTGCTGGCACATTCGTATGTTCGTATGTGCATTGAGCCATAGACTCTGGAAATCCGATTGCCACAATATTTGTGAACCTCATAAAGGCCTTTGGCCTCGTGGAACATAAGCTGCTGCTTTGCAGCCTCACCACCCTTAACATCTCTTCTGATGCCATGACCTTGTCCAGTAATTTCCTGTCTGGTTGGGTGCACAGGACTGCTATTGACGACATCCACTTGGGCTTTCATCCTAACAACTGTGGGTCCCCCAAAGCTTTATCCTTGGTCCCCTACTTTTTTCACTATTCCTAAACATTCTCCCAATCCCTTGCTTTTCACTGAAACCTTACTATATGCAGATGACACCATCATCTTCAGCTCAGGCAAGGATCTGGCATCCCTTAAAGTGATAGTGGAAGGTTCCCCACATGCCTTTTTCACATAGTGTGCCATTACCAGAAATGCTTCACATGTTGAAGCTGCAATTTGTTTTATAAAAGAAATCTGTTATACTCATTTTATTATGTTTTATCAGCGCTTTGCTTTTGGCTACCATCCAGTTTCTCTGTGCAGCCACACCCCCAGAATGATGTCATTCAAGGTCAATGTTTTATATACAGCAACATAGAATTTTGGGTAATTTATAATGTTGACTTAAATGTGCCTTACTCAGAAGTACAGTCCCCTATGTTGGTAGTGGTGAGGACCCGATATGTAAATGTCCATAGCAAGGCATTGTGGGTACCATGAGAAGCTGATTTCCAAGTCCCTTACTGTGAGGTGCCATCTTGTATTTCTATAGTGGCATCAACAATATAAGCTCTTGTATGTTTATTTTCAAAACAAGGCATTGTGCATACCGTATCTAGCTACAAGACTTCTTTACTGAGAGATGTAGTCTCCTATTTCTGTAGTGAGCACAGATATATAATAGCCTGCATACTAATTTACATAATGAGGCATTGTGGGTACAGTAAATAACTGGGGAACCGACAAAAAACCCAAGATGGTTTAAAGTTGAAGTATGCTTTAATAAATATTTAATTTAAAAGCTGTACAAGACATAGCAGCACATACTGCAACCCCTCCATCAATGTTTCACGTATCGCTTACGCTTTATCAAGGCCATCTTGTTTATTTTGTCGGTTGCCTAGTTGCTCCGCTATTTTGTTCTGCTACTTCTCTAGTTTGCAGGAACACAGGCCAGTACCAGGTAGCCATCTCGGTTCTTTCTGTTCATAGCAAATAGCTGATTTGTCTATCTCCCTAATCAGAGTGCAGTCTCCTATTACGGTAGTGTTTACAGCAGTACAATCTGTAGCAAAGCTTCTGGAAAATGTTTTTGTGATGCAGGTAGGCCACAAAGCTTATTTGCCATTCTGTGTAGATGTTTCACTTTTACTGCCTGCTAGTGCAGTGACAGGTCTGAAGTGACTGCTCCTTTCAGAATGTGGGAGTGTGATACTTTTCTATGTTTATGTTATAGGGTTTGAATTGCTGCACGTAGTTCAGGAGTGTAATTATGGGTAAGTGATTACACAGCTTTGAGCTGCTTTCAGCCACTCAGGAGCTGCTTTCAGCCACTCAAATCACTAGATTTTTTCTACACGTTATAATGCTAGATACAGTTACTTGCAACAAATGTAAAGAGGCAGTTAAATACTGTCAGTGTGTCTCTTTATAAAATTTGTTTCCTTGGTATGATGTCATGGTTGGGGGTTGCAGCACTGAGAAAAAAGGGTGGGTTATGCAAATGAAGCAAAGCACAGAAATAAAAGGATTTTTATCATGGAAAACAGCACTATTTGGCAGTTTGAATGGTAGGAGATTGATTTACATCTCTGGGAGAGCTTGCCCAAGGATCACTGTGGGGAACAGCACCTCCCACAACTTCTACATAAGCCCTTCTCTGGCGCACCTCCCTTGCTTAGAGAATGTTTTCCTAGGCTCCTGCATGGCTTGTGTGGCTATGCTTGTCCTGTCTGCTGCCTGGTTTGTTCTGTCTCCTTCTCTCCCCTTCCCTGCCTCATCGTGTGCTCCGTAGTTTGTCTCTCTTCTCTCCTCTCTTTTCGTTTTGTGCTCCCCCTTCCCCCTGGCTCTCCTCCCATTCTGCTTTTCTTTTGTTTATTTCTTTTGGGATCCTTTACTCCCCGCCACCGCAGCATTGCTTCCTACCTGTTCAGCAGGCTTCCCGTTCTCCATATTACGCTCCTGATCCCTCCTCATACCCGTGGCTCCCTCCGTGCACCTTCTGTGTCTCTCCTTCCCCATCTCACATCAGCTCCTCACTATGCAGCTTTCAGCGGCTCTCCACTCCTGCTTCCTGTGGTATGCTTCAATCTTGCTCTGTCAGTGTCTCCCTGCCAGCTTGAGCATTCCACCAAGCAGCCTTGCTGTGACTGGTATCACCTCAATGATGTAATCTGCAGAACCGCCACCTCAAACATTGACACACTGTAAATTTTAGATGCACATGCTTATGTATGATTAGTGAAATGGTTGTATCATAAAATTTAGAAGCGGTGCAGATAACATACGCATTTTCAATGTGCTGGTGTAACCCCCCTACAAATGGGGTTCATGAAAAGTCTTCCTTGAGCTTGTCTAAATGCTCACTGCCAGGCTGGTGTCCTGCGTTTTTGCAGTTTAAATGTGATTGCCAGAGAGTGCCTACATAGCCTCTGTGTACTGTCTCTTTAAGAGCTGCCTGGATTGCAATCATAATTAATCTAAAAGGGAGCTCTGTTAGAAGATGTGCTTGTTTGCTGATCATTTGTTAGAGTAGTAATAATATTGCAATTTGTTCTAACCTGCCTTCTTTGCAGCATGGACAGTTCTGTTTGTTTCCATCATCTTGGTCCTGGACTGGTGAAATGGGCCAATCAGTACATTTGGGGCTCTAAAATGGAGCCTGCCTACAGGGGCTTGATGGGGTCAAAACTTGTAGGAATTGTAGTTTTTGCATTTTGGCGTCTAAAATAACCTGGATGGGGAACCCTTGTTTTGACTGACAGACAGATCAGCCAACCGAACCTTTTGGATCTTGGGGGAATTCCCAAGCTCTTGCAGCTAGTTTCAGTTCTGAGTTGGGAAGTGAAGAGATAACAGTTTGAATGATTCAAGCAGCAGCCCTGGCATAGATTCGCACAGAAGAACTGTGGAAAGGCCTGAGTTTTGGCCTGCATGCCTGCCTGCTGTGTCTGAGAGGGAACTTGTGCTTTTTTTGGACTGAATCTAAACTTGGAGAGTGAAGTAAGCCACTGAATTGTGACCAGGCTCCTACCCGAAGAAGACCGAAAATTGGCCGAATGCGATCGGCCTGTCTGGACCTCCAGCCACCTCTGAATTACCAGATTGTGCAGAGACTCTGTAACATAGAAACATAGAAACATAGAATTTGACAGCAGATAAGGACCGCTTGGCCCACCTAGTCTGCCCATTTCCCTACCTAACGGATAAGCTGCAGATCCTAGTTAACTAACAGCCTACGTCCTCTTAACCCCCACTAGAATTGCCTTATGTCTGTCCCATGCATTCTTGAATTCCCCCACTGTTTCTGAATCTACGACCTCCTCAGGAAGGCTGTTCCATGTATCCACAACCCTCTCTGTGAAGAAATACTTCCTCACATTACCTCTGAGCCGCCCCCCATCTTCAGATTGTGCCCCCTTGTTTTTGCACATCTCTTTTCTGAAAGATGCTACCCTCTTTGACTTTGTTGATTCCCTTGAGGTATTTGAAAGTTTCTATCATGTCCCCCCTCTCCCTTATTTCCTTGAGGCTATACATCTTTAGTTCCTTTAGGCTTTCTTCATATGTCTTCTGATGCAGACCCTGCATCATTTTGGTTGCCCTCCTTGGAGCAGCCTCCACCCTGTCTATGTCTTTGTGGAGATGGGGTCTCCAGAACTGAACACAGTACTCCAGATGTGGTCTTACCAACTGTCTGTACAGAGGCCAACAGCTTCCTGTTTTCTACTGGTGATGCCTCTCCCTATGCATCCCAGTATCTGCCCAGCCCTCCTTACTGCCTTCTCACATTGCTGGCCTACCTTTAGGTCATCTGATATGACTACCCCCATGTCCCTTTCCATTTTTGTTGTTGTCAGTATCTCACCCCCCATTGTGTACTCTTCCCCTGGGTTTTTGTTTCCCAGGTGCATTACTTTGCACTTCTTTGCATTGAATCTAAGCTGCCATACACTTGACAATTCCTCCAAGCTTGCCAAGTCCCTTTTCATCCTTTCCACCCCACCTTGTGTATCAACCCTGTTGCAGATCTTTGTGTCATCTGCAAAGAGACATACTTTCCCTTCCAGTCCCTCTGCAATGTCACTTATAAAGACTTTAAAAAGGACCGGCCCCAGTACTGAACCCTGCGGTACCCCACTAGTAACCCTCCTTTCTTCACTGTGGACTCCATTTACTATAACTGCTGTGTCCTGTTGTCCAACCAGTGTTTTACCCAGGTTACCACCTTAGGACCCACTCCCAGGCTGGCTAATTTGTTTATTAATCTTTTGTGCGGCACTGTGTCAAATGCCTTGCTAAAGTCTAGGTAGGCCATGTCCACAGCCCCTCCCTGGTCTACTGCTTTGGTCACCCAGTCAAAGAAATCAATTAGATTTGTCTGACATGACCTTCCCACTGTGAATCCATGCTGATTTGGGTCCTGTGCCCCACTGGCCTCTAGGTACTCAACAATTCTTTCCTTCAGAAGTGATTCCACTTAGAGGTGACCTCTCACTACTATCTCCCCCTCTATCATCCTAGTTCCCCCATTCTTTCTTCACTTCAGCTCTCCCACCCTTACCAACTATGCATGTGCACCTCCTGCCCACTGGCCTGTCTCTTCTCCTCCTCCTTCTTCTTTTGCCTTCCACCAACCCTATTGTCCCTATTAACCCTCAGCCTCGCTACTCCAGTGTTCCTACCTACCCTCCTGTCCTCCCCTCCTCCTTTACCGCTGCTCCTCCCCTTCCCTCCTCCTCCACACACCCCATATGCTCCTCTCCACCTCACCCCCCATCCAGACATTACCTTTCCTCCCCCCCGGCTCCCTTGGGCATCTGATCACAGAAGCCTTCTCTGCCTGTGCTGCCCTACCCACCCCTGTGCTATGTAACCCCATTTCTCATCCTATCGCTCCGCGTAAACTCTCTATCTGCCACCCTCTGACCAGAGCAGTTCTCCTCCTTCTACTCCTGACAGGGACATACATCCCAGCCGGCCCTGCCCCTCCCACCCACCCACTCGGCCACTGGTCTCCAAGTAGCCTCCATGAACATATGCAGCCTGCTGAAAAATTTGACTCCCTACAGTGCTGGGCCTTGGCTCATCAGCAGACATCAGAGCCCTGGTTGAAACCTGGCTGTCCAAATCCACCCCTGACTCATCTGTCTCCCTCCCAGGCTATACCTTATACCGGGAGGACCGAGTAGGCAAACGAGGGGGAGGCTGTGCAATCTACACTAGGGACACAATACTTGGACACGCACTCCCCACCCCTGCCCTTGTAAATGGGGCCCAGGCTCTTACCCTCAAACTCACCCCGGACCCCTCTAGGAGCCCTCTCTATCTCATCACGGCCTATGTTCCCCCAAAGAACCAGCACCCAGCCCTGGTATCTTTAACTGACTACCTGGCCTCCCTCCACCATAAGGCGGAACAAATCCTAGTTGGTGACCTTAAAGTAAATTGGCTCAGCACCTCCTCTTCCGCTATCAGAGACTCATTTGCCGCCCAAGACCTGACGCAACTCATCACCCAGCCCATGAGAATAAACCCTAAGAGAGGTACCAGCACCCTTCTGGATGTTATTATAACCAACCGACCCCAAAAAATCCAAAACATCCAGGTCCTACCAGACTCCCTAAGTGACCACTCCCCTATCCTATTTCATTGGGCAGTCCCCAATCCCAAACCCAAAGCCCAGACCACCCTCCATGGCGCCTCCGCCCTGGTGGGCTGAAAAAACAAAGTATTCCTCACCCAGATAAGTGGTCCCCATTCATGCGTAGCAACGATTGACACTGCCCTCGCCTTCTTCACACACACCTTCAACATGGCCTGTGATCTCTTTGCACCTTCAACAAAATCCAGTCCAAAAAGCAGAATGCACCCTGGGTTAGCTCTTCCTTCTACAATTACTAAGAAATCGGATAACCTCTGGCACCTTGCTACTGGAACGGGTCGTTGCCTCGTTCATGCTAGGCAGGCTTACAATGCAGCCCGAATAAGTGCTCTTGGGCCATCCGAAAGCCAAGGCCGACCATTACCAGGCCACCCTTACCTCCTCCTGGGGCTCGGCCCGGACTTTCTGGGATAATATTAAACAACTAAATGGAAAATCTGCTCCCTGCCCATCCCAGCTCACTAGAAATGGCTCTACCACCACTGAGCCTGCCACCATAGCTAACTAGCTCAACACCGCTTTCACTGACCTTAGCTCAGTCCTCCCTAGTAATTTCTTTGACCCTCCCCCCAACCAACCTCCCCCTGTCTTCCAGCACCCCAGCTTCCACCTGCGCAAGATTTCCACCCGGGAAGCCAGACCCATCCTAATCAAAGCTTTAAATAGCAACAGTCCTGGCAGTGACTCACTGGACCCCAGTATCCTCAGGCTGGTGCTAGATGAAGTCCTTGCCCCACTCACCAGCCTAATTAACCGATCGCTCTGCCTGGGACAATTTCCCATGGCTTGGAAAACAGCCATAATCACACCAATTCATAAAGGGGGCGACAGGTCGTCGGCCAACAACTACCGGCCAATCTCCATCCTCCCCCCCATCTCTAAAGCCCTGGAAAAGGTGGTGGCCATTCAAATCACTGATTATCTGGCTAAGCATAACATCTTATGCCCAGAGCAACATGGCTTCCGTGCTACCCTAATTGAATTCTCCAACTTCCTACACTCCTCCTTGGATACCAGCTCCCTAGCTGGTGCAGTGTTCATCGACCTCTCAAAGGCTTTTGACACCGTCTCCCATCCACTTCTGCTGAATGCTCTCTGCCACACTGGTCTCTCAGCTGGCCCCCTAGCATGGTGCACAAGCTATCTTGCCGCTCGATCACAGTGTGTAAAAATCAATGGGATAGTCTCTGATACCTGTCCCATTCACTCTGGGGTCCCCCAAGGCTCCATCCTGGGCCCCCTTCTCTTCTGCTCTATCTGAACACCCTGCCCAATGCATGCCCTGGCAAAATTCTCCTGTATGCAGATGACGCTGTCCTTTTTGCCACCCACCGCAATCCTGTCTCCCTTCAGGACACCCTACAGCAGTCTTTCAATAGTGCGAAGCTTGGTTTAAGGAACGCAGACTCGTCATCAATCTTAAAAGACCAAAGCTATGCTCTTTTCCCACCCCCAAAACAAAGCTAGCAACCACCCACTCTATATCCTTCCTAGTACCAATCAGCCACTGGAACAAGTCTGCTCCTACAAATACCTTGGGGTTACCTTCGACTCAGCCCTCACATTTCACAACCACATAGAAGCCCTAACATCCATCACTAACACACGGCTTGGCATCCTCTTCCGCCATAGAACCTGCCTTCCCCCAAATGCACTCCGGCTCGCTGTTACATCATCCGTTTTGTCCCTTGTAGACTATGGTCTACCAGTCTATGGCGCTGCCGACACGACTGCACTCAAAAAAATTCACCTAACCCTGAATAAAGCCTGCAGATTGATTACTGGTGCCCCCAGGCTCACACACACCTGTCAGATGTATGATGAGGCTAAACTCCTTACCCTGGATGAACGGTTCCGCTATCAAACCTGTCTCCTCCCAAAAAAAACCCTACTGGGCTCCCCCTGGGAATAGCGGCATCCATCCACTGGGCCCTCCCACTATTGCAACACGGTCATCCAACAAGACCACCCTAATGGTCCCCAGATCAAGAACCAGCCGTGGCCAGAGGTCCTTCTGCTACAGAGCCCCATCCTGGTTTAACTCTCTCTCTGCCCCCATCACCAATGCCACCACCATCTCCAAGTTCAAACCCACCCTTTGAAACCAACTCTTCAACACTCGTAGCTGCTCCTGTCTCTGAAAGTAGCCTCTACCCTGACTTCTCATGACAACGCCCACCGGGCGGCTCTCCACCTAGCCATCCCCACCATCGCTTCCCGGTACACCGTGCCTATGTGTAACCTGGCCAGTGCCAGCTGTTTCATTGTATACCTATTAGATTGCTCAATTTTGATACCAACTTGTGTAACACCTGTTCTCAATTATATGTACCCTGTAACTTAAATGTATTTTGTCTGACCTCAGTGTGACGTGGCGCCTCTGTTGAACGCCTATTGTTTTGCAAACCTATGCTATGTAACCTAAAACTCTATGTATGTCTTTAATGTGACGAGGTACCTTTGGAAATGAGCCTCTGGCTCAAAGGTTGTAAACTGATTTTACAAATAAAATAAATAAAATAAAATTTTCCCTACCACTGAGGTCAAACTGACAGGTCTGTAGTTTCCTGCCTCTGTCTTGCTCCCACTTTTGTGAAGGGGAATCACATCTGCCCTTCTCCAGTCCTCAGGTACCACCCCATCCTCCCATGATTTATTAAAAAGAGTAGTCAGTAGTGTTACTAGTTCTTCCCTTAGTTCTTTTAAAATTCTTGGGTGAATCCCATCAGGCCCCATTGCTTTATCCACCTTCAGTTTTAAGAGTTCTTTCAGAACCTTTTCTTCTGTGAAAGGACTAATATTAACCCCCCCTATCCAGAGTGCTTCCATTGACTGGATTAGGTAGTTCCCCCTGCTTTTCAATTGTGAGTACTGAGCAGAAGTATTCGTTCAGTATCCCTGCTTTTTCACTGTCGCTCTCTGCCCAACCACCTTCCTCTTTGTTCAGCCTCAGTATCCCTGCCTTAGTCTTTCTTTGCTCCCTAATGTACCTATAAAAGGTTTTATCCCCCTTCTTAACTGAGTTGGCTATCTTTTCCTCGGTTTGGGCCTTTGCTATTCTGACTGCCTTACCTGCTTCCTTCTGCTTTAACTGGTACAGTTCTCTGTCCTGCTCCTTCTGTGTTTCCTTATACTTCCTGAATGCTATCTTTTTTCCTTACCTTCCCATTACTTCTTTTGAGAACCATAGTGTTTTTTCTTTGTTTTGATTTGTTTATTTGCTTCACACAAAGACTTGTTGCCTCTGTGATGGTGGGTTTGATGTTTCCCCATTGTTGCTCCACCCCACCTTCTTGCCTGTTTGCTAGTGCTTTTCTGAGGCACTCTCCCATTTTTGACAAAATCAGCCCTCCTGAAGTCCAGTACCTTCACTTTTGTGTGGCTTGACTCTACAGCTAAGTTTATCGTGAACCACACTGTTTGGTGGTTGCTTGTTCCCAGATGGCTACCACTTGAAGATCAGAGATCCTCTCTCCATCCTCATTTGAAAGTACCAGGTCTAAGATTGCTCTCTCTCCTGAGTGGGTTCCAAAACTAGCTGTCTGAGGCATGCCCCCTGTAGGGCATCGAGAATGGCCCTGCTCTTGGATGTGGCTGCAGCAAAGGTGCTCCAGTCAACATCTGGCATATTCAGGTCCCCCATCAGCAATATCTCCCCTTTCTCTGCCATCCCAAGGATGCCTTCTATCATTTCCATGTCCATTTCCTCCCCCTGAGATGGGGGTTTGTATACAACTCCTGTGTGGATTGTGGAGCCATTTCCAGTCTCCAGGGCAAACCACAGTGCCTCCTCTCCTCTCCTCCCTGTTTACCCTTTAGTTCTGTTGCTTTTATCCCTTCCCTTACATAGAGAGCTACTCCTCCTCCTCCTCCTCTTCTTCCCTCCGTGTCCCTCCTGTAGATTGTGTACCCTGGTATGTTGACATCCTAGTCATAGTTCTCTGTGTACCATGTTTCTGTGACTGCCACAATATTCAGGCATCCCTCTTCCATCAAGGCCACCATTTCAGGGTGCTTGCTACCTAGACTACAGGCATTGGTACTCATTACCCTCCATTTTTTATGGCTTTATTTCTTTTTGCCCCATCCCTGTCCCTACTGCCTTTTTCTTTTTCTCCATTTACCCCTGCTCCTCTCTCTATCGACTGCTCTATTTTGGTGTTTACCTCACTAATTACCCTGATTTTTTGGGGGGGCTAGGATTTCCCCTTCTCCTCTACAATGCCTCCCCCCCTGGCTAGTTTAAATGCTTGCCACTGAAGCATTTAAACCTATCACCTAGGATCCTGGTTCCCCTCCAGGATAGATGCAGACCATCATGCCTGTATAGGCCTGTATCCCTCCAGGTGGAGCTCCTGTCCCTAATGAAGCCAAATCCCTGAGCTCTGCACCAGCTTTTCAACCAGTCATTGAATCCCATGGTGTGGAGTGCCCTAGCCTCATCCGTGCCATAGACAGGTAGCACTTCTGAGAAGTTACCGTGTGTGCTACTTGTCTAAGGCCCCTCCCCAACTCCACAAACTCCTGTTGAACTGCTCCAATCCCATTCTCAGCCAGGTCATCCGTCCCTAGGTGGATAATGACATCCAGCTCCCTCCCCCTTGCCACTGCTCCCACAATCCTGAGGATTTGTTTCCTGTCCCTCCAAGCCTTGGCGCCAGACAGGCACCTTACCTCCCTTTCCCCTCCCTCCCCCCAGTTCTACCCCGCTAACAATTCAGTCCTCCACCAGGAGTTGTTTCCTTCCCCTGTGGGGTCCTGGGCCACCCTCCTGTGGGTCTCCATTGTGGAGGATCCCAGCATCCTCCTTGGTCTCCACTGCAGGTGCCTCCATAGAGGAACCATGCTTTGCCAGAGTGATGAATGAATTGTGGATAGGCACAACTGGAGGGATGCACCTCTGTTCCACCATCATCACCCTTCCTGAGCCCACCATGGTCCAACCACTCTTCTTTCTTGGCAACCTTTGAGGTAGTGGCGGTGGCCTGGGTGGTCCCTGGGTGGGGGAGCAGGTTTCCTGAATCCTTGCCAGGTCAGCATGGAGACAAACAACCTCCTCCCTCAGACCAGAGAGGTGTCTGCAAATAGGGCAGCAATGCAGTTTCCAGAATGTCTCCTGGAAGACTGCTGCTCCACAGCCAGTGCATTGCACCACTCCCCACATGTCTGTGTCCCTTCCTGTTACAGATGCTTTTTCGTTTTTTGTTCTTGTTTTAGTGTGTGCAAGCTTGTGAGTGTCTCTACCCCCTATTCAGTGTGCTGTGCCATTAAGGATATGAACAGATGTATGTTTTTAGCAGTTTTGAGAAGTGATATCAGAGACCCTGCTATAAAGGAAGTTATGCGCTTGGGGTGGGTGGGGTGAGGGAAGGGTGGATGGGAGTAAACCCTATGCTGTCCAGAAGCAATCACCTACAACTCTTACCCTCCACCCAGGAGTGCCTTCCTTCCTTTCAGACACCCTATTTCACAAAGGCTAATAACAGGTCTAGTCACAACTGACTGGAAATATCTCCCAGCTACAGTTCCTCCCTGGCAAATTAAAGTTAAAACTAAGAAAAGTCCACCCCAAAAACAGAATCAATACTAGTTACTTACACAGGTCCAAAAAGTAATAATTCAGTTCAGTGTAGTCTAGAAAATAACCTCCTTGATTCAAGGAAGCTGTGGCTGCTTTCTCACTCTCCCTGTCTTCAATGTGAGAAAGAGACTGCAACACCTCTGAGACAAAAAAAACCTTTTCAGCGAAAAAGAAATTAAAAAAATAGGGGCAAACAGTAATTTTGCTTAGCCTAATGATAAAAAGTCACAACAATTTAAGCACCACCTGTAATAATTTCACAGAAGATATACCCTGTAAGAGACAATTTGCTACAGAGAAAAATAAAGCAGTAACAGAAGATATACCTTGCAAAAGACAATTTGAATCAGAAGATTACAGCAGTAATCTGTTAGCACACACCTGTAGGCACACCTTGTAATAATGCAGCAGAAGGTATACCCAGCAACAGCAATTTGAATCAGAGAAAAATAAAGCAATAAAATGTTAGCAACAAACAGTAACAATCCCTGTGAGTACAAAATAAAAACAACAACACACAGTAAATCTGCCTGGCCAAAAGTCTTAATCCTTTCCCTTACTCTGGTAGGTTCTTAGTTGTGTCCCTTCAAGCAAGCCCTATGGAAAGAGCTCAGGTGAAGCTAGGTGCCTTGGCCAGCAAACCTAGCCTTCCACCTCCAAGATGTCAACTAACCTGACCTTTTAACCCTTCTTTCTGTTGGAAGTTGCTGGCAGTTTGCCAGCTCCAACCCCAGATACACACCTAATCCCCTGGAAGAGCTGTGGGAATATAGAGCCTTTTACCTGGTACAGTGGAATTTACTTACATGTGAATGTGTTCTGTGCTTATAGTGGGTCGTGATTTGGTACCCCACTGTGGTTTGAATTGTGTTCTGCTTGCTGGAAGCTGCATTAGAATTTCCTTACATGTAAATGTGCTGTGTGCTGCTAGTTGGTCATGATTTGGTTCCCCACTGTGGTTTGAACTGTATTCTGCTTGCTGGAAGCTGCATCCAGCCCTACAAACTGAATCCAAAATCATCTCCATTGGGCCTGGGCCTTGCCACACTGGCCCAGCCTGACTACCCGCTGCACAGAGAAGGCTACCAATGAAAGACCTGCCTGGGGATCAGCCCCCTGCTCAACACTAGAACAGGAAGGATGCCTCAGTGATTCGTGTGGGCCCCACTTCTCCAGGGCACTCCAGCTCAACAACCTGCAGTCTCGATTTCATCCTACCTGTGTCCAGTATTGTGCATCATGAGTAAACACCAGGGTAGCTCCCTGCAACAACAGCTAAATCTAAAGTGTTGTCATCTGATTGTCTGGTTGCTTTTTCTTTCATGAACTGAGCCCTCTGACTCCGGATTACAAATAGTGTGTGTTGTTCATGTTGCTTTCTTTCATTACAGAGCCCCAACCAGCTGCAATGTTCCTGGCTAGCCCACTGTATCTCTACCTGGGTACCCAGAGGTGTGACTGTGTGGGGACTTAAAGCGCATGCAACCTGTCTGATTAATATAGCCTTTAAGCCAATCAACCTGATTACGTCCCTTCCTTGTTCAAGTCCCCTGAATAAATCAGATCTGACTTTTTCTACATTTAATAATAATAATAATAATGTTTATTTATACCATGCCTTTCTAAAAATCAAGGCGCTTTACATAAATAGTATAATGAACACATATAATAAATAATAAATCATAAAACAGTAAAACATCAAGTCATGTACGCTTGATACCACAAATGGGTCTTCAGGGCCTGTTTAAATTCCTCCATGGACGCGCACTCCCGAAGCAGATGGGGTAGAGAATTCCTAAGGGTCAGGGCCACGTACATAAAAGCACGGGCCCTGGAAGATTTTAAAGAAACCCTTGGAATCTCTAGCAACCTCTCGTCCACCGAGTGGAGCGAATGCTCAGGGCAGTAAGAAACCAGAAGCTCTTTCAGGTAGTCCGGGCCCAGTCCATGTAGGGCTTTATGTGTCAGAAGTCTGACTTTATAGGTGATCCACCACTGTACTGGCAGCCAGTGCAGTTCGCGCAGCAAGGGGGAAATATAACAAGTACGAGGAGTACCCGACAATAACCGGGCCGCAGCATTCTGCACTAGTTGCAAGTGGTGGATATCAACCTCTGGTTGCCCTGGTAACCCATGAAGTGGGCGCATGAGGAAGGGCACCGTCTGTTATGGCTACACCTTTCTTCGCTCAGTCCACTCACGGTGACCGACAGGTAGGGCGACAGGAAGAGGGGGTGGGCGAACTAGGCGACAGGATGTCACTATATGTATGCTCGCAGGGGGGTGGGAGTGAGCACAGCGAGTGTGGGCTGGGAGGGGTTGGAGAGGCTGTAGGGGGTGGCGCTGCAGTTGGCAGGTGAGCTGCATCATGGTGTCGGGGATTGGGCAATGGCTGGGGTGGCTGAGGTATTGGGTTCTGGTCCGGGCACTGGTGTGATTTTTATTGCACCTGGCCTAAACCTTTTATTTTACTACTTTCACCCCCCCGACATGCACCCCTGGAGTTGAGAATCCATAAGTTGGGGGGTGCGGAGGATGAACCCCCCGTGAGGGGGGACTGGGGGGGCACAGCCCCCCACAGAAAGCAGTAAAAATATGTCCTGGCACCATTGTGCTGGTGCGCAGGGTTGTCAGAGTGCCAAAAATGTGTTCGGCATTCTGACTGAGCTATAACAGCGATTGCCTTTAGGCGTTCGCCGTTATCACATAGACCCAGTAGCCCTAGATAAAGGGAATTGCAATAATCAAGGCATGAGATCACAAAGGCATGGACCAAAGTCAGCAGATCACCAGGCAGAACAAGGTGCTTAATCCTGGAGTTGTTCCTCAGATGGTAAAAGGAAGATTTGACGACCACCAACACCTGCGATTACAGTGTCAGCCCATCGTCAAAAATCACCCCCAGGTTCCGCACCTGTTCTGAAGTCGGGATCTGGGAACCACCAAGAAAAAGTCCTGAAGGTAAACCAGCTCCCTTCCCCTCATTCCGGTGACCCAGGTCCACAACCAACACCTCCGTCTTCTCCAAGTTCAACCTTAGCCAACTCGAATCCATCCAATTCTGGATTTCAGTGAGGCAGTTGTTAAAAGTCGAGAGAGCTCTATCCTGGTCGGGTGCAAAAGATACAGTAAGAAGAGCTGGGAATCAGCATAGCAGTGAAATCTCAGCCCATACTTTCTTACAATGTCTCTGAAGGGCAGTATATACACTGCGAACAACATGGGGGACAACACCGAACCCTGGGGTACCCCACATGACTGACTGTGGTTCCAGTTTGTGCCAAGACAACTGTACTGTTGCTATTTGCTGTGCATAACCTTGTTTTACAGGGAGTCCCCAGGGTCAAGTTAGAGGAACCAGCCCTGGTGGTAAGTGCAAATAGTGTGTGTACTTGTATGGTACACAAGAGATACTGTGAAAGTGATTATTGTATATTGCTCAGGCCACTAGAAGGGAAAGAGGGGGGTTACAGTTTCTCGGAGGGCTGTGCCCAGGGTAGTTTGACTACTACCAACCCTGACCTCCAGGTGGAGGCACCTGTTGCAGAACCTAGGCCCCTAAACCTGCTACTAGCCAAGTAGGCAGGGGTAGTAGCCGTGGGATAGCACCACCTAGGAGTTACATCTTGGAGGCTCACCACTGGAATTTTGTGCCTTCTAGTGGTGAAAAATTATGAATTATTGTTAAAGATTAATGGCTACCCCAGTAGAAATGGCTGTACACCACTTGGTGGGGTGGTGTACTGGGCAGGAGATCGACTCCCCAAATACTCTGCTTATACTGGATATTGCCCTGGGTACCAGTAAGGACACTGTAGAGGAACACTCTCCAAAGCTGAATGTTTAAAAAACCCTGTCGTGGTGGGTCGACAGCCTGATCTGATTGCCCAAACTTTCATAGCCTTGGTAGAGTGTAGTGACCTCGTGGACAGCTCTAAAGTGCCACAGACTATTGCCTCAGAAGTGGTCCCAGCCACCTGGAGAGTGATAACAAAAGACAGTAAAGACCCTGGGAAGGATGAGCTCCCACAATTATCTGAGACTTTTGAGGAGAAATTTGCTAAGTTGTTGCTGGAGGAAAGGAAAACCATGGAGGACTGTAAAAAACTGTTCCTGCCACCTGGGGTGTTCTTTCCCCAACACCCCCTCCCACTCCAGCACCTGTTACTGCTCCACCTGCTGTGCCCATGCCAATGCTGGCCCCTATATCTGTACACGCCATTAGTCACAACTCCTACGGAAGGCTGAGAATCTTCACTTTAGGGAGCAGATGAGACAGTCTGGGTCACCCTGGAGACAGAAAATGGCACCACAATCTGCATGGGGGTTGTATACAGACCCCCATCTCAGGGGGAGGGAATGGACAAGGAAATGATAGAAGGCTTCCTTAGAATGGCAGAAAAAGGGGAGATATTGTTGATGGGGGACCTGAATATGCCAGATGTTAACTGGAGCACCTTTGCTGCAGGCACATCCAAGAGCAGGGTCATTCTTAATGCCCTACAGGGGGCATGCCTCAGACAGCTAGTATTGGAACCCACTCGGGAGGGAGCAATCTTAGACCTGGTACTCTCAAATGGGGACGGAGAAAGAATCTCAGATTTAGAAGTGGGTAGCTATCTGGGAACAAATGACCACCAAACAGTGTGGCTCACGATAAACACAGCCATACAATCAAGCCATACAAAAGCAAAAGTAATGGACTTTAGGAGGGCTGACTTTGGGAAAATGAGAGAGTGCCTCAGAAAAGCACTAACAAACAGGCAAGAAGAAGGGGTGGAGGAACAATGGGGAGTAATCAAAACAGCTATCACAGAGGCAACAAGCCTTTGTGTAAAGCAAATCAACAAAACACAACGAAGGAAAAAACCGCTATGGTTCTCAAAAGAGGTGACAGGGAAGGTTAAGGAGAAAAGGATAGCATTCAGGAAATATAAGGAAACACAGAAGGAGAAGGACAGAGAACTTTATCAGTTAAAGCAGAAAGAGGCTGGGAAGGCAGTCAGAATAGCAAAGGCCAAAACCGAGGAAAGGATAGCAGCTCTGTTAAAAGGGATAAGACCTTTATAGGTACATTAGGGAGCGAAGAAAGACCAAAGGAGGATACTGAGGCTTAATAAAGGGAGGGAATGTGTAGAGGGTGACAATGAAAAAGCAGGGATACTGAATGAATATTTCTGCTCAGTATTCTCAAAGGAAGAGGAGGGGGAGGTACCTAAACCAAACAAGAGAAACACTCTGAAGACGGGGGTCGATACCAGTCCATTTACAGAAGAAAGGGTTCTGAAAGAACTAATAAAATTGAAGGTGGACAAAGCAATGGGGCCTGATGGGATTCACCCAAGAATTCTAAAAGAACTAAGGTTATAACTAATGACACCACTGACTACTCTCTTTAACAAATCACGGGAGGATGGGGTGGTACCTGAGGACTGGAGGAGGGTGGATGTGATTCCTCTTCACAAAAGTGGGAGCAGGACAGAGGCAGGAAACTACAGACCAGTTAGTTTGACCTCAGTGGTAGGGAAAATGATGGAATCACTTCTGAAGGAAAGAATTGTTGAGTACCTTGAGGCCAGTGGGGCACAGGACCCAAGGCAGCATGGATTCACGATGGGAAGGTCATGTCAGATGAATCTAATAGATTTCTTTGACTGGGTGACCAAAGTAATAGACCAGGGAGGGGCTGTGGACATGGCTTGCCTAGATTTTAGCAAGGCATTTGATACAGTCCCAAAGATTAATACACAAGTTAGCCAGCCTTGGAGTGGGTCCCAAGGTGGTAGCCTGGATAAATAATTGGCTAGACAACAGGACGCAAAGGGTAGTAGTAAATGGAGACCACAGTGAAGAAAGAAGGGTTACTAGTGGGGTACTGCAGGGTTCAGTACTGGGACTGGTCCTTTTTAATGTCTTTATAAGTGACATTGCAGAGGAACTGGAAGGAAAAGTATGTCTCTTTGCAGATGACACAAAGATCTGCAACAGGGCTGATACACCAGATGGAGTGGAAAGGATGAGAAGGGACTTGGCAAGGTTGGAGGAATGGTCAAATGTATGGCAGCTCAGATTCAATGCAAAGAAGTGCAGGTAATACACCTGGGAAATAAAACCAGGCAGAGTCACAATGGGGGTGAGATACTGGCAACAGTAAAATGGAAAGGGACCTAGGGATAATTATATCAGATGACCCAAAGGTGGGCAAGCAATGTGAGAAGGCAGTAAGGAAGGCTGGAGGATACTGGGATGCATAGGAGATGCATCAATAGTAGAAAACAGGAAGTTGTTATCCTCTGTACAGACAGTTGGTAGAGACCCCATCTGGAGTACTGTGTTCAGTTCTGGAGACCCCATCTCCACAAAGACATGGACAGAGTGGAGGCTGTCAGAGGAGCCAACCAAAATGGTGCAGGGTCTGCACCAGAAGACATATGAAGAAAGACTAAAGGAGCTTAATATGTATACCCTCTGAGGAAAGTTCAAGAGGGTGGCTCTTTCAGAAAAAGAGATGTGCAGAACAAGGGGGGCACAATTTTAAAGATAGAGGGGGGAGGCTCAGAGGTAATGAGGGAAGTATTTTTTCACAGAGAGGGTTGTGGATGCATGGAACAGCCTCTGAGGTGGTCGTGAGTCAAGAACAGTGGGGGAATTCAAGAATGCATGGGACAGACATAAGGCAGTCCTAGTGGGGGGTAGGAGGAAGTAAGCTGTTGGTTAATTAGGATCTGCAGCTTATCTGTTAGGTAGGAAAATGGGCAGACTAGATGGGCCATGCGGTTCTTATCTACGGTCAAATTCTATGTTTCTATGTTTCACGAGCACCTTCCCCACTCCCAGGGGGAGGATGACTGGGAGACCTGGATTGACTGTGTTGCCCCCTTGGTACCTGAGTGGCAGTGTGCGGATGTTGAGAAGTGGAAAAGAACATAGAAAGTTTGAGAGGCCCCACCCTTGAAGCCATTAAATTTATGAGGTTCACAAACCCTGATGCATCTGCTCAGAAGTACCTATCTCTACCTGAAGGCAATATTGGGAGCACTGAGTCAGGGGATACCTTAATGTGGAAATTCCAAGGTACCAAACAATGGAAGGGGGAAAGTTTGTCTGCGTATGTTACTCACCTAGAAAGAGCTCTGCAGAAAGCTTACAGGAAAGGTGGGGCATCCGCTAGTGATTTGAACCGTGTGAGATTGGGGCACATACTGCAACATGCCAAGCATTCTAAACCGCAGACCATCCAGTTAAGGCTCCACGAAAGGAGAGGTAATCCACCTGACTACTGTGACTTGATAAAAGAATTCTGGAAGGTTGAAGGTGAAGAGGAAGATTGTAATTATGGGGTGACTACAGCCCAAGTGATCATGGCACCGGAAGGCCCTTCCAAAATGGAGACCACAAAGAGTGTCCCACTGTGGGCTGAACTGTGGGGGGAGGAGTTGCTGTTGGAAGTCAGAAAAGTACAACCGGGTGCGTTCACTGAGGTATCCCCTGCTGAAACAGACTCTGGCCCCTGTCAGGACGTGACTGTTATGGGGTTGGGGGTGCACCATCAGGCATCCTCTATTGAGGGTGGCTTCTTGGCTGAGCTCAAGGAATTGACTGCCACCCTAAAGGAACTTTTGAGACATGGTACACTACCCGCAGAAGTCAGATCACAATCTCCAGTCGATGCTCCAGCATCCCCTGCTATGTTTTCCCCAAGGATGCCCCGAGAGCATGTCATTTGTCACAATTACAGCAAGGATGGCCATATGAAGATGGAATGCCAGTCTCAGAAGGACTTAGAGAAAGTGATGAACAAGCTTCAAGGAGAGCTTCGGAAAGCGAGTCAGTGATCAAGAGGTGCACGAAATGACCGCAGTAAAGGCTTCGGCCATCCTAACTCAAACCCCTCTGTGTCTAAATTGTCTGTCCTGGCCCCTGCTGTTGTCCTTCCAGACTGGCCCAAGATAGTGGGCCCTTCAATGAAGACTAATGTGGCTGTGAATGGTATTGCTACTCGGGCTGTGCTTGACAGTGGGTCGCAAGTGACCATTGTGTTTCAGGACTGGTATGACAAACACTTATCTGATGCGGGCTTACAATCCCTGGAAGGCCTACATGTGTGGGGGCTCAGTGACAAGTCTTATCCATATCTAGAATACGCCCGCCTCTGGTTGTCTTTTCCTGCAACTGTCACTGGTGTAGAGGAGCAAGTAGAGACATTGGCCCTAATGTGTCCCCCCACTGGACTGTGCGATGGGGTTCCCCTGTTAATTGGAACAAATGCACACATGTTTGGGAGACCAGCACAACTCTGCCATGAGGAACAATGGCAGCTGACTGGATGGACCCTAAGAATTTCAGCCTTAGTAAAAAGGGCTTAAGACTGGCAAAAGAGATCTGATGAAGTGGACCCAGATGAGCTAGTGGGGATAGTGTGGAAAAAGGAAGCTGACTCCTTGGTATTGGCCCCCAATGCCCAGTGCACAATTGAAGGAGAAGTCCACCTAAAGAGAAATGTAAAAAACAAAATATTAATGTTGGATGCACCAGGAGATAGAAAGTTGCCAGAGGGATTATTGGTCAAACCCAGCATCTTGCCTGCTTGTGCCCACGCCTATGCACAATGAGTGCTGGTCCAGATTCAGAATGTGTCAGATCGGGAGATTCGGGTGAACAGAGGGTGCATCCTAGCTACAGTACACTTCGCCGACACTGCCATATTGCCCAGAAACAAGTGCTTTGGTGAGAAGGAGAGGGTGACCCCGGACCTATTTGACTTTGGTGACTCCCCATTGCCAGCTGAATGGAAGGCTAGAATTAGCAAGAAACTCGCTCAGAGGGACCAAGTGTTTTCACTAAAAGAATGGGATGTGGGGTGTGTCCAGAGTGCAGACCATCACATATGCCTGCATAATGACCAGTCATTTTGAAAGAGAACCCGACGTCTCGCCCAAGCAGACATAGATGATGTGAGAAGACACCTGCAGGAAATGCTCATTGCTGGTGTGATACAAGAATCAAGGAGCCCATATGCCTCTCCCATTGTGGTTGTGCTTAAGAAGAATGGGTCGATAAGGGATGTGTGCTGATTGTCGAACCATGAACCGGCGGACCATCCCCGATCAATACACCGTGCCCCGTATACAAGATGCCCTGGATTGTTTGAATGGGAGAAAATGGTTTTCGGTATCGGATCTTTGTAGCGGATACTACCAGAACCTGATGGCCCTGGAGGACCATGAGAAAACAGCCTTCATCTGTTCTATGGGCTTCTATGAATTCCTAAGAATGCCACAGGGGATTTCAGGTGCCTGGCCACCTTTCAGCGACTGACGGAATGTGCGGTGGGAGGTATGAACTTGCTGGAATGTCTAGTGTACCTAGATGATGTCATTGTATTTGGGTGCACATTAGAATAGCACGAGACCTGACTGTTTAAAGTCCTAGACCGATTGGAAGACTTTGGCCTCAAGCTGTCCATTGACCGTATGTGGGGCACATAGTATCTGCAGAAGGGATAGAGACTGATCCCAGTAAGGTTGAAGCACTGACTACTTGGCCCCAGCCCCATAATTTGAAAGAACTACAATGTTTCCTGGGGTTCTGTGCCTACTACCGCAGGTTCATAAAAGGCTATTCAAAGGTGATTCGACCACTCTTGAATCTTACCCAGGGTTACCCTCCTACCAACCATAAATATAAAAAAGGGGCCATCAAAGAACCAGAGAAAGTGTACTTCTACACAGGTGAACTTTTTGGGCCTGCTGGACACCCGAATGTGAAGCAGCCTTTCACGAAGTCACATACCAGCTCACCCACGCCCCCATCCTCACCTATGCTGACCCCACCAAGCCCTATGTGCTGCATACGGATGCCAGTCTACAGGGTCTATGAGCTGTGCTGTATCAAGCCCATGAGGATGGTTTGAGACCAGTGGCCTTCACCAGTAGGAGCTTGACCCCATCAGAGTGAAACTACACTGTGCACAAGCTGGAGTTCCTTGCACTAAAATGGGCCATCGTTGACCAGTTTCATGAATGCCTCTATGGGGCAAAGATATTGGCGAAGACCGACAATAACCCGTTAACCTATGTACAGACTTCAGCTAAGTTAGACGCCACTGGGCACAGGTGGCTTTCTGCCTTATCAACCTATGATTATACTGTTGAATACAGCCCAGAACTGAACCATATTGATGCTGGCGCCTTGTCATGGAGGCCCATTTCCAACAGTGATTGGGTTAGGTTGTCTGAACCTGACATCCGAGCCTTGTGCCAAAAATTTGACCAAGATGAACAGATGTCTGCAGACACAGTGGACTGTTTAGTAGATTGCTTGGACCCTCCTGATACTTGCATACCGGCTGCCTATTGCCACTTTTCTGCTCTAGATATTAGTGCACTACCTCAATTTGACAAAGACAGCATTCAATGGGCTCAATCCGAAGATTCTATGATTCAGCCCACACTTAATGCCCTGCGTATGGAGAAAGATGTGTCCAAGTTGCGTTCCCCTGACTTGCGAACTGCTCTATTGTTTAAAGAATGCTCCAGGTTGAAGCTACTCAATCAGTTGTTGTACAGAGAGACAGTGGATCGTGGCGGTCAAGTAGACAGGCAGCAATTGGTCCTGCTCACGGCCTTTAAAGATTTGGTACTGAGGTCCCACCACAATCACATAGGGCACCTTGGTATTGACAGAATTCTCGACTTGGTACAATCTCAGTTCTACTGGCCCAAGATGGGGGCCAATGTTGAGCACCATGTAAAGACCTGCAGTCGTTGCCTGCAAAAGAAAGCCCTGCCTCAGAGAGTTGCCCCCCTTGTCAATATTACTACCAGCACCCCCTTGGAACTGGTCTGCATATACTTTTGTTGTTTTAGAACCTGATCAGCTGAATATTGGCAATGTGTTAGTAGTTTACAGATCATTTCACAGTATGCAAGCTTTCCAACTAAAGATCAAAAGGCCTCTACTGTGGCCAAGGTGCTAGTGGAAAATTTCTTTTCCACTATGGTGCCCTCCTCCAGTGGATCCACTCTGACCAAGGCAGAGATTTTGAAAGTCAGCTAATCAAAGAAATGCCTCTATGGGTGTGGGAAGTGAAGAACCACTTCTTATAACCTACAGGAGGACCCTCAACCAGAACATTTTAACTGCACCTCCTAGACATGCTGGGCACCCTTCCATCCCAAATACAAGCTTAAGTGGAGCCAGCAGATTAGCACCTTGGTCCATGCATACAGCTGCACAAAAAATGACACTACTGGGTTCTCCCCCTACCATCTCATGTTCAGGAGGGAGGCCCAACTGCCCATTGATGTCTGCTTTGGGGCCTCTCCAGATGGGGTCGGAGCCAAAAATTACCTGCAGTATGTACAGAAACTGAGAGCTCAATTGAACCATGCCTATCAACTGGCCCAGACAATGGCCACCAAAAGAAATCTTGCCAACAAAGAGATGCATGATTAAAAGTAAAGGCTCAAGAGCTTCAGCCTGGAGACCGTGTGTTGTTATGCAATTTGGAACTGCATGGCAAATACAAAATTGCTGATAGGTGGCACCATCTTCCCCATGTAGTAATTGGAAAGTTGAATGATGTACCAGTGTACAAGGTGCACCCAGAGAATAACTCCAAAGCTGTCAAGACCATGCACCGTAACCACTTGCTACCTATCGGCCAAGTCATAACTGAGGCTGAACCATCAGAGATTGATTCCCCTGGGCTAGTGACTCATGCTGCTGCAAAAGAGAGACACAGTCAACCTACCCCAGTAGTTACAGACTTAACATTTCCCCAGCAGCAGGCCCAGAATGACAGTGACTGTCAGTCCACCTCTGACGAAAGTGAGTGTGACAATGCCTATTACCCCTCCTATGAATTGAGTCAGCTGTTTCAAGGTAACCCTATGACTAATTGTGGGGATGAAGCTGGGCCTTCTGGACTGCCTAACCCCCCAGCTTCGTCCTTGGAGCCAATGCTCCCTGAAAGTGAAGTGCAAAGTATTACATCTGAGGTTGCGGACTGTGTGTTTTGTGGAACTGTGTAAATTGACCGAAGAAGGGTCAGGTGGCCTGAGTCTCTCTGGTGACACACCAGAACTTGAATAACAATGTGAGAGTGTTGACAGCCCTTCCTCAGTGCCGCAAAGTCTAATTGTGCCAGAGCCTCCTCAAAATGAGCAACCTGGGCCTCCGTCAGAAGATAATGAGCTAAGTGTTGTGGAAACGGAGCCTAGAGAGCAAGGAGCCGACAGTGCTTCAAGTTTGGACATTCTCATCCATGCAGAGGCACCTCTCACAAGTGACGAAAGCTCCAAAGTTAGTGCTGAAGGTACAGAGACTGTGGCTGCTCCCCCCAGAAAGACTGGCCGAGCTGTCAAGCCAGTGCTACGCTTTAGTTATGATTCCCCTGGGAGGCCAGTGGATTTGCCTCTCAATGTGGTTCACAAAGGGGTTAATGTTTTGCCACACTCACTGCCCAAATTGAGCTTGATGGCCAACTCCAGGTTACTTGTTCTTCCCTCTCACCATGGTGCCCCTGCCCCATCAAGCCCCAAGTTAGCTGATAGGAAGGGCCCCTCTTACATTGTTTAATGTACAAGCAGTTATTAAATGAATCATGTATTACTTGTATGGAAACATGCATAAGTATTGTCAATATGGATGTAGTAATGTGAAGTATATTGAAAGGTATAGTAATGTAACAAACTAATGATATATATATATGTCTCGTTTATATTGCATTTTTGATATTGTGATGGTACAGACTTGATGCGGACACCCACGTTTTCGTCAGGCAGGAAGGGTGTAACCCCCCTACAAATGGGGGTTCCCGAAAAGTCTTCCTTGAGCTTGTCTAAATGCTCACTGCCAGGCTGGTGTCCTGCGTTTTTGCAGTTTAAATGTGATTGCCAGAGAGTGCCTATATAGCTTCTGTGTACTGTCTCTTTAAGAGCTGCCTGGATTGCAGTCATAATTAATCTAAAAGGAAGCTCTGTTAGAAGATGTGCTTGTTTGCTGATCATTTGTTAGAGTAGTAATAATATTGCAATTTGTTCTAACCTGCCTTCTTTGCAGCATGGACAGTTCTGTTTGTTTCCATCATCTTGGTCCTGGACTGGTGAAATGGGCCAATCAGTACATTTGGGACTCTAAAATCGAGCCTGCCTACAGGGGCTTGGTGGGGTCAAAACTTGTAGGAATTGTGGTTTTTGCATTTTGGCGCCTAAAATAACCTGGAGGGGGAGTCCTTGTTGTGACTGACAGACAGATCAGCCAACCAAACCTTTCGGATCTTGGGGGAATTCCCAAGTTCTTGCAGCTAGTTTCAGTTCTGAGTTGGGAAGTGAAGAGATAAAAGCTTGAATGATTCAAGCAGCAGCCCTGGAGTAGATTTGCGCAGGAGAACTGTGGAAAGGCCTGAGTTTTGGCCTGCATGCCTGCCTGCTGTCCCTGAGAGGGAACTTGTGCTTTTTTCGGACTGAATCTGAACTTGGAGAGTGAAGTAAGCCACTGAATTGTGACAAGGCTCCTACCTGAAGAAGACCAAAGATTTGCTGAATGTGATCAGCCTGTCTGGACCTCCAGCCACCTCTGAACTCCCAAATTGTGCAGAGACTCTGTTATTACGACCGGAGAGCCTTTTGCCTGGTACAGTGGAATTTTCTTACATGTGAATGTGTTGTGCGCTTATAGTGGATCGTGATTTGGTTCCCCACTGTGGTTTGAATTGTGTTCTGCTTGCTGGAAGCTACATTAGAATTTCCTTACGTGTAAATGTGCTGTGTGCTGCTAGTGGGTCACGATTTGGTTCTCCACTGTGGTTTGAACTGTATTCTGCTTGCTATAAGCTGCATCCAACCCCACAGACTGAATCCAAAATTATCTCTATTGGGCCTGGGCCTTGCCACACTGGCCAAGCCTGACTACCGGTTGCATAGAGAAGGCCATCGATGAGAGTCCTGCCTGGGGATCAGCCCCCTGCTCAACACTTGAACAGGAGCAACGCCTCGGTGATTTATGTGGGCCTCGCTTCTCTGGGCACTCCAGCTCAACAACCTGCAGTCTCAGTTTCATCCTGCCTGTGTCCAGTATTGGGTATCATGAGTAAACATCAGGGTAGCTCCCTGCAACAACAGCTAAATCTAAAGTGTTGTCATCTGATTGTCTGGTTGCTTTTTCTTTCACGAACTGAGCCCTCCGGTTCCAGATTACAAATAGTGTGTGTTGTGTATGTTGCTTTCTTCTATCACAGGGCCCCAACCTGCTGCAATGTTCCTGGTTAGCCCATCATCTCCCTACTTGGGTACCCAGAGGTGTGACTGTGTGGGGACCTAAAGTGCATGCATAACTGTTTGATTAATATAGCCTTTAAGTCAATCAAACAGATTACGCCCCTTCCTTGTTCAAGTACCCCGAATAAATCAGATCTGACTTTTTCTGCATTCAACCTGACTGTGGTTCCAATTTGTGTCAAGAGTACTGTACTGTTGCTATTTGCTGTGCATAACCTTGTTTTACAGAGGGTTCCCAGGGTCGAGCCAGAGGAACCAGACCTGGTGGTAAGTGCAAACAGTGTGGGTACTGAATGGTGCACAAGGAGTACTGTGAAAGTGATTATCGTGTAACCCTATGGTGGCGCTATCTCAAGGGCTACTATCCCTGCCTTCTTAGCTAGTAGCAGGTTAAGGGGCCTGAGTTCTGAAACGGGTGCCTCCACCCGGAGATCAGGGTTGGTAGTGGTCAAGCTACCCTGGGCACAGCCCTCTGGGATACTGTAACCCCCCCTTTCCTTACTGGTGGCCAGAACAATACACAACAATCACTTTTACAATGTCCCTGGTACACCACACAAGAACCCACACCATTTGCAGTTACCACCAGGGCTTTCCTCTGGCCTAGCCCTGGGGACCCCCTGTAAAACAAGGTTATACACAGCAAATAACAGCAGTACAGTACTCTTGCACAAACTGGAACCATAGTCAGGATAAATGCAAAAAAGAGTTAGATCTGATTTATTTAAGGGACTTGAACAAGGGAGGGGCATAATCAGGTTAATTTGCTTAAAGGCTGTATCAATCAACAGTTATGCATGCACTTCAGGGTCCATAAACAGTCACACACTCTGGGTACCAAGATGGAGTATGGTGGGCTAGCCAGGAACGTTGCAGATGGTTGGAGCCCTGTGAAGGAAGAAAACAACATGAACAACACACACTATTTGTAATCCAGAGCTGGAGGGCTCAGTTCGTGATGATTACTCACGATACCCAAGACTACATAGGCTGGATGAATATCGAGACAGCAGGTGGTTAATCTGAAGTGTCAGGAGAAGCAGGGCCCACACTAATCGCCGAGGCGTCATTCCTGTTCAAACGTGGAGCAGGGGGCTGATCCACAGGCAGGTCTCTCGTCGATGGCTTTCTCTGTGCAGCGGGTAGTCTGGCTGGGCCAGTGTTGCAAGGCCCAAGCCAAATGGAGACAACTTCGGATACAGTCCGTTTTGGGCTGGATACAGCTTCCAGCAAGCAGAACACAGTTCACACAGTGGGGAACCAAATCATGACCCACTAACAACTCAGCACATTTACATGTAAGAAAATTCTACTATGCCAGGCAAACCGCTCTCCGGTCACGATCGCAAAGTCTCTGCACAAACCAGGGATTCCAAAGCAGCTGGAAATCCTGATAGGCTGATTGCATTCAGCAAAATCTTTGGTCTTCTTCAGGTATGAGCCTGGTAAAAAATCAGTGGCTTACTTCGTTCTCAAAAACTTGGATGTAGTCCGAAATAATTATCTTCTCTCCCTTTCAAGGGCAGCAGGCAGACATGCAGGCCACAGCTCAGCCCTCTCACAGTTCTCCATGCAAAACTACACAGAACTCTTGCCCAAATCACTTGTGCTGTTACTTCTTCACTTCTCTACCCAGAACTAACTGAAAAATTGCAAGCAATCTGGGAAACCCCCCAAGATCCAAAAGGTTCCTTTGGCTGATCTGTCTGTCAGTCACAACAAAGACTCCCCCTTCAGGTGCAAAAAGATGCCAAAAGCCCAAAACTACAATTCCTACAGATTTTGACTCCAGACAGCTCCTGTAGTCTGGCTCCATTTTAGGTCCCACTAGAACTGATTGGTCCAATTCACAGTCCCGGGCCAAATGGTGGGGATGAACAAGACAGCCCTTGCTGCAAAGAAGGCAGGTTAGACAAACTACTTTATCATTATCACTCTAAATGATTTTCAGCAAATAGTTACATCTTTCAACAGAGCTCCCTCTCAGATTACTTATTACTGCAATCCAGGCAGCTCTAAAAGAGACAGTGCACAGAGGCTAAACAGGCACTCTCTGGCAATCACATTTAAACTGCTAAAACGCAGGACACCAGCCTGGCAGTGAGCATTTAGGCAAGCTCAAGGAAGACTTTTCGGGAACCCCCATTTGTAGGGAGTTACAATCGTATATTGCTCAGGTCACTAGAAGGGAAAGAAGGGGGTGACAGTGTCCTGGAGGACTGTGCCCAAGTTAGTTTGACCACTACTGACCCTGACCTTCAGGTGGAGGCACCCATTGCAGAACCTAGGCCCCTTAACCTGCTACTAGCTAAGCAGGCAGGGCTAGTAGCCTGTGGGATAGCGCCACCTAGGGGTTGCACTAGCCTGTATGATATCACCTGGCAACAACTTTCTTACTATGGCATAATCAGTTTTGATATATTGTAAGGATACGATTTTCCAAACTACACCACCAGAGCTGGCTTGTCTTCAATGCCAAGAAAACTTTTATGTGAAAATATGAATTGTACCTATGCCGTCCCAGCTGTGGATCAGGTGATGACCACTTCCACAAGCATCTCCTTTCTCTAGGTATTGGCGTTCCAGCGCCATACCCCCGGTCAGGTACGTTTCTCTATCTCCTACACATTGCACCATTCCATAGCACAGCTGCATCCTGATGTCTGATAATTGTTTCTCTGCTTGCTTTGTATGCCTACCTACATGAGGAACTATTGGAGTGCACAGACTCTATGTGCTACTGTCTGTCAGCAACCAGTTTTTTGGTTTACTGAACATGCCCGAAGGCATTCCCAGTTATCTGCTAATCAGATTTTATTTTTGCATTTATATTACATCTTCAGCTCTTGCTTTGCTGCATAGTGGACACCCGCATTTATGTAAGGATCAGCTCCTCTCTCACACCATTATCATTTACCCTGCCTCATACTGTTGCTTCGGGAGGGGGGTGCTATTGCACCATACCTTGATCGTACCTTGGTCCTAGCAAGTCACCATCTTAAAACTACTATACCAGCCATTCCATATGTCTTCTTTATTGCCATCAGCTGTTCCTGCACGTAACTGTCTCTACTCATCCTGGAAAGGAGAATAATGTTCGAGAACCTTCCTAATTCCTCTAATGTATACTAATATCCAGTGCTACCCGTGTGATACCACCTACACTTTACCACTAGTTATCCAACTACCTATTGCCTTCCTTACATTTTATGCCCATTCACCACTGTCTGTATATGTCAATTTCATGTCTCCTCCATATTCTGCTTATAGTACTGATTCCAGACTGCATCCATTCATGTTCATTACTTGTCTATCTCTCATTCTTGCAGCAGTTTAGTGCTTCGTTCAGCCCATACCAGCAGTACTCCGGACTCCATCCTTAACTCACACCTTCTGAGGTGCTGAGTGACGGTAGGCTTCCCCTGTCTACCAGGGATGGGAGTCCGTTTCACTCATTACATCTTACTTCTGACAGTCTGACATCCTCCGTCCCTAACTCTGCTGGATAGCATCGAGTGTAGGTTCACTTGCCCTGATGACCGGGGATGGGAGTCATGTCTACCTTCTATAAACTGTTATCATACCTTCTCTACCTCATACCAGTTGCCACTTCCCTTCGGGAATGGAACTTCATCCTACTTACCACTTCGACATTCTCCGTTCCTAACTCTGCTGAATAGCACAGAGTGAAGGTTAGCCCACCCGACTACCAGGGATGGGAGCTGTGTCTCCAGTCTCCAGATTTATACCATACTTTCTCTACCATATGCCAGTTCCCGCTTCCTTTCAGGAACGAAACTTTCATGCTCTGCATACCATAATTATGCTACTTATGTTGCTTCAGGTCACTACTATTCCCCTCTGCCTCTGACGGTTGTCTGTAATAACAGTCTTCCACTTCAATTATATGTTCTCTGCCCATTACCTGGCTGCTGCTCCTTTCAAGAACAGTACTTTGCATCCTTGCCTCTCCATTTTATCTTGCCCGCAGCCTTGACTCATCGTCCTAGCTGTGTTCCAGCCAGGAGCCTGACCTGGACATGTACTGTCTCCACCATTGCCGCTCCCCTGATGCCAATTGCCATTCAAGTACTGATCTTCAACCTCACTTTCGTTGTCCTGTATTTCTCAATGGCATCCAGTCCATATCTGCATGCTTTGCTCATCCCTCATGGACGCCTGTCCTCCATTCCACTGCTTCACATCAGTTTTTTCTCCACCTGTTACTTGATGACATGACCCTTCCAGACTGGACCTCCTACTGCTGAGCAGTCTCCAATTCTTCTTACTGCTGCTGTTCTTCCAGCCTCACCATTACACACTACAGAGACTACTTTGGCTAGTCTATGGCCATGGTTCACTTTGCTGTGTCCAATGTCTCCTTCTCTCTCTAATGCAGGTTGTTGTTTCTCTTCAGGACCGGGGCATTTCACTCCTCCAGCTTTTCACCTCTCAGCTCCTCCTAAGAATTCGACTGCGGAACCAGGACTTCATTGATTGGTTTGCATCCATCCTGCCGGTTTACCACACCCCTTCCATCGCTGGACTCTTCTGATTTGAATGATTCCTCTCGCCAGTCCCTCTCTCACTCCTGGTGCCAGCCTCATGGACTTCCTTGCTACATGTCCCCATCCAGCTGCTGTACAAACTTATTTCTTTGCAGATGTGGAACCTCATCCTTCGTCGCTCCAGCACTTGCCATCCTCTTCTATGGTTGCTTCCAGCCTTTATCAGACATGGGTCTTCTGTTGCTCATAGGACTTGGCTTGGCTCCTTCGCCTTCCATGGCTCATCCTCTGTTGCCTTGCTTCAGCTTTCCTGCATTCGCTGCTGTTCACCATGGAACTGACCTCGACCTGCTCCTTTCTGCTCTGGATGTCATCCGGCTTCACCTGGCCCATAGCTTCCTCTGTTCATTCCTTCAGTTCCTCTGGATCCACTCCAGACTTCCTTCCCATTTGTCTGGCTGCCTTTTCTTCGTATTGTTGGCTTGGGGCTTTGTATTGTTTGCTGTGGTTCTTTTGGGCCTTGTATCCTATCTCCGACCAGTACTCCTGACAAGTCATCTGCTTTTCCATACAATCTATCCCCTACTTCTATTTCAGCTCTTCTAACAGTACCCTCCCACTACTCATTCAATCATTACTACATTACTTTGGAGTACTACTACTGTCAGCAAACATTCCTTGGCTCACATGCCCCATCGACTCTTACTTTATCATAGAAATTTCATACTGCCCATTCAGTTCTTCACAGTCATTCATGGAATCCATTCACCTGGACAATATGAAGTTCTCCTCCATTTCTATCAGATATAACCACCGATCCCTGTCCATCAATTACCATGACTTCCTGAGATGTCTCATCTCGTTAGCCATCCTCATATTCAGAAAATGTAGAAAACAGGAAGTTGTTATCCCTCTGTACAGACAGTTGGTGAGACCCCATCTGGAGTACTGTGTGCAGTTCTGGAGACCCCATCTCCACAAAGACATAGACAGAGTGGAAGCTGTCCAGAGGAGGGTAACCAAAATGGTGCAAGGTCTGAACCAGAAGACATACGAAGAAAGACTAAAGGAGCTTAATATGTATACCCTTGAGGAAAGAAAGGAGAGAGGGGACATGATAGAAACTTTCAAGTACCTCAAGGGAATCAACAAAGTCCAAGAGGGTAGTATCTTTCTGAAAAAGAGATGTGCAAGAACAAGGGGGCACAATTTGAAGATAGAGGGGGGACGGCTCAGAGGTAATGTGAGGAAGTATTTTTTCACTGAGAGGGTTGTGGATGCATGGAACAGCCTCCCTGACAAGGTTGTGGAGTCAAGAACAGTGGGGGAATTCAAGAATGCATGAGACAGACATAAGGCAGCCCTAGTGGGAAGTAGGAGGAAGTAAGCTGTTGGTTAGCTAGGATCTGCAGCTTATCTGTTAGGTAGAAAAATGGGCAGACTAGGTGAGCCAAGCAGTCCTTATCTGCTGTCAAATTCTATGTTTCTATGTAACTGTGAACTTAACCACCTATGCCACCACAGTGCATCTGCTACATGATCACACCACAGGAATACCCACACATACTTCATACAGCGCACCAGCAGAGGATTTGAGTATAAAGTCACGAACATCATGACCAAAGAAGCCATCCATTCCTCATACTGAATTTCCAGTCATTCCTCATATATATTAGGCTACCACCTGGACAGCTCTGCAAATCATCTTCTAGTGCTTTACTAATCACTTATGGCATTACTTGCATCAGTCACTCAAACTCTCCTCTACTCATTTTGCTCTGGGATGCTTACCTAGTGACTTTTGCTCACTAATCAATTCTTTACCTCTAGACTACCTAGAATATCAAACCTTATACGAATTGGAGCAGTCACTCATAACTTTACTAATCATCACAACTACTTCATTGTAGTGTCTGGTCATATATCAAACAAATCTTGCTCTCCCTACTCATAACGCCCATACAGTTCCTTGGACATCCATCCGTTGTCACTTGGAAACACATCTACACTAGCCCTTCTTTAACTGGATCAGCTTTACACATAGGATTTTTACCATCCCTACAGAAAAGACGTACCCTTCATCTTCAGGATCATCATTCAGGCTGTATCATCCTTGGATCAAGAATGAACTATCATTTCAAGGGCACTCAAAGGTTCTTCTACAAATTCTACTGTATGGATGTTTCCTTAGCGACTCCTTGTTCAAATACAGAGTTCCTAGCCTCCAGACCAGAACCTTACATCCAAGCCTCTCACAAGTTGGATCATTCACCAATGACTACTTCTACCATTGCATTTCCACCATTCCCAGTTTAGTACTTTATCAATCCAGTCATGGTGCTTCTGCTTATTACAATTCCATTAGACGGCATCATTCATTATCTTGGAATCTTGGACTTCCTTTATCCTCCTTCGCTTGGATTTACTTCATACTTTGGATGCCATCATTCATTCAGAACAGATCTCTTCTTCAACCTCAGGATCATCATGTGATCAGCATCATCCATGGATCGAAGATGGATTATTGCCTCTCCAAGCAACTCACCAACCAAATTAGCTATGGTTACTAGAACCTAGATCCTTCTCCAGTTAGTATGCCCAGAAGGATGGGCCATGGGTCCTCAGAGGTTTCCTCCACCTGGAGGGTTTTCCTCTCCTGAGTGCCCGGGGGTCATACTCTCCACAAGATGGAGGAGGTATCTTTTGGGGGCCTTCTATTCCCTACAGATCACTACCTACATGCCTACTACTCAAGGGTGGGAATAGAGTAAAGCCACAAAAAGTACTACAAGTTACACAAGCACTGTATACCCCATCTCTCCTTATTGGTATTCCACAAACATTGAAAGAGAGGGCTTGCCCGAGCTTCAATGTGAAGAATAGCTCCTCCCACAACCTCTACATAAGTCCTCCTCTGGCACATCTTCCTTTCTTAGGGAGTATTTTCATCCAACTCCATCCCCTCCTCCTCCTTCTCCGGCTCTCTTCTCACCCTTGCTCATGGACGTTCTACTCCCTACAAATTACTACCTTCATACCTACTACTCAAGGGTGAGAACAGAGTAAAGCCACAAAAAGTACTACAAGTTATGCAAGCACTATATTCCCCATCTCTCCTTATTGCTATTCCACAAACATTGAACTACGGGTTACTACTCCCCTTTGCTATGGCAAACTTGCACCATCACCTTAAGCAAAACCTTATTTGGAAAACAAAATGGTCCTCAACACCCCACCAGAAAATGAAATCTGTAGTCTTCTTGGGAATACACAGGAAAGTAGCATACTCTCCCTTTTCCATCCACAACCTAGAAGATACCATGGTTGAGCTCATTCCCAGTTTTAAAAACTTAGGAGTCATCTTTGATAGCACCGTCTTTTTCAACACCCACAGCAACCTTATTAAAGCTGTTCACCAGAAACTCAAAGCCTTGCACAGGGTCAAAGGGTGCCTGATCCCTGAAACTAAGTTTTTACTTGCCCACAGCCTTCTGTTCCTTGTTGTTGACTATGGCTCTCTTTTGTGTGCTACTATTTGTTCTGGGCCCCTTGCTAATGTGCACACAGCCTACAGCAGTGTTTGTTGCTTCCTGACTGGCCTACCCTGTCACACCCACTGCTGCCAGCTGTACAGTTCTGCTGCCAGCCTAGCCTTGGAGGATTGCTTCGCCCACGGTGTGGCAGTATTTCTATACATGGTAGCTTTTGGTAAAGAGTTGCCCCATGCATTACCTCACTGTTTCCCTGCTCCACCAACAAACTGAGCACTTGTTCACAGTCCAAATTTATCTTCTCCTCCTTAGAAACCCAGCAGCTGGGCCGAGAGCTCTGTCCTTCAGGGCAATCCTTCAGGGCTATCAGCCCCTATAACTTCCTCTCCCACCACAGTCACCTCAGCTGTTAGCATTCCCTCCTTCAGTGCCAGACTCTTATCAGCATTTTATGGACAACATGCACTGTGACTGCACTTAATTTATGCCTAATGCTTCTCTGCATTTTGTTATCTACCTGTAATTTGTGTCACTTGCAGTGTGCCTGTAGTTTGTGTGACCTACCTTATACTGTGCTGTACTGTACTGGTATGATCCGAATTCCTAAACAAACAAACAAACAAAAAAAAAAAAAATACTGTGGGTGTCAAACAGACGAGGCATACTGATGAGTCCTGGTAGGACAAAACACATGTCTATGTCTCTTGTTAGCACCCTTTGCAAACTGTGTGAGAGGCCTTTCAGCACCATGCAATTCTGCTTAAAGTTGGACCAGCATAACATTCTGTAGTGATTTGCATATGCAGCCCATGATGCTTTGCATTGTGTGGGCATGTGTGGTTTTGTTTTTTCAAAAAAATACTGTATTGTACTGTAGTTTTAAACTCTGTACAACTGGTCGCTTGTGAAAATGGGCTTTATAGCTCATCTTGCTCTCCAGCATAATAATAAAAATTAAATGATATGAAATGAAATGAAACAAAACTATGAACTGCCTAAAACCTTATGTAAATATTTGATATTTCTATAAAACATTAAATTAATAAAACATTAAAGATAATGTATTTTCAGTTATTCTTTTTCAAATAGCTTCGTATCCATATATTAATAAAACATTAAGGGCAGCTTTTCTGCAATTTCATCTCAGGGTTATTGTGACGTACATAATACATTCTGGCTTCACTGTCTTGGTTCAGGATGTCATCATTACCCCTTGATAAAGTAACAGCCTTAAAATACACAGCAGCCTTTCTATTATTCCATACATAATGCTCACAGTGTACGTGTATCAGGAAATTAAAATCGAATGGAAGTGTTGTAACATGTTTTTACTGAAAATATGACACTATGAGATAGTAAAAGACTCTTCTGGAACTAAAGAGATTTGTAGATCTGCTGTGCACTGGCCTTTCATTAAAAAAAAAATTAGAACCAAAGAATGTCATGGTATTATTTTTTTGTAGGGCTATAAACAAGACAAGGTAGAACATTAACATCCACTGAATGTCAACTGTTTATGCCTTATCTTTATAGGATGAATGGATGGTGTATAATAAAAGATAGTAATTATGCCTTGGAGACAGGCTGCTCCTAGCATTTGTCTTGTAAGCAATAGGTCAGAGCAATATTACACCAGTCAGGATGTCCGTTTCTGATATTCAAGAGAACTGTTTCCATTTGCTCTTTGTCCCTGTACACATAAACAACCTCAGATCTTTAAAGTGCAAGCCGTAATACTGGTGCTTGATTCAGGAAATGTAATTTATTAAATTTGTAATGCAGTTTTGATATTCCAGTGGGGTCTGTTCTATTAACACACGTGTGTATTTTTCTCACAATTATTTATTTATTAAAGTTTCCCTCACCAGGATAAAACCTCTTGAGATGCAGTGCTTCATTTACAAGGGGTCACAAGGGACAGTAGCAATATGATAACATGACATAGAAATGTAGTATTTTAAGGTTGGAAAGAACTCTAAGTTTATCACGCCCCCCACTGCTTTACAAGCAGGGATGAAATATGTATGCTGTAAAAATAAATTATACTATTTTATTAAGATTCCCGCCCACGCTACTGCCCAGGGTATCCTGGGATTTCCTTGGTAAGCAGACATTTGTCCAGGCCTACCTTGAAGGCCTGTACAGTCTTTATATCCAGTGTCTCCACTAATATCCTGTTCTATAGATTCCAGTGGCTAAAATGGAAATGTTCAGGAGGGGGAACTCTCACATCTAGATTTCTAGGTGGTGGAGCTGTCCTTTCTAGGTGGTGAAACTCTCTTATAGTAATCAATGGAGAAAGGTGACAGAGGTGGTGGAACTCTTATACAGTGTTTTAAGAGGTGGTGGAACTGAGTTCCTCTAGGCTCCTGCCCAATTTAACCCCTGACAGGTTCACAGTTTGTAATATGCTGTATAACATTACAGCATGTTACAAAAGTATATCATACATACTGTACAGTGCTGCCCAATGCCAGTTTTCCTCATGACTAGTTGTGTCAATCGTTATTTTCAGTGAAGAACTTATGAGTCAAGCCAAGGCACTTGCCTGTCTTCCTGCTGTTTGCCAGCTGACCACTAGAACCTTCAGGCTAAAGAGTTTGTAGAGGCATACACATGTAGAGGCACTCTTTCTGCACAGTGACACCTGCTGACTCTTTAATAACCCTACAGATGATGATATATATTTCCTGCATTTAAAAATAGTTACACCGGTGGGGGGGGGGTGCCAGAGAGCCAGGTTCTGGATCAGATGCTTTCCATGAGGCTCCACATTGCAGCATGCTATGTTTCAATTTTATGTAGTGTTTTAGCTCAACTACCATGTTTTTGTGTCTGTTTCTGGTTTCTGGACACTGCAAGCTTTCGTATCCTGCCCCATCAAATACGGCATCCCCCAGTGGTCCATCCTGGGCCCTCTTCTCTTCTCTCTGGTCGTTAACTCCCTGCCTGACATTTGCACCACCTCCGAACTCATTCTGTATGCTGATGATGCAGCCCTTTTCTGTCAGGACAAAAACCCCAATGCTCTCATTAGCAAACTCCAATTCAATTTCAGCAGACTTCACACCTGGTTCACCTCCAAAGGTCTAGTACTCAACTCCAAAAAAACTAAGTTCATGGTTTTCTCCAGTGCCTGCAAACCCCTTGGCTTTGACTTCTCCCTCTATGACAACCTTGGTAACTCCATTGAAAGAGTCAGTGAATTCAAGTACCTTGGCTTACTCCTGGATAGCCACCTCAATTTCAATGCACACACTAGCCTCATAGTCAAAAAAGCCCACCAACGCCTCGGTACCCTCCACAGAACCAAGCATTACCTTAACAGGGAATCCAAATACCTCTTATTCTCAAACTTCCTCCTTCCTGTCTTCGACTATGGTTCACTTATCTCCCTCCCCTGCCTCTCCAACAAAAATTTCTCCAGACTTCGAAGCCCCTCCCACAATGCTATCCACTTTGCCTCTAGTCGCCCTAAACTCACACACCACTGTGACCTTTATAAGCTCACCAGTCGACCCTCCCTTGAGGCCCACCTCAATTGCAAGATGGCCACCTTCATCTTCAAATTCTCCTGTGGACTGCTCCCTGATTGCCTCATGTCTCTCTTCTAGACAGCCGCCACCATCACCAGGACCATGAGACTGTCCACCACTCTCTCTTTCAATGTTCTTTTCTGCTGGACCACTCAAGGCCAGAAAACACTCTCCTTTATGGGACCCAAGTTCTTCAACTCTCTCCCTCCGGAACTAAAACTCTGTCCCTCCACAAATGCATTCAAACACAATATCATGAGACATTCCTCCCTCCCTCACCTGCACCTGCTCACAGCCCTAATCTGGCTCCCCTTCTGCACTCTTTTCCCCTCACCCTCTGGTTGTCCACCTCTGGCTCTTACCCTCTCTTTCTAGCACTTGTAGTATTGTTAATCCACCCAGGCTAGTTTTTAGATTGCACTTAAATTTTTTGTTTCCCACTGTTATAGAATATTATTGTTAAACCTTACTGAATGCTTAATGTCACCTTGTATTTCTTAATTCCCCAAGGCTAGTTCATGATTTGCCCTTTAGTCTATATTATCTTGTTTTTATGTACCATTGTATTAACCCTCGCTGTAAGTTAAATGTTTTAGCCTGTGTCACGTCTCATGATTGTTGTATGTAATTGGATGCTTGTGTAAATGGGCAGCATTGCTCACATGCCTTTCCAGTATAACCAATAAAAATGAAATGAAATTAAAATGAACGAGACCAAATTCAAGCATGGGGTACCAAAAGAACCAATTTTCTGGACTTTCAAAGCCGACCATATCACAACACATTCAGGTCGGAGGTATGAGCAGCCAGACAGGAAGCAGCCAACTTGAGTTATCATCGGCAACTCCAGGGGCAAACTATTCTAGAGTCTATTAAAGTGATGGACTCAAAAATAGAAAAGACCCTAACCAGATTGGAGTCCTACGATGTGGCTATCAAAGACTTGCTCACTTCAGTTGCTGAGGCAGATAAAAGGAGTACCACAACTCAAGCGACTGTTGTGGCCCTAACTAAAGAAAATAAGTCTGTGCAAGGATGCTTGGAGATGCTGGAAAATGAAATCAGGGCTGGCAATTTGCGGCTGGTAGGGGATTCTGAGGTTGTAGAAGGCACCAATTTGCTTCACTACCTAAAAGAATGGCTGGCTGACTGTCTTGTAGTGCCAGAGGACTTTGACTGGTTCCAGTTATGGTGGGCCTACCGGATGAATCCACACGTTCAGCCCAATTCCTCTACCCAACCAAGTACTGTGTTAGTCAGAACAACGGGCCAGAAGGTTAGAGATCTCCTCCTGTCTATTGCCCAGGCTGCATATCCACTCCACATTCAAGACCAGGATATTAAGATTTTTCTGAATCTTTCCTTCCAGATGAGAGCCAGAAGAAAACAGTTTGACGCAGTTCAACATCATCTTCATGCATTGGGGGTGGTTCAGTCCTTCCTTTTACCAGCTAGGCTACAGATAACTTATGGAAGAAAGTCATTGCAGTTTTCCAACCCAAAGGATGCAGGCAGGTGGTTAGAATATACTGAGGCTGAATTTGCAGCAAGATCTACTGGTGGATTCTACAGAAGGAGAATCGAACCAAGAGAACGACTGATGGAACTGTGTGTCAGCTGCAAGTTTTTCCCTAATAGACTTCTAGTTATAATACTGGGTTATGAGTCTTAAGTTTTGGATAATACTAGAAGGGGGGATTCCTCCTTATTTGGCTACATTCAGGGGGTTAGCGGGGTAATGGTGATTGGACGACCGATGTTAGTTGAGGCCATTAATAGGCCCAGGGTTAATGTCCTTTCTATAGTCTGTACTTCTTTATTGGGGTTTGCTGCCTGAATACCTACTGCCCCCCTGGACAATTTACTTATCCCCAGTAAATACTTACCTTTTTGGGGAGGGTGGATGGTTTCACATGGTTTTCTTCCTGTGTGGCTTACTATTATATTCACTGTATGTTATTTCTGATGTACCATGTATGGGGGATCTCATGGAAGCTTATTTTCTCCCTGTATAAGATGCTGTGTTTTAGGGTTATAGCACTCCAGTTAGTGCATTAAGTTTACCTTTTAATTCTACCTAATGGACATTACCCTGGCCATGGAAGCAGCTGGCATTATATGGGACATTTCTCTACTGGACTAGATCCCCCTCAATACTACTGTATCAGATTGGAGTATTTTCTTAATTGAGTTCATTCTCCATTAATATCCTGTGTTGGCATTCTGTTGCCATGGCACATACGGATATCCTGCATGAGAGTGTCATCTTTATTGTTATTTCTGGTAAATGGCAATAAACAGAAAGTAAAAAAAAAAGTAGTTACACCAAGTGATGACAAGCATAAGAACTAATTGTGACTGAGGACATCATTCCAATAGTATCTAGATATGTGCAGTCATATTGGAACCTGATGTCAGGTACCACTGTACATCATATAAGTGAGTAAACAGAGCTTGAAATACACTGATGGCTAGACATGCCATGTGCCTTACATTTTGGAGGCACATGTCAATATATGAGTACAGTTGCAGCAATAGCTATGGTCAGATATTTTCTATATTTATAAAGAGATTCTGTCTTTTGGCTCTACAGAGTCACCACATGCAGACAAGTAATTTCACTTGAGATTGCACAGAAACTGCATGCTTTATCTGACCATATTAATTGTTACAGCTGTACAGGCATTGCAGAAGTACACAGTAGCCAGGAAAGATTATAACACGCTAGCAAACTTACATGAGCAGCCCTGATCTGTAAGGAGTTTGCACTACATTGAGATATTGAAGATTCACACAGTTCCAGCCAATTTGGCAAGCCAGTCATGTGTCCCACTCCTGTACTGCTCAGTTATGCTTGGCCAATGAGGGCCAAACAGGCCAAAATTTATATACTGTACTTGGTGTTTGTCGTGTATTGCTTCTTGCAGACTGTATTAGTTTCTTTGCATAACTAGTTAGTTTCTGCATCAGATATATTGGTCTATGCATTACAGATACTGGTTTGTTTGAATAGCATATTGGTTTTTACAAGATTACACAGGCTTGTACTAGACATGTATTGGTTTAAGTTTGAATTATATTCATATCCATGTATAACATTTTCATTTACACACATATGTTGGTTCATGTAAAACATACATTATTTGTTTCTGTTTTCATTATAATGGTTGTGAATAAAACTATAACAGTTTCTGTGTGACATATATTGGATTGGTTTATTTGAAGCATACTGGTTTGTGTGCAAACTACATTGGCTTGTGTGTGAAGCATATCAGTTTTCATGAAAATTTTGGTAAATGTGTTAACTATATCTATGTGCCAGTTATATTGGTTCTGTCAGTATGATGCATATTGAAGTGTGTGTGTGTGTGTGTGTGTGTGTGTGTGTGCACACGCGCAGATATTAGATTGTTTGCATGCAAACTAAATTGATTTGGTGCACGTGAAGCATATTGAATTGTGTGCATATGATCTAAATTGGTTTGTGTATAAAACATCGGATTGTGTGCATGTGAATTAAATTGGTTTGGTAGTTGTAAAGTGGATTATTTTGTGTGTGTGTGTGTGTATAAACAAAACTAGTTTGGCACGTGTGAAGCATATTGGACTGTGTGCATGTGAACTAAATTGGTCTGATGCATGTTAAGCATATTGGATTATGTGCCTGTGAACTAAAGTGGTTTGGTCAGCATGAGCATATTGGATTATGCATGTGTGAACTAAATTGGTTTGGTGCATGTGAAGCATATTAAATTGTTTACTAGTGAACTACTGTATAATGGTTTTGTGTTTGTGAAACATATTGAATTGTATGTGTGTAAACTATATTTGTTTTGTGCTTGTGAAGCAGATTGTAGTGTGTGTGTGTACTAAATTGGTTTGGTGCATATGAAGCATGTTGAATTGTGTGCATGTGAGTTAAACTGATTTGGTTGTGCGAAGCATATTGAACTGTTGGTGTGTGAACTAAATTGGTTTCATGTCTGTGAAGTGGGTCATTCTTGTGTATGTATAAACTAAATTGGTTTGGTGTATGTGAAGCATATTGAATTGTATGCATATGAACTAAATTTGTTTGGTGTCTATGAAGCATATTGGGTTGTGTTTGTGTGAACTAAATTTGTTTGGTGCCTGTGAAGTGGATTATGTGTGTGTGTGTGTGTGTGTGTGTGTGTGTGTGTGTTGGGGTGAACTAAATTGATCTGGTGCATGTGAAGTGTACTGGAGTGAGTGTGTGTGTGTGTGTGTGTGTTTGTGAACAAAATTGGTTTGGCTCATGTGAAGCATTTTGGATTTGTGCCTGTAAACTAAATTGGCTTGGTGCATGTTAAGCGGATTGTGTGCCTGTGAACTAAATTGGTTTGGTGTGCATGTCGCATATTTGATTGTGCCTATGCAAACTAAACTGGTTTGGTGCATGTGAAGCATATTGGATTGTTTGCAACTGAACTACTGTATAATGGTTTTGTGTTTGTGAAGCATATTGAATTGTATGTGTATACTATATTGGTTTGGTGCTTGTGAAGTGGATTGGATTGTGCAAGTGTGTGTGTGTGTGTGTGTGTGTGTGTGTGTGAACTAAATTGGTTAAGGAATATGAAGCATGTTGGATTGTGTGCATGTGAGCAAAATTGGTTTGGTTGTGTGAAACATACTGAATTGTTGGCATGTGAACTAAATTGGTTTCATGCCTATGAAGTAGGTCATGTGTGTGTATGTATGTGTGTGTGTGTGTGTGTGAACTAAACTGGTTTTGTGTCTGTGAAGTATATTGGATTATGTTTTTGTGAACTAAATTGATTTGGTGCATGTGAAGCATATTGGATTGTGTACAAGTGAACTAAACTGGTTTGGTGTATGTGAAGTGGATTATATTTTGTGTGTGTGTGTGTACTAAATTGGTTTGGTGCATGTGAAGCATATTGGTGTGTGTGTGTGTCTGTCTGTGTTTGTGAACAAATTACTTTGGTATGTGTAAAGCACTTTTGATTGTTTACAAGTGAACACAATTGGATTGGTATGTGTGTTACATATGGGATTTGTTGCATGTGAACTAAATTGGTTTGGTGCATGTGAAGTGTATTGGAGTGTGTGTGTTTGTGAACAAAATTGGTTTGGTGCATATGAAGCATTTTGGATTTCTGCATGTAAACTAAATTGGTTTGGTTTATGTTAAGCATATTGGACTGTGTGCCTGTAAATTAAATTGGTTTGGTGTGCATGAAGCATATCGGATTATGCATGTGCGAACTAAACTGGTTTGGTGCATGTGAAGCATACTGAATTATCTGCAACTGAACTACTGTATAATAGTTTTGTGTTTGTGAAATATGTTGGATTGTATGTGTGTGAACTATATTGGTTTGGTGTTTGTCAAGCAGATTTTATATATGTGTGTGTGTGAGTGTGTACTAAATCAGTTTGGGGAATGTGAAGCATGTTGGATTGTGTGCATGTGAGCATAACTGGTTTGGTTGCGTGAAACATACTGAATTGTTGACATGTGAACTAAATTAGTTTCATGCCTATGAAGTGGGTCATTTTTGCGTGTGTGTGTGTGTGTGAACTGAATTGGTTTGGTGCATGTGAAGCATTTTGGATTATTTTCAAGTGAACTAAACTGGTTTGGTGTCTGTGAAGTGGATTATATTTTGTGTGTGTGTGTGTGTGTGTGTGTGTGTGTGTGTGCTAAATTGGTTTCGTGCATGTGAAGCATATTGTGCGTGTGTGTGTGTGTTTGTGAACTAATTAGTTTAGTATGTGTGAAACATTTTGGATTGTTTACAAGTGAACACAATTGGTTTGGTATGTGTGATACATATGGAATTTGTTGCATGTGAACTAAATTGGTTTGGTGTGTGAAGTATATTGGATGGTTTACATGCAAATAAATTGGTTTGGTGTTTGAAACATATTCGATTCTTTGTGTGAACCAACTTGGTTTGGTGTGTGTGAAACATATTGGATTGCTTACAGGTGCTCTAAATTTGTTTGGTACCTGTGAAGCAGATTGTACTGTATTTTGCATGTGTGCGTGAACTAAGTTGATTTGTTGAATGTGAAGCATATTGGACTGCGTGCATGGGAACTAAACTGGTTTTATGCATGCAAAGCATATGAATTGTTTATGTGTGAACTAAATTAGGTTGGTGTGTGTGTGAAGCATATTGGATTGTTTGCATGTGAACTAAATTGGTTTGGTGCCTGTGAAGCAAATTATATGTTGTGCATTGAATTGTCTGCATGTGTGAGCTAAATTAACTTGGTGTGTGAGAAGTGTATTGAATTGTTTAAGTGTGAATTAAACTGGTTTGTTGTGTGTGAAGCATATTGGATTGTTTACAAGTAAACTAGTGTATAATGGTTTTGTGTTTGTGAAACATACTGGATTGTATGAGTTGAACTATATTGGTTTGATGTTTGTGAAGTGGATTATATTGTGTGTGTGTGTGTGCGCGTGTGTGTGTTTGTGTGTGTGTGTGTGTGTGTGTGTGGGTGTGTGTACTAAACTGGTTTGGTGTGTGTGAAGTATATTGGATTGTGTGCATGTGAATTAAATGTGTTTTGTATTCGTGAAGCATATTGGATTGTCTTATGTAAATTAAATTGGTTTGGTACCTGTGAAGCAGATGTGTGTGTGTGTGTGTGTGTGTGTGTGTGTGTGTGTGTGTACTAAATTGGTTTGGTGTTTTTGAAGCATACTAGATTGTGTTTATGTGAACTAAATTGGTTTGTTTTATTTATTTATTTTATTTATTAGCTCATCGGTTTACAGACCTTTGAGTCATAGACTCATTTACAAAGGCATCTCGTCAAGAGAGCAATGCATCACAGCAAACAAAACAGTACAGTATTAACGCTTAGAATAAAAAAGCAAACAGTGTTACAGGCATTCACTGGTGGTACATGCCTGGTAATAGGTAGATCACAGTAGTCATAATATAGGTACACAAGTACCACGTCAGGTAGCAACCAGAGATATTTTATTACATTAGTCAGCAGATGTTGCCTGAGACCCCAGGTATATATGGCAAAAGTAGACAGGGCAGACCCAGCCTAGGGGTGAGGGTAAGGGGCAGGTGGGGGATTATGTGCAGTTGCAGCAGCGAGTGCTTGTCAGATGGTTTCTGAGGGAGACCTTGAAAGGACGAAGCTTAGTGCAGTCAGCTATGTTGGCTGGGAGGGAATTGAACCAGGAGGGAGCTCGATAGCAAAAGGATCTCTGGGCCATAGAGGTCCCTACCCTGGGGACAATAAGGGAGGTTTTGACAGTGTTGCAGGTGGAGACTGAGGGAGAGGCACGCTGCAGGGAGGTGGTGACCTCAGGGGGGGAGAGCCCTAGCAGGGTCTTTTTTACAAGAAGGCAGGTTTGGAAGCAGAGTCTTTCTTCAAGGTTGAGCAAGTTGGTGGTGGAGTACAGCAGGCACGTTTGGGTGCACCTAGGGGCTCCCAGCATTAGCCTGCAGGCTTTGTTTATAGATAGCTGGATTCTTGCAAGCGCAGTGTTGTCAGCTGCAGCATAGATGGGCACGTGAAGCATATTGGATTGTTCTCAAGTGAACTAAATTGGTTTGGTGCCTGTGAAGCAGATTATATTTTGTGTGTTTTGGAACTAAATTGGTTTGGTGCATGTGAAACATATTTGTTGATGAGCATGTGAACTAAATTGGTTTCTTTTAAATGAAACATACTAGATTGTGCATGCGTGAACTAAATTGGCTTGGCGCCTGTGAAGTGGAATATAATGTGTGTATGTGTGTGTGTGTGTATGTGTGTGTGCGTGAACTAAACTGGATTGGTACATGCGAATAATATTGGATTGTTTACAGATTAACTAAATTGCATTAGTACATGTGAAGCATATTGGATTGGTTACTAGTGAACTAAGTTGGTGTGGTGTGAATGAAGCATATTGGACTGATTGCATTTCAACTAAATTGGTTTGTTGTGTGTGAAGCATAGTGGATTGTTTTAATGTGAACTAAATTGGAATTGTGTGTGTGCAAAGCATAGTGGTTTATTTGCATATAAAATTTGGTTTAGTGCCTCTGAAGCAGATTATATTTTGTGTATGTGAATTAAATTGGTTTGGTGAGTGTGAAGCATATTGGATTGTTCACAAGTGAACTAAATTGATTTGGTGCTGTGAAGCAGATCATATTGTGTGTGTTTTTGAACTAAATTATTTTGATGCATGTGAAACACATTGGATTGTGTGCATGTGAACTAAATTGGTTTCTCGTATGTGGAACATACTGAATTGTTCATGTGTGAACTAAATTGGTTTGGTGCCTGTGAAGCAGATTATACTTTGTGTGTGTGGGTGAACTAAACTGGATTGGTGCATGTAAATAATATTGGATTGTTTACAGATTAACTAAATTGGCTTGGTGTATTCAAAGCAAATTGAATTGTTTACAAGTGAACTAAGTTGGTTTGGGTTTGTGTGCAGCCTATTGGTATGTGTTAATGTGAACTAAATTGGTGTGGTGTGGTGTGTGTGGAGCATAGTGATTTATCTGCATGTAAACTAAATTGATTTGGTGCCTCTGAAGCAGATTATATTTTATGTGTATGAACTAAATTGGTTTGGTGCATGTGAGGCATATTAGATTGTGTGTGTGTGTATATTGATTAGTGTGTGTGAAGCATATTGGATTGTATGCAAGTGTGAACTAAACTGGTGAATGTGAAGCATGTTGAACTGTTTACAAGTGATAAAAATTGGTTTGGTACTTGTGAAGCTTATTCTATTGTGTGTGTGTGTGTGTGTGTGTGTGTGTGTGTGTGTGTGTATGAAATAAACTAGTTTGGTGCATGTGAAGCATATTGCACTATATTTGTGTAAACTAAATTGACTTGGTGTGTGTGAAGCATACTGGATCATTTTCATGTGTGAACAAAATTTATTTATTTATTTGAATTTTGGTAACTGGGGCAAGCCCACTGAGACCATGCAGTCCCTTTTTCAGAGGCGACCTGGGGGAGGATACATAGGATAATAGTTTACAATATATAAAGAGTCACAGTACTATACAAAATCAGACTAAAAGTAATGTCACAAAGCTGTACAATAAACAGGACTATAATACATAGAGCCACTGTACAATATATGATCTATTGCAGTGTCCCAAATGCAGTTCAAGTTTTGTTTTGACAGGAATCAAAGTAGGGTACAATCTTGAGGACAGCTATACAGGTGTTAAGTAGTCACATTGTAGAAAACTGATGTACAATATAGGTGTTCACATTGTTAGAGTGCAGTAGTAACAGAACGTTGAAGAAATAAGCTTTGGAGTTTTAGGAAGCAAAGATAAGAGCAGGGGCCTGTAGGCCAGGTGAGGCAGGTACATGTTCCTGAAACAGATAAGTAATTATGTAGAGCAAGTTTGAACTGAGGAAGGGTAGTGCAGAAGAGGATAGATGGTGGGAAGGGAGTTCCAAGCCGAGGGGTGGCATAAGCAAAGGATCTTCTGCCTGAGGACAGATATGTCTTTGGTATGGCTAGTAGTGGCAGAGAGACGGCCTAGTCTGTTTTCTTACAATACTGTCAGATAGGTTTGGTGGAGTGTAGAGAGTGTGAGCATATAGGTAAGGCATAGCAAGGAGTACTGGATTTTGTATTCAAGTTGTAGCCAGCCCAAAGCTGCGAGTACAGTGCTGAGGTGTTGGTGGGGGTCTGCTCTGATAGCAAAACACCCTATCTTGTGATATAACTGTTTCAATTGGTTCATGAGAGAGGCCTTGAATGATAAGAATAGTGGAGCCACATAGGAAAGTAAAGGCAGGGGTGAGGCTGTAGCAATGCTTAGGCAGGATGCAGGGGATTAAATCAGTATAGCAAACCAATCTTTTGGTATAAGGTTTTTGTGGTTTTGTTGATGTGGACCTCAAAGGAGAGGTTAGGGTCAAACAGGATGCCCAGGTATTTAAATTATTCTTCCAATTCAAGGGGTTCCCCATTACTGGATTGGATGCAGAGTTGGGGGTTAAGAGCAGTTTTATTGGAGAGAGTAGTATTTTTGGTGTTTAGAAATAAGCTATTACTTAAAAGACCATTCTTCTAATTGGTAGAAGTCTGATTCCAGGAGCCAATTAAGTCATTGGGTGTCAGCTGACGATTGATATAATATGGCATCATCCGCATAAAGCTGAATGGATGCCCCTCCACAGAAGCCAGGCAGCTCGTTAATGAATAATGAGAAGAGTAGAGGGCCCAGGATGGATCCCTTGGGAACTCCATGAGTAATCTGTCTGAATGGGATTGACAGCCCTTTTGATACTTTGGGTGCAGCAGGATAGATAGTTTTGGAGCCATGAGGTGGATGGTTGATTGAGACCTGAGGATTCCAACTTTAGCATCAGCAGCGCATAGTTCACCAGGCCAAAAGCCTTGGTGAGGTCGATGAAGATAGCCCCCATGGCCAGGTCAAGATCAAAGGCATGATGGATGTCTGAGGTGACTTTGATGAGTGCAGAAAGAGTGCTGTGAGTTTTGTGAAAACTGTGTTGGTAAGGTGATAGAAGCTGGTGATGTTCAAGGTAGTCTTGTAATTGGTTATATAGAATTCTTTCTTGTACTTTTGCAAGGTGGCAGTGAATTGAGATTGGCTTGTAGTTTTCAAAAGGGATGGCTGACTCCCCTTTGTGGATTGGGATTAAGAGTTCTGTTTTCCATATTGAGGGTACAGATCCTTTGAGAAAGGTCCTATTAATCAGGTTTTGAACCGGTACTGCAAGTGCCAGTGCTCTCCATTTTAAGAACCTAGGCTCAAGTGAGTCATGGCCAGGTGAGCCACACTCCTTGAGGTTTTGAAGTAGCTTGAGAACTTATTTTCGGGTGGCTAGTTTGATGTGGAATTGCATGGATGTGGTCCCTGAGATATTTATGACTGGATAGGGTTGGGTGTCTTGGTTTGTAATGAAATGGGATACACAGTTGCTAAGGTCTGTAAAGAAATTATTAAGACCATCTGCTATTGATGCTGGTCCTGATAGTACTTTGTCCTTCATAGAAAAAGAGTCTGGGCAGGTGGAAGTTTACCTTTGAGGAGGGAATTTATTTGGGACCAGAACTCTTTGGGGTTACTGAGGTTCTTTGTTTGGATTAAATGGTAATAAGCCCTCTTTGCATTAGCTATTTTAGATTTACAGATATTTCTGAGCTGTCCGTAAATCTGCCAATCTGAGGGGAATCCAGATTTCTTGTACATTTTCCAGGCTGCTTTGCATTTGGACATATGGTTCCTTATATCCTTAGTCAGCCATGGGATGTTACCACCTTTGGATCTACATCAGGTAAGTGGGGCATGAATGTTTATGATTGCAGTGACAGTGTCAATTAGGTATTCCAGGGCTTGGTCAACAGTAGGCAGGGTACGTATGGGGTTCCGGTTTGCATTGTTGAAAGAGCTGAGGAAGAATGCAAGATCAAAGGAAGAGAAATTAAGAGATTCTACAATTTTAGGAGGAGGGTTTGGGGAATTGTTCCTCCAGATGCATTGACTGGTGAGTGGTCACTGATGCTGTCAGGTGATACTCACGAGGCAATTATTTTATTGGTTTGGTGAATGTGAAGCATACTGAATTTTGTACAAGTGAACTCATTAGTTTGGTGCTTGTGAAGCAGATTTTGTTTTGTGTATGTGTGAACTAAATTGTTTTGGGGCACGTGAAGCATATTGGATTGTATTTGTGTGAACTATATTGGTTTGGTGCTTGTGAAGCAGAGTGTGTTTGTGTGTGTGTGAACTAAATTGCTTTGGTGCATTGAAACATGTTGGATTGTGTGTATGTGAGCTAAATTGCTTTGGTGTGCATGAAGCATATTAAATAGTTGGCATGTGAACTACGCTGGTTTCATGCCTCTGAAGTGGGTCATTTTTGTGTATGTGTGAACTAAACTTGTTAGGTGCATGTGAAGCATAATGGATTTTGTGCATTCGAACTAAATTGTCTTGGTGTGTGTGAAGCATATTGGAATATTTATATGTGAATTAAATTAGGGGTGTGTGTGTGTGTGTGTGTTTGAAGTGAATTGGTTTGGTGCATGCGAAGCTTATTGGACTTTGTGCTTGTGAACTGAATTTGTTTGGTGTGTGTGAAGCATAGTGGATTGTTGTATGAACTAAACTGGTTTGGTGTGTGTGAAGAATATTGAATTGTTTACATGTGTGAATTAAATTGGTTGGGTGTGTTTGATGTATATTGAATTGTTTACATGTGAGTTAAATTGATTTAGTGTTTGTGAAGCATATTAGATTGTATGTATGTGTGTGTGAGTGTGCGTGTGTGTGTGTGTGTGTGTGTGTATGTGTGTACTAAATCGGTTTGATGCACTTGAAGCATATTAGGCTATGCAAGTGAATGGAATTGGTTTGGTTTGTTTGAAGTAAATTGGATTGTTTATGTGTGAACCAAATTGGTTTGCATATGTGAAGTATACTGGATTGTTTACAAGTGAACTAACTTTGTTTGGTATGTGTGAAGCATACTGGATTTGTTGTATGTGAAGTAAATTGGTTTGGTGTATGCGAAGCGTATTGGATTGTGTGCATGTGAACTAAATTGGTTTGGTGCATGTGAATTTTATTGAGTTACTCAGTCTTACTTATTTTTTTAGATAGATGTAGGCTGTAAGCCCATCGTAATTGTCTCCCACTACTTAGTGGGCATATTGTTCCCTTAGAGTTTGTGCCTGTGAACTACTGTATATTGATTTGGTGTGTATGAAGCCTACTGGATTGTTTACAAGTGAATTGAATTGGTTTAGTGTGTTTGAAGTGTATTGGATTGTTTACACGTGAACTAAATTAGTCTGGTACGTGTGAAGTATACTGGATTGTTTACAGGTGAACTACTGTATAATGGTTTTATGTTTGTGAAACATATTGGATTGTACATGTGTGAACTATATTGGTTGTTGCTCCATCGACATGTGACAAACCAAAGTGGGTGGAGCAACATGAGTGAGATTCTTCCCCTCTGCAGTTAGATTAACATGGAGTGGTATGTGGCAGGAATTATGAGGCTATTACTGGGATTTGAAGGAGGTTGTGGTGAGATAGCTGTTGCGTGACCCAGACAGATATGCTGGTGTATTGTGCACAAGCGCTACCTACAGTACATGAATTGTGGCCTGTTAAAAAACACATTGTTTATTCAACAATAAGGAAACATAGCAGTATTTGATTACATCTTGAAAAAGCATCAGTTGATGCGAAAACGTTTGATGTCTGATGTAGGGGTGCTGCTGCTATGTTTCCTGATTGTTGAATAAACTATTTGTTTGTTAACTTAAGACCAAGCTCAGTGGTCTGTTACTGTTACCAGGTAGCTGTACTCTGTACAAAGTGGTTTGAATGTTCATATATGGCTCCGTTTTTTTCTCATGTAGCCATCTTTTGTTGGATGTCATGTCTCTTTTGCCCCTGCTCCTGATCCCATGGATTGCTGTTGCCATGCCATCTCCCTTCTTAGGCTCCAGATGGGAGGGCAGGCCCACAGCTGTCTCCACATCTGACACCAGTGACCTCCTTGGTTGGCTGGCAGAGGTGCATGAATTGAGCATTTAGGCATGAGAGGGTGTGTATTACTGAGGTATTACAGCGTGCCTGGGGAAGTAAGGCACAAAGCAACTCTTGAGTGCCCCATGAACCCGCAGAGTGCTGTTATCCCACCGTGATGTAGAAGCTAGAGTGTCTTTATTTCAATTACACAATGTTTTTGCTGTTTGTTATTGTAAAAACTGAGCAATCAGGTTCAGATTATTAAGTATTTCTGACCTATGCTGTTGTGCCAGAATAATGAATGGTCATTTGATCACATCTGACCAATAATTGGTCTTGGTTTCTCATACTCATTTTATAACATTGGGAAGCCCATATCATTCCTCTCCTAGAGCCAAGCACCTTAACTTCATGATGTACTTGAACTTTGTTTGGCCCTTTGTGGGATCGTAGGACTTGTATGCAGCCCACTATCTCCCAGGTGTCATTCCAATGTTGGGCCAGCATAATTATTATTTCTTTGTAACATCACTTCTCCTTCAAACATAAAGAAAGCAGTACAGTATGTGATTTTCTGTGAAATAGAATGACTTTTTAGAGTTAATTCTATGCTTGACTGTGTCATTCTGAGGTGCCATTCTTCAGATGAGATATTAAACCAACGTCCTTTCTGCCCATTTTGACACTGTTTATGTACAAGTTAAAGTTCCCATGGCACTTAGAAACATAGAAAGACGACGGCTGAAGGATACCAAAAATCCATCAAGTCTGCCCATGTGGTCATCGAAGAGTTGGGAATTTTTTATTAAAATACTTAAATTCAATAAAAATCTCCAAGTTCATACATAAATTCACATCAAATCCCCCCCTACACATTCCAAGTGACAGACAATAATAAGGCAAGGCAGAGACACAAATATAGAGTATAAGCACTGTTCATCATACTAGACAAAAAAATGAGCAAAAATCAAACTTGAAACCATTAAAGTAAGATTAAAACCTGTTCCAACATAAGTGAATATCAAAGTCAATTATTCGAAAAATGTATCATCCAGGTTGTAACCACAAAACCAACTTGTTGCCTCATATTGCCCAAAGGGCTCTGATAGTTAGATAGTTTCAATCCTCAAGATGAGCAGCGGAGTTTCCTCAATGATATGGCCAACATTTCCCTGTCAATAAAAAATAGGTCCTGTAACCCCCCTGTGCACTGGAAACAAGCTATGACAGCTCAGAGTGTCTTTCCTGGACAAAAATTAGAACTAAATAACTAAATATTGTTTCACAAAGCTCTCCTATATTGCTGAGTTAAAGGGAAACATTCATGAACTGTGCCCATCATAGGTTGAAAGTCCATAAAATGCTCCTTTAAACTGTAGATTGGGCTTATCTGATGCTGGTAGCAATCCAGAGATATTGATAATTAAGTGTGCCCCATATTGATACTACATATTAATACTACATTGCCACCATTTTTTTTTCAACCTTATGATGTCACTGATGATCAAGCTGTGGCTCACCACATTGTAGTCACAAGATTCTAAAAATGGAGGCAATGTAGTATTAATATTGAGCAGACAACATCATCAGTATTTCTGGATGCTGCCATCTAGTAGTACCATATTTAAAAGTTCTTTTCATGGAATTGCAAGCTACAATGGGCACAATTCATATCTCCCTTTAAGCAAGATTCAGAAATGAATTTACTTTGGGTGGCATGATTTACTTGTGATTGTGATTGGCATTTTGGAGATGTAACACTTCTTTTGAAGGACTGACGCTCAGAATGATCACCAGCCTATTCCAGAAAAAGTGGTACTCTAGTCCTGATAGAGGCACGCTGCAAGCATATGCACTTCTTTTTTGTTGTTGTCTGATCCACTTTGCAGCAATTTAATTTATAGAACCATGTGGTAAATAAGAACTCTTACAGTATATACAAACGGATAGACTCATTATTATAAAACTTGTAAATCAATGAATGGAGGAAACAGGAAACATACATAACATTGAAACACCAAATTTATTTGCAGTTAATTTTCCATTTGAATAAGGAGTTTGATGCTTTAGAGCCATTACACTTGTGCATTTCATTTCATTTTTTTATGTTGGCTCATGCCTGTGCGGCAAACGTATTGCATTAATAGCAGATTTGGAGGCGTGGTCACTGTTGGGCAAATGCAGGGCACGCATCAGTAGATGCGTCCCTCATTCCCCAATAAGCCGGCATGCAGGTGCCACAAAAGGAATACATAATGTGGCAAGCACATCTAAGAAAAGGTCAGCTGCAATGACTGCCAAACTTGTCATGTAGTGGCACCAAAACATGTCCTTCCTACCTGCCTTTCCTGGTGAAGCCCTTCAATTAACATGGTGGCGCTGACTGCCACCACGCGAAGAGCCGACTTCAGGGGCGCCCAATCTCCCTGTTGGCATGCCCCAACCCACATCATTTGCAGATGGGGGAGCCCACTCCCCATCGGCATAATGCACCCCCCCATTTCAAGCATGTGCCGAGGGGGTGCCCAATCCCCCTTGGTATCATGTCCCCCTTCCCAGTTTAATTTACAATGGGGAGCCCACTCCCATCACCATAATGCCCCCCATTTGTTGTGTGCTGATGGGGTGCCCAATCCTCGTCAGCTACAGAACCCCCCCAAAAAACCCATTCAGGTGGCATGATGGGAGCCCACCCCAGCGTGCCAAATGCCCCTGTAAAAAAAACAACATTCCGCAATGGTTTTGTTTTTTTTAAACCTGCAAAGCAGAAAATGGTCCCTCGTCTACTCCGGTGGCCCTCTCCCCAAACTGTGCCCACCCTCTGTGCACCCTTCCTCCCTACGCTCCCCCTCACCCCATACTTACCTCCAGAGCATGGAGCGATGATCTTCAGTGGACCGGGAACACGGCTGCACTCTTCAAAGCTGACCGTGAACTGAAAGAAATGCTGGGAAGCTGTATAATGGCATAGATAGGGTTTTTTCAACTTTGGTGCATATCTTGGGCATTTTTGGGAATTTTGGCACCACAATTTCAACATGGGGTTATTGGGACCCCTCCTCATGAATTCAGGCACTGTCATTGCATTATTCGGTCCTGAAAGGTGATTTCTCAGTCACTGTGTGGAATCACCTTTTGGGATGGACTTATGAAATGACAGTACCACTGTTCATGAGGGGGGCTCTCAGAAAGCCTATGTGGCAAATTTGGTGGAAAATATCCCAAAAATGGCTATTTTACAAGCGTGTGTTACGCAGTTTCCACATACACTTGTAACTTCCTGAATTTGTAATATTTTCACTCCATATTTTCAAAATTGGCATTTTTCTACACCTCCTTATGAACAATACAGCTGTCATTTTACATATCTTGGTGAAAATGTGTTTTCGCACGTCTGGCACAGAATAGTGCGGTTGCTGTGCGAAATCAGTTTTTGGGACAGTTTGAGAAAATAACGGTGACACTGTTCGTGAACAGAGGTCCTAAAATGCCTATGTTGAAAATTTGGTGACAAACGACCATACAATGACTGTGTTACAAGCTTGTGTTGTGCAGTTTCCAGACACCCTTGTAACTTTGCAAATTTGCAATATTTTCATGCCAGATTTTCAACACTGGCAATTTTTCACACCTCCTTATGAACAGCACAGCTGTCATTTTTCACAGCCTGTCCAAATGTGTTTCTGCACCTGTGGCGCACAATGGCAAGGTCGCTGTGGGAAATAAACTTTTGGGAGAGATTAACAAAATCGCAGTGCCACTGTTCATGAGGGGAGGTCCCAAAATGCCAATGTTGAAAATGTTGCAAAAAAATCTTAAAAATAATTGGGTCATGGATGTGTGTTGCGCAGTTTCTATGCATGCTCATGACTTCACCAATTTTTCATATTTTCACTCCAGATTTTCAACGTTACCATTTTTTTACACCTCCTCATGAACAATACAGTTGTCATTTTTCACATCCTGCCCAAAATGTGTTTTCGCCTCTCTGCGCGAAATGGCATAGCCGCTGTGCAAAACCACCTTTCAGATAACAAACTGATTGTGCCGCTCTTCATGAGGTGGGGTCACAAAAAGCCTATGTTGAAAATTTGGAGTGCAAATACCAACAAACGCCTACAATGTTAGAGTTTCCAACTGTAACACCCCACCCTGTAGAGACTGCCAGGTGTCAGGGACGTGACTTGGGATCATTGGCTGTAATGCTCATGCCATTCTACTCCCACCCCCACCCTGTAGCCAGTGACAGGCATCGAGGTGTGCCTTGGAGTGTTTGGCCCTAAAGTTCACCCCATTCTCCTATATTATACCCATCTCAACATATTTCCTTATGGAAAGGGTAAGTATAAGGCCCAAAGACCCCAAAGCACACCATGACACTTGTTAGTGTCTACAGGGTAGGGTGAGGCCCATTCTCCTATACTGCACCTGCCTCAGTGTATTTCTTTATGGAATGGGGTAAGTATAAGGCCCAAAGACCCCCAAAGCACACTACGGCACTTGTCAGTGTCTACAGGGTAGGGTGAGGTAAAATGGCATGAGCGTTATAGCTGACACCCCAAAGGCACACCCCAATGCCTGTCCGTCTCTGCAGGGTGGGGTTGGGGTTGGCATCACTTCAATACTTCACTGCCATTCCTTTTATGCATCTCTAACTCCTGCACTACCAATGCCGGTGAGACACCATTCATCATTGACAAATGCTTGTTTTATTAAGCAGTGCTCATTTACCATGGTGTATCCATTACCTTCCAGACAAACACACTAACAACAGAAAATACAGTGAAGAGCAGGTCAAATATAATTCACATAATAATGTTTGTACATGTATCATATGCAATTGATCTGTCCTAATATTGTATAGAGTATAATGCATATACAAGTGTGTGTTATGATTTTTTTACACATCCAAGGTTTATGAGGTTAACACACACTGAGGGTGTGTAAAAAAAAATATATATATTTTTTTTTATGAACTAGTGCAAGATATTCCCATGCAAATAAATGATTAGAATAAGGAGTGAATGAATCTTGTTTATTCCAGAATCAGGCATGTCTTTCTGGAACATTTGTCTTAAGTAACTAGTTGGTAAAGTCGACCAAAGACAATAATAATGCATTTTAAACTGATACCTTACTCTTGCCCTGCTCTGCTCTGCTCAGTCTCCCAGGTCCTGGCAAGACACAGAGCACCAATAGTTTAACTTGCTACTACAGATGGTAGCATGCAGCTGGAAGCAGCTCACTACAGTGTCTATGTTGGACTTAGGCCCATTGTAAGAGATGATCACATTAACAGTCTCTGGATGGGGGTATCATGGTACACAAAATGTTTTTCTTTAGTAAGTTTTAAGAATGCTCTTTCTGCAATCACTCATTGATTAGCGAAGTGAACAGTCACTGAAAGACATGGATCACTGAAGCGCAAGCATTCAAAATGCCGAAATAACTAGGTATGACATCATACCTGGTTATTGCAGTAGTCATATCCAGTTATTACAGCATTTGAAAGCTGTGAACATCGAGTTGATAATGGGGGTCACCAGTTGCTGTTATTAAATTGAGTGAAATAGAATAGAACACAGTTTTATACAATATGTTACACACAGTTTCTCATGGAGCTGTACACAAAGCAATGACTTTGATACTAAAGTACTGTATGTAGGAGCTAAGATCCTGCTAGACAAATTAAAGCCCATGATCCTACAGTTTGTCCCCTATCATCCCAAAAATTACTATCATGTTATTGCAAAATTCAACCAAGGTTTATTTCCTCCCTTTGCTTGTTCAAATCATACATCTGATAATACTGCTGCTACTTGGGGCTGTATTTTGAAAAAGAGTTTCTTCTAGACCTATTATGAAAAACCTCCAAAAGTTGGACCCTAGATTGGCCCCATGGCATAGAGACCTGAGGCACTGTAATGCACCTTACCTCTCTCACTCCGGTGACCTGAGTTCATGAATGAGCTTGAGTCACTCGGGGGAGGGCTGGGAGAAACTCGAACAGCTGTCAGGCAGCTCTTCATGTCCTGGATTGGGAAGGTAAGCCTTCCTGGCTCTTGGCTACCACAGGGTGGAGGTCCATAGGTAGCACTGATGCTCAGGGGGCTGGTGTTATGCTGGGTAGATGGAGTGGGGCTGGTGGTTCTAGAGTGCATGTACACCTCCACACGCATGAGCTAACCATGTTTTCGTAGCCCTGAGATGTCAGGAGAGAAAACTGAAAATTTGTCTGCACAGGTTACATGAAGCCCTGCCTGCCTTTACTATCCCACACCATCACCTGGCTACTGGCTCACATCTGGATGAAAATTGAGTGGAGGAAAGATGCCCACCCCCGATCCAGCCTGCCATGGGGGGGGCAATCCATAGGAGATCTGAGGCTCGGTGGTTCGGGGGAGGGGAGCACTAGGTGGTAGGAGGTGGGACCAAGGCTGAGAGCCCACCTGCATCCACCAACCTGGAGAAAAAGCTTTATGACAAGAAAGTTGGACCCTTGTATAGTTACTGTAGACAGGCAAGTAAAGCAGGGTTCAGGCACAAAAGTACTGGGCGAGCCACTGATGTAGCCAGGTACTGCTGAGCAAATTATGCAGAAAAAAGGCACTCCAGCAGAAAAACAACCTTCTATTAGCAACCAAACAGCAATGCAAGGCATAAGGGATATGCAGTTTTTTGCAGTTTGTTTGGTAATAATAGGTTTACATCTGTTTCTTTTTTTTTTGAGGCATGAAAGAACATGCACAGAAGACAATCGCGTTAGGTTCTGCATATTGGCCAGGTCACTGGGGCAATCCTCTCTTTTTATTTATTTAATTTTTTTTATAATAAAATAAATAAAATAATATTGTGAGCTTCGGATTCCACCTAGACAACCAAAAATGGGCAGAATGGATCTAAGTTTAACATCTTTTAAAAGACGATACTTCTCTCTATACTTGTGCTGTCTAACCAGAGATTATTCTGTAGGGAAATCTGGGCATGACAGCTTTTCCCTTTATCTGCTTAGTTGCCAAGGGTCATGCAAACATTTTGGTTTCAGTTTTATAGGCAAATAGAGGCTTGACTGAGCCAGCCATCCAGCAAACTGAATTTGGGGGCTTGGCCATCCATTAGCCAGTTAGCTGGAGGATAGTTAAGTGTGCTACTCAGTCAATTCTAGTCAGCCTCTGCTGCATACCAGAGCAAGTAGTACCTTGTGTGTTTCATGTGAAGTGAAAGCACCATATGTCCTGACATGTCAATAAATAACTTTTGCAGACAATTATGTGTGAAGGTTTTTTGTAGCTAATTTTTGCATGTGTTTGTTGCAAGTGGTAAGATGGTCATCACTGAGGGCTGCTAATATACGCACACAGTAAATCCTAGTTTTAGGGGTTGTTTACATTAGAAGCCAGTTAGAGTGTATGAACATCATGATCTGCCTTTCTACATTTTCCAGCCAATGAGAGGACTTGTTGTTCATACTACAGCATACCCATTGGTTTGTCTGACTGTCAAACATTGTGATTGCAGAGCCCAACGGATCAGGCATGTTCATATCCTCCCACCACCAATTAGCAGCTAGTCCATGTAGGATCTGCCTTTTTGCTGTGTTATGCCAGTGAGAGGGCTTGTTGATCATTCTACAGCATACCTGTTGGCCTGTCAGGCTGTCAGTCACTGTGACTGCAGAACCTAATATTTGCTTCAAGACAGTGAAAAAGCTTGCTACTCAAGCTGCAGCATACCTTTTGGCTGTTTATCACTGATTGGGATCAGTCACAGATGGATTGTTAGACAGGTTTCAGAGTCTCAAACAAAACTGGCTTTATTAGGCAAATAATGGAAATGAGAAATTTGTTCTCAGTAGTTTAAACATAAGGCAAACTTTCTTAAGCAAAAATAAATAAATATTTTAGTGATTTTGAACATCATTTCCCCGCTCAGACATAGCTCCCCACCCTACAGTTCAAGCCCAAGGAAATCTTACTGTATTTCGACTTATGCAGTATTGTCTCACCATAGAACTGCCCTGGAGTCGAAATGGTTAATAGAACCTATGCAAATGATGGAATAATAGGCTTGAGCTAGGTTTTCAAACCACTTTCCCTGGGAAACAGTTCTAAACCTTCAGATTCTTTATTCCGCTTGCCTCAGTAAGATGTCTTCAGAGAGCTCTCCTTCATCGCTTGAAGAAACTTTATTTTTCTTGGTTTTACCTAGTAATTTTAGTTTATTTTGGTATTCCTATCACTGTCCTTGGTTTTCAGTTAGAATTTGTTTAGATTTTAGTTTTCGTGGGGTAAGTAGTAGTTTTTCTCTTCAGTTCGTTAACCTAAGGGAAACCGACATTCTCCCTTTTAGTTTTTTCTTAGTTCATTAGTTTAAATTGTACCGACTTAAGTATAGTTGGTTGTTTTGATTTAAAAATGTAACTGGGGTAACTCCTGATTTTTTTCATTGGTTAGCGTAACTGAAAAAGGAAAAAAAGGTATATACTTTAATCACTCTTGCTGTTTCTGGGTTATGTCACTGAAAACCAAAAACAGAACAGGACCTACAGGTTTCTATCACTGTACTGAGTGCGGGGAACTTTTTGCCAAAGTCAATCCATGCTTAATTTGTTTATTTTGTCTGGGGTTTGACCACCTTGAAACAGATTGAGAGATCTGCAAGAATTTTCCATAGTCTACAATCGAAAGACATTTAAAGAAACTGAAGGAAAGAATGGCTGACAAGGCTGCTGACCCAGCCATTGAGCAACTGGTTCCTCCTCAACCTGAACCAGAAGAACTGCGCTCTGAAAGGGGTGATAGTTCCTCTACCAAAAAATGTACCGCTGAAAATGCTGCTGAACTGGCCATTGCAGTTAAGAGAAAGAAAAAGGAAAAGCACCAGGAACCACAACCAAAGAAAGCTGTGGTTCCTTCTGCAGAGGAGATTGCTCATGCAATCAGAATTATTCAGTCTTTACAGACTCCAGTTCCAGTTGGCAAGCAACCATTACTGATCATGGTCCAAACTCCCGGTTCAAATCAGACCCATGGTTTAACAGACATTAGTGGGGACCGTTTTGAAGAAGAAGACTATGAGGAGCAAGAGGATGAGGATTTTGGGGAGCCCATTGATCCAGACATTTCCCCTGATCCTCACAGACCAGATTCCCCTGATAAGGGAACAGAGGATTTTACATCCTATTACTCTTTCATGAAGCAAGTTACACAGATCCTCGACCTCCCGACCCAGAATTCTATAAAGGATGAGGAGGAAGAGGAGGAGGAAGAAGACTACAAAGAGATGATGGATGTGTCAGCAACAAAAAGATTAACATAGAAACATAGAATTTGAAGGCAGGTAAGGACCGCATGGCAGATAAGGACCGTATATACCCTACAAATTTCAGACCAAACCCCAACGCCATTTCTGAGAAACGTGGTGACAAAGATTTTGACAAAACATGGTCATTTTCACAGTTTGTGATACTCTGTATCTCCGCACTGCACATCTGACTGGAATGAAACTTGTCAAATCCAGAGATCTTTAGTCCCCAATAGCACATGCAAATGTGCATGTGAATCATTTCAATGGTTGCAAAGTAATTAAAGTTCAACATTTTGGGTTTAACATAGAAGTGACCATCAAGCCCCCCTGTAATATATATAAGGGATATACAATGGGGCTACTAGAAATATCACTGATATTCCTCCTCCCCCCCTGAGTGCAGTTTGACCTTATGATCTCACGAGTGGCATAGACATGAGTGAGGTCACAAGATCAAACTGCACGGGGATATCAGTGATATTTCCAGTAGCCCCATTCCATATTTCACTGTTGCAATTTGACTTTGATTTGATTGTTTCACATATATATCTATATATATATATATATTTGTGCAACAGGGGTCATGATAAAAACTGTAGAATAAAATCATTTATCTATGATACTATGGTGATAAATTTATTTATCATCATAGTATCCTATTTATCTACACAGTTCTCTTCAGAATTCGTTTCAAATGTTCGGCCTCAGAAGCAGTACTCACCATATTTAAATAGGAATAACTTTAAAACGAAAAAGATAGCATGGCACTGTGAGCATGAAAATTATTCAGCACAAAATGATCTACAAAATGAGTGGTGTTTCATTTATAGATACCTTATATATTTTTTTTTAATTAGCAAGAAAACTGAAAAAAATTTAATTTTTTGTTCACTTTTTTGACAAACAAATATGAATAACTTCGAAACAAAAAATGCTAGCATGGTACTGTGAGCAAGAAAAATGTTCAGCACAAAAATATCTAAAAAATGAGTGGTGTTTTATTTATAGACACCATTTTTTTTTAAATGAGCAAAAAACAGCATGAAATTACATTTTCTTTTCCCTTTTTTGACAAATTATTTACACCTACCAAAATCTAAACGTTCTCACAACATCTAAACATAAATGGAATATGCAGTGGTTCAGTGTGTGATGATACATTTATCTTGTACAGTTTCCAGTGACCTCTCGTAACTCTTACTCGTGCCTTCGGCACTCGTGAGGTAACTTGAGGTCACTGGAAACTGTACAAGATAGATGCATTATCACACACTGAACCCTGCATATCCCATATATATATATTCATATATATATATATATATAGTCTATGTGTATATATAGAGGATATGACATGAGTTCGACTGAAGAGATCATATTTATCTTCATGAGAGGCCAGTGATATCATGATATTTCATGAGTGGTGAAGCCACGAATGAGATATCTTGATGTCACTGGCCTTGAGTGAAGATAAATATGATCTCTTCAGTCAGGCCATGACATGTTCTGTTTATACAACATATGTTTTGCCCCCCCCAACACAACCCACCACATGCCCCTCTCAGTGCAATGGGTGACATGAAGGTGATGGCCCTAGCAATACAACCCCCCTTACAGAAACACTACCAAAACAGCAGATGTCATTTGTTGTTTAAAAAATATCTGGTGGATCCTGCTATTTATGGTTATTTTTAAAAAGAGTTATCTGGTTTATCCTGCCATGCCCCCTCCCCACAGAGCTCCCCATGCCCCCCATCACAACAGATTATATAGGGTGTTGAAATATCTGGTTGATCTTGTCAATTTAAAGTTATTCAAAATATTTGGTTGATCCTGCTATTATTTTGGAAAAAAAATAGTATTTTAAATGCTTATCTGGTTGATCCTGCCACTCTGAGCACTTTTACTTTCCCTCTAAATGTAGCGTGGCTGAGCGCTATCTACTCTGATAGTTTTCATATTGTTCGATGTTTTCTAGGAGGTACATTGAGTTCAAAAAGTCAGAAAACTCAGTGCTACCTACTCTGATGGTTGTCATATGAACAAAGTGAAAATGGACTAGTGTCCACCTCCTTCCCCCCAATTCTCTTTTCACATTTTTGTGGCTCCTTCCCATCTCTTTCCTCTGTGAAAACTGAACAAAAGTTTTTGTTCAGGATTTTTGCCTTTTCTTGTTCTTCCTCCGCCACACACACACACACAGACACACACACACACACACACACACACACCCTTCCCTTTTAAACCTTACAATCCCTTCCCTGGTCTTCCTCTTTTCACTCACATACCTAAAAAATGTCTTGCCACCTTTTGTTACTGCCTTGGCTATCCTCTCTTCAGTTTGCACCTTCACACTCCTTACTGCTCTTCCTGCTTCCCTAGGTTTCCCCTGACACACACTTCTCTATCCTCCTCCCTCCACGTCTCATTGTACCTTCTGAATGCTACCCTACTAGCTTTTACCTTTTCTGCCACCTCTTTCGAGAACCATACCAGTCTCTTTTTTCCTCGTGCTTTTGCTCACTTGCCTGACACAGGTTTGTTGCCTTCACTATGGACCTTTTAGTTTCCTCCACTGCTCCTCCACCTCACTGTGGTCATTCCCACATCCCCTGCCAGGTCATCACTGAGGCATTCACCCATCTTTTTAAAATCTGACCTCCTGAAGTGACTTGATGCCAAATAACGTGGTACAACATCTAAGATTTGGGCAACTGCTTGAATACCTCAAACCTCAGTATAATATACCATCAAAATATTTCTCCTCAACAGGGATTCCAGATTGGTACAACATCACATGTAAAAAATGAAGATGAATTCTGGCTAATGCTGTTGGGAGGGTGCTGCATCTCACAACAGATATGTGGACATGCTGTCAGCCTGAACACTTGATGTGTATCACTGCACATTTGGCATATTTTACTGGCAGTGAAACTGTTCGAGAATATTTTATTTTCCATCTGAACACAACTCATACAACATCCTTGATGAGCTTAAATAATCAGTACAGCAATGGCTCACATGACAGGGATGGCCAGCTGGCTTTACAGTTGCACATAATGGATCAAACATAAGGAAGGCCTTGGAGGAGGGAGACTTTGTTCACTTCCACTGCTTTGTGCATTGTCTGAATTTAATAGTTCATTTTTCTTAATGAGGACAGTGTCATTAAAGCTCTTGTTAGCACTGATAAAAGAATCTACACTCATTTAAATCATTAAAGCAAAGTCCGTCATTTATGTGAAAAAATACGGGAGAAACATAAATTACCTTTGTGTAGACTGATCCAAGACATTTCTACTAGGTGGAATTTGACCTTTCTGATGTTCCACAGGCTGCTGGAACAAAAGAAAGCTGTCAGACAGTACACCCTGGAAAATGACATTGGTGATGCTGATGTTTATACCAACTCACCACAGTGTGCAGTGCTGGAGTTTGTAATTGTGTTCTTCCAGCCATTTGAGGAAATAACCTGAGAGGTGAGTGCAAACACTACAACTCTGAGCCAGGTGATAGCCCTAGTAAAAATTTTAACTTTACTTGAATCTGATTAAGGACAATTTAGAGAACCTGGACAATTCCATCCGACATGCTGCCACTGCTAACATAAACTGGTTGCCCACCAGATTACAAAAAAGATCTGACCAAATGTTTGATCAAAAAAGTTGATGAAAATTAAAAAAAAAAAAGAAAAAAAAAAAACTACATAAAATGCTTCAGTTTGACCACTACATTAAAGAAACAATCTTGGACCAATGATACAAATCAAAACAACTGCTGAATGATAATGACACTTTTTTTAAAATAATCACACAAGAAATAACTGATGAAGCACGTACTATCATGGAATAGAGTACAGAATCAAATTTAGAATATTCTTCTTCACAGCACAGTAGAGCATCAGGCTGCCCCTCCTTTAATGTTCAAGCATTTTTCCCCTTTTTCTTCCTCTACTGTCACTGTGGCAGGATCTCCCATACCACCATCAAAAAAATCACACAGTTCAGCTTCAGGCTTCTGGAGCCACTTGCAAGATATCCTTAGCCCCATTTACACCACTGTCTTTACAGGGCATCAAGCCATGTACACGGATTGATGTGCTGCAAAGAAAGCAGTGCAGACACTTACCAGAGTGCATTAAGAATGCTCCAGATCCATTTTTTGCTCCAACGCAGGAGTGGGTACCTCTTTCAGATCGAGCGCATTAAGTGGCTTTGTAAACTCTCTAATGTGCTCGATCCACTTTGAAGCCCGTCTCCCGGACGACGAATTCTGGCTTCCAGAATGTCCAGCCTCCTCAGTGGCATGACCAGCAGTGCAGCAAGAGCCTGGCAGTATAAACCCTAGCCCTATTCTGGGAGCATCTGTGCAGCACGAAAGGAGCGGCGGAAAATAAGAAGCACTGCAGCTGTGTAAACATGACTATTGCAACTCCTTCATCTACTATTAACGCTCCCTCAGCACAGACCACTGTTGAGATGTCTTTAGTCACAACCTATGGACACACAGGAATTTAGCTTAAGCAAACACCAGCAGTGTTTTATATCTCAGTGCAGCTACTAGTTGGTATCCACAACAAAGGTGCATTTACAGCATAACAATGGCAAATAAGTTAGCACTGAGGCAGTCACAAATAAGAATGGCCCAGCGTTTTGCCTCCTAACAGTGAGGCTTCTACTGAGAATAGCTATCTCTTAGTTTTAGACATCCTTAAATACATTCCTCAGAATCATTTAACATGTAAAAAATGTGCAAATTTCTATTGCACAAGACTGAATAATTAATGCAATTGTATATATCAAAGTGCACCTACTTAAGAAACGAAGAGCTTGTACAAAATTAGTGCTCAGTTCAAAACTTGTATAATTCAAACTAACAATGGCAAACGTCTAATTAATTGAAATTGCAGTTACAGCGCAAACCCCATTCATTAAATAGATAAGGATAATGCATTCTGAATTTAGACAGGTTTTTTTTAGCATTTAAATTTCAGCAACTTTTGTTAGGGCTGTTTTAATAAATATTTTATTACATAATATTTAGGATACAAAAGTGAATTACAAGTTTTAGAAAAAATATTCTAAAGAATGCAGCTACTAGTTGGTATCCAATTGTAGATTGATTGAGTGTATACGGATTGGAGGGTACTTTTATTGCTGAGGGGGGCCCATATTGCCCACACCTAACAGTGAGGATGGGATTGAATGATGCAAGAGCCGGAGCCGGCCCGTCGGCGCAGCAGTTAGATTTCCGCATGTCGCCGAAGCGACCTGGGTTGGAAATGGACTGGCCGCCGGAGGGTTGGAGCCGGGGAGAAGGATCGAAAGCATCCCACGGACTGCTCTCCTTCTCCAGGGGAGGCTGGGGTAGCAGTTGGCGTGAAGGGACCCCTAGCAGAGGCTAAGGGATCACCCGTGGCCGATGCCACGTCAGGGGAGGGAGTGAGGCAGGGCGGGCGCTCACAGCGTCATTGCCGTCCCGCCTCCCTCAGGGAGTGGGCTAATGGGGGTAAAAAACCACGCCCAGCGTCTTTACTCCAGGATGCCCTGATTGGTCACCGGAGCCGTTCCCTGACCAGTTACTAGTTCTGCGGTCCGATACCGGGGGTCGGAACCACGGCCCCACACTCTGGGGGGGAAGCCAGGGATGACTGGGGAGTCAGCAATGTCCGGTGACCGGGGATCCCGGAGTCCGTGACCAGGCTGAGGACGGACGTGGGGCGTGAAATAAAGAGCAAATTTCAAAAAAAAAAAAAAATGATGCAAGAGCTGGTATCTTCGGGAGGGTGATTGGGTGTACGGGGTGCGGGTGGCCATAATATTGAATTGGGCATGGTGGTTTGGGGGTGCCCAGTGTGTTACCAGTTGGCAGGCCTCAGGTGGGAGGTTGAGGGATCAGGAAGCAGTTGGAGGGAGGGAGGAGGAGGGAGGGAAGGAGAGGGAAGGGTTGGAGAGGGAAGGGGGGCAGAAACCATATGATGATAGGCGAGGACAAAATGTCATACCCCAGGGTATAGGAGCAGGAGTAAGAAGACTAGGACCACATGGTCGCTCTGGAGGGGAGAGACATGAAAATACCAGTGTATGGTCTTCACTCTGAAAGGAGGTGGTGGCCCAGAGAGAGCCAAGGAAGGAGGAGGGGAGGGGGGACAGGAGTGGGTGAGCTTGGGGCAGGTATCACACTTACAAATCACTTCACCCTGCTGTACCAGGATGATGAGGTGGAAGAGGCTGGCAGGCAGGGGTTGCAGGATGAAGGGGAGGATGGTCAGGTGTCAGGAGAGCGGGGATGGGGGCCTGATTCAAAAGGGGAGAGCATGAAATGTGGGACCAGGGCACCAGACAGGTGGGAGGGGCAGAAGCTCAGGTCTGAGGGAGGTAAGGCAGAGGGATGCACAGAGCAGAGTCACAGGGTGGATGAGGCCCCAGGATAGGGCAGAGTTGAGGAAGGGAAAAGCCGACAAGGAGGGAGGTGAGGAGAGGAGCACTCTGGGTAATCCAGCTCCAGACTGGAATTTCCAGAAGAGGGGGGTGTAGAGAGCACTAGGGCACAAGGGTCTGTAACTGCAGAACCTGAGGAGGGAAGGGATGGGAGAAGGAAAGCAGGAATAGGAGGCCTGGGTGGAGAAGTCAATGGCAACAGACCAACCAGGGAAGAGTTAAGGGGGGGTGACTAGTGATATTCAGGCTGTAAGGGGTGCAAGAAGCAAGCTGGGAGAGGGAGAGGGAGACAGAAGAGGATGCCTGGAAGGGCACAATCAAACTAGTGATGCCCAGACTGTGGGAGGGGCGAGGAGCAAGCAGGGGGCCATAGTCAGGAGAAACAGTCTGGAAGAGCACATACAGACCTGTGACCCGCAAGTTGCAGGGGGTGAGAGGAGAAAACTGGGGGACATAGGCAGAAGAGGGAACCTGGAAGGGCATGCACAAAATAGAGACACCCCAGCTGTAGGGGTGCAAGGGAGCAAGCTGGGGATGTAGACAGAAGAAGGGTATGGAAGGGGCACAAGCGGGCTAGTAACTTGGGGAGAGGTGAGTGCTCCCGCTGGGTGACTCTATGATTAGAGGTATCCAGTGGGAGGGTTAAGGAGGAAAAGGCAGGCCAGTCAAGGTTAAATGTATCCCAGGTCTATCAGTACATAAGGCCAAATTCCAGCTATACCCAATGGCAAGGGAATGCAGAGGATCCCCAGACTTTCTAGTTCACCTGGGAACAAATGATTTAGAAGGGAACAGTGAACTGGAGATGCAGGCAAGATTCAGGGAATTGGCCAGGGTTCACCACTCTATAGGATGCTCAATCTCCTTTTCTTAGATACTGCCAGTACCAAGGGCAAGCGGGGAAAATAAGCAAAAACTTAGGGGGGTTAACCAGTGGCTCAGGGAGTGGTGCAAGTCAGAAAGGTATGGATTGATGGGGGACTGGGGTGATACATGGGAAGACAAGGTGCTATATGCCAGGGATAGGCTGCACCTCAATCTAGAGGGGAGGGAGATCCTTAAACTAAAACTTTTTGGATTCATTGGTGTTAAGTGGGGTTTAAACTTGTGAAGGGGGGAGGGATAGAAAGACTGAAAGCACCAGCAAGGAAGCTTGAGGTTCAGAACTAGATCATGCAAAGCAGGCTCTTGGTAGCATTAAAGACAGAGGAACTGAGGGAAGAGAGAGCGGATTGCACTGGACTGAGAAGACTGGAGAGGGGGACGGGGGTCTGGTGGAGGACGGTCCTGATCAATGCCAGGAGCATGGGCAATAAAATGCCAGAGCTCCAGACAATGCTAATTGAGGGTGCAGCAGACTTGGTAGCAATTACTGAGACATGGGCCACCCAGAGGCATGATTGGGACCTAAATTTAGAGGGATACACAATGTTTAGGAAGGATAGGGGGATGGGAAGAGGGAGGCTGTGGCATTGATAGTCAAAAATTACATAGTAGTTGGTGGAATCGAGGAGGCAGAAGGAGATGTGGAGGCAATTTGGGTAACCCTACAAACAAGGGGTGTAAAAGATTAAAAATAGGGGTGGTGTACAGACCCCCTGCAATGGAAGCAGAACTGGAGGATGATCTGGCTGAAAACATCAGGGGTCACTGTGGCCTCGGAAAGGGCAGGGTGGTGATCATGGGCAACCTGAACATAGTGAGGGAGCAGACTGGGGCACTATTGACATCCTCGGTGGCCAGGAGGCAGAGGTTGATGGATGTCTTCAGGATGCCTTCCTGTCCAGCATGTGGGAGCCTACTAGGCAGGATCGGATCCTGGACATTGTCTAGCAGATGGTGCCCAGATAAAGGGGCCAGGGTGAGCAACCTGTTGGCAGGCGGTAACCATGCTATGAGTCTGGTTTCTTATATTCCTAAAGGGAAATTTGCATAAACACAGAGTAATAGATTTCAGGAGCAGACTTTGAGGGCATGGGAAGGATTCTTAAAGGGCGCTTGGATGAGATAAAGCCAGACATGGATGCTGGTAGCTTGTGGGAGACCATTAAGAAGGGGGTGCAGGAGGCTTCAAGGGCCTGCACAAAGGTAAGGCACAAGCAATGTAGGGCAAGTAAGCCGTGTTGGTGGACCCAGGAGGTGCAGGAGGCAGTGAGGGAGAAAAAGGCTGCCTATGCCCCCTTAAAGTGCTCAAGCAGGGCTAGGGAGAGGGGAGAGTATGATTTCCTGGCTAAGGGGGTCACCAGTGTGGTAAGGGTGGCCAAGTTGAAGAAGGAGCTTAACCTGGCCAGGGATATCTGTAGGGGGAAGAATTCTATAGATACATAGGGAGAAAAGATGAGGCCAGTCAGTGGGATTAAAACTCGGGATGGGCACAGGAGCTGGGAACAAGCAGAGGTGCTAAATGAGTACTGCCTCTGTCTTTACCGAGGAGGTGGGGATCATTACAACCCGATGGGAGGGTAGGGAGCCCACTGAACCAGGAGGTCAGTTGGAGAGTGAAGGACTGGATGAGACTAGGGCAGGGGATGGGTCGTATCTAGAAGGGGAGGCAAGGATACATGAGGAGGGGGGGATGGGAGAGCGAAATCACAGTGGATAAGGTGAGAGATGCCTTCCAGTCGCTAAAGACTGAGAAGGTGCCGGGGCCAGATGGGCTGCATCCAAGGGTACTGAAGGAACTGGCAGATGTGCTGGCAGCTCCACTGGCCTCACTCTTCAACATCTCTTTGAAGACAGGGTGGGTGCCTCGAGATTGGAAGGTGGCTCATGTGGTGTCTATCCACAAGAGGGATCCAGAGAGGAGATGGGGAATTATAGTCCCATTAGCCTAACGTCTGTGTTGGCAAGGTTATGGAGAGCATTATCAAGGAGAGGCTGAGGGGGCAGCTGGAAAGGTTGGGGCACCTGGATGACAGGCAGCATGGTTTTGTTTCGGGGAGGTCGTGCCAGACTAACGTGGTGGAGTTTTATGACTGGGTGATGGGTGCTCTGGACCGACATAGGCCGGTGGACATCCTCTATCTGGATTTCAGTAAGGCATTCGATTCGGTACCCCAACAGCCTACTAACAAAGCTAGGGGAATGGGGTGGGGCAGTTGCTCAGGTGGGTGGAAAACTGGTTTACGGGGTGAATACAGTGAGTGGTGGTTGGAGGGATAGTCTTCTCCCCCAGGAGGGTCATTAGTGGGGTCCCACAGGGTTCGGTCCTGGAGCCACTCCTGTTCAATTCCTATGTCTCAGACAAAGGGTGGGGTATTAGGAGTAGGTTGAGTCTCTTTGCAGATGACTCAAAACTGGGAGCACTGACAGACAGGCAGGAGGGGAGAGAGGGGGATCTGGATACCCTAGGGGTGTGGGCAAGGAAGTGGGGTTGAAGTTCAATGCAGGAAATGTGAGGGTGCTGCATCTGGGGTTCAAGCAAGGCATCGCCATACACCCTGGAGGACCACACTGCAAGCCACATCGGACGAGAGGGACTTAGGGATAGTGGTGGACAGCAAAATAGATAACACAGAGAATTGTCGAAGGCTGCAGCAAAAGCAAATAGGATACTGGGCTGCATCAGCAGGATTACCTCCGAGGAGGAGGTGATCCTCCCTCTGTATAATGCCTTGGTTGAGCCCATCTTGAGTACTGTGTGCAGTTCAGGAGACCCCATCTTAAGAGGACATAGCGCTGCTGGAGGGTCGAGGAGGCGGACCGGGATGATTCAGGGCATGGAGGTGGGACCTATGAGGAGAGACTGGATGAACTCAATCAATTACATTGGAGGAGAGGAGGACAGAGGGACCTGATAGAGACTGGGAAAACTGAGGCCAGGAGGCCACCCTCTGGGCTGGGGGGGTGGAGGAGCGAGCTCCCAGTAGGGGGCTAGCTTCCAAGCAGACATGATAGACCATGGGGCCTATTCTGCTGGTTTCTACTATGATACTATGGTACTGTGACATTGTTGAGGTGTACTTGACAGAGCCCAATATTTATGGGAATGCTGATCCTCTAAAATACTGAAGACCAAACATAATATGTGGCCTGCTTTAGTGCTAATTGCTTTTAGGTACACAGTCAGCCCTCCTACTAGTGTCTATTCAAAAAATTGTGTAGTTCAGCTGGTAATGTTATTTCTGATACAAGACCCCATTTGTTACCAGAAAACACTGAGGGCCGGATATTCAAAAGGGTTGCGCCATGCGCAATAGGGTTGTGCATGCGCAAGTCCGGAAGTGCGCCATTCTGCGATATTCAGCAGGAGGCAGTTGCGCCACCGAAAACAGGCTAAGCAACAGCGCAATGCAAATGAAGGCATGCGCAACCGAAGGGGGTGGATCCATGCATAAAGAGCGCAATGCGATATTCAAAGACTTGCTCAATGCGCAACAGCAGAACAGCCTGAAGTTGCGCCCCAGGAAATGAGCCAAAATAAAAGGCTCAAGGAAGGCGCAAGAACGACAGGAAGACACATGAGGCAGAGAGACAGAAGTCAGAGCAACAAACCAGTGCAGGCCAGGGAGTGCACAGGACAGAAAGAGCAGGGAAGGTGTGTGGGCCACAGGTGCAGAGGCCAGTAGGTGTACCAGGTGCAGTGGAGGTAGCAGTCAGGACTGGCCAGGGTAACAGAGCACATCAGCCAGGGGTCACAAGCCAGGGAGATGGACAGTGCCAGCTACATGGAAGCTGTAATGAGAGGTGAGAATGCATGCTGCAGGGGGACGTGGCCGTGGAAGGGCACGCCGTGGTATACCCCAAGGCAGTCACGTGCCCGCATCAGCTTTGAGCTGTACACAGATGTAGAGATCGTGGGCGGTACCGCCTGAACAGGGCAATACTGAGGCGGCTCTGTGAGCTGTGCAGTGATGTGATGCAGACACCCTCACGGCCAGGTCATGCTCTGTCGGTGGAGACAAGGTGACAGCCTGCATGTGCCTGCTCGCCACGGGCACCTTCCAGGAGGCTGACAGGGGACACCACGGGCATCACACCGTTCGGCCACATCGCATCCTCACCCAATTCCCTCAGCGCACTGCTGCCACATGCTGGGACATCCATTTCCCCAGCACACGCCAGGCGTACAGCAAACATGCAGGAGTTCAACAGGGTAGCATGTATGCCTGGCGTGCTAGGGGCCATAGACTACACCCATGTGGCCCAGCGCGCCACCTGGCCCCGATGGGGCTGCATAGAGGAACAGGAAGGGCTATTCCAGTGTCAACTGCCAGGTGGTGTGTGATGCCACTGGGCGCATAATCAATGTCTGTGCCACACACCTGGTGGAGCACATGATGCCTTTATGGTATCAGTCCCACTGTGCCATCGATTGAGAGTGGGGACATCCCACAGGCCATCTAGGGGCGGTACGCATGTAGGAATTGAAAATGTGGGGCAAGGTGGGAATGCCACAGGTGCCATGACAGTGGCACACAGGATATTGGCAATATGGACCTGAACATGATACTCATCTCCACCATCTCCACACAGGTGACAGCGGATACCCACTCCGTCCCTGGCTGCTCACACCATACTGGCGCCCCATGACCCCCATCGCCTTAGCACGCTATAATGGGAGCATGCCGCAACATGCAACATCATCGAGCGGGTGTTTGGGATGCTCAAGGACGCTTCCGATGCCTAGACACCTCCGGCGGTGCCCTACAGTACAACCCTCAAGCCTGTGGGATATTCCTGACCTGCTGTATCCCTGCACAACATGGCCAAAGACTGTGGGATAGCTATTCAGGTCGGGAGGGGGACAGCGATGGGGGCGCCAGTGGTGCCGGTGATGATGGTGATGAGCAGCCCCCTTGGCCCAGGGACCCCCAACTGATCCGGCAGGCCCAGCTGCACAGGACACCATCACAGAGGAGCATTATGCACGACACAGGTAAGTCAGGGGCCATGTGCAACTAACACTGTCCTAGCGCAACCCACAGACACACAGAGTAACACACCAGGGGTGCATAGCGGCAAGGGGTGGAAGGGACCAGGCACACAAACACACCATCAGGGAGGGGCGAACAGTCATATGGACACACACACACACACACACACACCAGGCACAAAGCGTGCATGGGCAGGTGCACAGCAGAGCAGGAACAGACATGGCAAACACACAGATCCACAGACCACACTTACCACCTGTACTGTCCAAGTCGTGTGTCAGATGCTGGGCACCCTTGCACCTTGGTGTACGAGTACAATGCAGGCATCATCATGCGCACCTGTGGACAGCAGTTGGGATGGTGTGCAGGTGGTCCGTATGTCGGCGTAATGTGTGAGGCACCCACCAGTGCGCTGCCCACCATGGCCTTTAGTGCACACAGGGCAGCACCAGACGGGGCCCACTGGGGAGACAGGTCAGTCGTTGCACCGTCCCATGGCCACCGCAGATGCGTGGCGCCCGCGTGACCAACAGCACTGGCAGGCTGAGCAGGGGCCACGTGGTGGCACCGATGGACCACCAGGGGTCCCACTGCGCGCGATCAGCGACCTTGTCCGCAGTGGGGTCTGTAGTATGCCAAACATACCTGCACCAGGGGTGCTCGGGATGCCCACAGCAGAACCCGGCATCGACAGGCTCGGTGTCACATGACGCCAGGAATGGGGAGTGAAGAGCGTACTGTGTGGGGTGCGTGGTACAGGAGCACCTGCTTGTGTGCCCAATGCAGCCATGAGAGCGACCAATGCCTGGGTCTGCCCGTCAATGGCGGCGGTCACATCCATCCACATATGGACCATCTCTGCACGGTCCAGAGCACAGTCCCTGCTGTGCCGCTCCACAGCCACACACAGTGCCTCCACGGATGTTGCAACCTGCCTTTGCTGCTGTACTGATTCCCGCAGGCGGGTGTGCTCTTCAAATGGGTACTCTGCTGGCAACATCCTGTCCCCCAGGGTATGGAAGGTCCTGATGTTCAACACCCCGAGGTGGGCACTGTTCCACCAGGACCAGGAATGGGCATATCAAAGGGTGGTGGGCATGTGCCACCACCGGACACTGTACCCCCAGACCTGGTGGGTGACTGCTGCTGCTGCCCCTCCAACCGCTGTGCCCCAGGGACCACTCGTTCCACTGCTATGGCTGCAACAGTGCCAGACACCTGCACAGCCACTGATGCTGCCCCACTGGTGCTGACAGGCACAGCCTGGGACTGTGCCGACATGCTGGCACACACGTTGGAACCAGCTAGGCCCAGGGGCACATGCTGGCCTGCTGTGTGTCCGTCATGGGACACACACGTCACTACCCATTGCAGTCCTTGCATCATCAATGGTGCAAGTACGTACTATAGCCATAGTCTAGCGTGCTGGCATGCTTGCATGCCAGACTGCTGAAAACACAACTGTGCACCCCACACCTGACTCACCGACAACAGAGTTGGCAGCCAGGCGTGCATGCTGGTGCAGTGCATGCTGGCTGGCGACGAGGTGGATGGACCCTCCTCCAACTCCAGCAGGTCTTCCTCACTGCCTGGACCCACCACCACGTCCCCTGAAGGCGAACAGGATCTGTAACAGAAAGTGGGGACGTGAGTGCATGTGACAACCTTCCCCCAACACCACCACCATGTCATACCGTGCAGTGATGGGCTTCCACCTGTCTGGAATCCACCTCCTGGTATGCCCTCAATAGCACTCCACTGCACTGATGCAGCCAGTCGGTCCTTAGCCGGGGTCAGTTCCGCCACCGCTGGCTGGCCCCCGCCTGTGCCAGCACATGCCGCCCTGAGGGCTGCCACCTTCTCCTTCATCCTCCTGCGGTCTGTCCCCATCTTCTTTTTGCATTCCTGCATGGAGCGCTGGTGGCTTCCATGCAGGTTCACTGCTCGAGCTACCCCTTCCCATGCAGCCACATGGGCCTGAGGCACTGCCATCCACTCAGTAGTAGCTCCTCCTCCAGGTAGGCCTGGAAGAGGGCCTCTGTCTCCGCCGTGGTGAAGTTGGGCCTCCTCCTCCGCCCACCATCCTCACCCTCAACTTGGCTCTGCTCGGTCATGTCGGTCTGTATGGGTAAAAGTGGACACCTGTCACTGTGCAGTCTACAGCGTTATCCCATACCATTGTCAGAACATCACACAGCATGCAACCACCTCCACCTGCAGTAACCCGAATCTGGGCAGGCGCGGCCCAATGTCGCACATTTATAGCACAATGCATGCAAATTAGGGTGGAGCAACTGTAATGAGATGCAAATCGCGCCACTGTGCCTTTGAATGGCTGATCAGATGATTTGCATGTGTCGGCTGAATATCGCGCCGTTGCGCTTTGCACAATACGGTTGAGCCGGCTGAGCCAATGGCGCATTTCCGTGACTGTGTAGTACACCACGTTGCACATGTCCAGGTGGCTTACGCAGGCATCTGCCGCGCTGATGACGTGCTGTGCACGATCAGCACTTCAGGACATGGCCACCATTGTGCCAGTGGCGCTACAGCACTGGGAACCAAATAGCGCTGTAGCACAACTGCGCAATAGTCCACTGTGGCACTGGCACGCAGGTGACCATTCGTGCAGGATGTGTAGACGTCCGATGGCGCTATCGTGGCGCCGCCACTGAACCCTGACCTTGTGCCTGACCTTTGCCCCCGGCGCTCACGTCTGGCATGTGTATGGCTCTATCGCGCTGTTCGGTGACAGCGCAATAGGGAATGGCAGCGCCGTACCGGCAGTGCGATAGGGAATGGTGGTGATGTACTGTGCAGCACTTCCGTGGGGTTGCCGTGCTGCGAGTGCCATATTGTCTACCATAGCATTAGAGATGGCGCGGGAGCCCTCAGTGGGATGCCAGGCCAGCCAACCTTGTGCCACTGTGGAGTCACTATGGCCACTCTTTGGTGAGGTGCCACTGGACAGGGCCAGGACCCAGGTCTGGGAAGGTGGCCACTGACCTGGAGGTGGCCACTGGCCGCGGAGAGCGGCCGAACAGTGCAGGCAGCACCGGTATGGGGACCTGAGGACGGAGGGAGGAGCTACTGGCACATCTGCGGTCACGTGCCAGGAGGTCGTGGTGCCTCATCCAGGTGGGTGATACGTCTACACACTTTATGGTCCATATGGGTAACACTGTCTCATGTGTCCAGCACATAGGGAGGGATGGTCTGGGGTTGGCTGTGGCGGTGTTTACAGGGTATGGGATGGGTGGGTCTGGCTGGGTGGGTGGGCACACACATTGGGCGGGGGAATATGCTTTGGGTTTCTACTGATGTGTTTCTCTCCTTTTGTCTCCACAGGCGTGGCTGAGCGGAGGAGGAATTTGGAGCAGCAGCGGAGAGTGGTGGCTGCAGGACGGGATTGTGGCAGTGAACAACCACAATGCCAGCAGCATCCCGATGAGGGTGAGTACCATGACACCATGATTGCTATTGCATGCTGTGTGACAGGGTGGGAGGCAGGGCATGGCCACCCTCCATGGACACCACTGCCATGCACGCGACATGTGACAGTCAGCACTGTCCAGTGCCACTGCATGTCTGGGAGTGCGTCAATGGTGGTCCATGCATGCACTGGGCACGTAACATGGCTGCCTGCTCACCGCATAGCCATGTTACTATGCGGCTTTGGTTGTGCTGTGCTGGACATGGGCGGTGGGTGTGTGCAGTGGTACACATGGCTGTAGCTGCCTGGTTGGGCATGTCTTGTGGACATTGTCACTGTGGGTGGGCGCACACCATCACAGGAGCGTGGCACATGGCTGTCTGCCATGCATACTGGGTGGGCTGCAGGGGGATGGACAGTCACACCCATTGACTCTGATCCCTTGTCCTAGGTGTGCGGATACTCCTGCGAATGCAGCGGTCCATCCAGGACCTTGTGCGGGTGGCGCAAGAGTCCCTTGCCATCTTGTGGGATCTGCAGCAGCATGGCGTGAGGAGGAGGAGGCGACCCAGACAACAGCCCCAGGCAGCAGAGGACCAGGCTGGCCACCAGTGAGCGAGACAACCTCCCCTTTGACCAACCTCACAACCCACCCTCCCTCTCCCATATGTTCACCCTGCCCTACCCACCCCACCTTGTTCCTGTCCCTCCTCCCACGTTTGTACATAATTGTAAATTGTTGTTGTTGTTATATTTTTGGAATACAGTTATTTTGATATGAATACTGTGGTGGTCTCTGATATAGGTGCTCAGTTGCAGTGGTGTGCATGGCATCTGGGGTGGTTCAGTCATGGGTATGTGCGTGTGTGTTTGTGCATGGGGAAGTGTCTCTGGTGTGGGAGTGGCCATCAGTCGGTATTTGTGTTGTGTGTGTTGTTCCCTGTGCATTGCATTACTGTGTGCAGTGGTCCATGGTGCCTGCTCTGTGTCCATTGTGCCCCTGTCAACCCATCCTTGGCCTGTGCAGCTGACACCCTTGCATGTCTGTAGCCTGCGAGGTCTGCTGCCTTGTCAGTGGTGGCTGTCCCTGCAGGTCATCCACTGTGACCATCACCATGCTGGCTTGTCTCCTGTCAATGGTGTGGTGCATGTTTGCCTCGGGTGACACTATGGCCTCCGCAGTTGCTGTCCCACCTCCATGCTGCGGCCTGTGTGTATTGCAGGGGCTGTGCACCACTGTCTGTGACTTGTGCTCCAGGCATCTGCTGGTGGCGTACAGGGCCACAGTTCATGCACAGGGTGGGTGTCACCCCTGTGCCATGGAGGACTGCAGACTGTGTGTGCACAGTTTACATGGGCCCACACTGGGGGCTTGGCTGCCACACTACTGCGTCCCTGTGTTAGTGTCCCCATGGGTATGGGTATGTGTTTGCCCCTGCACCGTGTTGCATCCAGTGTGCTGCATGCTTCCACACACCACTGTAGGTGTCTGTGCAGGCTGCTGTGGCTCATGGTGGGTCTGGCTTGTATGGTTCTGTGGTACACGAGGTTGCAGTATGGCAGTGGGGGGTGGTGGTATGCATGGGGATTCCCGCAGTGGTGGTCACTGCTCATGGGGGGTGTTTTGGGGTCACGGTGCAGGGTATGCTGTGCACGGAGGGGGCTGCTGTACCATGGGGTGGTCCGCCCTCCTTGTGTGGCAGTCTCAGCTTGCCGGTGGGTGTGCTGGGGCACCATGGCCCAGCTGTGCTTTGTTTGCTTGTCCCCATGGTCCGATGGCTGTTCCATCCCTCCCCCAGTTATGCTGTGCTTGGGGTGTGGGGGTACATTGTTGGTTCTGCAGTGTGTCCCTGTGCCCATCTGTAGCATGGGTGGTGGGCCCCTGCCTACCTCCCTGGTTGTGCAATTCCATTGCTTTGCTGCTGGGGGGCTCCCTGCTTGAACTATGGCACCTCTGGGCTGCTCAGCTGGGCAGCCCTTGTTGCACCATAGCGCATCGTCTCTGCTCAGCTTCCCCTTCCTGGTTGTGCTATGGCGCAGTTTGTGCGATATTCAGACGTTGGCTGCTTGCGCAGTTTGTCTTGCTCCATGTTTGAATATCGCGTCTGTTGCGCATATGCGCAATTGACTTGTGCATGCTCCTGCTGTTGCACACTTTTTGGGCACAGTTTGAATATCCGGCCCTGAGTGTTTGACATTTCTGAAAGTCAACATTCCTTACTTTAATTTCAGATATGATACCTGAATTAATATGAAATATATTGACTCTGAGGCCATATCCACTAAACAGCTTCTTCCATTGTGCCTGTGGTAAAAAACTTTTGTGACTAGGGTGTTCACTTAATACATGAGAACAATTTTTCAGTGCACTCAGGAACAACTTGAGTCAGAGCCCCCATTGTAGCCAGACCAGATACTTCAGAAAACAAAAAACAGGTGCATTTGAGAGATGAACGTTCACAAGCCAAATGAATTTAAGTCAACATTTACTGAAATGTGCAAAGGACACTAACTGTTTGCCCTGATGCTGTAACCAAAAGGTCTTCATCATGGGGACCCTCTGCTGAAGACCTGCTGGTCAATGCCCTAGGGCAAACAGTTGGCATCATTTGTACATTTCAAGAAATGCTGACTTAAATTCATTAGGCTTGTGAACCTTCATCTCTCGAGTGCACCTGTTTTTGTTTACTTAATACATGAGGCATGATATAATAATGGCAACAAGTCAGATCAGGCCAGAATTACTTGAATGAACACAATGAGCACACAAAAAAAAAATAATAAAGTAACATTAGTGGTTACAGACTCCAGTCACGGTCCAGGGGCATATTCCTTACTGTATCTTCACAACACAACAGCGCAGCATCAGGCACACCCTGCTCTGGGGATCCAGCATATTTACCCTCTTCTTCCTCCTCCACCACCACAGTAGAATCATCTTCTTGGTCTGCTTCCTGGATTACTTGAAGGAACACTCTGGGGTCTAAGCACTATTGTGTGGATTGCTTACGCACCACAAAGCAGTGGCATGTAGGAAATTCTAAGTGACAATGCCATGCACCAGGGCATGAAAAGGACTCTTGTCTCTCTTGCACAAGATCCACTGGTTGGTCACACAGCTACATGTGCAGTCAGCCCAGGAGTGTGTCTGTGGGCGTGCCCACGCTCTGCACCACTCACAAAGGCATGGAATACTTGGCAAAGGGGGTGCAGGATATGCAGGCAGGGACCCTGCCATATCCACTACATGCTCCTTCCAGATTTTGACCCCTGGCTGCAGCAGACACAACCACCCCCTACCATGCTGCCCCAGCCCTAGAGGATCCCAAAGCATCACTCCCCCACCTTCTGCATATCCTAACGGAATCTGGGGCTATTTCTGATTTTAAAATTAACTTTGACAGAACTAAAGCTTTGCTGTTAAGTGAGTCATTTAACCTTCAATAAGATTGTCCTTTTCCTTTTCAATGGGCACAGGATGGGTTTAAATACCTTGGGCTGCATAGTACTGCAAACATACACCACTTTTATGAAAAATAACATTAAGACATTTTAGCAGATGCCAAGAAGGATTTAGAGGTGGAGTTCCCTCCTCCTGTCTTTGGGGGCCAGAATAGTCTGCTCGAATAAATATTCTTTCTAGATTCTTATACATATTTTGCATGCTCCCTGTTAGATCCACAAGGCTTTCTGGAGACAGACAGGCCAGATGATCCCTAGACTTATATGGGGTGGAAAACACCCATGAATCAGTAGGACCATCCTGCAGAGGGGAAAATCTGCTGGAGGCCGGGCTCTCCCCAACTTAAAAGACTACTGCCTCATGGCCCAAGCCTCCCCCATGATAATTCTTAAGGGTAAACTTGACACAAGATGGCTTGAGGGAGATGAGGAACAACTCATGTGCATCCCCCTAAGTGTGACCCCTCTACTACCCTCGACTCAACTTAGACAACTTAAGTCTTCAAATCCATGGACGATGTACTCTCTGGGAGAATGGGGCAGATTCCAATGTCTGGCGGGAGGGGTGAAACACTTGGGCCATCTTACTCTTAAATGGGGTAATGGGGAATTTGGATCAGGGATCATGGACTTGGGTTCGTCTGTGGACCCTCATGGGCATTCACACTGTGGGTGATCTGTTAGACCGGGACTCTCTAATGAGTTTTGAGCAGATCAGATTGAAATTTCATCTGCCCAATACAGAACATTTTCTATTTCTTTAGCTGAGAAATTACATAAATTCCCCCTCATTAGTACAAGATATACGTAGAAACCCTACTATGTTAGAATAATATCTTTCGCAAGAAAGGAGGGTGGGGGTAGAATCCTGAGTAATTTCCCACTATGTGCTTTTTTGCAACACAACAGACACATAGAGACCCATCCAACATGGGAAAAATGGGAAAAAGTTATTTGGGGGGACATACGGTAAATCCCCAGATAACTAAAACTTGGGTGGTAATTCAAAAGGCAACTTGCTCTTATCAGTGGCAGCAGTTCCAGTGGAAGGTAGTAGTCAATTTTTTCAAAACACCTACAATAACTCGGCACTTTAATCCTGGGGGCTCTGATAAATGCTGGAGACATTGTGGTGCCAGAGGGGACCACTTTCATGCATTTTGGTCCTGACCTAAAATACATTTTTGGGGGGCTATTGCCAGTATCGTATCAGAAATTTTGGAAGTTGCACTCCCCCAGACCTTCAAAACTTTTTTGGGGGGCATATTACCTAGAGAGGTGAGATCATCTCAAAACAGCTACTTACATCACATTTTTGTAGTGGCCACAATGAAAGCGATCACCAGGAGATGGCTTGTTTTGTCTCTTCCCATGGTTAGTGATTGGAGAAATTTAGTGAAAGAAATCCAAGTAATGGAAGAAATGTATATGAAATTACATTTTAAGTATGATGGTGACAATCTGAACATTTTAATGAGGTGGGCCAAGGGGGACGCATATATTATGAAGTCCACAATCCCTGACTCACATGGAGAGAATGGTAGAAGGGCGGTATAGATTTTTGTTACCCTTTGCATGATGTTGCTGCTTCAATTTATATATTAGCAATCTCATCCTTGATTGTTGTTTTAGAACTATCCAAGGGTAAAGGTAAGGGTAAGGAGGCAGTATAGTGCAGTGGTTTTAAGGCTCTGAAATGCAAACCTAGAGACCTGGGTTTGAATCCCACAGCCCCCACTTGCATACTGTGTGACCCTGAGCAAGTCAGTTAACTTCCTTGTGCTCCCAGATCACACCTGGAAACAAGCTTTCAGCTTAGTGTCTCTCTCCTTATTAAAGAAAAAAATTGATCAATTATTTATTTCCTGCTGTGCAGTGTGTATGTTTTATCATTTTTAACAAATTGCTTTCTCTTTTAGACGGTACTGTTACATGTGCAACTATATGTGTTGTCTGTATTAACTGTTGCAAAACTTCAATAAAATATGTGTTAAAAAATAAAATAAGGCATTCAGGGGGTCAGAGCCCCACACCAGCAAAGGTTGCCACCATATTTGTGTACCCTGACTCCATCTCCACAGAAACGTGGTTCAGGGATTTCACTGGCAACCAATTAGCAGGCACAGCCCTGGAAGGGAGCCACAGGGGCTCAGGATCTATATTTGACAAAATTAATTCAGGTGCTGTGGCTGGAATGTGCCCATGTTGATGTAATCTCCTTTTTGGTTACTATAACGATTTTTGTTTTTACTTATTTTCTTTCTTTTTTTGGCAGGAAAGGTATGGATTTTATTTCTGATATTTAAATTGCTTTATAAAATGGGCATAAAAAAATCTAAACTTTTGATTGGCTGGAAGCTCTTCTCAGCCGTGTCCTTATCAGGACATATTCATTCAATAGGCACTACTTGTGCCAACCAAACCGCAGCACAACAAGAAATCAGTGTGCTCCATTCCACTCTCCCGCTACCCTCACGCTCTGATGCGACTGAAGCGGGTTCAGAATAGCACCACCGGGAGAGCGGTCGCACACAATACCATCATTTCACCCCCCCCCCAAAAAAAACACACACATGAAACGTAATCGCAAAACCAAAATTCAGTGACAAGGTGACCAGCTGACATATTCCACATACTTTTATCACAAGTTTCTGACAGCCTGCTTATTGCAGCTCTTGACTCCAGCTAATTTCTTCCACTGCAGCAGCTTGTCTGTAGTACCTGCTCTGTCTCCCATTAATTCAGCATCTTCGATGAACACTGCATTCAGCGGTATGGTAGCCTACCCCCACTCCGGCTCCTCCATGTCCTGTGTGCTTACTCTGGTGAAACACGGTTGCAGAGAAGTCAGCGAACCATGTGCCGCAGGTTTCAAATCCATAGACTACAGACCCAGTCCTCTGTTACCAAGAGTGACTGCATCTTTGAAATTAAAATCAAACTCGCTTCTCTGCCGGACCACAGCTAATATTATCCGAAGTTCTGCCCCTCCCAAAAAGCAAACAAAAAAAAAGCATTCACAGAGTATATGGTTTAAAAACCGCAGACTGGAAAGTGGACCACGAAGCAGGAAACTGCTGTTTAGGGCGGCCGATGTGGGACATGCTCATCAGCGCAAACTAACAAATATGAATGGAAAAATAAAACATGTTTTTGAGTCTCTGTCTGTGTGTGGGTGGCTGAGGAGTGCACACAAACACAAACACCAACCTTCTCTAGTGACTAAAGAGCTCCACTCCAACTTAATGACAGGGACTACTTTTTGTTTTTTTTACTTGTCATAATTATTCACAGTTTTTATGTACAGTTTGTATGCCAATATTTTTATATTAACTTCTTTACTTGCGGGCCCATTTTATAAGCGCAATAAGACACTCTGAGGTGTGGGTTATCTCCTGACGAGAGCACGCCCAGGTGCATAAGGTACTGCCAAGCGCTTCGTGCATAACAACGTACTCATGTGCTTCTTATTAGGAGATAACCACACCTCATAGTGTCTTATTGCTTGCTTATTCGTTTTTTGTTACATATCCACAAAAAAGACTAAGTGCAAGACAAAACATCTTATCACATTACTTTACAATACAATACACTACACATACCATCCCCCCCCCTACCTCATCCTCCCCTCCTGTCCCCACCCCATGGCATCGGTTTGAGTTTATCCTGCGACTACCAGCCGTATCCATATTCTGGGATGTTCATATATCATCCAAAGTCTGTAATTTGCTCCATCTGCTATCAAATCTAGGCATACAATTATTTACACTAGCTATAATATTCTCCACAGACAAGTTAAACAGTAATTCTTGTAACCACTCATTGTAAGATATTACTTCTTTATACAGCTAGTGTCTGAGGACTATTTTTTTGACTGACATGGCAATTATATTTCTATGAAATCTCCTTTCTGTGACAGCTATGGAAGAGTAATCCCCCATCAAGCAGATTGATGGTTCTATGTATTCTGTTATACCCAGTAAAGGATCAGCCCTTTGCTTAATTAGGGACCAGAGGGGGGCTATTTTTGGACAGTCCCAAAAGATGTGATATAATGACCCCATCCCTATCCTGCAGCGATTGCATATTGCATTGGGATCCTTGCCCATTTTAGCCAGCCTTTCCTGGGTATAGTACGTATTATGGATAATTTGGTACTGCATTAACCTCAGTCTGTCTTGAGATGTATACATGTGCATATCTTGCCAAATTTTAGATCAGTTAAGTGCCTTCTCTGGAAATTTCTTATCCCAGTACTTAGAGGTCCCCCCAATATTTGGGAAGATTTTCTCCAAAAGATTGGAGTAGATCCCTGAGATGGCATGTCTTCCTGTGGTAAGCTGGGTGATATGGCTCAGAAATTCCCCTTTTTTCCCTGACTCACTATTCAGCTGGGAATTAGCTATCATACGTCTGAGCTGGGATATTTTAAAACTAGATTTGAGGTCTAGTTTGTTATTTTTAATAATTTCAACCATGGTATGGACTCTTCCATTATCCCACGAGTCTGTGATCCTTTTCCCAGATAATTGTGAGATCCCACTATTTGTAATCATATGGCCTCCAATTTTAAAGTTTGGATTTCCCACCAGCAGTTGGTTCGGATCCTGTGAGTGTTTATAAGTCAAGGAAGTGCACATTTGTGTGTGGATTCTTACCAATATTCCAATTGGGTTGTTTCTGAGTGCCTGAGGGTGTAATTTGGGCGGTATATATAGGAGGGCCTCTGGTGTTAGTTTTAGAGCTGCTATCATTTCCTTCTCTAGTAGTAGCCAAATGGGTCTTTATTGGAACGGGTCTGGATCTGTATTTGGATTCGTCCATCTCATATACTTTGCTGCTTGACTTGCCCAGTAATATAATTTAAAATGTGGGGAGTCTCAGGCCACTTTTATTTTTAGGGGCTGTTAGTTTGTTATAAACCATGTGAGCCTGTTTGTTTTTCCAAATAAATATAGTGAGCAGGGAGTGGACCTTAGCAAACCATGATTGAGGCAGCCATAGATTTAGCATGTTAATGGGATAAAAAATATGGGGCAATACGTTCATTTTAACTACATTCATTCTTCCCCAAAGGGATAGCGGTAGCTTATTCCATCTATCCAGATCTTGCTTGATAACCTGTATCAATGTATCTAGGTTGCTTATTCTGGAAGATTTTGTGCTCCTTGTTAGTATAATACCGAGGTATTTCTACTGTTTATATTCCCATTGTACCCCTAGGTCTTCAGTGTCACTTTTATGGGAGACCATATTCATAGGAAATATTTTAATTTTCTCAGGTTTAACTTGTAATTAGATAATGCCCCAAATTCTCTAATCACTTATAAAGTTTGGATTATTGATGTTCTTGGGTTCGTCAGGTGCAATAGTATATCATCAGCACATGCTGATAATCTAAGTTTCTGGTCCCCAACTTTAATTCCCTGAATCTTGGGTCCATTTTGATCTGGGTTAGAAGGGGTTCTAGATATAGGTTAAACAGTAAGGGGGATAGCGGGCAGCCTTGTCTGGTACCCGAGGAAAGGGGAAAGATGTGTGAAAAGGTTCTATTGCAGTATATACGTGCACTGGGTGAGGTGTATAATGCTTGAACCCATTGCACAAAAAGAGGCAGGAAAGTGAACTTGTGTAATATCCAAAACAAAAAGTTCCAGTCTACCCTATCAAACACTTTCTGTGCGTCAAGTGACATCAGGACAACAAGCGTAGTAGTGTCCCTGGAAACAGAGAATATGTGATCTAACTTCCTGAGATGATCTGAGGATGATCTTCCTGCCATGAATCCCACTTGTTCTGCACAGATGAGGCAGGGTATTACCTGATTCAGTCTAATAGCTAAAATGTTGGCCAGTATCTTAAGGTCATAGTTTAGCAGCGAGATTGGCCTGTAGTTTGGGACTAGTTCTGGGTCCTTCCCCTCTTTGTGCAATACCACAATCAAGGCCTCAAATAAGTGGGGGTCACTACTCTCTCCCTTCGGTATGCTGCAAAATAATAAAAGCAACCATAGAGACAGTTCCTTCTCCAGTTCTTTATAGAAGTTGGGGGAGAACCCATCCAGTCCCGGGGCTTTGTCTAAAGGTAATGTGTTGATTGCCCTTTGCATCTCAGGTTCTGTGATGGGGATATCATTTGCATTCTTGCTCATCGGATAGCTTAGGTGAGGTAATTCAGACAGATAGAGTCAGTCTACGATCTCCCTGAGAGGTCTAGCCTATATAAATTCCTGGAATTCCGTTGCTATTTCTAAGGATTCATTTTGAGAGTACCATCTACCCTAGATTTAACTGCATTGATCACTCTCGATGTCTCCTGCTGCTTTACCCTTAGGGCTAGAAGTTTTCCAGCCTTTTCTCCTTGGTATATATATTTAAATTTTGTTTTGATAATTGCATATTCAGCTTTTTCACCCAACAAATCATTGTAACAAGCTCGCAGACAAGTGAGTTCCTGTCTTTGTATTTCACTAGTTAGGGGAATTAGTTTTTTTTTCCAATTTTCTAATATTTTCTAGTAATGTTAATAGTTGTTTTTCACTTTTTCTCTTTCATCTAGAAGCAATCTTTATAAGCTCTCCCCTAAGGAAGCACTTTAATCCCCCCATTCCATATCTACAAGATCTGTGGAGTTCTGGTTATGATGTGTATAATACTCAATACTAGTTTTTAGGCTTTCTACTATGCGTTTGTCTTTCAATAACCAGTTGTTGATTTTCCATGTTGTCTCTACATGTTGAGTGGAACATAAAGATAGAATGCAAATCACCGAAGAAAGGTCTGATATCACTTCTGGAGAGAACTGACAGTCCATGAGATCTGGTAGAATTTGTTTACTAAGCAAGAAATAAGTCAGTGTGGGATGAAGTACCATATATTGCTGATCACAAAGTATATTCCCTCCCTCTTGGGTATAAAACCCTCCATGGGTCACACAGTCCCAGCTTGTCAGCCATATTTCTAATGGCTCGCTGTGCTGGAGATAGCCCTGTTTTTGTTTTGCCTATTCTATCTACGTCTGGGGAAAATGGTAAATTCCAGTCACTTCCTACTATCTAAGGCACAGTCAGAAAAGGCAACAATACATTAAGCAATTCCATAAAGAAGGAGGGAGTGTCCGTATTAGGACCGTATATGGATCCCAGTACAATGTCAGACCTCTCCAGTGTGCCACGTACAAACACATATCTCCCCAATGGATCCCGGATGCACTGACTGCATTGGAAACTCAAATTCCTTGTCAGCAATATTGCCACACCTTCACTCTGGGTGGATGACCCTGCTGTGTAAACTTGGTCTATTTGCATTCTTCGCAATGGATTAGCCTCTGTATCTAGCAAGTGTGTTTCCTGAAGGAAAATTATCTGACCTTTAGTCACTCGCAAGTGCTTAAGGACCCTGTACTGTTTACTTTTACTGTGCATCCTTTTCACAGTCCATGTCATAAGCTTATATCTATTTCACATTCTGAATTATGACAATACTTGATAATTGGCTGGAAAGTAAGATACTAAATAACCCCCCCCATTAGCCAATGCCATGGTGTCCCTCCCCTCTTCCCCCATAACCCCAGTACATGCCAACACATTTTTGCTGTATCCATCCCTACATCCCCCTTCCCCCTCCTTCTCTTTCCCTTCACCTTTTCTTTTACAGTGTTTACTTGTTTCTCTTGGTCGTGGAGAAGTCTGGGAAGCTTCTTGACCCTTCGCTCTACTACTCTACCTTATACGGTTCGATCAAGTGATTTAAGGGACCCACCCTTGATATGGTATGTGATGCTGCCAGACTCAACTCACCCCAGTCCTCCCACTTCCACCGTTCCACTAAGATGCCCATCACAATATCGATACCAGCCCTTACTAACAACAAATTCCGAATAACAAAAATAAAATCCCTTTAGAAAATAAGAAACTGTATTTTCTAATATTCTTCCCACAGAAAACATATGTCAGGGCTTAATCTCATCCCATACTTGTTATAATTTAGACTGGTGCTTTCCCGTTTCTTTTGTGAGTTCTCCTGTTCTGATGAGTATTATGAACAGACAAGACCCTATTAACTACTCCGAGGAATTAATACTCATTCCTCTACTATTGTGTGTAGTATTAGTCTGTTTGATTATTATTATTATCCTTGGTTAAACCCAGTAATTATAAATGTAATATACCCTAACTTCTGGTATCTCACAGTGCTATCCATAAAACCGGCAAAAACAGAAAATGGTCTGTAATACCTGGCCCTACTAACTTAAACTGAATTAAACATCTCAGTTAAATCCCCCATTCCAAGCTTTTACCACTTATTTGTCACTGTCAGCACAACAGGTGCCATACCTAAAAGGGAGAAAAATAAACAGAAAAAACACAGAGCTTTAATTAACTGGAGTCCCCTTTAACTCAAACAATTTGTTGAAAGGATACAGCCAGTCCATTACTCTGCAGCTCTGTGCACTATTGTGTAGCCCTTGCTGCAACAGTTAGACAACTCCTGTACCTCCACAGCTGTGTGCATCATTGAGAGGACACAGACACTGTTAAGGAAGAGCGCACAAACTGCCAGTCCCGGTTTCTCTGATGCGCGAGCTGACTGGATTTTTGCCCAGATACAGTTATTCTGGATCGGTTGTTCACAAGTAGGGAAATGTCATCAGAAGTGTAAATTCCAGTTCCATTCTGCTTTGCAATATAGCAACAGACTCTCCTGAAATGGAGCAAGATATCATTCCAAAAGCTTTGTTAATACTAGATGAAGATCCACTTTTTAAGCTCATATTATGAGAGTGTTGCAGTCCAGAGTTTAAACCATCCTGTTGATCTTAATGAGCCTTTCTTTTGCCCCACTTTGGTAATTCCTTCACTGGAAATTAGCCCTCCATTAACTCCTCCTTACCAATTAAAGAATCTCTCCTGCAGATTGGTTACTTTTTGAATAGATCTGGCAAGAGTCGCTATAGCTCGTGTACTGCTTGCTCGCTGGAATCGTATGTATGCCACTTATCTTGAATCATGACTTGTAATTGCACCAGGTATAGCATTTTGGAACGTACACCTGCAGGGATGAACCAGGAGATAGTGTTGTGGAAAGAGCCCTTTTTTTGCTGGACAGAAGCTGGCAGATCTTGTGCTATGTGTATCTTGTTTCCCTCCCACATGACTAATTGAACTTCTCTGAGTTTCGTGGTTATGTACTGTTTATCTAAAAAATTCAGGAGTTTCAGGAGGAAAGGATGGGGAGGTAAACTTGGATCAGGTTTGGGGCGCAATGCCCGATGAGCTTGTTCCGCCACATATGAAGGGCCATTAGGAGAGGGGCCGACTATTTTCTCCAGCAACTTTTGAGCAAAAACGATAGGAGAGGAGCCTTCCTCCCCCTCAGGAAGTCCAATGACTACCAGATTGTTGCGGTGGCTACGTCCCTCTAAATCCTGCAGTTTGGATTCCATTTTAACTAGTTGCCTTTTGATTGCCACCAGTTCTGGGTCTGTAGTTGCTCTCCACTTTTCCAGTAAGATTGCTCTCACTTCAGTGTCCCTTGCTTGTCTGGATACATCCGATAAGTTAGACTTCAAGGAGGTTACTTCTGTAGTTAGAAGAGCAATTGCTTCTTGTAATGGTTTCATCCCAATTATGAAGCGCTCTTCTGAAAAGGGTGTCAGCGTCACTTTGCCGAGCGAGGTCAGGGCTGCCTTGGAGCTCTGCTGCTTTGATTTCTTTGCGGCTTTATCTAGCGAGGTAGGGGGAGTATGGCGAGGCAATTCCTGCCTCATTGTTACCTCCATTCTGCAGTCTGAAAGATTCTTTAGCAAAAAGACCTTTAGTATTATCCTTCGGATAGTTTTCTATCTAGTTGGCTGCTGAAATCTTAATTTTACAAGCTGAAATGTTGATCGGGAGAGCAGGAGAAGTACTGCGGCACTGCTTACTTCTAGCCAGACATCACGTGACCTGTTTTTACTTATTTTCATGTAAGCCTTTCTGTTTGGAATGGTTACATGTTCCAGCAGCTATCCCGGGAAAATCTAATTTGTTGGATGTGAGGGTGCTATTTTCCCCGCAGAGACATCTGAGCAGTCAATAAAACTGTGAGTGAGGATGTTGTGAGGTGAGAAAATTACAATTTGGCCTGGCAGCTGTGATCTCACACACATACACTTGTGCACACACATGCACCACAGACTCAAGTGGATGGGGACTACTGAAGAAGGCTATCATTCCAGGGGATGGCTCAGTCTACTGTCCTGAGCACATAAATAGAAGAGGTGAACCCCAATTCTCTCTCTCTCTCTCTCTCTCTGACCTGCTGTAACCTGTGAAGAGGACCTGAGGTCTGTCTTGGTGAGTGATCACAGATGATGGAGGGCCATGATCTATAACTAACTCATCTGGGCAAGGGAAGAGCAATCTTAGTGAATGTTTTCTTTCAAGTTAGCTGGCAGGTGAATATAGATCCTAGTGGGAGGCTAGGTTGTGAGATTATTCTATCAGTACACTGTCTGTGTGAACTGTATTTTATTTTCACTTCTGGTAAACAAGTGTATCTTTTTTGCTGTAAATATCCTATCTGCAATATATGTAGTATTTAGTAGTAAATATCCTATTTTATAGAACTAGTGGTTGAGCATCCTTATTGAAAGTTAAATGTAATATTTCTGCTGGCAAGGTGAGAATTCTCTGTTTAAAATCCACCATCTGAAGTACCATATATTACTGTTTGACCTTCCAAGTCTCTGGGTATGAAAGAGGTATTTTTCTGATATAATCAGGTGGTGGCATTGGAGAACTGACATAGACCAACTTACCACAGAAACTGGTACGGCCCAAAGGGTATGTTTGTCACAAACTGGTGGCAGAGCAGTGGGATCAGTGCACAAATTTAAAGCCAAAATTTGTGGGCAGTACGGTTTCCTGGTGGTACAGTACTAGGAACTCAGACAGAGGTAAAAGACTTACCTGGCACACAGAGAAACAGAGATTACCAGTACAAAAGTTACCTTAACAGTCACAAAACAGGATACAGAAAATGATTACATATTTTACTACTGTTCTTTTAATTTCTAGAAACACAGCTTAGTGTTAGCAAGTGTGAGCTCATCAACACAGGGCACATTTTGTCACAAACTGGTGGGAGAGCGATGTGATCAGTGCACAAATTTAAAGCCACAATTTATGGGCAGTAACGGTTTCCTGGTGGTACAGTACTAGGAACTCAGACAGAGGTAAAATCCTTACCTGGCACGCAGAGAAACAGAGATTGCCAGTACAAAAGTTACCTTAACAGTCACAAAACAGAATATAGAAAAAGATTACATATTTTACTACTGTTCTTTTAATTTCTAGAAACACAGCTTAGTGTAGTTAGCAAGTGTGAGCTACTCAGCATAGGGCAAATTTTGTGTGCATCAGCTCCATGAGCTCTGCAAAGGGAGCAGGATTGTCTATGAGGACATGTGAACTCATCAAAGCCCTGGAGGAGCAGGACCAAATGCAGAGGAAGTAGATATTTCCTGAGAAGTATGACCAAATGCAGGTGGAACAGACAGTCACTGATGAAGATAACCAAAGTAGCAAGACTGAGGTCACAGAGGCTCAGCCAGAGTGGGACCATAAACCACAAACTGGTGATGCAGTGCAGTCCAAGCATGAGCCAAGAACTGGTGCAGCAGAGTCTTAAAATCAGCTTGAGCTCATGAAAATGAAGTGTGTGCTAAAAGAGACAAAACTGCAGAGTGCAAGGCTCAGAGGGAGAGAGTAAGGCTGGGGGCTGAGGGAAAAGAGAAAGCACACCAAATCCATAAATTTCATAAGAAGTGGGACTCTTATTTACATTCACATCTGTGCTCAGTCCAACCTACCCTGCCTGGCAACCCCCCAGTTCAAGGAACCTCCTGACCTATTCCACTGTACTAAGCTTACTAGGTGGATTACCCCTGCCTTGGATCATAGCCCCCTTGGGACTGAACTCACCCGTATGTTCAACTACCTGTTATGTAGGGAATATGATGCAGGTAACTTTCTTGTGGTTCTTGTTCTGTGTTTTTGTTGCATTTGGAGACTACTTTCCAGTCATAGAATATACTGGATGCACTAGACCACCCCTTGGGGGGGATCTAACAAATTCCTTGTTTATTTCCTGTTTAAGAGGTGTTATTAGATGGATTATACTGTAATGGATGCTCTGTCTTGGTAACAATGTTTTGCTGTGCTAATGTAAATATCTGTATCCAAAACTGTATATAATGTTTGTAATCAATGTCTGTAACCTATACATGATGGCTGTTGCATTGTAACTGTACCCTCTCTTTTTTTTGTTTCTTTGTTTCTGTCCTCCATGTGATGAGGTACCTTTGTAAATGAGCCGATGGCTCAAAGGTTGTGAATCCAATACTTCAAATAAATAAAGTACTGCACTGTTCTGTGATGTTTGAACAATTGAAAATTAATTAAATTTTTCTTGATAAAAAAAAAGAGAGAAAGCACAACATCATAAACTCCTGATGCAACACAAAAGAGAGCAGAAATGTCAGCATGAGGTTCTCATATGAGTGGCAAGGGAAAAGGAAAGACAGTAGAAATGAGCAGAAAAAGAGACAGAATGAGTGGCAAGAGAGAAAGAATAACAGCACGAGGAAGAGATGGCGACCCTGCTCCAGAAAGCACTGCAGTAAACAGCAAGTAATGGCACAGGGTGTCAAACCCAAGAAGCCACAATTAATTCTAAAATGTTTCCTTAACAGCGGAAGGGGGATGACCCTGATTTGTTTTTAAAATCATTTGCGAGGGAATGTGTGCAGATTAAATTGGATAGGGCTTCTTAGATGACTCACCTTACACCCTAGCTTACTGGCTGTGCTTTGCATGTGTTTTGTGGACTATCATGAAGTTAAAGGGGTGTTACTGAAATGTTTTGAGCTAACTCCTGGGGCTTATAGGTGAAAATTCAGGGAGTTAAGAAAGGGCCCAGGAGACAGCTATGTAGAATTGTATGTTCAGATGTGTACCTATCTAGACCGCTGGGTGGATGGGGCTAAAACTAGACTTGTGGAGCAAATAAAAGACTTGTTTGTAAGTGAACAATTTCTTAAAATTGTACATGAGGACCTGCATGTGTGGTTGCTGGACCAGGCATGCAGCTCTGCGATGAAAGCAGCAGAAAGTGCTGAACTGTATAGGGCCAGCAGACCACATATGCTGCATAGGAACAATTGAGGGAGCAACACATGATTTTAAGGGGACACAGGAAGGGCAGCCTAAAGTAAACCAGCCTGTACTGAAGCCCAAAACATTTCCCACTGGCCCTTAGGGGAACAAGGAGCCAAGGGAAAAAGAAATGCTATATTTGCCCAAAAGTGGTGCACCTGTCATATGACTGCCCTAAAAATATGAACCAAGGGCAAAAGCTTGGGGGAGGTGGTGATCAAGACAGTGCCCAGCAGCTAGTAGCCTGCTGACAGACTGCAGCACCACCCAACTCCTCCCTGCATATGCACCCTGTTCTAGTTAATGGGGAATGTAACACAGAGACTGAGGGACATTAGTGCCTCCAGCTCCATAGTTAAGCAGGACCTGATCCACATGGAGCAGATTCTGCTTGAGCAGTTTTCAAAGATTCAAGGAGTCACAGGTCCAGTGGTCCAAGTACCAATGGCTCGGGTCTTCCTGAGCTGGGAAGGTGGCCGTGAGGTACAGGAGGTGGAAGTTATACCTGATCTCCATGTGGATGTGATAATGTGGAATGATTTTGACCACAAAGAAACCATGATGTGTGTTAAGCACCTGAGCGTGAGGAGGGGGGAAACACAGCCTGTGTTAACCCTTCCCTCAGAAGCTGAGGAAGAAGCTAGTGTGGTTAAGGAGCTAGGTAGGAGTAGCAGCCCTGAGTCCCAGCTGCAAACCAAGGAGATCTAAAATGTGGGCAGATTTCCATCAGAAGGGGAGTTTGGGAAGGTAAGATAGGAGGAGTTGGGCAGAACTCAACTGGCTGATCCTTCCCTACAGAAACGTAGAGAGATAGCTGATAGTGCTAATGACCCTCAGGGGAGAAACCCATTAGTTTACTGGGAGAATGGGCTGTTGTACAGTGAGTGTATGTCACGGAGGGTGCTAGAGGGAGAGGTACACCGGTAGCTGGTAGTCCCTCAGGCTTACTACAAGCAGCTTTGGCCCTGGCCCATGACATCCCTTTTTATTTATTTATTCCAGCTTTGGATTAACACCTTTGAGCCAAAGGCTTGTTTACAAAGGCTCCAAGTCAGTAGATACAAAACAAAAAAGGACAGAGTACATACAGGTAAACAAGAGATTAACATAAAGTGCTAAGTGCTTAAACAGTGAGTGCAGTTCAAATTCAACAGTTTGATTCAGTACAGTAGGGAATACATGTTTTATAAAGATGGGTAAATTACATAAACAGCACTGCAGGAGTGCGGCACAGAACGTGGGATAGTTCAGATGGCAGACCTGGACAGAGGGTCCCGGGCTACCGGGTAGTAAGAAAGGTGGAAGCAGCCAGGCAGGCCTTGTCAGTAGAGAGGCAGGGGTTGAGAGAGGGTGGAGGGGATAGGGGGAAGTTGTGAGAAGCATGGGTGGATGACATTGGAAGGAAGAGGGGAGGGTAGAAGGGTGTCAAAGGGCTGGGTAGGGGGTAGGTTGGGAGGTGAGAGGGAGGGAAAGGGGAAAGTAGAGGGGGAGGGTGAAGGTGGAAGGAAAGGTGGGGAGGATAAGAGGGGTTGGTGGAGGTGGCAGGTGAGGAGTGGCATGGAGGAAGCGTATGTAGGTAGTACTGTAGAGGCAGGAGAGTGTCAACTGTGAGAATGGGAACGACAGTCATTAGAGTTTGTTAAGTGGATTTGTAGCCTTGTTGTAAACTGACTGAGTTTCTTACACTCAATCAGGGCTGGAAGCAGATCATTAAACCACTTCAGGCCTCTGTAAGAAAGGGATCTCTGGGCTAGTGATGTGCACTTGAAGGGTACTATAAGCCCTCCCTTTTGAGGCACGTCTGGTGTTAATAGCTGGTTGAGCAGATTTGAAGAGGGTGGAGATGGAACCAGGCATGAGCCCAAGCATAGACTTTTTCACTAGCAGGCAGACCTGGTAATGGATCCTAAGATGGAAAGGGAGCCATCCAGTCTCACAGTAAAAGGCACATGTATGGGTACGGTGGTGGGCCCCCAGAGCTAGGCAGCAGGCTCTGTTAAGTGTTCTGACCCTCTTCAGTGCGGAGTCAGAGCCAGCCCCATAGATCACTAATCTATTGCCCATGGCAGAAAAAACTGAGTTACATGTCTCGAGTTTTAGGCTTAAGGAGTCATAGACTGTCAGTAGTGGTAAATTACCCCTAACCACTTGGGTATTAGTTGCACAAAAAGGCATCTCACCAACAATTTCTTTTGACCTAGTATATACACAAAAGTGGCAAATTACTGTCACACTTGTCCACAGTTCCAAAGGGTAAAAAAGATAGAGGACAAGGCTAAGACAGCTTTGATACCCCTGCCTATCATTGATGAACCCTTTAAGAGGGTAGCTGTGGACATAGTGGGGCCCTCGAGCACCCCAAGTCACACAGACAAAAGGTACATACTGGTTGTCATGGAGTACACAAGCAGGTACCCTGAAACAGTGGCTATGTCCTTCATTGAGGCAAACAAAATGGCTGATGAATTCCTGTGAATCTTAAGACGAGTGGGATTTCCCCATGAGATTTGTCAGACCAGGGGATGAATTTCACCTCATCACTCATGAAGAGTCTGTGGGAGAAGTGCAGGGTGAAACAGCTACATGCCTCACCCTATCACCCTGAGACTAATGGTCTGGTCAAGCAGTTCAATGAGTCCCTGAAAACTATGCTCAGGATATTTGCTGACAAGCACATCAGGGAGTGGGACAAGTATTTGCCCCATCTGCTGTTTGCTTACAGAGACGTCCCACAGGAGTCCACAGGGTTCTCACCCTTTGAGCTAATGTTTGATCACAGGGTGAGGGGACCCCTACATTTAGTTCAGAATGAATGGGAGGGTGATCTTGCCTCCTAAGAGGAATCTGTTGTGGAGTACATCCTGAACTTCAGGACCTGGTTTAAAGTGCTCATTTGGCTCTCCCAGGAGCACTTGGCTACAGCACAACAGCAGCAGAAAGCCTGGTATGACCATGGGTCCAGAACCCGGGAGTACGAAGTCGGACAGAGAGTGATGGTACTTGTCCCAGTCCAACAAAATAAATTTCAGGCAGTATGGGAGGGACCATTCCTCATAGGCAGAAAGGTGAGTGAGGTCAATTATGTGGTAGAACTGCCTGACAGGAGGTGCAGGCAGAGTGTATATCATGTTAACATGATGAAGCCCTACTATGATAGAGTATAAATGGTCCTCAATGTGTGTAGCACACCAGAAGAAAAGGAGACTGACTCACTTGTGGACCTCCTTGGGGAGGTGCAGGAGGAATCCTCAGTAGATAACCATACCCTCCCAGAGCAGTTGACACCAGTCCTATCGGGTACCAGAGGCGGTTAAGCATACCATGCAGGAGGAGCTTGGATAGATGCTGGCTGTGAACATTTGGGATAATAACTGATACAACAAAGCAGGGATCAAGTGCATAAAAAACACACAAAGGTGTTTATCAATTTATTAAAAAAAAAATACACTTACTTACAGAAATAAAAAAAGAAGTCAAATAATTAGTCCTGCACAAAAAAAAAAAAAAAAAAAAAGCGAGCTGTGCTTCCTTTAGCAGAGTCTGCAACTTTGCTTCAGCCCAGGTACTCCAATGAATACCTTTCTCAAATAACGTGTTTGAAATACACACACACACACACACAAACACCCCCCCCCCAACTGTAGGTCTTAAACTACTCACTGTCAACACTAGAATGACTCAACTATCAAACATTCCCTGAGTGGTGCACCCTTTTTATAGCTCCTTGTGATTACATCACATAATTGGAGAGTTTCCATAGGCCGTGACATCACATAACTGGGAAGTTTCCATAGGCCGTGACATTACATAATTGGGGAGTTTCCAGAGGCCGTGACATTGCATAATTGGGGAGTTTCCATGGGCCATGACATCACAAGCTTCATTATTCTATTTCATATGCAGCCCGCAATCACAACTTCATGTCTGGCTACACCAACACGGAGCAACCCGCTCCACAAAAAAGAACTGCACAGTCGCACTTGGCGACCAGCGCTGTCCCTCGCACCAGAGCCACATAGGTCAAAGGAGCTGCACTCAGCAGCAGCGGTTTCGGAGATTGGTGCCCCAGAAATGGGAGCTACACTTCTTCTTAAACCAAGGGGCACCAGACATTAGCAATAAGGCACGACTTGTGCTATTTCCTATGCCTGCAATCAGAAACATAACGTTGTGTGCATAAAGAGGGGATAAAGACAATAAGGGACAGCAAAGAGTTTTTGGAGATTGCCAAGTTGGCCACCCTGACAAAAATTTAAAGAAAAGGCAGAACAAAATAAGAGGAAAGGAAAGAGTGAAAGGAGGGGTGGGATTGCACATATTCATATTTATGACAGGGGTTTAAGCACATAACAGGGGGCTTCCTGTTACACCCCCACACCAAGAGGCAGCAGTAATACTATTGTCAGACACCCTTTTTGAACACTAGGAGGGTTGGAACTTCCGCCCACCCACTCCCAAAAGATCTGCCTCAGGAACCCTTATACACACAATCAGTATCTATAATCAGACATACCTAAACAAATCTCCGATACTGATCTATTCCCTGAGGTGTAATATCAAGGGTTTAATACAAACCCCTATCTCGTATATCATATGCAAAACATTTCAACATCTTCACAGAAAGAAAAAACATATCATATCAACACATTTCCTCATGTTTCATCAGCATGGGCCCTATATCGAGGCAAGAAGTCAGCATTCTGGTGTTTTGACCCTGCTCTTCGCTGAATGGTAATGCGGTCAGGCTGCAAAGCCAAATACCACCGCATTATCCAGCCATTCTTGTCTTTCATCTGTTGGAGTCAGCACAGAGGGTTATGATCAATGAGAACCTTAAACTCTGAGCCCCACAGATAATATTTCAAGGCCTCTATTGCCTATTTTAATGCTATGCATTCCTTCTGCACTGTTGAATACTTCCTCTCCCTCTCATGAAGTTTGCAACTGATGTATATGACTGGGTACTCCTCACCTTTCCTTGTCTGAGAAAGGACTGCACCAATGCCAGTATCATTTCAAATGGGAGAGAAAAATCAGCAATGATCAAGACAGAGGATGAACATAGGGTTGCTTTAATGTTCTGAAAGGTCTCATTACATTTCTTGGTCCTTAGCACCTTATTGGGACATGTGTTTTGATCAGATCTGTCAGTGGTTTGCTATGGTGACAAAATCAGATATAAATTGGCAGTAATAACTAATCAGTCCTAAAAAGGGACGTACATATTTATTTGTCAGGGGGATGGGATATTTAGCTACTGCCTTGATTTTGCTGATGTCTGGTTTGACTGTACCTTCCCCAATGATGAACCCTAAGTATTTGGTCTCAGTCCAGGCAATGGCACATTTGGTAGGATTTATGGTCAGTCCAGAGTCTTGAATGGACTAATTTATTACACGAAGATGTACTAGGTGCATCTGCCAATCAAGGTTGAGGATAACAACATTATCTAAGTAGGCAGCACTGGGGCACACAATACCTGATCCATATAGTGTTGGAAAGTTGCAGGGGCACCATGCAGTCCAAAAGGCATGGTTGTGAACTGGTAAAGGCCTATCTGGGTGCCGAAGGCAGTCAATTCCTGTGCATGTAAAAAGAGAGGGATTTGCCAGTAGCCTTTCATTAAGTTAGGGGTGCTTATGTATTTGGCATTCCCTGTTTTGTCTAGTAAGTCATCTACATGGGGCATAGGGTACCCATCCAAGGTTGAGACAGCATTAATCTTCCTGAAATCCAAGCAAAGCCAGATACCCCCCTCCTACTCCTAGGTGCTGCATTTTCCTCACCTCATCAATGACTTCCTGTCTGACTCTCTCAGGCAGCCGGTAGGGTTTCTGGTGTATGGGTTTTGTTTATACTACCATTATGGTATGCACTACCCCTTTTGCTCTCCCTAGGGTGTTAGTAAAGGTCTTCCCATAATATCCCAGTAGTTGTTCAATCTTCTGTCTCTGGGCTGAATCCAACCAGGGATTGATTTGAATTCCCACCACTTCTGTGCCTTTATCCAGTCTCTCATAGGCTACTGGGGTCTTGCCTATCAAACCATTTCCTCAGCAGGTTGGCATGGTAAATTTTCTTTTGGGACCTTTTTCCTGGCATTTCAGTTTCATAATATACCTTACCAGTTTGCCTATTAATTACAAATGGACATTGCCATTTCACTAATAACTTGTTTTCAGAATATGGCAACAATTAACAGTACTTTATACCCTGGATGGCACATTTTACTTTTCAGTCCTTCATCATACCATTCCTTCTGTTCTGCCTGTCTATGGACAACATTCTGGTGTGCTAGAGTAACAAATTTCACCAATTTCTTCCTAGGATTGGTCATAGATTCTACAATATTTGTATGGCAGACATCCTTCCCTTCTTCCCAATGTTCCCGCACCACATCTAAAGGACTTCTGGGGGTTCTTCTGTATAAGAGGGTAAAGGGTGACAACCCTGTAGTGGCTTGGAGCACCTCCTGGTATGCGAACAAGAGACAGGGTAGATATTTGTCCCAATCCCACCTTTCTTCTTGTACATACTTCTGGAGCATATGTTTTACAGTCTTATGAAAACACTCCCCCAAACCATCAGTCTGGGGGTGGTGGGGAGATGTTTTCACTGCAGTTACCCCTAACAATCTGTACAACTCCTTGAGGAGTACTGAGGTAAAGTTGGTACCTCTATCTGTGAGAATGACCTGAGGGATATCCAATCGACTAAAGATTTTAGCCAGTTCCTCTGCAATCCGAGGGGCTGTCACAGTTTGAAGGGGTATGGCCTCAGGATACCTGGTCGCATAATCACAAATCACCAAAATATACTGGTTACCTTTTGAACTTTTGTTAGGGAGCCTACCACATCCATAGCTATTCTCTTAAATGGTGACATTACTGTGGGTATTGGCTGCTATGAGCACCTTATCCCCTTTTCCACCTTTGGCTGCCAATTGGCACTCAGGACAAGTGCGACAATACTCAGCCACATTCACGAGTATCCCAGGCCAGAAGAACAGATAAGTCAATCTGCCTAATGTCCTATCTCATTCTTCATGTCCTGCATAGGGATATCATGGGCTAGGTACATCAGTCTATCCCTATATTTCTGGGGTATCATCATCTGTCTTATTCATTTCTCCATAGTGGGGTTAGTACACATTCGATACAAAACATCATTTGTTATGACATACTGTGGCTGCCCTTCTGCAACCACCTAGTCCACCTGTAAGAAAAAGGGATTCAAAGTATCATCCAACTTTTGCTCCATTTTTAGGGCTGCTAGCAGAGCCTACAGCCCTATTGGGATCAGACTGTAGCTCAAAAACTGCTAATGTTGGAACTCCCTTTTTCAACATTTGGAAGTATTCCTCCACAGCTGCAAAATAATACACTCCTCCTCCTCTGATTTTTGCTATTTGCTGCTCTATGTTAAAGGCATATGAAGGGAGAGGGAATGCTACTGTATTGTACCTCTGAACTTCTCAGGATATTAACAAAACAAAAAAAACCTTTTTAAACTGCTGTTTTATAATTTGTCCAGCTCACTCTAATAGATGTATTCTATTTCTTTCAGCAACTTAGGGGGTAACTCATTATCTGTTGTACTGGAATTCACTGAAGGTCTGAAACAGTCAGACAGACTACATTGTCAGATTACAGACAGTACAGTTGCAGCTTTGTTAGCTATCTCATTCCTATGGGCATGGCAGGTTGTATGCTGTCTCTCACACACACACACACACACACACACACACATACACACACACACAGACACACAGAGCAGCATGTACTCTAACTAAATAAATTCAAGAGGACTGAATTAGCAGCATACCAGTTTTTGATGATTGTAACCGAAGAGCACTATATGGCACCAACAGGAAAATAACTTAGGTCATTTAGTAGCGTTTCACAGCCCTATCAGTTCTGGCTAGAGTTTGTTATATTAGTTCCAGCTAAATCAGACCCAGCATCAAGTATTCCTTCCTGATGGGTATCCCACCATTTTCTTTTTTTGGCCCTCTTCTCCTTTCTTGAGTTCCTTGTTTTCCCTGGAATCTCATATGCCTCCTCATCAAATGGAAAAATGTTCTATGACTGTTCTTGTCTAGCCTGGGCCTGAGTAATTACTGCCACAAGCTGGTCACAGGTCTGCTGATTTTCTTTCACTCGGTCAAAGTTAGGGAAATCCTGGCTGATAGTAATGGGAACTGGCAGTCTAGGTACTAAACCAACAGAGATGGGTTGCTTATCCTGCCCTACCATCATTTCCACCACAGCTATAGGGTACTGGTGGACATCCCAATGGACCAGGTTACCTTTGCCTCCAGCCCTTTACTGCAGTAGTTCTTTAAAATGTCCACCCTCACCAAGGTTTGTTTGCTTTCTGAGTCCAGCAATCCCACTATTTCATCCTGGCCAATCCCCACTGTGGCAACATACCCCCAATTAGCCATTGCCAAGTGAGCAACTTAATTTCTTCTATTAGGGCAATTACGGGCTATGTGGCCTTTCCCAAACAGCTGTGACAAATAATGTCTGTGGAATAGGGCCTTGACCTTCGTTCCCCTCACCAGTTATTTCCCACAACATTTAACTATCTGGAATAACTATTTTCAAAAGGTCATACCGGTGCTGTAGATTGGGGTGAAGAGCCTTGGTATCCTCTGGGCTTTAATGGTCTGGCCACCAGGTAATCCTCCACCAGATTGATGGCCTTCTCTGCTGTGTCAGGTTTGTGCTCCTTCACCCATACCTGGACATTTTGGGACAATACTTGGATAAATTGCTTTATAATTATCAATTCCAGGATTTGGTTGAGGGTTTTGACCATTGGCTAATTGGGGGTATGTTGCCACAGTGGGGATTGGTTGTAACCATTTCAGACAGAAACTTTTTAACCTGGCAAAAGTCTCTCAAGGGGTATTTGTCCCCTCATCTTTTGGGACCTAAATCATTGCCTATAGGTCTCGATATTGATATCATACAGATGGAGGATTTCCTCCTTGACCCTATTGTAATCATTAGAGTCAGGGGCAGTAAGGTGACTATACACCATTTGGGCCCATCCGGATAAGTAAGGGACAAGTCTGATGACCCACTGATCTTGGGGCCAAGCACATATCTGGGCTATACACTCAAACGTAGTTAAGCAGGATTCTATATCATCAACCTCTATCAATTTTGCTAACTTTATGTCATGTGGTACTTTTCAGTCAGGTTACCCAGGGGTTAGGGTTCTTTGACGCCCCTTTCTTGTATTTACGGTTGGTAGGAGGGTAACCCTGGGTGAGATTCAGGAGCGGGCTAATCACCTTGGAATAGTCTTTTATGAACCTGCGGTAGTAGTCACAGAACCCCAGGAAACGTAGTTCTTTCAGGTTATGGGGCTGGGGCCAAGTAGTCAGTGACTCGACCTTTCTGGGATCGGTCTCTATCCCTTCTGCAGATACTATGTGCCCCACATACTTCACGGAGGTTTGAAAAAACTGGCACTTGTCAATGGACAGCTTGAGGCCGAATTCTTCCAATTGGTCTAGGACTTTAAACAGTCAGGTCTCATGCTCCTCTAATGTGCGTCTGAACACAATGACATCATCTAAGTACACTAGGCATTCCAGCAAGTTCATATCTCCCATCGCACGTTCCATCAGTCGCTGAAAAGTGGCTGGGGCACCTGAAATCCCCTCTGGCATTCTAGGAATTAGTAGAACCGAAAGGAGAGATGAAGGTGTTTTTCTCATGGTCCTCCGTGGCCATCGGAATCTGGTAATATCCGCTGTGAAGATCCAATACTGAGAACCATTTGCTCCCATTCAAGCAATCTAGGGATTCTTGTATATGGGGCATGGTGTATTGATTTGGGACGGTCCGTCAGTTCAGGGTTTGATAATCAACACACATCCTCACTGGCCCATTCTTCTTATGCACAACCACAGTGGGAGAGGCATATGGGCTCTTGATTCCTTTATCACGCCAGCAGCAAGCATTTCCTGCAGGTGTCTTCTCACATCATCTATGTCCACTGGGGTGAGGTGTCAGGATCTCTCTTGAAATGGCTGATCATCATGCAGGTGTATATGATGCTCTGCATCCTGGACACACCCCACGTCCCATTCTTTTAACAAAAACACTTGATCTCTCTGGGCGAGTTTCTTGCTAATTCCAGACTTCCATTCAGCTGGCAGCGGGAATCACCAAAGTCAAATAAGTCCGGGATCACTCTCTCCTTTTGGCCAGAGTACTTGTTATTGGGTAATACTGCAATGTCTGCACAGTATATTGTAGCTACAGTGCACCCTCTGTTCACCCGGACCTCCTGATCTGACACATTTCGAATCTGGACTCTCACTTGTCATGCATAGGCATGGGCACAGGCAGGCAAGATGCTGGGTTTAACCAATAATCCTTCTGGCAACTTTCCATCACCTGACGCATCCAACATTAATATTTTGTTCTTTACGTTTCTCTTTAGGTGGACTTCTCCATGGATTGTGCACTGGGCTTTGGGGGCCAATACCAAGGAGTCAGGTTCCTTTTTCCACACTATCCCCACTGGCTCATCAGGGTCCTCTTCACTGGGTTTCTGTTGTAAGTCATATGCCCTTTTTACAAAGGCTGGACTTTTTAGGGCCTGTCCAGTCATTTGCCCTTGTTTCTCATGGCAGAGTTGTGCTAGTCTCCCAAACATAAGTTTCATAAGTTAGTTCAAGCAGTGAGACTTACGTCCATTATGCTTGCCCGTTTGAGCTAAAATTTAGTAGTTTTGTAAAAGAGAGGTGAGCTAAAATTTAGTAGTTTTGTAAAAGAGAGGTTTGTCTAAGCTTGTTTTAAATATATCAATGCTCGAGCTACCCAGAATACTTGCAGGTAAGTTGTTCCATGCTGGCACCCCCCTTACAGTAAACCAGTTCTTCCTTTTATTTGTGTTCCACTTAGGCAATACAAATTGCAACTTGTGTTTTCTGGTGCTATAGCATCCTGTGTTATAGGTCATTTTTAAGTCTGGTCTTAATATATCGTCATGTGATATCTTGTACATCATGCAGAGGTCTCCCCTTAGTCTTCTATAGCGCAGTGAGTATAAATTTAACTTAGTTAATCTCTCCTCGTAGGGTAAGTTTTTTAGTCTGAATACTGATCTAGTCACTTTACACTGCACACCTCCACTCTCTCAATGTCCTCTCTACACTGTGGGGACCACAACTGTACACAATACTCCAAGTGAGGCCTCACCAGGGCCTGGTACAAGGGCATGATAACATTATGGTGTCTACTAGAAATGTGCCTCAAAATGCAATTCAAAATCTGATTAGCTTTTTTAACTTGTTGATTGCAGTATGAATTGAACTTTAAATCTGATGTAATTTTAATGCCCAAGTCCCACTCTTCAGATGTTGTTAATAAGGTGTTGTTCCCTATATTGTATGAATGATTGTTGTTTCTTCTACCTAAGTGCATAATTTTACATTTGGAGATGTTAAGTTCCAATTTGCTAGTTTTTGTCCATTCATAAACTTCATTTATAGCTTATTGTAAGGATAACGAATCAACCATAGTAGACACTGTGACGCCTAGTCTGCAATCATCTGCAAATTTTGAAATCCATATAGAAGGATTGCTAAGGTGTAAGGATGAAATATATATATTAAAAAGACACAGGCCCAGCACCAAGCCCTGTGGCACCCCGCTAGTCACGGCAGACCACTCGGACATCACGCCCCTTACCACCACCCTCTGCCTCCTGTTGGTCAGCCAATTAGCTATCCATTTCACAATGTTGTGGTGAATGCCAATTTTGGCCAGATTTTGTATTAGTTCTGTATGTGGTAGCTTATCAAAGCCTTAGCAAAATCCATAAAGACCACATCCACTGGTCTCCCTGGTCCAATTCTGAGTTAACATTTTCATAAAAGGATAGTAAATTTGTTTGGCATGATTTAGATTTAATAAATCCATGCTGCACAGGATCAGATAAATTGTTTGATGAGATATAATCAGTCACAATTTCCTTTAAAATGCCCTCCATGACTTTGTCCAACAATGATGTTAAGCTAATGGGTCTAAAATTAGCTGGATCAGATCTAGATCCTTTTGTGAAGGGTACAACCAAAGCATTCTTCCAGGCTTGAGGAACCTCAGCTCTATCTAAAGATGATTGATATAAAAAGCTCAAAGGCTCAGTTAGTTGATCTGCAAGTTTCCGTAGAATTCTAGGGTGAATATTGTCTGGGCCTGGAGATTTATTGATGTCTAATTTAGTCAGTCTGCATTTTACCTCAGCAGGTGTTATTTTAATAGCCCCAGGTGACAGTGTATACTTATTAACAATCGCAGATGTATTACCAGGATTAAAAACTGAACAAAAATAGTCATTTCGTGAATTTACTAACTCCTGTTCATTTAGCATAACCCCATTGTTATCGTTAAAGGGTCCTTTTATTGATTGTTGATTTTTTTTGCTATTTATGTATGAAAAAAAAGATTTTTTATTGTCTTTAATCCTGTTGGCTAGAGTGAACTCAATTTGTCCTTTTGCTTTTTTAATTGTTAATTTAACCAATTTGGTACATTCCTTATACGCTATGTAATTTTTATGGATTTTTTCTTTCATATATTTTTTAAATAGTTTATCCTTGCAGTTAATTATACATTTTATTTGCCTGTTTAACCAAATTGGACTAGTTTTTGCTCCACTCATTTTAGGTTTAGTAATTGGAATATATTGGGCTATTAATTCATTAAGCTTGTTTAGGATTATATTCCACATATCATCTGTATTCTTCCTTCCAGAGCCTTATACCAATCCCAAGCTGCCAATTCCTGTCTAATATGAGAAAAATTGGCTTTAGCCAAGTTTAATTTAATAGCTCCTTCAGATTTATAGTTTTTTGTTTGGTCTAATGTCCCAACTAAGCAATAGACTTTTGAGTGATCACTGTTACCCAGAGGGGGAAGAATCTGCTCATTACTTATTAATTCACTTGTGCTTGTTAATATGAGGTCTAATATTTTGTCATCTCTAGTGTTCTCATGAACTAATTGCACCAGACCTAGCTGGTTAAATGCATCTAGGTACAATTGTTCGATTTTGTTACCTGCTTTAGTTAGCTGCCAGTCTATATTAGGAAGATTGAAGTCTCCAAACAAAATTAAGTTATCATCTGGGTTCAATTTTGTTAAGTAAATCCAAAAAATAACATCATTATTGTATGAGTTAGATGGAGGTCTATAAAGTAGGCCAATTATAATTTTAGAGCCGATAGAGGAATTAACTTAAGCCACATGGTTTCTGTACCGCTTTCATAGGGCAGTTGTATACTGTTTATGCTATTATGTACGTAAATTGCAACACCCCACCCTTCCTGTATGATCTAGATTTTTGATATAAATTATATCCCGGTATTGTTTTCTCCCAGGTATCATTGATATCCCACCAGGTTTCTGTAATACAAGCTATTTGAATATCATTTGTTAAGATACAGACTTTAAATTCATCATATTTATTAACAAGACTTCTGGAATTTATAAGTGTTGTTTTCCAACCTTTATATTTATTTGAGCTTAATGTTGTTTTTAAGTCAGGATAGCTAGCTAGAATGGGCTGTCCCCCCTTGCTCCAGTTTAAATGAAATTCAATCACCTTGTTCAATTTTCTTCCAAAAATCCTTGACCCTGCTAAACTAAGGTGCAAGCCGTCTGATTTAAATAAAATGTTATTGCTAAATTTTATAGAATTGTCCATATAGCCTACATTTTCCCTGATGCAAAAGGTCCTTAGCCAATCATTTAATGTTTTGATTGCTGTATTTTTGTAGTTTAAATACCCATGTGTTGGTAATATACTTGAGAATATTAATTCTGCTCCTTTTTGCTTAATAAATGTTGTTATGTCAGTTATTTTAGATTGAAATGCATTTAAACTAGTTTTGTATACATCATTTGTTCTCAATGTGTATTATAACTAATGGGCTTACAGTGTTCTCCATGAGTCCTTCTAGCTAATCTAACACATCGCCTGCTTTGGCACCTGGAAGGGTGCTAACAGTGAGTGGTAAATTTCCTGCCTTCACAAACCACTGTGTCCACTCCCTAATTAAAGAATCGCCTATAACCAAAATATATCTTTGGTCACAGTTTTATCAGATGATGTAGTCTGAGGAGCAGTTCGCTGTTGATTGCACTGATGATTTTGTTTACATGCAATTGCAATATTTTGCAGCGAGCATATCATGGTTTGGCAAGCTAACTTCTTTCAAACTAGTGCTACACTGATTTAGTAATTTTGTAGGTTTTTGTCTTGCATAATTAGGCCCAAGTTCTGCAGGCACCTCATTCCCACTCTCAGTTTGCCTTGCATAATTTGACCCAAGAACTGTAGGGCACCTCCTTCCCACACACAGTTTGTTTTATTGTATCGTTTTGTTTTGGCAACACACTTTTGGAATTTGTAAGTTTAATGGAACAGGTTCCTGATCTGGATTCTGCAGTTTTTGTTTGACTATTTCTTCTGGATTTATGTTATCCTGAAGACAATCAAACATATTGAAGACTGGTAAAGTATTATCGTTGCTGTTAATAAGGCATGTCTTTACAATATTTTTGGGTTTTATCCATGGAGTGCTAACCACAGGTATAACAGACACTTCACCACCTAACTCAACTTTAATTAACTCATCTTCATTAGTTGCTGTTCTTTTTGTTTTAGTATCTGAATCTTGTAAATCGGGTATCATAATATCATATATACCTTGATCTATGAATTTTTCTAGACAAGTGATCTCCTTCTGAGTTGCTAACCGTTCCGATAAGATATTGATTTCCTTTCTTAAATTTGTAATTAAAATACAGTTATCATGTACAAATTCCTTGCATGCTGGTGCTTCAATAAACATATGGCAAGAAATACAGATTCTTTTTGCTTTACTGCCACGTTTGCCCTTGATTTGTGACATAATGAAATTATACATTTTACCTTCTTAGTTTAAGATTGTATTTCCAAAGGACGATATGGGTCCTTAAACTCCTCGAACTCAGCGGACACAGCAGACACATGCAGATGCGCATGTCTCTGCGCACACCCTGCGCATGCTCGCCCTGCTCGCTGCAGGGCTGCTTATGAAGTAAGTGTCCCGGAAGTTGTTATTGCTGGTTGCCACAACAAACTACCTGGCAACGGCTTGTTGGACTCCTAAAAGTGTTTTTTTTTATTTTTTTTTACTCAGTTACAGCATGCATTTTCCACTCATGCGTGGACGAGGCACGAGTAGTCTCTAGCTGCACACCAGCCCCCTTTGCCTAGCATTATTCATTGCTCTCTTCCTGAATAACAGGGCTCCTCAGTTACAGAGAAACACAACACACTGGTTTAAAACTTTAAATTGCTAATATAAAAGCACCAAAATGAAAATGACACTTAGTCAGCATCTAGTAGCTATTCGCCCGCTCGCTGCAGGGCTGCTTATGAAGTGAGTGTCCCGGAAGTTGTTATTGCTGGTTGCCACAACAAACTACCTGTAGCGGCTTGTTGGACTCTAAAAGTGTTTTTTACTCAGCAGTTACAGTGTGCGTTTTTCACTCATGCGTGGACGAGGCACGAGTAGTCTCTAGCTGCACACCAGCCCCCTTTGACTAGCACTATTCAGTGCTCTCTTCCTGAATAACAGGGCTCCTCAGTTACACACAAACACAACACACTGGTTTAAAACTTTAAATTGCTAATATAAAAGCATGTGGGCGTTTGTTCCAATTAACAGGGGAACTCCATCATACAGTCTGGTGGGGGGGACACACTAGGGCCAGTGTCTCTTCTTGCTCTTCTACACTAGTTACAGTTGCAGGAAAAGACAACCAGTGGCGGACATATCCTAGGTAGGGATAAGACTTGTCACACAGCCCCCACATGTGTAGGCCTTCCGGGGATTGTAATGGCACATCAGATAAGTGTTGGTCATACTAGTCCTGAAATACAATGGTCACTTGAGATGCACTGTCTATCACAGCCCAAGTAGGAATACCGTTCACAGTCACAGTAGTCTTCATTGAAGGGCCCACTATTTTGGACCAGTCTGGAGGGACAACAGCAGGGGCCTGGACAGATGATTTAGCCACAGAGGGGTTTGAGTTAGGATAGCCAAAGCCTTCACTGCAGTCATTTCGTGCACCCTTGATCACTGACTCATTTTCTGAAGCTCTCCTTGAAGCCAGTTCACCACTTTCTCTAAGTCCTCCTAAGACCGGCATTCCCTCTTCATATGACCATCCTTGCCACAATTGTGACAGATGACAGGCTCTCGGGGCATCCTTGGGGAAAACATAGCAGGGGATGCTGGAGCATCGACGGGAGATTGTGATCTGACTTCTGCTGGCAGTGTACCACATCTCAAAAGTTTCTTTAGGGTGGCAGTCAATTCCTTGAGCTCAGCCAAGAAGCCACCCTCAGTAGAGGATGCCTGAGGGTGCACCCCCACCCCCATAACAGTCATGTCCTGACAGGGGCCATGGTCTCTGTCAGCAGAGGTAGACCTCAGTGAATGTACCCGGTTGTACTTTTCTGACTTCCTTCAGCAACTCCTCCCCCCCTACTGTTTAGCCCATGGTAGGACACTCGTAGTGGTCTCCATTTTGGAAGGGCCTTCCGGTGCCATGATCGCTTTGGCTGCACTCACCCCATAATTAAAATCTCCCTCTTCACCTTCTACCTCACGGAGTTCTTTTATCAAGTCACAGTAGTCAGGTTGGTTACCTCTCCTATCCTGGAGCCTTAACTGGATGATCTGCAGTTTAAAATGCTTGGCATGTTGTAGTATGTGACCCAATCTCACATAGTTCAAATCACTGGTGGCTACCCCACCTTTCCGGTAAGCTTTCTGCAGAGCTCTTTCTAGGTGAGTAACATACACACACAAACTTTCCCCCTTCCATTGTTTGGTACCTTGGAATTTCCACATCAAATTCTCCCCTGACTCAATGCTCCCAAAATTGCCTTCAAGTACCGATAGGTACTTCTGAGCAGATGCATCAGGGTTCTTGGACCTCAAAAATGTAATTGCTTCAATGGCGGGATCCCTCAAACTTTCTATGATTCTTTTCCACTTCTCAGCCTCTGCACACTGCCACTCAGGTACAAGAGGGGCAACATAGTCGATCCAGGTCTCCCAGTAATCCTTCCCCTGTGGGGTGGGAAGAGTGCCAGAGAAGATTCTCATCCTTCGGTAGGAGTCATGACTAATGGCGGGTACAGATATAGGGGCCAGCATTGGCACATGCACAGAAGGTGGGGCAGTAACAGGTGCTGGAGTGGGAGAGGGTATTGGGGAAGGAACACCCCCAGATGGCAGGAATAGTTTCTTAAAGTCCTCTATAGTTTTTCCTTCTTCCATCAACAACTTAGCAAATTTTTCCTCAAAATTCTCAGATAATGGTGGGAGCTCATCCTCCCCAGGGTCTTTACTGTCTTTTGTTATCACTCTCCAGGCAGCTAGGACTCCTTCTGAGGAAATAGTCTATGGCACTTTAGAACTTTCCATGAGGTCACTACACTTTACCAAAGCTACGAAAGTTTGGGTAAGCAAATCAGCCTGTTGACCCACCACCACAGGGTTTTTTAAACATTCAACTTTGGACAGTGCTCTCTCTACAGTGTCCTTACTAGTACCAAGGGGAATATCCAGTATAAGCAGAGCATTTTGGGGTTCGATCTCATGCCCAGTACACCACCCCACCAACTGGTGTACAGCCATTTCTACTGGGGTAGCCATTAATCTTTAACAATAATTCATAATTTTGGCCACTAGAAGGCACAAAATCCCAGCAGTGCCTCAAGATGTAACCCTACATTGGCGCTATCTCAAGGGCTACTACCCTGCCTACTTGGCTAGTAGCAGGTTAAGGAGCCTGGGTAATGAAATGGGTGCCTCCACCCAGAGGTCAGGGTTGTTAGTGATCAAGCTAACCTGGGCACAGCCCTCTGGGACACTGTAACCCCCCCTTTCCCTTCTAGTGTCCTGAACAATATACAATAATTACTTTCACAATGATCCTTATTCACCAGGCAATTACCCACACTGTTTGCACTTACCACCAGGGCTGGTCCCTCTAGCTTGACCCTGGGGACCCCCTGTAAAACAAGGTTTAGCAAAGCAAATAGCAACAGTAAAATACTTTTGGCACAAACTGGAACCACAGTCAGGTTAAATGCAAACAAAGCTAAATCTGATTTATTCAGGGGACTTGAACAAGGGAGGGGTGTAATCAGGTTGATTTGCTTAAAAGCTATATTAATCAGACAATTATGCATGCAGTTCAGAGTCTCTACACTCTCGCACACTCTGGGTACCCAGGTAGGAAAATGGTGGGGTAGCCAGGAACAATGCAGCTGGTTGGGGCCCTGTGATGGAAGAAAGCAACATGCACAACTCACACTATTTGTAATCTGGAGCTGGAGGCTCAGTTCATAAAAGAAAAGGCAACAAGACAATGAGATGACAACACTTTTCGATTTAGCTGTTGTTGCAGGGAACTACCCTAATGTTTACTCATGATACCCAATACTAGACACAGGCAGGATGAAATTGAGACTGCAGGCATTTGAGCTGGAGTGTGCAGATGAGCAGGGCCAACATGAATCATGAGGCGTCATTGCTGTTCAAGACATTGAGCAAGGGGCTGATCCCGAGGCCGATCTCTCATCAATGCCTTTCTCTCCGTAGCAGGTATTCTGGCTGGGCCAGTGTAACAGGGTCCAGGCAAATGGAAATGGATATGGGTTCAGTCCATGGAGCTGGATACAGCCTCCAGCAAGCAAAACACAGTTCAGACACACAGTGGGGAATCAAATCATGACCCACTATAAGCACATAGCACATTCACATGTAAGGAATTTCCACTGTACCAGGCACATGGCTCTCCAGTCGCAATTACGAAGTCTATACACTAACTGGGAGTTCAGAGGTAGGTGTAAGTCCTGACAGGCCGATCGCATTCAGCAAATCTTCGGTCTTCTTCAGGTTAAAGCCTGGTCACAATTCAGTGGCTTAATTTGTTCTCCAAATTCGGATTCAGTCTGAAAAAAAAAAACACAAGTTCCCTCTCAAGAATTGCAGGCAGGCATGCAGGCCAAACTCAGGCCTTTCCATAGTTCTCCCACGCGAATACACTGTGGATTGCTGCTCGAAATATCTCGAACTGTTACTTCTTCACTTTCCAACTCAGATCTAACTGAAACTGCAAGTACCGTGGGACTTTTCCCAAAGATCCAAAAGGTTTGATTGGCTGATCTGTCTGTCAGTCACAACAAGAGCTCCCCCTCCAGGTTATTTTAGGCACCAAAAGCCCCAAACTACAATTCCTACAAGTTTTGGCACCACCAAGCCCCTGTAGGCAAGCTCCATTTTAGATTCCTAGATGTACTGACTGGTCCATTCTGCAGTCCAGGACCAAGATGACGGAAACAAACAGAACTGTCCATGCTGCAAAGAAGGCAGGTTAGAACAAACTGCAATATTATTACTACTCTAACAAATGATCAGCAAACAAGTACATCTTCTAACAGAGCTCCCTCTCAGATTAGTTATGACTGCAATCCAGGTAGCTCTTAAAGAGATAGTACACAGAGGCTATCCAGGCACTCTCTGGCATTACCGGAACCACCATGACATTTATGTCAACCAGGTGGCATTGTAAAGTAATGACATCTCTCTCATCCTGAGGCTGTTGAGAGGGCACCCCTCTACTGGGTTGGTTTAAGTACGGCTTGATATAGAGGGTAGGTGAATAGGTACTGCATTCCAGGGGTCTGTACCATACTTCTGCCAGGTCCACTTTAACCTTTCTCTAGGTGAAGGCACTGAGTTATTTTCTTTCTAACTCTTGGATGCGACCCCTCACCCCTCACACCCCAGCAAGGAGATAAAAGGACCCAGGACCCTCAACCTTGCTGATACCATAAAGGAGGGGTAGCCACTGAAACATCCACGATAACTTGGTGTCACTGTAAGGCCAGACTGCCTTCAGATTCTTAAGGCACCCTGGGCACTCCTTACACTTACAATCCATAATATTGTTCACAATGTTGCTAAAATCCAAGTCCAAGATTACTCATTATCTGGTTTCCTGGCTTACATACAGAGTGAGATTGCAGTCATTTCTAGTCTGTATGAGTAGCCTCCCTGCTCTACTGCTTTTTAACCCTGTTTGCCAATTTATGTTTCCGTGATTGTAGTCTCCCATTAATAAAACATCCTGATCCATTGTTGCTCTTTCAGTTTCAGAGTTTATTGCCAAGTCTACTTCTTGATTACAGTCTGGTGGCCTGTAGCAAATCCCAGACAGAACAGCCTCAGTGTTATTACCTTCTGTCCTTATGCATAATAATGATTCTGTTTACAAGTTTCTCCTAAATCTATTGTAGTTCCTCTGCAGACGTTTTAACCAATTTGTTTACATATAATGCAACCCCTCCACAACTGCTTTCCCTGTTCCTTCTACAGAGCTTGAAACCCTGAATAATCTTTATACAACTGTCCCCTCTAAAAAGTGAAGTAAAACAATTATTATAGAGAAACCATACATTTTAATATAAAACTATTTTTTAGTAAATAGCACTGTTTTTAATGGTCAGTAATTCTGATAGTAAAAAAATAGTTATATATCATGGTAAACCTAATTGATTTATGGTTACACTACAGTACATATATTTAACAACACAGTTTCTTTATAAAAGTTCTTGCATATCTTTTCAATGTTCATTGATTATTATTTTCACAGTATACAAAATAGTTTACCATTATGGCGAAGAACACAACTATTATTGTACAATGTGTAAAAATGATGGTAAAAAGTTGGCAGCCTAGCTGCCGGCATGTTTACTATAAATTTTACATGGTTTTACTAAATGATTGAGTTCCTCGAATTGCAACTTACTTGAAATCCCCAGAGTGTGGACCAATTTGAGCAAAACGTCCTTTACCCACTGTGCTCCACATTACTGGAACTCTGTTCCCGATATGTTACTTAACTCCACCTCTACTGAAGGTTTTAAAAAGGGCTAAAAACCTAGCTTTTAGAGCATTGTCAATGCAACTGTTATCGCAGACCCTCCCTTACCTCAGTCTAACCTATCTCAGCTACCTCTACAAATGTTTACATAATGTATGTTTCATTGTCAGTTGGTGTAATAGTTTCTCCCTCATACTTTGTTTACCATGATGATTGTTGTATCTCACACATATTGACCTATCTATGAGTTATGCACTCCGATTCACAAAAACTTGCAAAGGCAATGCACAATTTTGCATTGTGCTTTGCAGTTGCCAAGGCATCCAAAGTTGCTTTTCATAGTCAGATACAGTAGTTCTCTGCGCTATCTTACTGTGAATATGGGTGGTCTGAGGCAGCAGTAACCCTAGTACCACCAGCGCTACCCTAGTAGCACTGCCCGACATGCAGCCAGGAGCATGGCCTCACAAGGAATAGTGCAGGGGTACTATCTCCTGTTCACAAAGGAAGCCATGCAGATGAGCCCATTAGGCATACAAGGTGCTAGATGTCCATTTACATGCTCATCATGGGCCCATTTGCATGGGCTGCAGCGAGTGTAGTGCACTGCACCCCTCCATCGTTGATCACCATCCTGAGAAATAAATAGATGAACAGTCCACGGTGGCTAGTGGTCCCCCCATTGCCAATCGCCATCACATTGTTAAAAAAACACAGCTCCCTGGTGGTCTAGTGATCCTTCCCCTCCCCTGACCACCATCCAGTTGATTATAAAATGTGTTCCTGGTGGTCTAGTGGTCCCTCCCCTCTCCTGCTCACCATCCCATTGATAATAAAAAATATGTCCCTGATGGCTAGCGGTCCCCCTCTTCCCCGGCTGCCATCACATTGATTATAAAATATATGTCCCTGGTTGTCTAACGGTCTCTCCCCTCCCCTGATCGCAGTCCTGTTGATAATAAAAAATATTTTCCTAGTAGTCTAGTGGCCCTTTCCCTTCCCCAATTGCCAATCACCATCACCATGAGAAAACTAAAAACATCTCCCTGGTGGTTACTGGTCCCTCCATCCCAGATCCACCAGTTATGTGAGAATGAACTGTCTCTGGTAGTCTAGTGGATTCCCTCCCTATCCCCAATCACCTGTATAGTGCCTTAAAACCATGCCCTTCTGGTCTAGTGGACCCCCCACCTAACCACCCCCACAGGTAGTGCCCCATCACCCTGTTTCCCCCATCCTGAAACTAAGCTAGTGACCAGCACAGCCCTCCTGTCTCCACCATGGCTGGCCACTGATTGAGTAATCAATGAACGCATGCTGTACACAGTATGCGGTCATTGATAACTCGATCGTTAGCTGGCAAGTAGTGAAGAAGGAAAACTGTGATGATTGCTAACGGTTTTGAGATGGGGGAGAGAAAGTAGTGGGGCACTACCTGCTAGGTAGGTGAGCATCCACTAGACCATCAGGCATGGCTTCACAAGCACTATACAGGGAATTAGTCTGGTCAAACCCCATGTATTAAAAAAACAGCGTGGCAATCAGTGCCACAAGCAAAATGTGCCATTCATTCAAATAAGGTCTGTAAAACACCGACCTCTAACATGAAAATGTACACCATACGGAACAATGGGACTTTTTGTGTTTTGCAGGAGACTACATGCCCTGCAGCCCCTGATGTGGGGGGCTTTACGTAATCAGTTCTAAGGGGGTGTGGACTTCAGGGATGGGGAGAAACTTGGGGGGGGTGAAATTCATTTCTTGAACAAAAAAAAAGTTTTAACACCAGGAGACCTGGGGGGAACTGAACTGTGGTCCCAGGTCTCCAACCTACCTTGTGCTGGTGCCTTAGCCACTCCACCATGGGAGTTGCTCGACCAAGCACCGCACCAACGGCAACTTGATTCCTACCTAGCTTCAGTGCACAGTGACAGGGGTAGCAGTAATTCACTATTACTATTACACCCCTGTCGCTCCACATGGTTTTGCACTTTACACAGTTCAGTTCTTACTGTGATATTCTAGCAGTGGCAAATTGACCTGGTACTGAATCAGGGACAGAGAGGGGGTTCCACTAGACCACCAGGGACAGTTCCTTCTCATACAACTGGCAGATCAGGATGGGGGGAACCACTAACCACCAGAGAGATAGCGATCGATGATTGAGGAAGGGGAGGGACCACTAGACCACCAGGCACATATGTTTTCTTATCAATGGGATGGTGATCATTGATTGGGGAAAAGGAAGGGACAGCTAGCCACCAGGGACATACAGTAATTTTTATACCTCGGGTAGGTGATCAAGTAGGAGGAGGGACCGCTAGCCACCAGGGACTGTTTTCACCAGTGTCGGGATGGGCATCGGGTGAGGGGAGGGACCACTAGACACCCAGCTCATAGTTTTGGAAGTGGGGGGCTGCCACAGTACCTCCACCAGTTGCTAGGGTTGTGCGGAGGTAAGATGAGGTTTTCCTCTGCATTATGTGCTCCATGCAAGGGGACCCACAAAAGGCCCTTGCGTGCAGCAAATACTTTGTGAATGGGACAGCGCTGATATGCAGGTCCCCTCCACTTCATTTGCAATGTAGCTGTCTCCGCACTTTGCCCCAGCACAAACCCAGTTTGAGAGCCCAAACCATGCTTTTGTGAATACCACTTTGGCACAAAATCCTGTTTGCACCACACAAACTGGGTTTGCACTGGGGCAAAGTTTGGTGAATGTGGCCCATAGCCTCTTATAAATTATTGTGTAATATACCATATGTACCTAAATCCCCCTGTGTTTGCTCACATATGTACTTTTAATAATGTCCTGTTGTTCTTGTACTTGCTTGTAACCAATGCTTGTAACTAATTCCGGGTCGCCCCTGGAAAAGAGACCCATGGTCTCAGTGGGCTTACCCAGTTACCAAAATTCCATAAATAAATTAATAAAAAAACAAATAAATATATAAAGATGATAATGATAATGGGATGGCCTCCCAGTGATCATAGCTGGCAAAAATATAAATAAATTTGAATCTGACATGTGCACTGATGTAAGAGACAAAGGAAGATTTTGCTGTTTAGTGGGAAATTTGTAGTATTCACACTGTAAAGCATATAAAAAAGGTTTTGGATAGTACTGTACATGAATTGGCTCCAGCATTGCACTTCACAGCATCTGTTGTAGACAATAGGACTTCTTTACAAATATAGCATTAGCATATTAACTCACAATGACGTGGTTTTTATTTTATACCTCTGTTCTTGTCTGGGAGGGCATGGGAGTGGATAATGTACTCCGACACCGCAGAAAGATGTCCCCATATGCAATAGTCAATCAGAGATTTCAGTTTCTACAGTATTTAACATGGTGTGCATGCGTTAACTCGTTTTGTGACTTTAATAGCTTGCAGTAAGTAACATTTTTTCCAGTGTATTAATGGTGCTCCATTATGCATGAGACAGTTATGACAGGTCCATCAGGCAGCCCATTAAAGTACCTCAGAGACAGACAGACAGTGAGTAACCCCAGTGACCTCTATCATCTACTTATGGAGGGAGAACAATAAAGCAAAACATTGGATCAAATCTTGCGGTATAAAAGTGGTGCTTGTCTGCCACTTGCTGTAAGAAATGGGCTCAAACTAAATGGGAAGCATATTAAGGAATCATACACTCCCTCTGACATGGTGTCAATAATATACAATATGCCACAGATGTTGAATATTTTATGAGTGTCTCACCCCCTGGGTGTCCTTAGTGTTCTATAATTTATGGACAGAGAGATTAATGTTTGCACCCAGAGTGCATCTAAGGACTGTAAGCAGTGAATTGTGGAATTATTTAGTGTTTTATTATGGCAAGAACATAAGGACCTTTCCACATCTGCTGCTGGACATTTCAGACATTTGTGCTTTAACTTTCACATCTAATGATTAGTGCTAAACAGTCCAACCACATTAGCGAATAAAACACTAATACTTGTTTCAGAGGTGAGTGTGCATTTTTGCTTGACTTGGTAAAAAAAGCAGAACAAGCTTAGATTAATGTTTCTAGATCAGTCTTCAGAAAACATTAAATCTTTTGAGTGAAAGTTCCTTCCTAGTCAGTATATTATATAATAAATAGAGTGTCAGGTAATGCTAGCAAGAACCTTGCTTCAATGATGAACATATGTCTCAGTGTATTTGGAAATGTGGATGCTTGTTTGGTCCAGACGCTGCTGACACATAGCTTGTGAATCTTTATCTTAGAAGCTTTCCTGCCACATTTTCTGAGAAGTTGCTGTGAACAATCCTTTCTCCCACCATCATCCTACTACTACTTTAAAATTGTAAGGGGTCTTGATGTTTCATTAGACGTCATTTAGATTACCCCACATGAACAGCTGTTTATGGTAAACATCTTTTATATACTTCCTTATACTCTCCTTTGTAACCCCCATTGTTAGTACCCAGTTGTCCATTTTTGTTTCCAAATCTGTTTCTGTGGTGCCATATTTAATTTTCTACTCACCATGTTAAGCTACGTTTTGTGACTTGGAAGCAGTTCAGATGGCCCCATTAAACTATGGGTCATGGACCAGTGTAGCTTGCATGCTAGCTTATCTTAGTCACAAGTAACGGGATATTAAAACTACAGGATTTGTGTCTAAATAAGTAAGGATAGGGTTTACAGGCAGACTGGATGGACCTAGCAGTCCTTATCTACTTACAATTTCTATGTTTTTATGAGAGTATAGACACAAACCTTGCTACAGCCATTTATATGTTTGCTTGCATGCATGTGCAAGAAACATAGTGCCATCATCCAAGTTTTTGGAGGTGTGTCACCCCTCTTCCAATTCAGTCAGTGTGTTGGCAGGCGCGGCTGCAGTTCTCCAATGCCTTCTGGAGCTGTCTATGACAGCTCCAAAATGCAGTGGAGTACAGTTGAAAGGGGGAGCTATGCTTCAGTGAGCAGCGATAAGATATCGCCTGCTCATGCGCACTCCTACACACACAGACACACACACACACACGCATACTGCATGCTGCACTCCCAAGCGCACACTGTACAGCCAGGGTGCCCAAACCCCGTCGGCTGTGCTCGCCCCCCAAAAGCCTTCCACATGCCACGCTGGTGCCCACCCCAGCATGGCAACTCATTAACTATAGCCGATGGGGTGCCCAATCCCCGTCGGCTCCACTGTCACCCCCCGAGTACAGGGTGCCATGCTGGGAGCCCACCCTTAGCGTGGCAACTGATGCTATGGCCGCGGGGCTGCCCAATCCCCATCGGCTCCATGCCCCTAACCAGCTGTCCTTGTGCCATGTTGGAGCCCACCTCAGTGTGGCAAACGCCCCGCATCACATTACTTAAAAATAAAAACTCCCTCGCGCTTCTCCCTGTCCCCCCACAACCCAAGACCCACCCACTGCGCACTCCCCGCCTCCCACCCCCACCCTTATCTCCGGACCTCGGCGCAATGATCTTCAGTGGACCGGAACACATCTGCACTCTTCAAAACCGACCACGAACTGAGAAATGCTGGTAAGCTGTATAATGGGATAGATACGGTTTTCAACTTTGCTGCATATCTCAGGCATTTTGGGAATTTTGCCAAATTTTCAACATGGGGTTTTGGGACCCCTTCTCATGAATGATGCCACTGTCATGGCGTTATTTGGGCCCGAAGGGTGATTTCACAGTCACTGTGCAAAATCACCTTTCGGGACCGATTAACGAGACGACACTGCCAGTGTTCATAAGGTGGGCTCTCAAGAAGCCTATTTTGAAAATTTGGTAGAAAAATTCTGAAAAATTACTGTTTTATGGGAGTGCGTTGCGCAGTTCCTACGCAGGCTCATAAGTTCACAAATTTACAATATTTTCACTCCAGATTTTCAACATTGCCATTTTACCACACTTTCTTATGAGTAGCACAGCTGTAATTTTTCACATCTCACCCAAAACGTGTTTCCGCCCATGTAGCGCACAGTGGCGCAGTTGGTGTGCGAATTCAATGTACGGAAAAAATTAAGAAAATCACAGTGACACTGTTCAAGAGCAGAGATCTTAAAATGGCTATGTTGAAAATGTGGTGAAAATATTCTTAAAAATGACTGTTTTATGAGTGTGCGTTGCGCAGTTCCTACTCACGCTAGTAAGTTTGCAAATTTTCAATATTTTCACTCCAGATTTTCAACATTGCCATTTTATTACACTTCCTTATGAAGAGTACAGCTGCCATTTTTCACACGTCACCCAAAATGTGTTTTCACACATGTAGCGCACAATGGTGCAGTCAGTGTCCGAAAGCAATGTTTCGGACAGATTAAGAAAATCACAGTTACACTGTTCATGAGCAGAGGTCTTAAAATGGCTATGTTGCAAATTTGGTGACAAAAGTCCATAAAATGACTGTGTCACGAGTGAGCATTGCGCAGTTTCCATGCACTCTTGTAAGTTCATGACTTTGTAATATTTTCAGTCCAGATTTTCACCAGTGGCATTTTTCCACACTTCCTTATGAACAGTACAGTTGTCATTTTTCAGAACATGGCCAAAATGTGTTTTCACACTTTCAGTGCAGAGATGCATGGTCGCTGTGGGAAATCATTGTTCGGGACAGATGAAGAAAATCACAGTGACACTGTTCATGATCGGAGGTCCCAAAATGCCTGTGTTGACAATCTGCTGTAAAAAATCCCCAAACTAATTACATTATGGGTGTGGGTTGCACAGTTTCTATTCACGCTTGTGACTTCACCAGTTTTTTTAATATTTTTACTGCAGATTTGCAACATTGCCATTTTTTACACCTCCCCATGAACAGTACAGCTATCATTTTTTATATCCTGTTCAGAATGTTTTTGCACCTGTGGTGCTAAATGCTGTAGTCGCTGTGCATAAGCAGCTTTCGGCTAACAAACTGATATTGCCACTGTTCATGAGGTGGGGTCACAAAAAAACCATGTTGAAAATTTGAGTGAAAATACCAACGAATGCCTGAGGTATTAGGGTTTCCAACCATAACACCCAACCCTGTGAGAATGACAGGCATCAGGGATGTGACTTGGGATTCTTGCCTGTAATGCTCATACCATTCCACACCCTGCAGCCAATGAGAGCATCGAGGTATGCCTTGGACTCTTGACCAAAAGTTCACCCCATTCTCCTATACCGCACCCATCTCACCGTACTTCCTGATGGAATGGGGTGCGCATAAGGGCCAAAGACCCCACGGCACACCGTGACACTTGTCAGTATCTGCAGGGTGGGGTGTGGTGAAATGGCGTGGCTGTTATGCCTGATGACCCAAAGGCACACCCCAATGCCTGTCACTCTCTGCAGGGTGGTGGTGGGGTTGGCTTCATATGGGATAGTGCATGGGGAACAGTTGACAACAGGGCTATTCTTTCACCGAGTTGGCACTATGACGATGTCGAGAGGTAAACCATCATCATAGTGCCAATGAGGTGAAAGATGCTCTGTTGTCAACTGTTCCCCATGCACTTTTCTTTATAGTGTATGGTGGAACGTCGTTTTTTGGGGGGGAAAAAAATCACTACAGCATGTTTCTGCTTCAAAACATTTTTACTGGGTTACTAGAAGGAAAAAAGAACTTTATATTTTGAACGTTTTCACGCTGTTTTAATGCTAAACATTAGTACTGCTGCCGACATTGCTGCTTTCGCTATATGTCCTGTCTATGGAGTGAGCCCTAACTGTCAAATGCTGCTCGAGGACACAGTGTGACGTTCGCAGTGCAGTAGAAAAAATCATTCTGAGGCACTGCGAACGTCACTAGTGTGTGACTACAAGGTTTTGACAATGATGGATTTCGGTGGAGAACGACATTCCACCATACACTATAGTTCAATACTTCGCTGCCATTCCTATTACGCAGCTCTGTAACTTCTACACTACCACTGCCAATGCCAGCAAGCAAACATTCGGCATTGACAAATGCTTGTTAATGTTGCTGACCAGTAATTATTTCAAATCTAAAACATAATACTAAATGCAAGTGACTCAAATCTGAAGAAGAATGTGACTTGCATAACAGGAAAGAAAAGGAATTTAAAATGGAAATAAAAAGGTACAGATGGAAATGTTTTCCTATAAAAGCAACTGGGTCTCTTAATACCTAACACTCACATGCTAGCCACAGTTTGCTCTTGTTAATACCTGTGTGGATGTTATTTGGTATTTGGCTGTCTTCTGTTTTTTTTTTTTTGCTCTAAAGCAATCAATTTATTATGTACAGTAATGCTTGCTGTCAGCTGGTAATAGAGAATCCGTATGTGCAGTAATAGTGAAAATCTATTAACACCGAGGCAGTGGGGTCTAGAGTAGAGCCTCCTAGCAGTTCCCAGGGCCAGGTTCAAGATATCGGGTGACTGCACATTTGAGGTGGCTGGTTAGACTCTGTGGAACTCACTTCCCAGGTCTCTGAAGAAGGCTCCCTTCAGTAGAGGCCATTAAGGGGGGCCTAAAGACCCACCTGTTCAGTTGGCTATTTGATTTGATTTAACCCAACCGGTCTTAGTCTTAAAGTTATCCTGGCCACTGAATTTGTAGTTTCACATTTTAAGTTGTCTGTATTTATTATTATGAGTCATGTTATTCTTGATTATATATTTTATTGTGATGATGCACAGTGTCCAGAGCCTCTGGGATTCAACACTAAATAAATAAAATTACTAGTGCTACTAAAATTGTTATGTTCTGGCAGATGTCAAGGCAGACATGACAAGTGTGGGCAACACTAATTTGAGAAAAGTAATCATTTTGTTTTGTACCGTAAATGTAGTCATGTGTGTGAGGCTTCACCTGTGATGTTGTGCTGGGATAACATCACAGGTGAAGTTCTTAACTAGCCATTCAGTTTGCAGGATTTTGCATTGTCATTTCATAATTAGAATTAAGATAATATATATTTTGTAAGGTATACATGAGGCAGTGGCACCCAGAGTTTGGAGCAGAGGCCTGTAAACCATTTGGAGTCTGCTGGGCCAGATCATACAGGAGCCCTTCACTCACTGTGTGTGTGTGTGTGTGTGTGTGTGTGTGTGTGTGTGTGTGTGTGTGAGAGACCTTCAACAAGTCATTTGACCTCCCTTTGCTTTAGTCCTTCCCAGCTGCAATATTTTGGAAAAGCAGGACCCCACTGACATTCATCTCAGCTGGGCTGTCCTAGAAAAATCAATTGTAAACCAATTATGAGGGGAGATGTATTGCTTTCATATCCCTTGTCCAAGTGTATTCACTTGTCAGAGACAGGAGTCTGCCATCTGCAGCCATCCCATGTGTCTGGTACTGCTCCCTGCAACTTAACCTCAGCAAAACCTATCCATACTGTATGTCAGCAAATAAGTCCTGTCCTTGCGCTCGTCACCACCACTGCCTCCATGTTTCTTCAGTCTTTCATAGGAAATGCCTTGTTGGGTATGTGACCCTGGCACCAGGTATCTGAAGGGCTACACTACCCCTGCGTTAGCTGGACAGACCAAGGTTGAGGGGCCTGGGTTCTTACTTTAACTTTAAACTGGTTCTTTCCCAAGATTACATAAATGCACAGTGCCTCCACCTATAGTACACATTTCAGTGGGCTAAAATAAAACCTGGTACAACCCTCTGGGATGCTGTACCCACCCACAATACCATAGTGCTACCCCAAACAGGACCCAATAAACAAATCCCCACATTTCAGACATTTCAGACATTTTGGTAATTATTGACCCTCTCCAATAATATGCTCACTATATTCAATAGCTAAATATTTCCACTCCCCACCACACTTCCCGTGCAAACCCTACTGCCTTGCTAACCCCCTGCTTTAACCAAGTGGCAGTTCCAACGCCTTTTTATCATACCTGGACCCACTTTTCTACATGGCCTTCCACCCCACTCATGTCTTTACCTTACTCCTCCACTTTACTGTGCATCCTTAAATTTCAGCTCTCCACCTTCAGTTATTCACCTCGTTCCCCTAAACTATCTAACAAACCTTGGTTCAAGAGCACCAAGCTGCATTTCATCCTTATCTCTTACTCCCTTCAGCAGGAGACATAAATCCCAGCTTGGGTCCAACACTCAGTAAAGCCCTTACCCCATCCACTCCCCCCCCCTCCTCAACCTCTGCTACAACCCCACTTTCACTCCCACGTGGCCTAAAAATCCTCCACCTTAACATTCGCAGTCTGTTCCCTAAACCTGACCTGCTACTTTCATTTGTAGGATCCCTCAATCCAGACATCCTCATTGTATCAGAGACCTGGCTAACAAACAAAATCCCTGATGCTTCCATCACAATTCCTGGATGTGTCGTTACCCACCAGGACTGCTCTGGTAGGGCTGGGGGCATAGCTATCTACTCATCTTCCTCTCTACAAACCACTATGTTCTATCGGCCACCGATCTCAATGCCTATGAAGCCCTAGTCATTAGATTATCTCTACCCTTTTTCGCACCAATATTTATCGCAGGAGCCTATTGCCATCCTGGTCTACACCACTCTGTAGCCACTTATCTAATCACCACTGTTGGGCCCCTTACCTCTTCAGGTGAGCTCTACCTGTTAGGGGATCTAAACCTGAACTGATTGTCACCCACCCTAGATAAGACTCGTACTGAAATAGCTGCCTTTAACCTGTCCCAATTAATCATGGTACCCACTCGCCTATACCAGAAATCCCATAACCACACTCTCATAGACTGGGCCCTTACCTCCGATCCTCACAGGGTAATCCAGTCCGGCCTACTGCCAGATGCTCTTCATGATCATCATATGATCTACATAGTCAGGAAAGTACGCAGACCTAAGGCACCCCACAAACTACTAACGATCCACTATTACAAAACATTAGACCTTGCCCCTCTGCATCATGACTTAACTCATGTTGACTGGGTCCCTATATCCTCAGCCAAAACTAACAGTCGTGCCCTGGCTTATGTCAAAGATAATTTCATCAATGTCTGGAACAAACATGTTCCCCTAAAGCAAGTTAGAGTGCATGGTAGTCACCTCCCCTGGGTAACCTCTGAACTCCTGGCCTATCAGCAAGCACGTGATAAAGCATGGAAAACTCACAAATCCTCCAAACTTCCTCATGACTACGCTATCTACTGGACACTCCAAAATGCCTGTACCAAAGCCATCTGCCTGGCCAAAGCAGAATATTTCCAGTCCACCTTTAATACTAACATAAACAACCCATCAAAGTTTTGGAAAGTAGTTCACTCACTTTTCTCTCCCCAAACTAAACCCCCATCTCCGCTGCTCAAAATAAACAACCAACTCATTGATGATCATTCAACAGTAATGGCAGACTTCAATTCCTACTTTGCTTCCTGTGCTTCTACCCTGTTAGCCTCCCTCCACCCACCCCTCCCTACTACCTTTTCCTTCCCTCCAGATTCCTCCCAACCCCACCAATTAGCGGAGAGTTTTGCCTTTTTACCCATCTCTCCCAACGACACCTTACAGGTACTACTCTCTATCAACCCAGCTAAGGGCAGCTCCCCTGATGGCCTTGACCCTAAGCTGCTGTACCTCTCTGCTCCTGTTATTTCTCTCCCTCTCCCTCTCTCTGATCTCCTCACCCTGTCTTTCAACACTGCGACTATCCCCGAAGCCCGGAAACATTCTACAGTTCTCCCCCTACCAAAGGGAGGTGATCGCTCATCTCCTGGGAATTACAACCCCATCTCACTTCTACCCACCCTGGCTAAACTTCAGGAACACCTTGTTCACTCCCAACTCTCCTCTTTTCTTGATGAATCCTCCTTCTTCACTCCCTTCCAATTTGGTTTTCAGAAGAATCACTCCACAACCACTTCTCTACTTAGACTCATTGACTCTATCCATTCAGCCATGGATAGAGGTCACATCACTTCTACTATCTTTATCGACCTTGCCAAGGCTTTCGACACAGTCTCCCACTCCCTCCTCCTCAAAACTCTCTCATCAGCTGGCTTGTTTCTGTCTGCCTGCAACTGGTTCAGAGCCTACCTGGTAGGTAGAACTCAGTCTGTTAAAATAGCTGACTCTACATCCCCTCCACTATCCATCTCTACTGGTGTGCCTCAAGGATCCATACTTAGCCCACTCTTAATATCAGTTTTTCTAAAGAACCTACCATCAGTTTGCTCCTCATCCTCTATCCATATGTACACTGACGACATGGTCTTGTTCGCCTCTGGCCAATCTCCCTCCGATGTGACTTCCAGACTACAGCTTGACTTCAAAAATGTTCAGTGTTGGCTAAGCTCACATCAACTCATCCTGAACGCCAAGAAAACAGTCTCCATGACCTTTGGCACTAGGCAGAGACTCTCTAGGCTGCCCTTCCTTCCCTCCTTCCACACCCTTGATGGGACAACACTAGAGGATGCCAACTCTTTCAAATACCTGGGTGTCTGGCTTGACCAACACCTTAACTTTTCTGTCCATGTTAACGTCATCCTGAAAAAACTGCACCCGAAACTTGCCACCATTTATAGGAACCATAGTTCCTTACCACTACCAGTTAGGCATGATCTTGTTCAGAAAATGATACTCCCTATTTTTGACTATTGCAACATAGTCTGCAGTGCTGCTCCTAAGTCTTCCCTTACCAGGTTGGATACTCTCTTCAGCGCTTTCTGTCACTTTGCTCTTGACTCCTCCTTCTGCACATATCACTGTACCTTGTATCATTCTCTAGCTTTTTCCTCCCTTGAGTGTAGGTGCCTCTCTCACTGTGCCAAGTTCACTTCTAAATTCTGGTTTGGGACTCCCCCCTCTTACCTCACCTCCTTACTCTCTGCTCCACCTCCCTCCTCTCAGATCTACTGATGCACGCACTCTAGCTATTCCTCATTGCTCTACCTCCATAGGACAGGAAGCTTTCTCCTACCACTTCCCAAAGCTTTGAAACTCACTGCCACCTCCTATCAGACTTTCCTTTTCTCCATTTTCAATTTCCTTAACCCTTCACAATTTCAGTTCTCCTAACTGCACTTGTTCTTAGCCCCACTTCAACACTACCCACCCTGGCACATTATCCTTTAGCCATACTTTACTTCTGTTCTCCTAACTGTACTTGTTCTTAGCACCTCTTCACAACCCTCCCCACCCTTGTGCACTATCCCCTGCTCCTCTATCCCTGACTTATCTTCTGTTTCCTAATTGAACCCTTCCTCTGATTACTTCCTCATATGCTATCTCCTATTATACCCCCTTCTCCCACCCCCTACCACAACCTACTGTGTCATTTCGACACTCTACAGCTGTCCTTCTCCTCCACAACCCCCTCTTCCCCCCTACTGATGCTCTCCCCTTTTTCCATTCCTAGTTTACCCATATTTTCTCCAGCCTCCCTATTCCTTATCCCTCTTCTCCCCTCTGGTCACCCACTACACTCCACTTCTCCTCCCTGTTCCCCCTTCTCTCCCCTCCTCTTCTGCCTGGTCCTGTCCCACTTGCAGGGCTGTCTGTCATCCTGAAGGGGTACAGAGCTTGTCTCCCTCTCTTCTATGTCTCTTCCTTTCCCCACACTTTCTAATCCTGACACCCTTGCAGGGTTCTCTGCATCCTGAAGTGGTATAGATTGTCTTGCTCTCTTTTCTTCTTGTCCCTTCTCCTCACTTTTAAATCCATAGGCCCTGCCCACCTCCCTTCTTCCTTATCCCCTTCCTCCCCTCCTGTTCCCCTGCCCCTCTCTTCTCTACCACCCTGCTCTGTTTCCCTCCCATCCCTTTCTGCATGGTCCTAACCCCCTTGCAGGGTTCTCAGCAACCTGAATGGGTATAGATATTGGCTGTCCCTCTCTCTCTCTCTCTCTTCATCCCCAACCCTCTACCTCTCACCCATCCACTTCCCCGCTTGTCTTATAACTGTCCTCCCTTGGGTAAATAATAGCACTTCGAATCTTGTGTTCAGCCTACTACTTCTAGCATTTCAAATGTATTATCCATCCTCTAACCTTTACCCTGCTGGATCACCCACTCTTGAGTTGTTGCAATGTATGCTATATCCGAATATGGTTTTGTCTTCCCAGGCTGGTTGGTCTGGGTTATTGTGCAATTGGACTACACTGTTTTGTTTTAGAAATTGTACTTGTATTGCTATGTGTTTGCTTGTTCTCCCAACTCTTGCCCCACCCCCCTGACTCTCCTGAAATGAGCTGTTTATAGCTCATGTTGTCTTTCCTGGTGAAATATTTTCCAAATGAATAAAATAAATAAATAAATACATACATACTCATAACAGCAGATGTATGCAAAAACAGCAACAATGTATTTACATGGGGAGGGTTAGGAAAGGGAAAATGGAAGTAGAGGTCAGTCTATTTACATTTGATTGGCATTTGTTTGGCATTTGAATTAAATAATCTTTTTGCATTTGGATTTAAACATTAATCACAGTGGCACTCACCAACCTCTGAGGCATTCAGCTTTTTTGTTATCTAGCTAGCTTGCTGCAGTCATGGCAAAAACATATTTACAAAATGCCCACACAATACCAGTCCCCGAATTATATTAGGACCCCACAATCCTATACATTTAATCTGGGCACCCAGTACTTAAAGTTCTTAAAGGTGTAGGCCTGTTATACGGTGCAGCTGTTGTTGGTTGGCTGTTGGGGCACTGGAAAGTAAATAAGCAGAAAATGTAAATCCTATCTTGAATTTGTAGACACACATCATGATTGTAGTAAGACAGATTTTAAAACATTTTCTTGATTTAAGGAACTCGGACTATAATTACTGAACTTGGCAATAATAATAATAATTTAATAATAATTTTATTTGTATAGCACCTTTCAATATATCAAGGTGCTGAACAACTTTGACAGTTCAAACACTACATAAACAAACATATACATAAAATCAGCATACAACAAGATAAAATATATAATAATAAAATCCAAAGCATTAATAAATAACTATGTTAACAATTTACAATTTCTCCAGGTTTGGAACAGGGCATGGACCCTGTGTACGCACAAGTTAGTGGTCATCATAGGTAGGTCAAATCAGGCTGTACAAGGAAGACTGGGGTGATTGTAGCAGGTGGGCTCTGACTCCAGAGGCTAGGATGCTGGGCAAAGGCTTACAGCCAGGGCCCAAAACTGGCTGCAGGATCTTATAGCTATTGCAGATGGTAAAACACCTTTAACTTCTTTTGTAGAGCCCCTCTCTGGACTGAAATCACTTTCTGAATCAGACCAGGCCAGGACCTGGGTCAGCACACTTCATACCCCACATCTAGGCTATGCCCCTCAGGAGAAGCACATAAGGCAGGGCCCTAGGTGGCACACTACCAGGCTGTCTCCCATGCCAATCTGTGATGGATGCATTGTATTCAGCACATTTAGCAATAACACATTTACATTTGTAACCTCCTTGCAAATGGGGGTTCCTAAAAAAGTGCCAGCCTGGGCTTACCTTAGCCCTGTCCTTCTGTTCTCCTCCTACTGTCTCCCGGGCCTCTCCCGAACTGGCCTACAATTTTTTATGGTCCCCCACATCTTGTAAGCCCCTCCAGTGCCCTGCCCCAGCACCTGAATGAAAATCCAGCCCCTCAGGGCTTAAGAAACGCCGCTCATGAGTGGCACAGTAAAATGTGCTGCCTCCAGGGCAGCGGGTAGCCCAACTATTTGCCCTCAAGTAAACCGTTCAGATAGCGGTCACCTTGGGGACTGTGCTGTGGGTCCCAGGATCACTTCCCCCTAATTGGAACCCAGTGATCATGGACAGCCTGCTGGGGAGCCACTTGCTTTTGAATTAAAAGAGTTTGACCGGGGTTTAGGCTAAGAATGCTTGAGCAGGGCCCCGGTCATCTGTATAATTAATAACAAAGTGTCTGGCTGCCTCCAGGGCAGCTATGTTTGGCTTGTGCTGAACACTAAAGAAATTAAATGTTTTAAAAAATAAAACTTGTTGCTGCATAAGAGAGAATGACTGTACATGTTGGCGAAAGTGTCTAATTTTAAAATAAATGCTTTTCCCTGGATTAACTGGCATTTTGGGACTCTTGTGTGTCAGCCTGTCAGCTGCTGCAGGGGGAGCTTGCATAAGTGCAGTGGTGACAGGAAAACAATCAGAGCCACATTCTTCATCTGTGTAGCGACTGCAAGTACAGCCTCTGAGCGGCAGGACTGTGGGGCATTGGGGCAAATAATTATTTATTTCTGGATGCACCAGGACATTGTTCAGGACTGTATCTAATCTGCTATGAGGGATAGTGGGATAAGTAGCCATTGCAAGCAGCCCCAGCCAATTGGGAACCACCCATAGAAAGCCAGGACTTGTAGGACATTCACTACACCTCATGGTAACCACCCAAGTGCTCATGGGGACTTACAGGGACATCATTTTAGGTACCAATTCACTCATCCGGTTGTGCCTCGAGTGTTCTGATTGACAGGTCCCTCAGCCATTTAGAGATCTGTCCCCCCATCTCTGCTGCCAATCAGGAGTTGAACTAGGAGCCCTATAAGAGACAGTGTTTGCCAGTTTTGTCTTCAGATCAGCCAGAGTGATAAGAAGGAGAGCAGGCTCCAGCCTGCTGGGAGCCCCCCACATGGGTGGGGGCTCCAGCCCCAGCCATGCCACCAGGCCTGGGCCACTTAGCTAAGCCCCTCCAGTTATCAGGCGGCATTTGTTGTTTTTAGTTAAAGCAGCAGTGCAACAAAAAAGTTATTCCAAAAAGCTAATTTTCTGCTATGGTTATAAAAAATATTGGCAGGACTGTTGATTTGGGTTTTCTGGATGCTTCCTATGCTGTGTACTGTACATCTGCATTATTGTCTGGACTCTCATCCTTCTCAGGTCTTCAGTATTATTTCTATGCAAAAATGAGGTGGCCATCTTTTTTTCTTTTGAAATAATTACTTTAAAACATTCATAAAATTCTTAAATGACAATGAAAACTGAAAATTTCACCACTAAAATAAACTGGAAGACATCTGGCATCAATTAGAAAGAAAAAAAGTGTGGTCAAATTTTAACCCATTTTCATTGCACTGTTGCTTTAAAGTTACCAGTTAAAGTAAATTTAGTTTTGCAACTGCTAGTCTGGAGGTTGCCAGATATGTTCTCCAGAGGCAAGCCCTCCCTCCCACATCAGTGAAAGATGTAGAAGAAGACCATCTACTCTGCCTCAGTTGTGAGAGAGTTGAAGAAGAATTCAGGAAGCCTTCGATTGCAGAAGAGACCTGTGGAGGACGTGAGTGAGTACCCTCGTACCCTCTGGTGCGAAGGAGACAATTTAAGAGTAATCTTGGTTGCCTCAAGCCTCGCTACTAGATATTCCTACTGTTCAACAAGATCTCTGAATTATCAGTCTGGGCTACTAACCCCCATCAGAGACTGTTTAGGTCACGTAAATATGAATGCTTCTTGTCTGTGGCCCAAATGGCTAATTTGCAGGTGCAGCAAAATGCCCGGCTAGTAAATCATATAAATGTGTTGTAAATTGTTGTTGCTATGGGTTAGAGTCTTGCCCTTGTGGAGTTGATTGCCAGACTGTGTTGCCACTTCACAGGACAGGAGGCCTTAGAGCATACAATCGATCGATTCTGAAGGGAATATACGTCGGGTTTTACCCAGATGTCATCTGACAGCGCTGGGCATAAGTGTAAAAAAGGTTCAGACATGCTGGATAGGACTTTCTTGTTAAATGTTGTTTTGGTATAGTAAATGTACTGGATATGACTTCAAGTAACTGAAATGAGGATGCTTGTTGAAAGTGCAACTGGCTTCTTATGCTGAATGGAAACCTACTTTGGTGTAATAAATGTACTGGATGTGACTTTGGAGTGAGGAAGTTTGGATGCTTGGCAAAAGTATCAGCTTCTGTCTTTACTGGATGTGACTTTCAAATATTGTGCCGAATATTCAGGATATTGAATCCAAATAGTTGGTTCTGAATTGTTCGGTTTTCTGCAAATGCAGGGCAATCCCTGTCTGTATTGTATATAGTGTCTGCAGCCATGGCAGTAATCTGTTTCCAAGTTGTCCCTTCCCTCAAATCAATAGCCGGCCACCTCGACCAGCTGCAACATCCACCAGGCCTGCAACATCTAGTACTTTGGTATTTGTTTATCCAGTATGATATGGGATTGCGGGGTTCCATATTGTTCTGGGACTGGTACCACCGTGTGGGTAATAATGATAATTATTATGTGCCATCTGATTTGTCAGCAGCTAGATAGCCAGGGCTCTGGGTATCATAAGTTGAATGGTAAAATGTGATTTATTTCTGCCTATTAGCATGTAGCCACCCAGCTGGAGGGCTCACCAGCAAAAGCCAAACAAACTGTGTACATATGTAAATAGTAATTGAATAACTTCTACTCCACATCCCTGTTCCTAACTTCTAACCCCTTAAATAAACATCTTGTTATTGTTGTTGAAATATTTGGCGTGAGCATATTATTAGAAAGAGCCTTTAAATACAAAATGTTGAAATGTCGGGAAATGTTTATTGGTGCATGTCTGGGGAAGGTAAATGGTCATCTTGGGTGGTGTAGCAGCTCAGGGGGCTACACCCATTACCAGCTTACCCACGTAAAGCACCCTGAGTGGAGGCACTGTGCAAAGGTTTTAAAATGTGATTATCAGTTAATGAACCCAAACCCCTCAGCCTATGTCCAGGGTAGTAGGCAGGGGTGTAATGCTGGGGATAGTGCCACCCAGGGGTTACAGATTTACTTTAGCTGTTGCAGTCACTTCAACCATGGGCCAGCATGGCCACCATGGTCCTTTAAACTCTAGATACTGACTTTCACCAGGTGGGTGCTTGCTCCCGAAGGCTAGGGTGACCCGACTGCTTACAGTCCATGCAAGACCAATTTGTTTCCATAATGCACTTTAACACAGAACGGAACTTAAGGCACGGCTCCCCACCAATTAGTTTACTTTGACTTGGTAGTTCAGATAATCACTATAGCTTCTCTCAAGCACAAATTGCATAATTACACTCCCTTGTGGCTTTGCTGGCATTAGCAGCTCCAACTTGGACATTTATACATTTTCTGACATCGCAGGCACTGTTAGGAAAAGCTTTGCGTGTTTAGGAAACTCCCCTTCCAGTCCTGTAGTGCTTTACACAGTCACAAAACAGCATTTCACAAATCATTAGACCCTTCTCTGGTCACTTGCTCACTTGTCTACCCATTTTCTTTGCCTTGGTTAATTGCAGGTTGCAGACAGTCACTCTCTAAACTTTCTGGGCTTCGCTGCCCCTTACAAATCTCTCAAAACTTGCTTTGTAAGTAGGGTTTTTTTTCCCTCAAGAATATTCTCAATACTTTCCTTTTCTGAAACTTACAGGCAATTCTTCAGCACTCTCACTGCTGAGGCAGAAGAATCTCTTGCAGCTCTCTCACAACTGCAGGCGGATGCTGGCTTCTTTTCCACATTTTTCCAATGTGGAAGGGACAAGGCTAGCCTTGGAGGACAATTTCTAGCAACCCCCAGGCTAACGACTTCTGTTACTTACAGCAACTTGTCTCTCTGGCAGAAGGAGAGCCCCTTCCCCTGTGGAGGGGCTCATGCTGAATCACTAGGCCCATTTTGTTTAGCTGGGGGCCTGAGACCCCTCCCTGTGGAGGGACTCCTGAATGAACTCTAGCTTAGCCTGGAAAACACTGGGTTTTATGGATTTCCTCTGGGGCTCCTGATTGGCCGAGTCCACTTGTGTGCCCCCTGATGATTGGCTGAGATTACTTGTCAGTTCACAAAATGAACATTCATTAGCCTCACTCGATGCTCAATAGGCTCCCTGTTTTGGTGCCTGAATTAGGTCCCCACATTTCCCCCACAAGCACTTGGCAATGTTCCATAAGTCTCTGGCATTGTCCCAGCAATCCTTGCTTGAAATCCTCTGCAATCATGGCTGCTCAAATGTACAGCCCCCTTGCAGTTCTTTACAGTCCCAAACAATTAAGTTCTGGTGCAGCCATGTGAAATAAAATGATTTATTCTGTGCCTCACTGTTTTGTAGCCACAATAGTGCCCTCTTCAACACTGCCATGCTTAAAGATTTTGCTTCAGTCTCTAGCTTGTCACTGCTGCTGAAATACAGTGCTCCTATGCAGCAGACAGGCTGTTTGTCTTAGTCCCATTATTTACAGGCTAGGGCAGCCAGAAATAATTTTATTTTAACTATTCCCCCCTTTGTCTATTAGCCCCTTTAGTGTTCTGGTATCTACTGCCTTTACTGTACACTTATTTGCACTTTACAACAGCAGCAGTTGCTGAAACTCACAGACCCGTCACAGAATGGACCCACTCATGAATATTAATGTCCTGCTCCTTAATATTCATTCAAGCTGGGCCAGAACTTCCAGGGCACATGGCACTCTTTATTTGAAAAATATATGGTTGTTTCCTCCAGACCAGCAGAGTCACCGGCCCCCCATGTCAGCCTGCTCAGGGGATGGGACCATCTGCGAAGTCATTCTGTTTGACGCAGCTGCGGCCCGAACATGAGGAGTGTGTCTGAGCATGCTTGAGCTTGCCAGCCAGCTGTGACAATTAAGGGAAAATGGCTGGCGACCCTGCATCACTTAGCTTGCCCAAAAAGGGCAAACAAAGAAGAAAAAGGGCACACAGGGACCTCTGGGCACTCTACTGCACCTGGACCTAGGGAGTGACATTGGGGAATGCATCAGGGACACTGCAGGCATTGGGCGGCAGAACTGGAGGTGCTCCAGAAACAGGAGCAATGGGAGACAAGTGGGCAATAAATTAAGCCACCATTTGGAGGGACATTTCAGGTATTTAGTTGCATGCAACTTGCATGACTGATGAGGTCATGGCAGAGTCAGCTCTATCAGCACTACTGGTTGCACTGGACTGACTGAGCTTTTCAAAGTCTGTAGCTACTTTACATTAGTGGTAGGTTCTTAAGGTCGCAAGACTTTCTTCTTCGCCAACATATTGCAAACATTACAGAATGGGTCTGCTTGACTTCAAAGGTGCTCCTACCCAGTAATAGTCTTCACGGCATCCCCTTTATAACATGAATGTCCAACTCTACATTAAATCATAGGAAGGAAAATCTGATTTGTTCAACACATACCTGATTATGCAGGTAGTTATTCCCACAGTGTATTCATGCACTGTTTTATCATACTTACTCCTTGAGTTTGCGGAGGTTATTTTGAATAAAGATGAGCATGAAACATTTTGACTCATATGTGCTTCGGGGAGGAATGTGTTAAACTAAAATAAGCAAGTACCATACCACCACAATTTTAGTGAAATAGTTTAACAAGGATCATATGTATACGACTGGGAACTCAAGTGTCACATGAGTACTGTAGTACGTCCTCTTACAGTATGTACAGCTTGATTCAGCTCACTGTCATATCACAACCCTCCTCCCTCGTTCATTGAACAGTATTTTGATAGACACTATGGGCCCTTTCAATGTTCCATTTTACTGGAACAAATTGGGTACATAACGTCTTGATTTGCACGATAGGATTGTGTTCAGGTATTTTTTTAAAGCTACGCAAATGATGGGGGGGATGTGCTCTAGCAAAGCTACTAACTGATCAGCATGGTGAGCCATGTTTAAACACATCACTTGCTAGCATATCAGTTTCAAGAAACACGTTGAAATGTTTTTACCTTTTTAAAAAAAATGTCTATTATTGGACACAAAAACAAAACAGTACATTTCCTTTGGCCATAAATGAATGTCTAACAGTACAAGTTCCAGTTTCTGTTACAGGTCCCACCAGATTGTGACATTTAAAAATACTGGAGTTGTGTAGCCCAGAGTCAAACTGTAACATATGGTAGATGATCGTATAAACCAATTGCCCTTCAGTACAGGGACTGTAGACAAAAGGCAAGACAAAGTCTATTTATATTACGCCCAATCCACATGGGCTCTGAGCACTTTACAGAGCCAGACTAAAATCATTACAAATCACAGTTAATAGCTGTAACCAAGATACATTCAAAGTCAGTCAAAACATTATACTGTGAATCCTTGATTAAACAAAAAAGTTTTCAGCTAGGCGTGAAAGACCTCCACTGTGCTAGCTGAGAGAATGTAGTAATGGAATGAGGTCAAAGCATAGGAGCAACCACTACAAAAGCTCTGTCCCCCAAAGATTTAAGTCTGGCAGAGGGGACAACCAGCAGACCAACATCAGTGCAGCAGAGATGGCAGTCTGGGTGGAATGGAATCAGGAGCTCTTTTAAGTAGTCCGGTCCCAGACCATATAGGACCTTTCATGTTCTTTGGCTACCAACTAACTTTTATAGATCCCAATCTTTAGTACTCAAAACTGGGGCCTGTAAATGTTAGTTACTAGACAAATTTCCCTGCTTTTTTTTGTTTTACTTTCTGACTCCTTTCCTTGGGAGTGTAGTAGCTGCATGGAATGATCGCCCCACTACCTATGTATTGTGCATGCTCCTCCTCCTCAGTCAGATGCAAAGCAAAATGGAGCCGGTGGCAACAGACTATTAATGTCCTGGTTCTTTCTTCAGAGGATCAGACTGATCACAAGTTACTGTACGTCAGCTTGAGCACCTTGTACAGGCACTTCTCACAGCACTAAAATATTTAAACTTTGGGCATTATTTATGAGGCCTTGTAAGGATACACAAATTGTTCTCATCCAGATTGGCCCCTCATACAAACACAGCAATAACCCAGGATTTCATTATTGGTCATGGTCTTAGCTCCAAGGACTAGGCCAATGAACTGGTAACTGGACAGTGGTTCTGTACTGCCATTAGCTTATAAATTCTGTTGCTTGCCAGTACATAATTAACCTTCCAGAAATGTAGTGTTGAGTGCAAACTTCTATAGACCCCAAAACAGCTTGCTGCTTTGGAACACTGCTGTATCTCTGTTGATCAACATTAGATGACCACTGTGTAACAACATAATTCTGAATTTGTGCAGTATTATTTCTAAGTAACAAAAAACAAACAATATGTTTAAGGAAGATAATTCATTTCTGCATGGGTAGCAACTGAATCAAGGAGGCAAATGCTGTAATTTCTGGTCCGTCCCTCAGTGGGAGGCAGTACAGCTACAGTATGTCTCAAAAGTAAGTGCACACATGTGCACATAGGACTGCTAAAGCAGGAAATCATGACCAGTTTCCACCATACCGTTCAGTTTTTCCTTGGCCCAAGAAGAAGCCTGGCTCCTTGCAAGCCGGATTAGTAGCAATGATAAGGGAATAATGGCAACATTAATTACAAAATGTACAAGACCAGCTACAAATTGTGATTGATCAAATGTGATCGCATGATCAGATGTTGTTTCAGCACAATACCCGATGTCAGAAATACATGACTTTCTAAACCTCAGGAGGGGTAATGAGGGAAGGGAGGAGGATGTAAGGGGGATGACAGGAGGGGAAGTAATAAAATATGGAAGGCTATGTGTACGAACACTTCCAGCCTGGGAAATAAAGTCCCAGATCTGGTGGCCTTGATGGCAGAGGCAGTCCTGAACATTGTCGCTATTACCGAGACATGGTACAATGGGAACCATGACTGGGATGTAGCTATACCAGGTTATACTCTATTCAGGAAGGACAGGGAGGGTAAAAAGGGAGAAGGGTAGCTCTTTATGTCAGGGAGGGAGGAGGTATAAAAGCAACTCAGGTCTGCAGGGTGGGGTCGGAGGCCCTGTGGGTCACCCTAGAGTCAGGCAATGGCACCACTATTCACATGCGTGTGATCTACAGACCTCCAGCACAAGGGGAAGAGTTGGACAAGGTTCTAGTTGAAGCCATCCATGCGATGACAGCTAATAGGGAAGTGCTGCTGGTAAGGGACTTCAATCTGCCAGATATTGATTGGAGCATCCCAGCCACAGCCTCAGCCAGGAGCAGGGACATACTGGACTCCATGCAAGGGGCATGGCTCAGACAGCTAATGCTACAGCCCACCCATGAGAGTGTGATTTTGGACTTGGTACTCACAAACAGTGACAGAATTGCAGATGTCATGGTGGGTGGACACCTGAGGTCCAGTGATCATCGCAGGGTGTGGTTCAATAGAAATACAGTAGCAGAATCAAGCCACACAGAGGCAAGGGTCCTGGGCTTCAGGAGGGCAGACTTTGTAAATATGGGGGTATGTCTTAGGGAAGCCCTAGCAGGGAGGGAGGGCTGGGGAGGGTTGAGGTACAGTGGGCCAATCTAAAAGGAGCCATAGTGGAGGTGTTAAACCTTTGCATTAGGCAAATAAACAAGGGCAAGAGTAAAAAAATACCCCTATGGTTCTCAAAGGAAGTGGCCGGGAAGATAAGAGTGAAAAAGTTGGCTTTCAGGAAGTACAAGGAAACACAGAAGAAGGACAGGGTAGTGTATCTGGACAACAGAGGGAGGCAGGAAAGGCAGTCAGGAGCACAAAGGCACAAAAGGAGGAAAAAACAGCACAGGCTGTAAAGAGTGGGGACAAGACTTTTATGGGTACATCAGTGAAAGGAGAAAGACAAGGGGTGGGATTGTAAGGCATAAGGGAGAAGAAGGGGAGTATGTGGGGGACTTGGAAAAGGCAACAATTTTAAACAAATATACTTTTTTCAATGTTCACAGAAGAGGGATAAGGTGAGGTACCATAATTAAATGGCAGGAGGAACAAGGGGACGGAGGAAGTGGACACCAGTCCATTTATGGAGGAGAGAGTTTTAAAGGAACTCGTAAAGCTGAAAGTGGACAAGGCAAAGGGACCACATAGGATTCATCCTAGAATATTAAAGGAGCTTAGGGAAGTGCTAGTAGCACATTTGGCAACTCTGTTCAATGAATCACTGGAAATGGGAGTGGTTGCAGAGGACTGGAAGAGAGCAGATGTAGTCCCTCTACACAAAAGTGGGAGGAGGCTGGAAACTATAGACCCGTCAGCTTGACCTCGGTAGAGGGGGAAAATAATGGAATCACTGCTAAAAGAAAGGTTTGTGGAACATCCTGAATCCAGCAGTGCGCAGGATCCAAAGCCACATGGATTCACAGCAGGAAGGTAATGTCAAATTTATCTGATAGATTTCTTTGACTGGGTGACCAAGGAAGTGGATCAGGGAGGAGCAGTGGATGTTGCCTACCTGGATTTCAGCAAGGCCTTCCACACTGTTCCACGTAAAAGGCTTGTAAATAAGCTAGGCAGTCAGGGAATGGGTCCAATGTGGTAAGTAAACAATAACCCACAACAGTGTATGGGGTTATTGGGGATTAATCAACACATCAGCTGTGTTGTGAGGCATGAGGCTATAGGCCGAGTGTCCTCACAGTATCCAGGGTGTTGCTTAATCCCCACTAACCCCATACCCTGGATTGGGTTATTGCACTTATAACATGGGTTACACCCAAAACTTGGGAAAACCCCCAGAAAGGGTTTCTCTTGTGTTTAAAGTTCAAAAAACGTACTGTATCCTGCCACCTTGCAAAATAGTCCCTAACAAATAATGCACATTTCATTGCTGTTATGCACATTGAAATGTCACACATACAGTACTGATATGATTTGTGAAATTTTTTGTGCATCATATGATCTGCTACCTTGCCTACGATATTGACTTTACCCTCCCGACCTGCACACGCACCTTGGAGAGCAAAGGGAGCACTGCAGAACTTCTGTACTTCAATGGTATGTCCTGCTCCTTGTGTCCCATGAAAACAGTTTTCCAATGGTTGGGAGGATCCTACCTCTCCTTCATATACATACACTACTCATACAATAGAGATGTGTGAAATGTGCAAATTTTATTCTGCAAAATATTTTGCAAACTGCACATTTTGTGAAATATTTTGCGGGTGCGAAATGCAAAATTCCACCAGTGAAATCTCGCATTTTACCTGTGAGATGCAGAATTTCACCCATGACAGGTGGAATTTTGCTATTCTCTAGTGAAATTCCACTGCTTGCAGGCGAAATTTGCGATTTCACCAGTGGAATTTTGCATTTCACACCTGCAAAATTCATGGGCAAAATGCACAAATTTTGCAAAATGTTTCACGTGGCAAAATTCACGATTTTGCTAGAATTTCAGCAGCGAAATTAAATTTCACTGTAACACTATCAAACAGCTGCTATCTCCCCCTGTTACCAGGCTGCTGCTTGCTCTCTCTTTAAGCACCTCCTTGCCATCCTCACTCTTTCGACCGCACAGACCATTGACAGTCGCAACAAAAGGCAGCTCATGTAAATACCTATATAAACCACCGAAACACAAGGTGTGGGCACTGTCTGTCTGAAAGTATCAATCACACAACTTCAGCTCCTGTTGCCGAGGTACACTGCAACCTACAGAAAATCAACCATGCACAACTCAAGACAGTGACACAGAAAGAGAGAGACAGAGACAGAGGACACTGCCATGGGATGGCAACGGGGAACATAAACAGTGGCACATCTCTCTGTCACAACAAAATGCAAATGTTTCATGCAACTTGCTCTTGTCGTGTTTCTCTCTCTCTCTCTCTCTCTCTCAAAGTGACTGATACTCACTGTTGCAAAACCTTGCAACCCCCCCAACAGGTATGTGCACTGCACAAACCACCGACTACAGTGACTTTTCTAGTGGGCACAGCTCATGTGGAAAGCATCGGCGGGACTGCCAATGGAGGACAGTTCTCATACTGTACCACTTCAGGAGGTCATGGCACGGGAGAACATCAGCAGTCGCTATCTCCCCACTACAAGCTGTGCCCCGCACAGTTACCTATATCTGTGACTCACAATGGTTTTGGGATGGACAGTCAGAACACAAGTCAGCCCCTGTCCACAGCCCTGCAGAGACTGTCAACACAGTTACCATTCCCCAGAAGCTATGCAGCATACAACTCTACAAACAGAAAGAGAGAGGACACTGCAGGACTTGTGTACTGATCTCGGTATGAGTGTATCTGTCTCTCACTCATTGTCTGTGATGTGGAGGGGGAAGCCACTGCCGCACTGCCACCATCACCAGGTTGCCCATGCCACTCTTTCACAGCCTGCAAGGTATCCTCCCGGGGAGAGGGGGTGGCACGAGTGACTGTTGGTGAGGAACTGCAGGATTTACAATGGAAAGGTCTCTCTATCTCACGCCTGCCTGTCTGTCGCTTCCTCACTATTTTTAATGGCTGCCATTCTCTTTCTGCTGCTGCAGAACACAACCAGTCCATACAGATGGTTGCCTACATTGCTCTGTGAAACCATGGATTAAATAGGGTATTATATCCACGGCCACACAGCGACTTCACCAATTGGCTTCTGTGTTTCTCCAAATTCATCGGGGACATGGTGTGACACTGAGGGAGATGGGGGGAGCTTTGGGGCAGCATGGGATGGCTTGCAGAAACTACCACACTCCCCATCGCTCACTCAGAGTTTTAAATGGCTGCCAACACACTTTTGTTTGCTCAGGAGAGAAGGAGACCCGCACCGTATTTCCAAAGTCGCTCCATGGAACCGTGGATTAATGCTAACTTAATCCACCGGCATGCAGATCGACTACACCAATTGCAGTGGATATTTTCTCCAACCCATGTTATAAACCATGTTAGGAACTGGTTGAGGGATAGAACACAGAGGGTGGCAGTAAATGGAGGTCATTCTGAGGAAAGGAGGGTGACCAGTGGGGTACCACAGAGGATCAGTTCTGGGGCCAGTCCTATTCAATGTCTTCATAAGTGACATTGCGATAGGGCTGGAAGGAAAGATATGCTTATTTGCAGATAACACTAAGATCTGCAAATAGGGTAGACACTCCAGGAGGGGTGGAAAAAATGAAGAGAGACATGAGAAAACTAGAGGAATGGTCAAGAGTGTGGCAATGATGATTCAATGCAAAAAAAGTGCAAAATAATGCATTTGGGGCACAAAAACCCAAGTGTGGCTTACATGATGGGGGGAGAGATACTGATGGCAACCAAAAAGGAAAGGGATCTGGGGTAATCATATCAGATGACCTAAAGTTGGCCAAACAATGTGCCATGGCAGTGGGGAGAGCCAGTGGGATACTGGGGTGCACAGGGAGAGGTATCACCAGCAGGAGGGAGGAGGTGGTGATGCCTCTGTATAAATCATTAGTGAGACTTCATCTGGAGTACTGTGTCCAGATGACACAAAGCACATCTTCTTGACCTGGAAGAAGACTACTTCTTTAATCAGCTGTGAGCTGTGTGGGAAATTCTATATTGCACTTGATATCTGCAACAATGTGCACTTTTGCTCAATTCTGTGGGAGGTGAAACTAACTACCCTTGGTAATTGCTTTTTATTTACATATTTATTTAGTGTTTAACCAAGAAGGGGCTTGCAAACTCTGTTTATCTTGTGAGTAACTTCAGAAGGATTTAAATACTGTGTTTGGGTAGACCCTTGGAGGTAACTAGATTGTCTAGTAGGATTTTCTGACAGTTAAACTATTTTTCAATAAATTACAGGTGGCTGAGGAGTTGAATAAGGAGCTTGCAAACTCTGCTTATCTTGGAAGTAACTTCACAAGGGTTTGAATACTGCATTTTGGTTGTCCCTTGGGGGTAGCTGGATTGACTACTAGGATTTTGGGATAGAAACTATTTTTAAATAATTTACTGGTGTGTAGGATTTTGTGATAGTTAAACTATTTTTAAATAAGTTAATGTGGTTAAGGGGTTGTCATAGCAAAACCTGCAGTGTGAATTGAAACACAGACAGCCTCAGGTGCAGGAAATTGTTTCCCTTATTGTTTTCAGACCACAAAGTGTTGTATTGGATCAGGAAAGGTTGCATCATAACCATTGTTAACCAATTGCCCAGGGTGAAGACTTCCAGACTTGATCAGATTACTATAAACTACTGGTGGCTACAATATTTAGGGACACAAAGCACATCTTCTTGACCTGGAAGGAGACTACTTCTTTATTCAGCTGTGAGCTGTGTGGGGAATTCTATATTGCACTTGATATCTGCAACAATGTGCACTTTTGCTCAATTCTGTGGGAGGTGAAACTAACTACCCTTGGTAATTACTTTTTATTTACATATTTATTTAGTGTTTAACCAAGAAGGGGCTTGCAAACTCTGTTTATCTTGTGAGTAACTCAGAAGGATTTAAATACTGCATTTGGGTATACCCTTGGAGGTAGCTAGATTGTCTAGTAGGATTTTCTGACAGTTAAACTATTTTTCAATAAATTACAGGTGGCTGAGGAGTTGAAAAAGGAGCTTGCAAACTCTGCTTATCTTGGAAGTAACTTCCCAAGTGTTGGAATACTGCATTTTGGTTGTCCCTTGGGGGTAGCTGGATTGACTACTAGGATTTTGGGACAGAAACTACTTTTAAATAATTTACTGGTGCGTAGGATTTTGTGATAGTTAAACTATTTTTAAATAAGTTACTGGAGGTTAATTGAATTACTATAAAGGGCAGTACTCACCAGGGTAGTAGACCAGTGGTGTATTTGATTGTTTCTAACAGTCACCTGTGGTTGTGGACTACCCACTACCCACTCCCCTTTCCCCACTCCCACCCCCACCAGGCGTGGCATTTCCTTTATAGCCAAAGTTCTGACATCACTTCCTCAACAGGTCTTGGGGCAGAACTGTCATATTCTTAATAACCCATCACAGTACATAAAGGGTAAGTACACACCACAAAATATATATATATTGTTGCATCTGTCCATGAAGGGAACCAAGCTTCTAAGTGACAGGTTTAAATGCTTCCTTGGCAAGCTTTTAAACTAGCCAAGGGGAGAGGTGCTGATAAGAGGCAGGAAATTTCAAGCCTCCCCCCTCAAAACATGGCAGGTAGTAAGGTAAACACTGACGTACAGAGCTCAACAGAGGCAGGACAGGACAGGGGTAAATGGAAAAATAGACAAGGGCAATAAGAACAGGGATGGGGGAAAAAGGATAAAGCCAACATTAAATGGAGGGCAATAAGTATCAATTCCCATAGTCTGGGAAACAAGCTTCCTGAGCTAGTAGCCCTGATGGAAGATGAACAATTGTATATTGTGGCAGTCACGGAAACATGGTACACGGAGAACCATGACTGGAATGTCAACATACCGGGGTACACAGTCTACAGAAGGGACAGAGAGGGTAAAAGAGGAGGTGGAGTAGCTCTATACATAAGGGAAGGAATCAAAGCTACAGAACTAAAAAGTAAAGCAGGAGGACAAGAGGCACTCTGGATCACCTTGGAGACAGGGAATGGCATCACAATCCGCACAGGGGTTGTATACAGACCCTCGTCTCAAGGGGAGAAACAGACAAGAAAATGATAGAGGACATCCTCAAAATGGCTGAAAAAGGGGAGATACTGTTGATGGGGGACCTGAATATGCCAGATGTTAACTGGATGACATGTACTGCAGCCACATCCAAGAGCAGGGTCATTCTCGATGCCCTGCAGGGGGCAGGCCTTAGTCAGCTACTGTTGGAACCCACTCGGGAGGGAGCAATACTAGACCTAGCACTCTCAAATGGAGAGAGGATCACAAATTTAGAAGTCAGTAGACATCTGGGAACAAGTGACCACTGCACAGTGTGCTTCAAAATAAGCACAACCATGGAGACAAGCCATACAAAAACAAGGATACTGGACTTTAGAAGGGCTGACGTTGGCAAAATGGGTGAATACCTGAGGAATGCACTAGCAAATGGCCAAAAAGGATGGGTGGAACAACAATGGAGAAAAATCAAAACTGCCATCATAGAGGCACCAAGCCTTTGTGTGAAACAAATAAAGAAAACAAAGTGGAGTAAAAAAACACTATGATTCTCAAAAGAGGTGGCAGGGAAGGTTAAGGAGAAAAGGCTGCATTCAAAAGTATAAGGAATCACAGAAGGAGCACGACATGGAACTGTATCAATTAAAGCAGAAAAGAAGTGGGAAAGCAGTCAGAATGGCAAAGGCCCAAACCGAGGAAAAAATAGCCAACTCAGTTAAGAAGGGGGATAAAACCTTTCATAGGTACATTAGGGAGCATAGAAAGGTTAAGGGAGGAATAGTGAAGATTAATTGAGGAGAGGGGAGGTGGGCAGAGGGAGACAGTGAAAAGGCAGAGATACTGAATGAATACTTTTGCTGTGTATTCACAAAAGAAGATGAGGAGGAGTTACCTAAAGTAGACAATAGAAGCACTCTGGGTAGGGGCGTTGACACCAGTCCATTTACAGAAGAAAGAGTCCTGAAAGAACTCCTAAAACTCAAGGTGGACAAAGCAAGGGGGCCTGATGGGATTCACCCTAGAATCCTAAAAGAACAAAGGGAAGACCTAGTGACAACACTGACCCCACTTTTTAATAAATCATGGGAGGATGGGGTGGTACCTGAGGACTGGAGAAGGGCAGATGTGATTCCCCTTCACAAAAGTGGGAGCAAGGCAGAAGCAGGAAACTACAGACCTTTAAGTTTGACCTCAGTGGTAGGGAAAATGATGGAATCACTTTTGAAAGAAAGAACTGTTGAGTACCTAGAGGCCAGCGGGGCACAGGACCCAAAGCAGCATGGATATACAACAGGAAGGTCAAGTCAGACAAATCTAATTGATTTCTTTGACTGGGTGACCTAAGTAATAGACCAGGAAGGGGCTGTGGATATGGCCTACTTAGACTTTAGCAAGGCATTTGACACAGTCCAGCACAAAAGACTAATAATCAAGTTAGGCAGCCTGGGAGTGGGTTCCAGGGTGGTAGCCTGGGTAGCAAACTGGCTGCATAACAGGACACAGAAGAGAAGGTAATAGTGAATGGAACACATTCCAAGAAAGGGGGGGTTACTAGTGGAGTACCTCAGGGCTCAGTACTGGGTCCAGTCCTCTTTAACATCTTTATAGGTGACATTACGGAGGGTGTGGTGGGAAAGGTATGCCTTTTTGCAGATGACACAAAGATCTGTAACAGAGTTGATACACAAGGGGGGGTAGAAAGGATGAGAAGGGACTTGGCAAGGTTGGAGGAATGGTCAGACATATGGCAACTTAGATTCAATGCAAAGAAATGCAAAGTAATGCACCTGGGAAACAAAACCCAGGAGAAGAGTACACAATGCAGGGAGGTACTAACAACAACAAAATGGAAAGGACTTGGGGTAGTCATATCAGATGACCTAAAGGTGGGTAAGCAATGTGAGAAGTCAGTAAGGAGAGCCAGGGGATACTGGGATGCATAGGAAGGGGCATCACAAGTAGAAAAAGGGAAGTGGTTATCCCTCTGTACAGACAGTTGGTGAGACCCCATCTGGAATACTGTGTGCAGTTTTGGAGACCCCATCTATGCAAGGACATAGACAGGATGGAAGCAATCCAGAGGAGGGCAACTAAAATGGTGCAGGGTCTGCATCAGAAACCATATGAAGAGAGACTGAGAGAGCTTAATATGTATACCCTTGATGAAAGGAGGGACGGGAGGACATGATAGAAACTTTCAAGTACCTCAAGGGAATCAACAAAGTCCAGGAGGGTAGCATCTTTCAGAAAAAGAGATGTGTAAGAACAAGGGGGCACAATTTAAAGATGGGGGGGGGGACAGCTCTGGGGTAATCTGAGAACATTTTTTTTCATGGAGAGAGTAGTGGATGCATGGAATCGCCTTCCTGGGGAGGTTGTTGGGTCCAAAACAGTGGGTGAATTCAAACATGCATGGGACAGACATAAGGCGATTGTAGCGGGGGGTTGCAGGAAGTAGGCTATTGGTTAACTAGAATCACAGCGTATCCAATGGGAAGGGAAATGGGCAGACTGGGTGGGCCAAGTGGTCCTTATCTGCTGTCAAAGTCTATGTTTCTATGTTTCTGGAGGCCACATCTTCATAAAGACATAGACAGGGTGGAAGCAGTTCAGAGGAGGGCAACAAAAATGATGTAGGGTTTGCACCATATGTCTTATGAGGAGAGACTGGAGGACCTCAATATGCACACCCAGGAGGAAAGGAGGGAGAGGGAGATATGGTACAGACCTTCAAATATCTCAAGGGCATAAATAAGGTACAGGGGGGTAGCATCTTTCAGAAAAAGAGATGTTCTAGAACAAGGGGTCATGACATGAGGCTGGAAGGGGGTAGACTAAGGGGCAAAATGAGGAAGCATTTCTTCACAGAAAGAGTAGTGGATGCATGGAACAGCCACCCAGCTGAGATGGTGGGGGCAAATTCAGTAGGGGAATTCAAAAATGCATGGGACAGGCATAAGGGAACCCTAACGAGAGGAAAGAGATTAAAGCCTGAGATCAAGTAGGGTCTGTGGTTTCTACAGCATGTAGAGAAAATGGAGAAGACTGAGTGGGCCTGGCAGCCCTTATCTGCCATCAAATTCTATGTTTATATGTTTTTATTACTCAGTTGTTTGTTCTTCCTTTATGTTAGCGTTTTTAAAAGTACAATGATATAGAAGGTATCCACAGTAGTTCATACACAGGGAAACAATATTCCCTATAAAATGACTTCACAAATAATTTCCATTTCTCCCATGTAGTGTATAGTAGAGCATTGTTCTTTATAGAAATCCACCCTTCTCAAAATGCTGTTGTACCACAGTTCAAAGGCCATGGAATGTGATTGTACCCTTCTGTGGCAGAACAGCATTCTAGAACCTCTAGAGACTGCACAAGTTATTTTCACTGTGAAAGAGAAAAAAACAAATGCACACATTTCACATAATACTATACACTATAAAAAAATACAGGATGAGCAACTTTATGCCTAACCAGTGTGTTCTGTCACCATGGGGTTCTGATTCCCACAGACCTCACGAACTTTGCTTTCGAGGTCAGAGGGAATCAGAACCCCTTTGTGGCAGAGCACACTGGTTGTGCATAGTTGCCCATCTAGTATCCTCTATATAGTGCCCCTTCTTAACAAGCTCTTGCCCATTACTGGCACGGGGATCCTAGTTACAAAGTAAATTCCATCTTTATGGTTATGGTATTTCATGTCCCTCTAAATACTAGAGGGAATTACCTCCCTAAAACACAAAGTGAGAGAATGCAAAAAATAAATATTAATACCACAAGCCTAGAGGTGCTGGCAGTATAGCCTAGAGGTTAAAGTAATGAGCTGAGAATGAGCTTGGTACATCCAGCAGAACTGAGTTTAATGCCCACAACCTCCGCTTGCACACTGTGTGACCCTGAGCAAATTGCTTAACCTCTCCGGTGCTCCTGGGTCGCCTCTGAAAACAGGCCTTGAGCCTAGTGGACCTTACCCTGTTACTATGAAAAAAAAGCATTACTATCTTCTATGATCTGTTACAGCATCTGAACCAGTCATTCTCTTTCCTTTAACAAAAGAAACAAACTAATGTAAAGCATGACTCCTCTACATCGATCACTATGCATACACATATTGGAGGCAGTGTGGTCTAGTGGTTAAAGCACTGACTGGAAGAGAAACAGAGCACAGATGACAAGGTAGTGGACTGGGCAGCTTTGGAGAACAGTCAGGAAGAGAACCCACGGGTAACAGTTCAAAAGAATGAAAAATGGCTTTACTTCAGGACACAGGAAACAAAACAGCTTGCTGTGCAACCCAGATCTTCACGAAATCTCTTGGAGAATAGATGTGTTTAACTCCAGCCAGCAGTCTCTCTACTCTCCCTCTGTCTTTCCTGGCCCCTTTTATTAACATCTTCCTGGAGTGAGAAGGCACACCTTGTGGAGGCAGTGCATGCTGTGGGTCTTACAGGGCCAATCCAAAAACATGCAATATTTGGTTTGAATCCCACAAGGTTCCTGCTAATACCTGCAGTGTTGGGTCTTGACAGGTGTAGGGAACATACACATTACCATCACAGTGATCTTGAGCAAGCTACTTAATCTCCCAGTGCTTAAAGCAGCCATGAATGCCACAGTGACAATGACGACCTTTACCATTTTAGATTGCCCATTACCTCCTGTCTTGTATGAGACCCTTCTTTCCTCCCATTTTGAGTATACTTTAGCATTTGTTTACATTAAAAATAATTAAAGAAGCACTCATTTGAATATGGCTCTGATCAGGTTTCCATCAGTATCGTTAGCTATTTTGTGCACCTATTATCCCACGAGGTCAGGGAGCAGTGTCTGCTGCATGCTAGTTCATGTTATTCACAAGAAAAGTTATGTTAAATAATGGATGTTCTAAAATAACAGTGAATACTTATTAAAACCTAAATCAAACCATACTAAAATAAACACTCCATTCATAGCATCATAGCCATGTACTGTAAGCATGATTAATTTGTTTCAACCTGTCTTAAAGGGTCAGCAGTAATATAGCTGCATGAATCTGTGATGAACCAACAATGAGCCAGTGGTGTCTCTGGAAGCTGCAGAGGTAGTGCTCCCAGTAGGAAGGGTGTATGGTGCTCTACTATTCTCCTGCCTCCTGTGGGGGCCGAGGAAGATATTGACTGTAGTATAGGTAACCACACAACATCCTGCTTTCTGTGGGGCTGAGGAAGATATTGACCATAGTATAGGTAACCACACAACATCCTGCCTCCCGTGGGGGCCGAGGAAGATATTGACCGTAGTATAGGTAACCACACAACATCCTGCCTCCCGTAGGCGAGGAAGATATTGACCGTAGTATAGGTAACCACACAACATCCTGCCTCCCGGTGGGGCCGAGGAAGATATTGACCGTACTATAGGTAACCACACAACATCCTGCCTCCCGTGGGGGCCGAGGAAGATATTGACCATAGTATAGGTAACCACACAACATCCTGCCTCCCACACAAGTTGACTGACATGGAGCCACCAATGTGTAAGTGCAAGAGGTGGGTGGTACAAGAAAAGTTGAGGACAAAATGGCTGCTAACCACGCGACCCATATCAACAGCCCCAGGTGTAATTCTGGTCCTTCCTGTTTGGGGACAAACTAGTGCATGAGTCCAGAGATTCCCTCCCAGACTCTGGGGTTTACCATGAAGGTGTTCCCTGTGGGGATGTCCCACTGACTGACTAGAGAAACAATCAGTGAGGCTGGTAGGAACCCCAGTGTAGACAAGGCAGATGTAGCAGGCGATAAGGACTGATTGTGGAGAATTCACAAAAAATATGAAAAAGGACATATAAGAGATTGAGAGATCCAGCACAGGGCTAACAAGCTGAGCAAGAGATACAAGAAGATTGAACATACTCAAATTATACAGCTCAAAAAAGTGAAGGGTGAGAGGAATCATAAACACAGTTTTCTGAAAACTAAAGGGGACCGACAAGGTGAAGTATATACAGATGTTTGAACTGGTGAGTGCAAGCTGAACTAACTAGAGGGCAAACACTCAAAACTGTAGGGAGGGTCAGAATAAGGGGAATCATTAGAAAGTATTACTTCACACAAAGGGTAGCTAGCATGTAACAGCCTTCTGGGTGAGGCTGATAAAACAGACTGATCAGGTTTTGTAAAGTGGTAGTTTGTTTTATTTGTATCTGTGCCCCTCCTTGGAGGTCCAGTTTGCTTTTGACAAGATGGACTGTCTTGCCAGTGAACTAGGTTCAGGAGTGGACTCAAGAGGTCAATACTCAACCAGCTGGGAGAAGCAGGGCAAATGCCAGCCCATCTCAACCAGGGAGGGACTGGTTGTGCATTCTACTGCCTATGAGATCCCATTGGTAGACCAGGGAGCTTGTTCCTCCATGCGGGAAGGCTTCATGCATGTGAGTTACTCTTCAGGTCATTCACACTGCCACTGGGTGGTGGGAGGGACTGAGGGACTAAAGGGGAAAAAATCATGGCACAGAGAAAATAACAGTCAGTGTCAGTCTTGGGCCTTGCATGCCGTGGTGACCACTGTTGGCTTTAACAACTGGGGTGTGGACTAGGAGGTCTCTGAAGAAACCGACCTACAGTAAAGACATTAGACGTTGTCACAGAGAGCCAAAGCATGGGAAACAAAGAGGATCACTAGACAAATTCTTGAGGGAGAATGGTATTGTGGGTTACACAACATGATTTGGTGGTAACATTCTGGCTGTTAAGCTTGGATGTGTGACCGCATGTAAATTGAGTATTGTCACCGCCATACAGCGTGTGGAATGGACATGATGGACCCTACGTCCTTCCACCCCCACATTATTATGTTACTATCTTACATTCATATATCTGTTCTCTTGCTGAGCCTGATCTCAAGCTTCTTTCCAAATACTCTGAATGTTGTGGCTCAGTCTGATCAGGAGGGTCAATCTTGAAGACTTAAAATGCTTTGCAATGTAAAGGTAAATGACACACACATACATACATATACACACACACACACACGCCCACAAGTGTAGGGTTTATTTTGGGGCCCTCTGGCTCAATTTTGGCTGTTGGTAATTTGTTCCTACTCTTTCTAGCCTCCAGGATCTGAACTTGGCTGCTGAGAGCCAGCAGGAGAGCTGCAGGGCAGTGCTTTATTCATCTCCTCCTGTACCACTGAGCCACACAATTCTGACCACACTTATTTATTTAGCTTTTGTTAACCAGGTAAGCATGCTAGACAGTCAAGTGCCTATTTTCAGGTGCAACCCGGGAGAATTACAAGGTACAGGCAATAACAATTTTAGAGACAAGGTACATCAATCAGCAAGGTACAGTCAAGCACAGGCAGTAACAAAATACAGTGGCTTCGAAGGCTACTGGCCACCAATGGAGAGAGACTTCAACTGCTGCCCTGCCACATTGGAATCCTCTGTGGGACCATGCAACATGAATTGCAGGACATATTAAATTGTTTAAAGGCTAGAGCCCTCAAGAAAAGGAACTCTGCGGTCAGAGTCCCTTTAGAACATGGCTGCCATTATCTTGTTTTATAATCTTTTTTTTTATTTTCATATGTAAATGTACAACACAGTGAATACAAAAACATACAACGTGAATTAAAAGGACTTACACATTCTATAGCAGCTAAAAATCCATAAAGTAAATTAATTTCAGTTTTCTTTTACTCTTTTAATTCCAATATGTTCTGTTCTAATTGCAGAACAACTATTACTTATGAGAATTGTATTCCAGTACAAAATATAGAACTTCTTCAGTCCATAACTTTAGCTATGTCTCAATTTGTGCTCTGTTACAATCATACAGGTATTTACAGTCAGTATCCTACTTAAAGATGAAAATACTTTCGAGAAAAACAATTCTATTGAGAGAGTAGGTTATAGCAGTATTCTCTCATTTTGTTTTCTGTAGGCTAAATGAGGGAGGGGGGTGTCCACAATTTATTTGAAACAAAAACAAAACTTGAGTAACAGCATATATCCCATAAAATCATATTTGCAATAATGGAGGCTATATATCTATTATTTCCCTCCAAACAGTATCTATTCCATTTATCCATTTTTGTTTATTAAACTGGGGCAACACCTAAGCATCCCAGTTATTTAAAATTTGATGCTTTGTGGCCATAGTTGCTAGAGTGCATATCTTCTTCTGTGCCTTAGTCAAAATTATTTGGGAAGATTCATTAAATATGCAAAACCTTTGTGGCAGTAATATGTCTTTTGAAATGAAAGAAAGATCTTAATATTTCAGTAGTATTTTCTCACCAATCCATTATTAATGAGCAGCTCCAAAACTGGAGAATTTGGCTGGCCAGTTGACCACAGTTACACCAAAATAATGGATTTGGAAGGATACCCCTTCAATACAATCTGTCCAGGGTGACATATGGTCTTAGAATAATATTGTGTTGAATTATTATTATTATTGCATTGCAATAAAAAATTAGTTTGCATTATTGGACTATTGTTGCCACAGACTGCCTCCTGGCTTCCGTTTACATTTAACCTCCAATTTTCTCTGATTTCTTTCATATAATGCTCTAGGGTAATTTTGTTCATTAAACTCTTAGGGGTGGGATAGTCAAAGCAGTTGCACATGTGCAACTGTGGAAATGCGCCAGACAGTGATATTCAGTGGCAGCAACTACACTGCGCAAGTAGCAGTGTGCCAATGCACAATGGCAATGTATGCATGTGCAAGGGCAGGGGGCGTACCCATGAATATGTGGCACAGTGCAATATTCAACCCCTGACCAATGGCGCAAGTGAGGAGCAAACAGCAGTTGCATGGAGCAAACTTGAGCCTATAAAAACAGGGAGCAAGTAGGAGGAGGGCACCTGCGCCGGAGGAGAGCAGGACAGAGGGAGACAGACAGGCCATCTGCCCACAAAGAAAGGGACAGGAAGAGAGAAAGAGACAGAGACTGGGACAGAGAGGGAGAGACAGTGTGAGAAAGAATGTGTGAGTGAGAGTGTGACAGACAGGGAGGTGACAGCGGGTGTGAGAGAGTGTGGGCGTGACACTATGCCACCAGGCCCAAGTAGAGTGACACAGGCACCCACAGGGGTGGGAGACAGAGACCACAGGCAACAGCCAGCCAGCTGGGGGCAGGGTACACAAGAATGGGCCCTGCAGAGCAGTACATACAGCCACACACAGCCAGGTGGGCCAGTGTAGCTGGATGCCTGAGGGGACAGGACAACAGGGGCCATGGCCAGTGCGATATTCAGGATGGAGACTGTAATGAGCAGTGTGGGGAGGCAGGAGGCAGTGCGCCACGGCTGTGGAAGGGCCTGTCGGCGGTACTTCCAGAACAGGCGGTACCAACCTCGCATCAGCAATGAGACCTATGCTGACACTGAGATCGTAGGCCTGTGCCAACTGAACTGGGCAATTCTGAGGCAGCTCTGTGAGTTGTGCAGTGAGGAGATGCAGGCACCCACTAGATGGAGTCACGCCTTGACAGTGGAGACAAAGGTAACAGCTGTCATGTGCCTGCTTGCCACGGGCACCTTCCAGAGACCAACAGTGGACACCACAGGCATAACCCAGTCAGCCACATCACAGCTTCTCACACAATTCCTCAACGCCTTGCTGCCACACACTGTGAAATACATCCACTTCCCCAGCACACAGACAGAGCATACAACAAACATGCAGGAGTTCCACAGGGTGGCATGTATACTTGGCATGCGAGGGACCATCGACTGCACCCATGTGGGCATCCACATGCCACCTGGCCCAGAGAGGGTAGCCTACATCAACAGAAAGGGCTACCCCAGTATCAACTACCAGGTGGTGTGCGATGCCAGGGGGCACATAACCAATGTCTGTGCCACACACCCTGGGGGAGCACATGACGCCTTCATCTGGCATAGCTCAGCACTGTGCCATAGGTTTGAGATTGGGGATATCCTCACTGGTCATTTAGTGGGTGAGTATGCTGAGACCACGGGCAGCTGGGTACACCGGGGCATGGGAGGGGGTGGCCAGGGCAGGTGCGCTGCAGAGTGCAGCTGGGACAGGCAAGGGGCACAGCAACAGAGAACACCAGGCTAACCATATCTCCATCCACACAGGTGACAATTGCTACCCACTCCAGCCTTGGCTGCTCAGACCCTACCGGTGCCCATCGTCCCCTGCAGAGGAAGCGGTACAATGACAGCATGTGAAACATCATTGACCGTGTCTTCGGTCTGCTGAAGGCATGTTTCCATTGCCTGCACAGATCTGGTGGTGCCCTACAGTACAGTCCCTCGAAGGCCTGCAGCCTATTCCTGGCCTGCTGCATGCTGCACAACATGGCCACTGACCGTGGGATAGCTGTCAAGGTCGAAGAGGGGAACAGCAGTGGGGATGATGCAGCTGACAGTCCATGTAGTGGTGGGCAGACCCCCCGGGTGGAGAGATCCCCAGCTAGCTAGGATGGCATGCCAACACTGAGACACAATAGCAGAGGAGCACTATGACGGCGCAGGTAGGTGGACAAACACCCATGCACGGGACGGCCACAGTGGCATGGCACGCAGGCATGTGTGGGTGTGCCCTGCAGCATGCACAGACAGGCAGAGGCAGGGGTGGGTGTGGGGCTGTGCCACACAGCCACACGCAACAACACATAGCACAGCACCCCCCCCCACACACACACACACACACTGGCACCCGCAGGCATGCACCCAGGCACTGGCACCTGGTGTGGATCAGACGCAGGGCACTGGTGCACATGAGCATCCAGAACTGTGGTGGCATCATCATGCACACACCACATGGGCCAGCGGCCAGGCATGTGGTGCATTCCACATGTGTGGCACATTCCACAGCTGCCACATCTGTGGCATGCATACAGACACACGCACAACACCCATGTGCACACAGGGCAGCAGCAGCGGACAGTGGACAGGGTGGCAGGCACATCAGCACCACTGCATGGTCACATGGCCACCACGGACACGTGGATGGCTGTGCCTCAGCCGCCCAGCAGACCCAGGCCATGTGATGGCCACGGGGGGTCTGTGACTGTTCCCCGGTGGAACTGCAAGAACGTGATTGTGTCCTTGCAGAGGACTGCAGGATCCCGAACAGGCCTGCTCTGGGCATGCCTAGGATGCCAACAGCGGAACCCAGCATTAACACTGAGTGGGTCGCCTGACGCTAGGTCTGTGGGGTGACAATGCACTCCGCGGGGTCTGTGGTGCCCGGCTACACCCCATGGTAGCCAGTGGAGCTAGGCCAACCGTGGCTGCAGTGGCTAAGCGATCCAGGCCCACGGTCGTGTCCTCCCACAGGCGATGTATGGCCTACTGGACCTGCGTGATGCCCCTTTCATGCTGCTTGGCAGCCTGGTGCACCTCTGCATGGAGTGCATGCACCCCAGCCACTTGCAGCACCTATTGGTCCATGGAGGCCTGCAGCAATCGGGTGTGCTCGTGCAAGAGGTTGGCACCCGAGGGCGCATCGGCATTGCACCGACCCACCGGTGGCCTATGACCGTGCTGCACTGCCCCCCACTCAGGTGGGTGCTGCTCAGTGGGGTCCCCTTGGGGCTGCTTATTGACAGGTACACCAGCAGTGGATGCTGTGCCTGGTCTCCTAACGTTCCAAGCCATCTGCCACTGCTGCCCCTCCAGCCCCTGTGCACTGGCCAGCGCCTGTGAGGCTGTACTACCACCACCACTGTCCCCCAATGCCATGCTGCCATCACACACAGCGGTACCAGGGGCGGTGGCAGGCGGCTGTCCCACTGCCAACAGGCCACTGGCCATGCTGCCAGAGATGGTGGATGGTGTGCATGTCTCCCCCACGAAAAGTCCCCCGCTGTCCAGGACAATGGTCACATAGTCATCAGTGTTGGACCCCACCCCAATCTGTGTCTCCACACCCTGAATGCCGTGGCTGGTGTCCCGCTGGAACACAGCCAGGGCCTCATCAGCCACCACACCCAGGTCATCCGGCTGGATGGTGATGGTGTGCTACAGCCGTTCGGGCCTCCAGACACCAGTGGAGGTGGATGGCTGGTCCTCCAGGGCTGGGCATGCCCCCATGGCAGATGCAGCTGCCCCTGCTGGCATTCTGGTGCTCAAAAGGAACACAGATGCGTTAGTGCTGCAGCTATGGCCCTGCACCCCGACCACCGCTGTACCTACCATGCAGTGATGGGATCCCTCCAGTCTGGAAGCCACCGCCCGGCACACCCTCAACAGCGCTGCGCCGCATGGTGGCCATCAGCAGCTCCTCCTGCGGTGTGAGCTGTGGCATGTCAGCCTGGCCCCCACCTGTGGCCGAACTTATGGCCGCCACCTTCTCCTTGATCCGATGCTTCTCAGTGCCTACCTTCTTCTTGCACTCCTGTGCAGGTCATTGGTGGCTGCCCTGCTGGTTCACAGCCTCCGCCACCTCCTCCCAGGCTGTGGCCCTGGCCTGGGGTGTGCCAGTTGTGCCACTCAGCAGAGGCTCCCTGTTGAGGTGTGCCTTGAACAGGGCATCCGCCTCCGCCTTCGTAAAGTTGGGCCTGCGCTTGCTGGCAGGCCCACGCTCCTCACCCTCCTCACGTTTGGACATGCTGCTACTGTACCTGTGGGCAGTGACATTTGGTTAGTGGCTGCAGTGGCCCACACCAGCCGACCATCCCGCTGTGCTATCTGTCCCCTCAGCAGGTGCAACTTGCTTGGTTGGTTGCAATATTGGTCCATGGCCTGTGCAGTCCTGAGGCACCTTTATAGTGCATTGCATGCAAGTGGGATGATGCGCAACAGTAATGAGATGCTAATTCCCCCAGTGCACCACAGATAGGCTAATGAGCTAATCTGCATATGCCAGCTGAATATCGCGTTGTTGCACCTTGTGCAATGGACTTGCGCTGGCACAAGTCATGGCGCAATGCTATGATGTGCACAGTGTGCCCGTCAACACGCATGCGCTATGGCATGTACCACTGCCTATTGCGCAGCATGCGCTAGGTGCGCTATTGGTGGCCATTGTGCTCTATGCACTATAGGGCCTATGGTGCTCAGGCACTATAAGGGCCTATGGCTTCGGGCACTATAGAGACCTATAGCACTCGAGGCTTTAGGGCCTATGGTGCTTTCGGGTGCTATAGGACCCATGGTGCTGGGCACTATAGGGACCGATTGTGCTCGGGGCGCTAGGGGGCCTATGGCGCTCGGGTGCTGTAGGGCCTATGGCACTTAGGCGCTATAGGGCCTATGGTGCTTGGGCGCTATAGGGCCTATGGCACTTGGGCACTATCTGGCCTGTAGGGCATGGTGCCCTCAGGTCCCTATTGCACAACATGCATTATGGCCCCAATAACGCACATGCACACATTGCATGTGCTGACCCCTGACACCTGCCCTATGCCCCCCAGGGCCCTCTGCCCCACATGCCAGTGTGGCCAGACCCATGCCGCGCATCCCCAGGCAGGCAGCACTTCTCCGGACGAGGCGCACTTCCCGAGCACGTGGAGCTCATGAGCTACAGGGTGCCATTTTGAACTGCTTCATTGCAGAGGAAGCATGCAGCAGTATGCAGTGCCCTATCTCAGAACTGGAGCCAGGTAGAGCTGGTGGCCCTGGTGGAGCCCCATGCTGCCAGCCTATTTGGCTAGCAGCCCCTTGACAGGCCCAGGACCAGGTGTGGCAGGATGTGGCTAATGGCCTCGTACAGGCAGCCAGTGTGCAGTGCACAAGGGAGCAGTGTAGCCACCATTATGGGGACCTGTTGAGGTGGGACCCGGAGGGGCTCAGGTCGTTGCAGGCTTGCATCCGGAAGGAGGGACCGTGCACAGCCAGGTAAGTGTGCTCCACCTGTGTCTGTGCATGTCCAGTGTTCTATGGGGCTGGCAGGGCTGCATGCCATGCTGGGGTGCTGCTGTCACTGTGTGTCCTGTGGCCTGGCATTGCACATCACTGGGTGCGCTGCACCACTGCCCTGCGGCCGTGCCAGGCCAGTGTGCACTCTGTGCTTGAAGGGTGAGGGTGGTGGGCTCATGGTGTTGCTGTGTACTGATGTGTGCTTGTTTTTGTTCCAGTCCTAGGCCCTGAAGACTGGAGAAGAGCCAGGGTGGTGGGGGCACCTGGTGGGCCATGGCTGGCTGTTGTGGGCCCTTCAGAAGGAGCTGCAGGACCAAGGGGAGGAACTGCTGAACCTGGGTGTACAGCGCCACAGCAGGCAGGTAGGCGCTGTGCATTCATACATTGTTGTGCAGGGTGGTTGGCGGGGTGGGGGTATGGTCTCGGCCCCCTGTGTGCTGAGTCATGGCAGCTGTGTTCAGCCCACGATGTGCGTGGCACCATGGGGCGGCCATTGCACATGTGTGGCAGCTGTTGGTGCATCTGGCTGCCACCTGTGCTGCTGCGGTCCCGCCGCTGCACCATGCCACCTGCCTGCCACTGTGCTGGTGGTTGGCCCTTGGGCGGTGATGTCCAGAACTTTGCATAGCCATGGCATGCCAGGTCAGCGGCAGTTGTAGGCCCACCCACTGCAGGTGGCCAGGGTGCCATCCCAGGGGCATGTGTCCCCACTGTCTGCTGCGCACGGTGGGAAGGATGGGGTGCCCTGGACATGCACTGATCACCTGTTCCTTCCTTTGCCATAGGTGTCCAATGGGGAGGTCACCAGACACACTATGGCTGCCTCCTGTGGCACATCATTGTGATAACCACCGCCACCCTGGAGATTGCAAGGCTGACAAGACAGCTCCTGTTGTGGGGGCAGCACAGGGATCAGCACCAGGCGGCAGCAGGATGTGGCCACCCATAGAGGCCGTTGTTGCCATTCCTGCATGTGGCCACCCTTCCCCTGCCTTCCCCATCCCATTGTATAGCCCTGTCCTCTGTCCCCATCCCTCCCTTACCTACCCTGTTCCTGCTTTGTAAATAGTTTCCCCTGCCTTGTTCCCTGTTTTGTATTGTAAATAGTTATTTAATACAGTTTGCTTTGTTTACCCATTTGTGTCCATGTCAGCTTTGCGGCTGGTGAGTGGAACCATGCTGCAGTGGTGTGGTGGGTGGCTGTGTGGTGTGCCTGTGTTATTCTGTGGGCCATGCATGTGGTATTTGCCCATCGGTCAGTGGTTGTGCCCTGGGGTGGCCATGGGCTGGCTGTTTGGACTGTGTGGCATCTGTGTTGGGTGCCGTGTGCCAGGGTATGGCTGGCTGTGGACTGGGTGGGTTGGGTCATGCCATCCAGTGGGAGGTGGCCAGTGGTGGCCCACCCTTAGTCGTTGGTGCTGCCTTTTCATATGTCCACTGCTCTGGTGCTCATGGACAGGGGCTGGCTACATGCCCACGCTCCTTGGGTGGTGTTCCTTTGTGGGCCAGCAGTGCCTCTCAGCCTGGCTCCACCACCTCCCAAGCGGCCACCTCCCCTTTCCTGGTGCCTTGCTCCCATTGTGCCTGTGGCTGGTCCATTTGTGCCTTGGCACATTTTCCTCAGCACCTTGCGCATCCATAGTTGCACTATTGCGCATGCTGGGTTGCTCACTGGCGCACCTCTTACTGTACTCTGGCGCATCCATGTGATATTCAGTCATGTTGCACTGGCACATGTTGCCATGTGCAACCTTTGAATGTCACGCTCATTGCGCCATGGTTCATTGGATATGTGCTGCGCTGGCCTTGCACTGGCATCTGGCACATTTCTGAATATCCCACACTAATACTTTATGATATGGCCTGTTTATCTTTATTTTTCCAAAATAGCCTTGTCTGATGATAGACCTGGTCTATATAATTCATTTTAATGTTTTGTGTGTTTGTTTTCTTTTAATTTTACATAGAGGGCTTTAAGTGTTGTATTAAGTAATGTGGTTGGTACCACAGTCAAATCCTGATGTATGCACATGCTTGGAACATCCCCTTTTTGTGCATAAATCCAAAATGGCATAGAACTAAAACTGCACTGAAATCAATGGGGCCACTCAGTAAAATACACTTTCTCACTTACTATTCATTTTTACCTTTATTTAATATAGCAACCCCATTGAAAACATGCCAGTTCATCAATGCTGCACATTCTGAACCATTTAAGCTGTTTGTTTTCTCCATGGCTACTTGCTCTGACAAACAACAGGATGAAACAGACTAAAACATACATGCATTTAACCACTGGTGGCACAGGTTGCACTTGTTTAATCACAGAATCACAGAAGGTGATGGCAGAAAAGGACCTCATGGCCCATCTAGTCTACCGCTTGTCCCCCTAGTCCACCCTACCATATCTTGAGACACCCCATCTTCCCCTTAGCCCCATGTGTCTGTACCAAGCTGACTTAAATCCCTCTAAGGTCTCTGAATTCACCATCTCCTCCAGAAGCCCATTCCAGTTCTCCACCACCCTCTCTGTGAAAAACTGACCTCTCACATTGCTCTTGACTGGTGTGATTGACAGTACTAATGTCTGTGAAGACCCTGTCTGGAGGAAAAAGCATGCATACAACCAAAATTCGAAGTGCATACAAGCAACATTTTATCATTAAGTACATGGGATAAGGACATGCTATTTTTGTGTATATGACCAGAAAGAGCTCACATCTGATGTGCATACAAGAGGAATACACTGGTATTTTATGTTTAGCACAAAGATCTGTGAAATTTCCATACAAAATAAAAAAAAGTCTTCTTGTACCATATCTTGCCAATTTATAAAGTTTCATATCTTTAATTTTCTTAAATCCTTGTTTATTTTAACTTTTGCATTCCACAGTTCTGTATTACACCTTATAAAATGGATCTAAAAATCAAAGAAATCTAATTGCGTAAAACCAGTCAGGTGACTATGCATTATTTCAGCATAATGCACAGTCATCCTGGTCCTAAATCTGACTGGATTTGTTAATAACCACATCAAACAATGAGCAAACCAATCACCCTACATCCAGGACTGACTTTCCACTATGATCATGGCTGCCACCTTTATTCACTAAAAACCTTCAAATAAGTCCTAAAGATAAAACTATTTCAAATAAAGAAAGAATAAATTCATTAAATATTGTTTCCCTGATCATCATTCACACTCTCCTTACACATATAAGCTTATAAAAAGAATGAAGTACTGTTCATAGTTTTACTTACTAGTGTTCCTTTGCTGAGATGGAAAAATCCTCCTCCTATATTTAACTGCCTACCACAGAAATCTCTGCTGCTTACCCTGCCATTGATAAAACTGAGGTTTTCACTCCATATGAGACCCTTGTTGTGGATAAGCATGGATGTGCATGTGTGTCTGAGTGTGTGTGTGTGTGTGTGTGTGTGTGTGTGTGTAGAGTATGCTGGGAGAGGAAAATTCTGCCAGTGGAATTGTGCAGAATTCTGAATCACTGTATCCCATGGCAAACATTCCATCTTTGAATGTTATTAAAGACAGAGAAAAAAAGAAACTGGGTAAGGAATTATCACACTTATAAGAATGGGCTTCCACCCAAAATATTCTAGAGAGTTTTTTGTATTTGTTGTAAAATATTGAAGTTTATTACAATTAATGTAACAGGATAAGAGAAATAAATATGAAAAAATAGCCCCTAATAAATCATCAACAGGGAAAGTTAGTTGTAGTTAGTGAGGTATGCTAAATTCAGAATATGAACAAGAACAAGCACATTATGATACAGAACAGTTTATATGTTGAGATTTGTACTTTTCAGTTAACTATTTAATCCTTGTAATCATTTTTGTACTTTTAAACAACAAACATCTCCTGTAGTGTTAAAATGTGAACAAGTGAATTTCTATTTGTAAAACAAAAATGTATTCTTTCTTTAATAAGAAGAAATTTACTTACAGATTAGATTTGATAGATGCAACTGGAGCAAGGAAGGAGTTAGAGGTGAGTATAATGATAAGTTGGTTCTGGAAAAGCTATGTAACTAAAGAAGCATGGAAGAGTTCAAATAGTTGGTATGTGGCTTGTATTGAAGACATCTGTATTCAAAGTAATCAATGTGGTCTATGCAGCTGATTTTGCAGCATGAGTCCCCTGCAAGAAAAGAAATGAAAGAAAATAAGTATTATGCAGGTATTTAGTTTAGGGCTACAGTGGGCGTAGCCCTGCAGACCTCTTGCTATCAGAAAATTACTCAGTGCATTCCTACCGTCTGTGCAACATGTTGGAGTTGCAACACAGTCTCTTCCACATCTGTGAAGCACTCCACTTGCTGTGCCAATGGCAGTCGCATCACATTTTTTTTTACTGTCAGTGGTTATGGTAGAACATGGCAAACTCCATGTCCAAGATGGCTGCCAAACTATATTGCACATGCACAACTACTAGTACATGCACAGTAGAGAGTGGTGGCTATCTTGGACATGAAGGAGTGTGCGTGTTCTGCTGTGACTACCGATTTTCTTTTTCCTTTTTTTTAATTATGGATACCCAACCCCACCTGACCCTCCCTTTCAGCTCCCATCATCCCCTCAGAAGCATAACAATGACACTAATCCCCCAGTGTCATGACCACTGATTTTTTTTTAATTATAGATATCTCCCCACCTGACCCTCCCTTTCAGCACCCCTCCTGAGGCATAACAATGACACCGGGGGTGCCCTGTCTCCCAGCATTGGGATCATGTTCTGTTGGACCTTTTTCTTTTTTTTTGCATTATTTATTTTTAAATGGCAGACCTGGTTGTCCACTCCTTTGGGCAACCAAGCCTACCCCCACCACCTATCCCCCATTGGCATTCACTGCCCCTCACTGCGTTGGACCCCAAGTTGTCCCAGCATATCCCTTTACCAGAGGGCCCCCCATGATCACGACTGAGGAGGAGGAGGAGAGACTTCCATGCCCACAGGCACATCTTCAGTCTGCACTGGGGTCCAATGAGAGTGCAGCACAGACACCTCCAGCTTCACAGTGGTGGAGGCACGGGTCACTGTTATCTGGATGGCCAGGCAGCCATTTTTCCCCACTGTTTCTCTCCACCCACCCATCCACCCCATTGATGCTGCACACCCACGGTGTCCTGGCCGAACGCCCCAGCAGTGTGTGGTCACCAAGGCCACATGATGTGTCACCACAGGCCAGCCACTAGGAACTACAAAAGGGTGATGCTGGCTTACACCCTCCCCCCCAGGAGAAGAGAGTCCCCGGAATGCTCTTAACCCTCCCTGCCAGTCTCTGCGCCTGTTGTCCCTGAGTTCGGGTATGAACCTGGGTTGCCAGCATGCTAGGTGAACCCCCTTCACCAGGCACCATGGAGCCAGCTTTTTCTTTTTAAATTTATGCCTTTTCTCCCCTACCCGACCCACCCTCTTACCACCCACCACCACCCTCCCCAAGACATAACAGTGACACTGGGGTGCCCAATCCACAGTGTCATGGTCATGAATCCTGGGTTGTTGTTGGTTTTTTACCTGTAAAAAGAAAACTGTTCATTGATATCTTTGCAGCTGTTGCTTATACCTGTAAAAGAAAACTGTCCATCAATGTCTTTTGTGACCATTCCTTAACTCCCACCCAACCCTCCCATGCAGCACCTACCCCCCGTGCACCCCCAAGCCGTTACTTCCCAATCAGGGGTCCAACACCGTAATCCTCTCTGGACCACAGATATGTCTTCACTCTTCAAACCAGACCATGAACTGAAGAAACAGGTACAGTATGTGGTTCAATGTATTTCAATGGGGGTTTGAACTTAGTGGCATAACTTAGGCATTTTTGCATATTTTTGGCCCAAATTTTTAACATGCCTTTTTTGGGACCCCCCACCTCATGAACAGTTACACTGACATTAGGAAAATTTATCCCAAAAGGTGATTTCACAGTCCCTGTACAAAATCACCTTTTGGGCAGGAGTTGAACATGTTTTCTGCCCTTGTTCAATACCTGGGGTCATAAGAAGGCTATGTTGGTTGAAAATGTGGTGTAAAAATGTCAAAAAAACAATAACGTTATGAGCCTACATTGAATTTTGTGAATGCAGGCTCATAACTTTTGTAATTTTCAATATTTGTACCCCATATTTACAACATTAATTTAGTTTTTGTTGACCAGGTAAATGCATTAGACAAATTCTGCCTATTTTCAGGCACGACCCAGGGAAGGGGGGGATACAGAAGAATGCCAACTGAACTTGAATCAGATTAAGCTGTTGGTGGTATTTTTAGTGAACATAGCCATATCTTTACAGCACCTCACAAATGTGACAGCTGTCATTTTTCAAATCCTGGTTATAATGTTTTTTCACATCCCAAAATGTGATTTTGCAGTCCCTGCATGAAATCATCTTTGAGACAGAGTCGAAAATTTTCTCTGACCTTCTTCATGAGGTGAGGTCATATGAAGGCTAGGTTTTAAATTTGGTGTAAAAGTATTTAAAAAAAAAAAAAGTTATGAGGCTGTGTTGAATTTTGTAAATGCAGGTTCATAACTTTGGTAATATTCAATATTTTTACCCCAAATTTTCAACAGAGCAATTTCTTTATTGCACCTAATGAATGTGACAGCTGTCATTTTTCAACTCCTGTCCAAAATGTGTTTTTGCATCCTGAAAGATGATTTTGCAGTCCCTGTGCAAAATTACCTTTAGGCCAGGAGCTGAACATTTTCTGTGCCCTTCTTCATGAGGCAGGGTCACAACAAGGTTATGTTGAAAATTTGGTGTAAAAATATTAAAAAAACTAATGTGCAACATTTTTACTCCAAATTCCACTGTTGCAGCCCTATCAGCTCTGGCCAGAGTTTGTTTTGTTTGCTAGGTGTGCGACTTCATGGTTGCTGAGTTTTATTCTTGTGTTGGGAAATTTACGCTGATTTCTTTACATCCAGGTATCTTTTGCAGAAATTTAAGGTTCCCAGTTTTAGGCATCAGATGCAAAATAGATTTTTTTTGCAGCATTACTTCTGCAGAAGTTTTAAAAAGCAAAATATTAATTACATTAAAGGTATTTTTCTCATTCTTTTTTTCATATAGGGTTCTGCCCTTCTGAGCTGCCTCAATCAACCCATTCTAATTGACCCCCCACCCAACCCTCTCACCCAGCTTCTCCAGGAATCACTTTCCCACTATCACCCTCTGTCACAAGACTGTGGAAGGTGCCTGGTCACCAGTGCAGGGTCTGTGAAGGGTCAGTCTTCATCTTGCAGTCAGGGTGTTTTTCCACTAAGATTTTGCCCCAGACCCACGAACATGCAGTGGCCACAATATGCAAGCTCTGCTTCCCTGGAGAAGCCCCCAGCATCCTGTGTGTGGGATCCCTTCCTGCTACATGTGGTCTCCCTTGTGCTACCACCCAGACACCTCCAGGTAACAGAACAGCAAGGCACATCAACCCCCCAAGGAGAAGAGCAGTCTTATGCACAGTCCTCCCTCCTCAGCCAGCCTCTGAAAAACCATGTCCATTTCCAAGTCCAGGTCACCAGTATGGCAAGAGGGCAGGCGTTTAGCACCTCAGGCCTCCATACCACTAAGTCAGCTTTTTATTGTTACTGTATGTGCAGGATGAGCTGAATCAAGGATGTGGAGTACAACATTTCTGGGGAGAGATTCCACATGTTTATGTGCTACTAAAATTTTTTTTTTTACATTTTTAGCTTTCCATTTTTTGGTTTGAATTACAAGGTTTCAGGGGGAGAGTAATGGTTTTTATGATTGTTAAGTGAAGCAACAGTGCACTTTTAAAAGGAGACAGTCATTTTTGGTGGTTGTTTTGGGTCAGGTGTTCGAGATGAGGGGGCCTTCACAGTACATATCACATTGTGAATAGCATGTCTGACCTGAATAGAGCTGCACTGTTTTGAGATAAAAATACAATAAGGGGCAGTTTGTTTTTCTATGCAGTAGGTAAAACAATGAGCTTTTGTAAAGAGACTGCAATTTTTAAACCAGGTTGGGAGTGAGTTTCATACTTGCATGGAAGACATTTCATCTGTGTAATGCTGATGAAGCCATTACTCTTCAATGAGGTCTTTCTGATCGGTCACTGAGAGGAGATAAATGGAAAAAAGAGAGATCTATTTTTACAGGAGTTTAGTAGTGAACTTTAAAAGGCAAATATGAAAACAGTCTGCTTACCTTGTGCAGATGGAGGTCTCTCCTAATTACATATGATGTGAACGCTCCTCCAGAAGTATTTAAATGATGGATGTTGAAAGGCAAGCTGGTTGTTGGAACAGATTCTCTAACATAGTTGAGAACTGTTTTGTGCTGTGTACTGTTTGACACTGTGGCACACTGAGACAACATAATGGCAGTTTTTGTTTGGATGTTGGAGGTTTTCTTGGTAGTACTGCCAATAATGTAGCTGCACTGCTGGAAACAGAATATAGAAGTAGATGAGTAGTTTTTAAAAGATTGGGCCTGATTTTCAAGGATCCATAGATTGGCACAATTTGCACCAAACCCCTGATTGTGACAAACTCAAGGTACACTAGGGACCCTCCACTGGATTTTGGAAAAAGAGGGGTTCTGGTATCAAAGTCCCTGAGGTTGCCACAAGCCAAGAGCTACACCAGCTACATAGTGCATGGGAGGGGAATGCCACAAGCCTTGGGACAGACTTGCATCAGCAGCAGTAGTCAGTGACTGCAACCCACTGGCTAGTCACCCTCGAGGCTGGTAGGTCATCCTGGGCATGCCCTGGCTTGAAGGGGGTGGTACAGGTTGACACTGGGGAGGGGGTGGCAACTGGCCCTGATGGCACAAATGCATGGCCACCACCTGTCAGTGCAGGTCCGTGTGTACGTGTTTGGGCAAATGCACTAGCACCAGCACATGGGGGGGTTGCCTCGTACCTGCCATGGACCACTGGCTACTTCAGCAGTGGTCTGGCAGGGGTCAGAGGCTGAGAGGACAATGTTCCCAGGGGCCACAGGGTCACCCCCCCACCCAGCAATGGCTAGAGAGTGGAACACAGCAGGTTAGACCAGATTAGCGCTAGTCTAACAGCAGGGTCCATGCGCCCATTATGGGGGCTTGAAAAATCCCACTTTAGGGGATACTGCAGCACTGCCCTGGCACAAGCTTCCTTCCACCATGGTGCACTGGTGCAGCTGTCACAAGGATGGTGCAAGCCCGGTTGGCACAGGTGGCCCCCACCAGTCCCAGGCTTGTGTCCAGTCATGGACATGATCTCCCTAGATGCTAATGCTGCATCATACAGTATATGGACAATAGTACTGCAAAGGCAGTCATTAGTGTACTTTACTGTAAGTCCAGCTTCTTTTGATAGCCGCAGCATCATGTTGCCCAGATAATTAATCCCCATCTGCTCCTGAGAATACCAGTAGGTCTCATTATTTAAAACACCCTGAGGCAGTCTTCTGGGGTATAAGTAGAACGCCTTTGCTTTAGTGGGCATTTTGAAACATATTTCCAGAATGATTTAACTGGGCACATGTCACCCCCCTGGCTGCTCAAACATAAAGCTACAGACGCTCTTTTTTATTTATTGGCAGCTTGTGATTTTCAATGTTTTTATTCAAGCCAAGGAAAATGTATCAATGTCCATTTTCTGACCCATTCAGCGTAAATAATTCAAAATTAAAATCCCAGAGTCCCTCTCTTCCTTGACGTGGAATATACATTTGCACATCCAGCCAGACTTTCTAGACAAATCCAGTGGCTGTGTTACTGAAGACAGCACTCAACTGTCTGAGTGTTGCCAAATCAGCATCGCTGACTCGGCTGTAGTGTGAAGACTTGTCCTTGTCCTTGTCCAGTTTTTTGAACTGATTCAGCACAACACTAAAGACATGCTTTTAAATTCAGAACCAGTGACAACGTTTAAGTTACCCTATACTTCCACACTATTCCAATAGCTGTTTTATCCCACTCTGAGTAACAGGAAAGTACTGACGATGTACTCAGTGCCTGAGGAGCTTCTAATACTGGCACAAAACTCCCTTAGCGTAGAAACACAGAATTTGATGGCAGGTAAGGGCCACTTGGCCCACCCAGTCTGCCCATTTTTCCCTACCTATATTATTACCACAGACCGTACTTGATCTACAGCTCTTTCACCCTCCCATTTCCTTTCTACTATGCTTCCCTTGTGCCTTTCTCATGAATTCTTGAACCCCACCACTGTTTTCACCACCACCACCACCTCTGCTAAAAAGCTGTTCTAGTAATCCACCACTCTTTCTGTGAAGATGCACTTCACTACATCTCCACATGTCTCCTAGTCTACCCTCCTCCAGCTTCATAGTTCCTTGTTCTTGAGCATCTTTTCTTCTGAAAAATACTCCTTCCTTCCTACACCTTATTTACATCCATGAGGTATTTTAAGGTTTCTGCCATATCCCTTCCCTCCTCTCTTCCAGAGAGTACATATTGAGGTCCTTTAGTCTCTCCTCAAAGGGCTTTTGATGCAGATCCTCCATCATTTTAGTTGCCCTCCTCTGGACCACCTCAACTCTATATCCTTCTGCAGATGTGGTTTCCAGAAGTGGGCACATCACTCTAGTTACTGTCTTCCTAGCAATCTATATAGAGGTGACACCATCTCCCACCTCCATCTTTCTGCTGGTAATACCCCTCCCTATGTAGCCCAGTATCCCACTAGCCCTTCCTACCACCATGTCACACTGCTTGGCCACCTTTAGAGCATCAGATATGATCACCCAAGGTCTCTTTCCTGCTTGGTAGTCGTCAATACCACTCCACCCATTTTATACTCTGCCCCTGCATTTCTGTGCCCTAATTACATTATTTTGCACTTTTTCATATCGAAAGCCAGCTGTTGTGCCCTTGACCACTTCTTGAATTTTCTCAGGTCTCTGCTCATCCTTTCCAACCCCACCCCGAGAGTCCACCCTATCACAGATGTTGGTGTCATCTGCAAAGAGGCAGACCTTCCCTTCCAGCTCACTCAACCATAAGCACAAGACTATGTGTGAAGCCAACAAATTAGTGCTCCTGTATACACGTACAACTGCACCAAGACTGCTGCCACTGGATTTTCACCATACTATTAAATATTCACCAAAAAGGCTAGGTTGGAGAGTGGCATTTGCATGCTAGCCAGCATGGAAGATAGCAGGCTTGTGAATGCTATCTAGCCTGCTGGCCAGCATGGAAGATATCATGAGGTTCCGAAGCATAGCCAAAGAGAGAGAGAGAGACAGAGAAGTAAAGATATCACTGCTGCTTTGGGGTCTGATAGCAAGCACCATAGCTGGGTGTCAGGCTGCAATCACGCTGAGGGATTGAAAGCTGTGATGTGTGGGTCAATACAGACATGCATTTGTCAGAGAGTGAGAGAGCCAGCTGAACCTTGAGGAGGAACTGGTAAGGCCTACGCCTTAGAGAAAGTGAAATGAGACTGGAATGGTTGCCCAGTTGATTAAGACAGACAATGGAGATCAGAGGCCAACTGGCCCTGCAGAGCAAGAAAGTAGCCAGCTGATTGGTAACCATGAGTATGATAAGGGCGTGCCCTACTCCAAAGGAAGCCAACTGTGTAATTTGGGAATTTGTGCTTTTGTTTAGACATATGGCCAAGATTTCACAAATATCTCATGTTCAAGGTTTTCACAGCCATTTAAGCAATTGCATGACTTTTGGGTTGTGGGGTTTATAACAGAACATGTTGCTCACCTAAATTTAAAGTGTACCACTGCTGACTAACCCCTGGCAACATCAGTTACCTACATCCATTCAACCCTGGGTACCCAGGAACTGCTATAGGAGGAGCTCAAATTAGTTAAAAGGGAAAATGTTGGTACTAGGTGGGAGAAGGAAGTAGCCTCCAGTAGAGGACAGGACTAAGAGAGATAAGTGTACCGTGAAAGGTGGTGTGGGGATAGGCTGAGTACAGGCTGTGCCTTGTATGGTGTCTGTAGTGGCAGCTCAGGGAAAGTGTCTCATTTGGTCTGCGCCTGCTTAGGGCACTTGAAGGCATAGTATATGGAACAGCTGAAGAGCATGGTTATCAAGATGCAAAGTGGGAGCCTGGCAACTCATTCTAGACTCCACCTCTTATAAATTATAGGTCCTGAGTAGCAGAGGACAATGTACAACACTATCTTACTGTCCTCTAACTGCCTAAGAGATGGCAGCCTTGAAAAACAGTACATAAACAGTACTTGAAAAAACACAGAACAAATTAGTTTAATAGTCTCTGACCTGTGTATTTAACAAGGTATAAAGTCATTATGGAATGGATCAAATCAATACTATTCAAGAGAAACTGGCCATTTATCACTACAAGTGCTGCTGGCATACAGATTAGTAGCTGGATAGACACATGACAAGATAATGTCTCCTCCTATCATCTGGGGAACAATAACACAAGGACTGATGCTGGAACTGATAACTAATGATCACTTCAGAGTGACTGAGTTATAAAAGCTGGCATGAAGAACACTGTGGGTTTCTTATTCTTTCACCACACCTGCCCCATCTAGTGCAGAAAGGGCATCTTTCCTCTGCCTCATTGTCTGTCTGTCAGCAGTCATGTTGAAATCAATGTATGCACCCCTCATATGTAATACTGATAATACTGATTATCAGAATCTTCAGATTTAGAGATTTTTATTATATTAAACGGTCAGGTTGTTCGGTGTCTTTTTTTAGAAAAAACACTTTTTTAACAGAAAACTGTGCAGAACAACTTAGAATGTGCAGAATGAGAAAAATATAGCAGCCATGAAATGTGTCTAATGTTGCAGCACATATTGCTTGATTAACACTCTAACAGCCATCTGTAGTGGTTTTCCAAAATGAACTAACCTACTTATATTAAAAGTAAAATCACGTACCTCTTGCATTAAATGTTGTCTGAACAACATGACATTCTATGATATCCTTCACGTCACCTAGAACAAACAAGCATTTGTCAATGCCTAATGTTTGCTTGCTGGTATTAGCACTGGAAATACAGGAGTTGTAGAGATGCAGAATAGGAATGGCAGTGAAGTACTGAACTTCACTCCAACCCCACCTCCACCCTGCAGAGACGGACAGGCACTGGGGTATGCATTTGGGTCGTCGCCCATAATGTTCATGCATTTTCACTTCACCCTATCCTGCAGGCACCGACACTGTTGAGGTGTGCCTTGGGGTGTTCGGCTTTACAGTCACCCCATTCCACAAGGACATATGCTGAAATGGGTGCAGTATAGGAGAATGGGGTGAACTCTGGGGCCGAAGAGTCCAAGGCACACCTGAATGCCTGTCACTGGCTGCAGGGTGGTGGGTTGGGGGTGGAGTGGCATGATCATTGCAGTCGGCAATCCAAAGCCACACCCCTGATGCCTGTCAGTCTCTACAGGGTGGGACGTTATGGTTAGAAACCCTAACACCCCGGGTGTTTGTTAGTATTTTCACTACAAATTTTCAACATGGCCTTTTTGTGACCCCCACCTCATGAAAGCATTTGGGACCTCCTCTCATGAACAGTGGCACTGTGATTTTATTAATGTGTCCCGAACTTTGAGTTCCCACAGCTACCGTGCCATTCTGCGCCAGATGTACGAAAACACAGATCGGGCAGGATGTGAAGAATGACAGTTGTACCATTCATAGGGAAGTGTGAAGAGATGGCAATGTTGAAAATCGGTAGTGAAAATATTAAAAATACTCGAACTTCCAGGCTTACGTGGAAACTGTGCAATGCATGCGCGTAACACAGTCATTAAGTGAAATTTTTTCACCAAATTTTCAGCATAGGCATTTTGTGATCTCTGCTCATGAACAGTGTCACTATGATTTTCCTAATCTGTCCTGCACATTGATTTCCCACAGTGACAGCGCTATTCTGCACCAGATGTGTAAATGCATATTTCAGGCAGGATATGAAAAATGACAGCTGTACTGTTCATAAGGATGTGTGAAAAAATGCCAATGTTGAAAATCTGGAGTGAAAATATTACAAATGCATGAAATTACGAGGGTGCATGGAAACTGCGCAATGTACACTCGTAACACAGTCATTTCATGGACTTTTGTCACTAAATTTTCAACACAGGTATTTTAGCACCTCTGTTCATGAACAGTGTCACTGTGATTTCTTTTTAGTCTGTCCCAAACACTGACTTCCCACAGTGACCACGCTATTCTTTGCTGGAAGCACGAAAACACATTTCGACCAGGGTGTGAAAAATGACAGCTGTACTGTTCATAAGGAGGTGTGGAAAAATGCCAATATTGAACATCTGGAGTAAAAATATTACAAATTCGCGAAGTTATGAGCGTGCATGGAAACTGCTAACGACGTAACAGAAACAGTCATGTTTTGATTTTTTCATACTGAATTTGCAACATAGGCTTTTGAGAGCCCACCTCATGAACACTGGCACTGTCATTTTGTTAATCAGTTCCAAAAGATGATTCTGCGCAGTGATTGCGAAATCACCTTTCAGGACTGAATAACGCCATGACAGTGGCTGAATTCATGAGGAGGGGTCCCAATAACCCCATGTTGAAAATCTGGTGCCAGAATTCCCCAACAATGCCTGAGATATGCACCAAAGTTGAAAAAACCCTATTTATGCCATTATAATGCTTACCAGCATTTGTTTAGCTCGCGGTCGGCTTTGAAGAGTGCAGACATGTTCCCGGTCCACCGAAGATCGTCATGCCAGGTTCCGGAGGTAAGTATAGAGTGAGGAGGGATGTGGGGAGGTAGGGTGCACAGTGGGTGGGTGCAGGTTGGGGGAGGGGACAGCGACCGGTGTGGGACCGTTTCCTTTCTTTCAGGGAGAAAACCAAAAACAAAAAGATGTCATGGGGAGGTTTTTTTTTTCAGGCTTGCTTTCAGAACACTGGGGTGGGCTCCCAGTATGCCACCTGCCTTTTTTGGGGTGGGAGGACTTAAGCCGATGGGGATTGGGCCCTCCATCAGCAAAGAACAACTGTTTGGGGGGGCATGATGCTGAGGGAGATTGGGCACCCCCTCGGCTCACAACAAATGGGGGAGGGGGTTACATTATGCTTATAGGGAGTGGGCTCCCCCATCAGCAAATGAACTGGGTCGGGGGCATGCCAGTAGCAGAATTGGCCACCCCCATTGGCTTTCATGGAGCTGTGAGGCAGCAGCAAGCCACTGCCATGTTTACAAAAAATGTTACACTAGGCAAGGTACCACCCTGCAATGACGGGTCGCTCCTTCATTGCAGCAGAAGGGCTGACGCTGCAATGACAAGGTGGCCCCTCATTGCAGCGGCAAAATCGTTTCAACTTGGTGGCACTTTTGGAAACCAATGTCATCAGCACAGTGTGCCTGCATTGGTCCACCAGTGCCAAGCCCCCAAATGCAGTGCACGCCATTGGTTGCCACGGTGCACCTCACAACCAGCTTCTCTCTAAGCTGCATAATATTTCTTGTATGTCATAAAAACAAACATAAAAATATGCATCTGTTAAGAACAGCACTCTTCTGACACCTTGGAGGTCTGTTACATCATAGAGCCACTTGAGCTCCATAATGTCACAGAACCCCTTGGTGTCATCATAGTGCTGTTCCTAACAGATGCATGTTAGTTATTCTATACAAAGTGAAGGAGAGACAGCGATAAGTGTTTTGGCATTCTTAGATTTACCCAACTCTTATGTTACACTGGGGATCCTGCTTTATCCCAATTTCACAGCTGGAGAGATGGAAGCACAGAGAGATCAAGAAACTTCTTTGAAGACAGTGCAGTCTAGTGGATAGAGCTAAGAACAGAGAAGCCCACCAGTCACAAATGAATTATGTAACCCTGAACATGTTAACGTGACCTATCCATTGTAAAACTGAGTAATAGCAGGACCCCACTGAAGGTGACATTTTATATTTAGTTGGGCTCTCCTACTGTAGGTAAATACTACTGTACTCCTGCCAGGTCATGTAACTTCCTGGGTTGTATCTGAAAATAGGTGCATTTGTGTCTAGTGCATTTATCTGGTCAATAAAAGTTAAATGAATGAATAAACAAACAAATAAACAAATAACGTGTTTATAGTAGCAACATCCTCCTCTGGAAATACAGTGGAATTAAGTGGCTGTAAAAGTCTTAAGGCCCAATTCATTACTGAGGGCCAGCATGCATGGGATTTGCAAATTGTCAGCCCACAAAAACTCCACACAATGAAACCACTCAACATGCCTTGCATATTGGCAACATTCACTGCCAACCCCATATACAGTATATGTGTGGATTTCCCTAAGGAAGGCAGTGTTGGCTTGGGGATGTAGCCTTGCTGGAAATCATGCTTTCAATGTGGCCACAGAGTGGATCTCCTGCTCTGCAGCAGTACGGGCACATGGCATACAGCAGTCCACAGCCAGGATTTAGGACCTGATCCAAAAAAAAGTTACATGTGTGCTACATGACTGTGCAGTGGAAGTGCAGAGGGATTTCTATGTCAAAACTGAGGAAATTGGCCAGAGGCAGATCCACAGTACAAAGTATGCACCATGTGGATGAATACAACACACAAGTCCCCATATCATAGCTGCGATGTATCAGCTTGGGATACAGCGACATGTCAAACATACTCATGATTTTCACATTCGAACATCAGCTCACAACATAAGATAGGTGTTCACACATGCAGATCTCAGGCTCATAAACAAGACCACCAGGGGGCTGCAGAGGGCACATCTCCTTAACAGTAGCACTTAACAGACACCATATATAACCAGAACACTAGTTAAATGCAGCCACATACAGCATGTTAACGATGAGATTCAACATGCACAGCCACAGGGCACCCCCCAGAGGTACAGTGATAAACACCAACACCACCGTTATCCCCTGACATTGCACATCACAACCAGCTTATTCATGCAGCACAACCAGTAACGAAGACGGACACTGTAAATACAGTACATATAAATGTTTTTTTTTTAGAAACAATCAGCAAATGTGGGGCCATGGTCATCACCCTTGGTCCCCACTGGACCATAAGGCAACATGGCCCCTACTGATTTTCGTGGAGGGCTATGCCACCCCAGCACCTGGTGCAGCCATTCCCACTGCACCACCAGCTGGTGGTCAGCCATCATGCTCCTCCTAATCTGACACTGATAAGCACCTGAGTCCTCATCATTCTGCTGCCTGTGCTTTTCCTCCCAGTACCTTCAGTCCTCCCTCTCCTGCTTAGCCCTGTGCTGACCCCTGGTGAAATACTAGGGCCCTAACATGGCATATGCTGAGCTGCAACAAGTAATGGTGGAAATCAGTGATACAGGAAATTACCCACAAGACAGATACATATTCAAAAGGATTTGACCACCTGCATGTACCCTCCCTGGTCATTCTATTATCTGTTACTCTCAAGTGTAAGGGCAGCCAGAATGAAATGGGGGGAGGGGCAGGGAAATGGCCTAGGTTGGGTTGTCTTGGCTCTTTCTGTTCATGAATGATCAGTATGAGACAGTGCGGCTGTTGTCCTCATTTCTTGGGCCTTTCAGCTCATGACTGAGTATTATGGGACAGCACGGTCTGTGTCCTCATTTCTTGAGCCTTTCTCTTCATGAATGACCATTATAGACAGACGAGTCTGTGTCCTCATTTCTTGGCCTTTTCTCTTCATGAGTGACCATTATATGACAGCGCAGTCTGTGTCCTCATTTCTTGAGCCTTTCTCTTCATGAATGACCATTATGAGACAGCGCGGTCTGTGTTCTTATTTCATGGCCCTTTCTCTTTATGAATGAACATTATGAGACAGCGCAGTCTGTGTTCTCATTTCTTGGCCCTTTCTCTTCATGAATGAGCATATGAGACAGCGCAGTCTGTGTCCTTATTTCTTGGCCCTTTCTCCGTGGAATCATTTAAGGTGTCTCTGAAAAGCCACTTATTTGCACTAGCATTTGAATAAGCTTATGGTTGTTTTTACTGTTTTATGTCATTATTTATTACGGTTGATGTTTATTCTTGATATGTATTAGCGTTTGATATATTGAAAAGCACTCTATAAATAACATTTTGATTTAATTTGATTTTGAATGAGCATTATAAGACAGCGCAGTCTGTGTCCTCATTTCTTGGCCCTTTCTCTTCATGAATGAGCATATGAAACTGCAGTCTGTGTCATCATTTCTTGGGTCTTTCTCTTCATGAATGACCATTATGGGACAGAGCAGTCTGTGTTCTCACATCCACAGTGCTCCTCCCCCCCAAAAAAAGCAGGACATCCATTGGCCATAACCCAGACCATGCACATAAGGTATTAAATGTCTCCTATCCTTCAATGCACACATGGCAACTGTAGGAATACCACTGTCAACCCTGGTTACTTTGGGCACACAGACTAGTTGCATCTTGCACACAACCCATCACCGTCATCATCAGAGAGGATGTGTTCTGCACACTTCATGAATGTAGTGTACTTCTAATTGTAATGGAACTGCAGTTCAATGGGCAGGAATGCCAGAAAAAGCATCCATGTGTGTAGAGGGTCCGACTAGACCCAAGGATGTTGACTAAACTGAAGTGCACTAGTTGGTTCCGGTTAGATCATGCCACCATAGACATGCCCTGCACCCTTCTGGGACCATGTCTGCAGACCATGACTAGACAGAGCCATGTCATGGACATGCATTCATCTGTTCTCACAGCACTGGCATACTATCTCATGTGGTCATTCCTATACATCACAGGAAGTGACACCAGGATGAGCCAGTCTTCTGTGTCCATGTTGCTTAGTCACCAAAGTGATGCTGCAGTACATTTAGGACATCACATTTTCCACAACAAATGTAGAAACAAAAGATATCAAAGAAAAGTTCTTTGTGGTGGTGGATATGCCATTGGCTGGGGCTACTGACTGTATGCATGTGGCCATTGTGGCACCCTCAGAGCATGATGAGGTGTACCACAACAGGAAGGCCTTCCACAGCATGATCATACAAGTGGTATGTGATGACATAGGATTCAACCACAGTTTCATCGGGGGGGGGTCTTTGGTTGCGTTCCTTGTGCCTTATGTAGCCCCAAATCAGTTACATGACCCATATTTCAAATACTTTTAAAAGTACAGGATATGGGTTACTGGCACATACTAGGGCAATGAAGTGCATAGTGCAAGACAGTGCAATGAGTGAACCAATAACATAATGCAGTTTACAAGGCTTTTTAGTTTAATGTCATATATAAATAAATTTAATTTTGATAAAGAATTCTAACTACATACTTTCTGTCTTACAAATAATAAGAAACAGATCCATGTTTACTTAATAAATGCCAAAATGCAGTCTTATAACTATATGCATATATAAAATAAAGTACACAACTGGTTAAAATAGCCTTTCTTTTCTCCCAAAAATATTCTGCTTCTGGTATCTCTGTGGTGTAGTTTGTTTATCTTATCATAGTTCTCAGCATCTCAGAACTTGCATCTCTACCTATCGCTGCAGCCACCAGTGGTGTCACAGCAGGTTTTTTTTCCCATATATGTTTGAATATTTCAAGAAGAAACAAGAGAACAATGGCAAGAGTATTCATGAGTTTTTTTTTTACAATTTCTACAGCAATGATTCAAAACTTCAATGGCTGTCTCTTCACTAGACTATAATGTGTGGGTGACTATCTCTTACTTATTACACCTCAATTCTTAAAGCATATTTTGCACACTAAAGGCTACTTAAGGATAATGCAAACCTCAATGTACCAAACAGATTCTATTTGACCCATTACAAATATGGTTTGAAGTCCATATCATCATTGAGGCCCAGTGCTTTCAGGCATTTTAGTATGAAAATCATTTGTCTCTTTCTGCAGCAGCCTTTTTCTAGATGATCCCCTCCTTCCTTATGTCTCCTCTTGACATGTTCCAATCCCATCCATAACAAACCTGTACTATTAGATCCATGTGCTTCCATGAAGTTGCTGCCCAGTGTGCTGTCCACTCAAGCTCCACTGGTGCATACCATGTGCTCTTGAATTGTCTGATTAACAAGTCTACAGTTCTGCCCAAATAAACTTTTTTTTACTTGACCAGACTAAAAACATCCTGTCACCATGCATCCCAGTTCCTCAAAGTCTCATCAAAGAAAAATCTGAGAAATCAGTGAGGCAACTTTCTTTTTGCTAGAGCACCGACTTTAAAACTGGAAACCTATGTTCACTGCAACCATATACTCAGTGTGTGACCCTGAGCAAGTCAGTTAACTTCTCAGTGCTACAGCTGGCCCTTTTTAAAAACTGATAAAAGTAGGACCCCACTGAAAACAAGATATTGCCTCTCAGCTAGGCTACCCTGAGCAAACAGTACAAAAGCTCATCCCCACTCCCATCCACATTCTTTCAGTGGCAAGAAAAATCAGGCCCCCGCAGCCATCCAACTACTCATCTCTCTCATTAGAGTCCCACTTCTATCCCTAACAGTTTATACCTCATGTGACCCCCATCTATGTCCCATCTAGGCCCCGAAATCAATTTCGGACCAGCAGAGGACTCTAGACGTGTGTGCACCGGGGGGCATGGTCCTCCCCTTCCTGGCCCCACCATTGGGGTCAATCCATGGGGACTCTGTTTTGGTGAGTACCAGGGGAGTCATACACCAGCTGGAGGGGAGCAGGGATGTGGCTGATAGCTGCTTCCATAGGCCATGGGAGAAAAAGCAGTGGCCACACAGTGGCCTAAAAAAGGACGAAAACTGGATGATTGTTCCCTTACTTCAGTGTTACAGCACTTCCCCTGCACTCCTTTATGGGTCTAACATGGGTCCAGCCCCAGACACGGGGATGGCAGGCCCGATAAAATGAATCCCAGAGTGCAGGCTCTTCAAACTTACCTCCAGCAGTGTGCCACACAGGAAACAACCTTACTGAAGCTGACACTTCCAAAAGGCCCTGCCACTGCTGTGCCAGCCACACTGCCATTCCATCCCAAATTTTGAGGGGAACAGGGGACCCCAGCATCTTGATGACCCAAACTGGTTGTCTACTTCAGTATTCTGTCCACTGGAAATGGTGATGATTCCCCCAACCCCATTGGTTGCCAGATCCTGCCACCCTCTTCATGGAGATGCCACCCGTGCTCCACCACTGTTCAAGCCAGTACCTGCAGGCTGGGGGTGCTTAGGCCCCAGCCTCAATACCCTGCCAAACCTGCCATCTCTCTCTCTCTTTTCTCCTCTATGCCCCCACTTATATAGTGGGCAGAATACTGCCCCAGGTGCAGGTCACAGGGAAATGCCAGAAGCTGACACCTACCAGGAAAAAGGGGGGGAGAAAGCAGATAGTAAACCCTCCACAGAGGCTTACAAATGGAATAGGGAGGGGCTGCCTAAATTTACTGAGGTTATCTTTGCAGGCACTTATACATGAATAAATGCCTGCAAAGATATCTCAGCTACAATCCCTCCCAATTCCATTACTAACATAGAAATATAGAAGCTGTCAGCAGAAAAGGATCTCTTGGCCCAGCAAGTCTGCTTTAAAGAGTCCCTACCTACTGTGCTATCATAGACCCTAACTGATTTCTGTCCTTACCCCCCCCCCAGCCCTGCTGCTAAGGTCTCCCTGTGTCTACCCCATGCATCTTTGAATCCTGTTACTGTTCTGGTACCCACCACCTCTGCCGGGAGGCTGTTCCAGATATTCTCCACCCTTTCCATAAAGCAGTATTTTCTCACATCCCCTCTCAGTCTCCCCTCTTTCAGCTTCATATCATGCTCCCTTGTCCTTGAGCATCTCTTTCTGTGTAAAATGTCTCCCTCCAGTACCTTATTTATACCTTTGAGGTATTTGAATGTTTCTATCATGTCTCCCTTTCCCTCCTTTCCTCTAGACAGTCCATATTTAATTCTCTGAGTCTTTCCTTGTAGGGCTTCTGATGTAGGCCATGCACCATTTTGATAGCCTTTCTCTGTATCACCTCCACCCGAACTATGTCTTTCCTGAGATGGGGCCTCCAGAACCAGATACGGTACTCCAGGTGGGGCATCACCATTGAGCTATATAGGGGTAGCACAACCTCCCTCTTCCTGCTGGTGATACCTCTCCCTATGCACCCCAGCACTCTACTAGCCTTTCCCACTGCCTTATCACACTGCTTCTGCTACCTTCAGGGCATCAAATATGATGACCCCCAAGTCTCTTTCCTGATTTGTGGTTGTCACTACCTCCCCCCAAATGATATGTTGCCCTTGGGATTCTGTGTCCCATATGCATGATTTTGCACTTTTTGGCATTGAAGCCTAGCTGCTAAGCCCTTGCCCAGTCTTCCAGCCTTTTCAGATCTTCCCTCATCCCCCCCCCGATATGTCCACTCTGTTGCAGACCTTTGTGTCATCTGCGAACAGGCATACATTCCCTTCCAGACCCTCTGTGATGTCACTAATAAAGACATTGAAGAGGACCAATCCCAGTACAAACCCCTGAGGCATCCTGCTGGTTACCTTACCCTTTTTCAACTGAATCCCCTTTACCACCACCCTCTGAGTCCTGTTATTAGCCAACTTTGGACCCATTTTACTATCTGTAAACTCTCTCGTTTACCAGTCTTCTGTGTGAAACGGTGTTGAAGGCGTAACTGAAATCCAGGTAGGCCACATCCACCACTCCTCCCTGATCCACCTCCCTGGTAACCCAGTCAAAGAACTCTATCATGTTTGTTTGGCAAGATATCCCCCTTGTGAACCCGTGCTGCCTTGGATCCTGTAAACCACTGGTTTCAAGGTATTCCCCAATCCTTTCTTTTAGTAGTGCTTCCATAATCTTGCCCACCACCAAAGTCAGGCTTACAGGTCTGTAGTTACCTGCCTCCTCTCTATTCCCACTCTTGTGTAGTGGGACCACATCCAACCTCCTCCAGTCCCGTAGAAATGCCCTTGTATCCAGTGATAGACTGAACAGGGCTGTGAGAGGTGCAGACAGCTCCTCCTTTAGTTCTTTCAGTACCCTAGGGTGAACACTAGCCTCACTGCTATGTCTACTTATAGTTTCTCTAGTTCCCTGAGGACTCTCTCCTCTGTAAAAGGGCAAGTGTCCTCCTCACTTCCCTTAATGTCCTTTTCCTGTATCTGTGACCCATCACCTATCCCTTCCTTCATGAATACTGAACAAAAATACTTGTTCAATATGTCTGCTTTCTTTTGGTCCTCTTCCACACTTACCTCCCCTTCCCTTTTAGTCTTACAATTCCTAACTTACTTTTCTTTTTTTTGCTTATTTAGCTAAAGAATGTTTTATCTCCCTTTTTCACTGACTTTGCAATGTCCTCCTTCATTTGTACTTTTGCTCTCCTAACTGCTTTCCCTGTCTCCCTTTGTTTCTCCTGGTAATCCTCCCTATCTTCTTTTATCTGTGTTGACTTGTACTTTTTGAACACCTACTTCTTTGCCTTTACTTTCTCTGCTATTTTCTTGGAGAACCATAGTGGTCTCTTTTTCTCTTGCCATTTTTAGCCTGCCTGACACAGAGGTTAGTTATCTTCTCAATGGTCTTCCTTATTTTTGTCCATTGTTCCTCTACTCTACCGATTTTCCCTATTCCTGCCAAGGCTTGCCTGAGGCACTCTCCCATTTTCTTGAAATCGGCCCTCCTGAAATCCAGGACCTCGTTTTAGTGTGGTTAGAGTCTGACACAGTCCATATGTTAAACAACACCATATGATGATCACTGGACTCCAGGTGACTTCCCTCTGTGACATCATCAACACTGTCCCTGTTTGACAGTACCAGGTCCAGTATCGCTCCTCCCCCCGAGTGGGTTCCTCCACCAGCTTGTCTGAAGAACACCCCTTGCAGGGAGTCTAGGATTTCCCTACTTCTAACTGTTGCTGCTGCAAGGATGCTCCAATCCACATCTGGTAGACTAAAGTCCTCTACTAGCTACCCTTGTCAGCCATCCCTTGAATTTCTTCTAGCATGTCCTTATCCCCCTGCTCCCCCTGTGCTGGAGGTCTGTAGATCACACCTACTCAAATAGCTGCCCCCCTTCCTGTCTCCAGGGTGACCCACAGTATTTCTGCTTCACCCTGTTCCCTCTGTGTCTCTGTGGCTTTTATGTTTTCACACGCATGAGAGCCACCCCTCCTTCTTTTTTCTTACCCCGTCTCTCCTGAATAGAGCATACCCTGGAATAGTAACATCCCAGTTCTTGTTTTCATGGTACCAGTTGTCTGTAATCACTACGATGTCCAGGTCTGCTGCAGCCATGGTGGCCTTTAGGGCTGCCATCTTATTTATTTATTTACTTATTTATGTTTTTGATAACTGGGTGAACAAACTGATCCAAAGGACCATTTTTAGTTGTGACCCGGGCCATACAGTGGCACAGACAACAGGTACACCTTTGCTGTAGCCTCATCCAAGAGTAGGGCATTCTTGATGCCCTACAGGGGGCATGCCTCAGACAGCTAGTTTTGGAACCCACTCGGGATGGAGTAATCTTAGACCTGGTACTCTCAAATGGGGATGGAGAGAGGATCTCAGATCTAGAAGTGGGTAGCCATCTGGGAACAAGTGACCACCAAACAGTGTTGTTCACGATAAACTCAGCTGTAGAGTCAAGCATACAAAAGTGAAGGTGCTGGACTTCAGGAGGGCTGATTTTGTCAAAATGAGAGAGTGCTTCAGAAAAGCATTAGCAAACAGGTAAGCAGGAGGGGTGAAGCAACAATGGGGATACATCAAAACTGCCATCACAGAGGCAACAAGCCTTTGTGTGAAGCAAATAAACAAATCAAAATGAATGAAAAAAACACTATGGTTCTCAAAAGAGGTGGCGGGGAAGGTTAGGGAGAAAAAGATAACACTCAGGAAGTATAAGGAAACACAGAAGGAGCAGGACAGAAAACTGTATCAGTTAAAGCAGAAGGAAGCGAGGAAGGCAGTCAGAATAGCAAAGGCCCAAACCAAGGAAAAGATAGCCAACTCAGTTAAGAAGGGGGATAAAACCTTTTATAGGTACATTAAGGAGTGAAGAAAGACAAAGGGAGGGATACTGAGGCTGAATAAAGAAGAGGGTGGGTGAGCAGAGAGAGACAGTGAAAAAGCAGGGATACTGAAAGAATACTTCTGCTCAGTATTCACAAAGGAAGAGGAGGGGAGGTACCTAATCCAGTCAATAAAATCACTCTGGATAGGGGGTTCGATATCAGTTGTTTCATAGAGGAAAGGGTTCTGAAAGAGCTCCTAAAACTGAAAAGGGACAAAGTAATGGGGCCTGATGGGATTCACCCCAGATTTCTAAAAGAACTAAGAGGAGAACTAGTAACATCACTGACTACCATTTTTAACAATTCATGGGAGGATGGTGTGGTACCTATGGACTGGAGGAGGGCAGATGTGATTCCCCTTCTCAAAGTGGGAGCAAGACAGAGGCAAGAAACTATAGACCTGTCAGTTTGACCTCAGTGGTAGGGAAAATGATGGAATCACTTCTGAAGAAAAGAATTGTTGAGTACCTAGAGGCCAGCAGGGCACAGGACCCACGGTAGCATGGATTCACACCAGGAAGGTCATGTCAGATGAATCTAATAGATTTCTTTGACTGGGTGACCAAATTAGTAGACCAGAGAGGGGCTGTGGACATGGCCTACCTAGACTTTAACAAGGCATTTGACACAGTCCCACACAAAAGATTAATAAACAAATTAGCCAGCCTGGGAGTGGGTCCCAGGGTGGTAGCCTGGCTAAAACATTGGCTGGACAACAGGACACAGAGGGTAATAGTAAACGGAGTCCACAGTGAAGAAAAGGGAGTTACTAGTGGGGTACCGCAGGGTTCAGTACTTGGTCCGGTCCTTTTTAATATCTTTATAAGTGACATTGCCGAGGGACTGGAAGGAAAAGTATATCTGTTTGCAGACGACACAAAAATCTGCAACAGGGTTGATACACAAGATGGGGTGGAAAGGATGAGAAGGGACTTGGCAAGGTTGGAGGAATGGTCAAATGTATGGCAGTTTAGATTCAATGCAGAGAAGTGCAAAGTAATGCACCTGGGAAACAAAAACCCAGGGGAAGAGTACACAGTGGGGGTGAGATACTAACAACAACAAAAATGGAAAGGGACCTGGGGGTAGTTATCAGATGACCTAAAGGTGGGCAAGCAATGTGAGAAGGCAGTAAGGAGGGCTGGGGATACTGGGATGCATAGGGAGAGACATCACCAGTAGAAAACAGGAAGTTGTTATCCCTCTGTACAGACAGTTGGTGAGACCCCATCTGGAGTACTGCATGCAGTTCTGGGGACCCCATCTCTGCAAATACATAGACAGAGTGGAGGCTGTCCAGAGGAGGGCAACCAAAATGGTGCAGGGTCTGCACCAGAAGATATGTGAAGAGAGACTAAAGGAGCTTAATATGTATACCCTCGAGGAAAGGAGGGAGAGGGGGGACATGATAGAAACTTTCAAGTACCTCAAGGGAATCAACAAAGTCAAAGGATAGCAACGTCAAAAGAGATGTGCAAGAACAAGTGGGCACAATTTGAAGATAGAGGGGGGACGGCTCAGAGGTAATGTGAAGGAAGAATTTTTTCACAGAGAGGGTTGTGGATGCATGGAATAGCCTTCCTGAGCAGGTCATGGAGTCAAAAAACAGTGGGGGAATTCAAGAATGCATGGGACAGACATAATGCAATTCTAGTGGGGGGTAGGAGGAAGTAGGGCTGCTGGTTAACTAGGATCTGCAGCTTATCCATTAGGTAGGAAAATGGGCAGACTAGGTGGACCAAGCGATCCTTAACTGCCATTAAATTCTATGTTTCTATGTTACAAGTTATAATACAGTAGTACATATAATTCAGTCAGTACAGTGGTATCAGAAATAGTGATACATAAACATCATAACTTCAAAATAGGGGTTAAGGACATAAAAAACTAGTTCATGACAAATAAAGTGACACTTCTCTGCTTGCAGAGAACTAGGACATACACTTACAGCAAATCAAGACATTATTCAGCCAGTCCACGGTTTACAAATAAAGTGCATAAGGGATTACACTATAGCAATCAACATTTTCACAATGAAGTCAAAAACATGTCAATTGTATATATAGTAGATAGTACACTGGGCCCCTAAGGTGGATTTCTGGTGAGGGTGTTTCCAAGGCAGCAGGCACAGGTGGCCTGAGACATAAGCCAATCTCTTAGCTTCAATTGAAGGACTGATGAGAGGGTAACATATGGATAGCAGGTGGTATTCTGTTCCAGAGGTAGAGGACAGAAACAGAGAAAGCCTTGCTCCCCATGACAGCAGATACACAGGGGACTACCAGGGGGGAATGGAAGAGACCCTGAGACACCAAGTTACCACCCTGTCAGTGAGAAGCGAGGAGTACGGGGACTTATGTGAGTTCCTGAGAGAGGTGTCGACTAGACAGCCCATAGCATATTCAAAACGGCTCAGCAGAGAAAGCCAGCCTAAGGACTGATATACAGAGCAGTGATGAGTGGAGGAAGGGACCTGAAGGGCAAAGCAACAGAAGAGTTGTATGTGATATTTAGATGAGAAAGAAGTGAGAAGGACATGGAGGAGAACACTGGGGAGCAATAGTCAAGTAGGGGCAGTAGATTTCCCTGGGCAATTGCAAGACGAGCCTCTGGGGTCAGGAGGTGGTTAACACGGTAGGCTGCCCCCAGCTTCTGGTGGACTCTCTTCATAGTGTTAGAAATGTGGTCATTGTAGATAAGGGAGGGATCAGGAGTCATTCCTAGGTATTTGAACGAGGATACAGTGTCAAGAGGAGGGCCTGCAGGGGTGACTATGTGTAATGAGGTTTTTGATTTGGTGGCCTTTTATGGCTTTGAGCCAAAGAGCGTGGCCTTCATTTTTTTTTCATTTACAAGAAGTTTTTTGGAGAGGAACCAATGTTGAGCTCATCCACAGTTTGTAGTGAGTGTAGAAGATAAGATTTGAGGGACTTGGAGCTATGGTAGATGACAAGGTCATCAACACAGAGGAGCACATTATAATTTATGCTTTCTGCAGGAAGTTCATTTATGAACAGTGAGAATAATAGAGGCCCCAGTATGGAGCCCTGGGAGACAGCAGTATGGATGGGTAATGCAGTACAGGTATCTTTGCCTATCAGAACAGACTAGGATCTGTTAGTGAGGTAGCTGATAAACCAAGTGGTGGCGTCCAGAGAGCAGCCTAGGTTTAGCAGGGTGGATAGGAAAAGGTGGTGGTCAACAAGGTCAAAGGCCTTTGATAGGTCCACAAACACCGCACCTGTGGCCATACCTATATTCATGTTTCTAAGGACATGGTTGGAGAAAAGGGCCAAGGCTGAAGAGGTGCTGTGGTGTTTGTGGAAGCCATGTTGGAGGGGGCTCAGGAGGTTATACTTATCTAGATGCTTGGATAGCTGGTGGTGAATTATTTTTTTTCTAATAGTTTGCTTAGATGTGGGAGGAAGGAGATAGGATGGTAGTTTTCTGGGACAGCGGGATCACCGGATTTGAAAATAGGCACTACATGCACATGCTTCCATGAGTCAGGCATAGTAGATGATGAGAGGGCAAGGTTAAATATGTGTGTCAGTGGCTTTACAAGGGCAGAGGAGAGGAATTTCAGAAAGGTGGGATACAAACCGTCGCTACCTGGGCTGCCTCTGGCGGGTAGCATCTTTAGGAGTTTGCCGGTGACACTATGGTCAATGGCTCTGAAATAAAAGACAGGGCTTGATGTCTGTGGGAAGCGTGGCTGTTTTTTCTGGGTGGAGGGAGTCTGTGGAGAGAGTTTGCTGGTGTAGGCAGTAAGGTCAGTGAACATTCTATTGAAAGTATCAGCGATCTTGCCTGGGTCAGTAATGGGACTGGAGCGGGAGGTAAGTTCCGTTATTTATTTATTTGATTTGGGGTTCAGGAGGGTGTTAATTGAGGCCCAGAAACTGTGGGGGTTGCCAAGAGACTCGTTTTGTAGGTTGGTGTAGTATTTAAGCTTGAGTGACTTCACAGCCTGCTTGCAGGAGTTACGAAGTCGCCTGTATGCATTCCTCAATTGGGGGGAGTGGGATGCCTTGAAGGCTTGCCAGATTTTGTTCCTTACTTTCATTTGGGCTTGAAGTTCATTTGATAGCCAATGGGTGTTACCACCTTTACCCCTCCTGGTGGTGATAGGGAAGTTTTTGTCCTGAAGGTTGCGAAGAACTTCCATAAAAAGCGTCACTGCCATGGAGACATCTTTGAGTTGGTAGAGTGACGACCAGTTTATGGCCCAGGCATCCCTTAGCACTGAGTTTAGATCCTGGGATTTGAATTTCCTAAAAGATAGCAATTTGTGGGGAGGACGTATTAATTTGGTGGTTAGAGCGATATACGTATGGGTGTGGTCACTGATAGAGTCAGCCATAGTGCCTGCTTAGAGAACTAGATTCGCACAGTTTGTGGCAATCCAGTCGAGGGTGGAGTGGTTGGGGGAGCGGGGTTGTATCTGGTAGGGGAGGAGATGACTTGTTCAAGTTGATGCGTAGTTAGCAAATGTGTATATTCTGGTACTGGGGATTCTGTCCAGTGGAGGTTGAAATCCCCAAGTATGATGATGTCCTTGGAGGATGGGGCAGATGCAAGGCCATCCAGGAAATTTGATAGTCCTTGTGCACCTCCTGAGGGAGGATTGTAGCAGTAGCCAATGTACAATTTATTTGATGCACCCAGGACAATTTCAGCAACAAGCCATTCACTGACCAAGGAGGGGGAGGAGCAAGCAATAGTGGTGTCACTAATATGGTCCTGCACATATAGTGCAACGCTACCACCCCTCTTTCTGCCAGGCCTGTCAAGGCACAGCAATAAGTAGCCAGGGAGTTGGTAGGAGGCATCACTGTGATATGGCTTAAGCCGTGTTTCAGATAGACCCAGGACATGTGGCTTGTAGAGGGATGCCCAGGCTTCAAGTTTGGAGAACTTAGCCAGGAGGCTGTGCACATTTAGGTGTGCAGCTCTGAGGCTGCAGTGTCCTGTCCAGATTGCATTAGCATGGTTAATATGCACATTTGGGGGTCCAGAGTTGGCTTCCACATCCCCTGCAAGGAGGAGAAGTGAGAGGAGTTGGCATGTAGGAGGGTGCCAGTTGGGGACTGTATAGAGAGGGAGTGGAGAAACAAACCAAGTAGATGACAATCATACTTAGTCAGGAAGGCCAGTATGACAGAGCCCATGGGGGAGAGCTGGTAGGCTTCGCCTTTGTGTGGGAGGTCACTGAGTATAGGTGATTTGGAGAAGGATTGTAAGTAAGCCTGGTCAGCAGCGAGAATGGTGGCACAGAAGTCAGTCATTAGTAACAGGCCAGTCATGGTGTATAAAGTAAAGAAGAGCACAGGGGAGAACATTTTTTGTAATTGTAATTAGTATCATCAGATAATAAAAAAGTTCCCTTATAGACCAGCAAGATGACAGCTGTAGAGAAAGTGGAGTGTAGTTCAGGATCAGGTAACAAAGACACAGTGGCTACTATGAGATTAACACCAACAAGTGTTAGGCCCTATAACTGTGTTCTGTATCTTTAAGGGGAGTTGCAATGTTAGTGAGAGAGGGATGGAGATTGCCTGGGGGCGGTGCCGCTGGGGGAGGAAGAGTATTTAATAAAGGCGGGGGTGGGGTGTGAAAATTTCAAGCTGGAGGAACAGAGGCGAGGGAGAAAGGGAAACAGAAATGGGATTAGTTGCAGGGCATAGCTTAGAGCTGTAACACAATGAAACCTTGTCTAAACAGAGGAGTGTTCACAAAAAAGCTGTATCACTTTAAACTAAATATAACAGTTTATCTGATTTTGGTTTAGTTTCTGATCCAGAGTAAAATACCACAGGAGCTTAAAACAAAAGAGCTGTAATATTTTTAATCCTGAACCTGCACTCTGAAAGATCCTGCACTTGAAATGACCCTTGGAGTGCAAAATTGCTGTAGACAAGGCTTAGATTCTCATTTAAATTAGGATTCACAGGACAATTTGGTGAAACTTAAACAGTATGAGAATCAATAAATAAAATTAGCTTTAAAGTTCAAAAGGATCGGGAGTAGCAAAGAATTAGAAAAGTGAAGCAGCCAATCAGCAGGCAGAGCTGATGGTTCTGGCCAATCAGTGTGGAGGTGCCAGAAGTTTGAGCAGCATACCTTCGGTCTGGTGATTGGTGGGTAGTGGAGCGAGGAGGCAGCCGTTGTAAGGCAGGGACCCGCCGGGCTGCTTGCAGCAGCCGTGCCATTGTCAGGGGAGAAGCTTCGGTCTGGTGATCGGTGGGCAGTAGAGTGAGGAAGCAGCCAGCAGATGGTAAGGACCCGCCAGGCTGCTTGCAACAGCAGAAGCACCCATGTCAGGGGTAAAGCTTCAGTCTGGTGATCATGTTTCCCAGACTTTGAGCATTCACACACATGACTTTCCATTTTGTACTGCCACCTCCCCTATTTTGTCCACTGCTGTTTTCTCCACCATTTTCTTTCTTCTTTTCCCCTCCCTCTTTCTCTTGGTAATTTATTGTGTTTTTCCTCGTGGAACTTCTCACCCTCTTGGATTTCTACTGCAGACCCTGTAAGCGTGTGGAGGGGGGACAGACTATGCCTTCTTGCTCCATAGATGACCTGCCATCCTGTTCCCTACTTCGCATCGTCATTCAGCTATTTTTAGGGGTGGGGCTGCAGTGCTCAGTGGCCACTCTGCTCGTGTCAGGAAGTTATGAGCCGAGCTTTAAATTTAAATACAATGGCTACCTAGGAAGATCTTAGTCCAAGTTAAATTGTTTTAAGTTGATAGATATATGTCTCCCTTGTGGTTGTTATTATTATTATATGGTTATATTTATTTTTGTCCTCTTTTTTCTTCTCTTTTCTTTTCTTTTTACAGGTACCTTCCAAAATGAATTTTATTGTTATCCCTTTTCGGAATGATATTCTCTCTACATATGAGAATGAAAATACTGGAAGAAACATTATCCCAGTATTCTGTTATTATTTGTTTGATATTTTGTAACATTAGTAATTGTTGAAGCTCATTCAGCCTATGTTCTTGCAGCCCATTGAACTTTGGGTTAAAGCTGTTAAAAAATGTTAAACGTTTTAAAAAAAAGCTTTACTAACTTTCACCTTTATATTATAATATGAATGAATACACTGTCACTTTAGGTGGTAACATTTAAAAGCTGACCACTATACACGCTGACTCCTCCCCCCCAACGAAGAATCCACAAGGGTTCGAAGCGCTGGTGTCAATTAGTTTTTCACCACTTGTGGTTTACTTTGCAAGTGTTGTGCATTTTAGTTAAATAAATAAGTTACTTGCAGATACATCTCTGGTTGCTGTATTGCCATATTTCCTTTACTGAGCTGTTTTTGCGCACCTTTGGTTTTTTGTTCTGCTCCTATTTGTTCTGATTGGTGCAGCGTTGCAAGCCCAGGGTTGTGCGCCATGGGTTCCTTTTCTTCCTGGTTGTTGTCTTTGCTTTCTCGTGAGCAGCACACCCTTTGGAAGGCTTTTTACGTTTGCGGCAACACTTTTTGAAGATAAGCTGAAGATAAGATAAGCTGCCCATGTAGTTTGAAAATTACACCTTCTTCAGCTTCTTTTGAGCACAGTCTTGGTAGCTTATTCCCTGAATACATACTGAATACAGTGTGTTAATAGAGTCCGGTAAAACAAGTTACATGCTTTCTTGGCGTCTTTATTACTCCACTGGAAACTTATTTTGACTGTCGTAGATACCGTAGATGTCTTTTCACACTGGTTTCTGTTCGGCTACATCGCAACTCCGTCTTTTTTCTCCAGCTGTGTGGATCCAAAAGGAGAATGCATAATGATTCTGAATTGGAAGTGCTTGATGAACTTTTGGCCGGAGCAGGTTGCAACATTAATTCTTCACCTAGAAGGGGGATACAGACAACAGCGTAACAAGTGAGTCGGCGTGAACAGGCTGGTGATATCTTTTCTACTCATTTTGTGCCATTACCAGAATTAGTTGACAACTGCAGAGACCTATTTAATAAATTGGAGAAATTGAAGTTTTCAGAGGTCAATTTGTACTACACTGTATCTAGCTTGACTGAATACAAAGAAAAAAATCTTATTCCTCGGGGCTTAAAACTTGACAAAGGTCCTTCTGGAGGGTTTTATAAACCTGGTTATCAAGATAGGTGGGAAAAGACCCTTTCTACCTGTTCTGAAACACTAATACAAATACTGGTAGATCAAAATACTGAGAAACACACAGATATTCTAGATGATATACAAAGTGTGGAAAATGATTTAAACTCACTTGAACTGGCTGAGGATTTTGAAACTTTAAATACCCGGCTAATAAATAAAATAGCAGTACGTGAAAAAATTGTTATAACAAGAAAACAAACAAAATACCAGAGGGACATTAAAGATTTTGCATTGGGTCAAGTTTACAAATGGGACCAGATTTCTAAGGGTCAAGATAGAGGCAGATCCATATCACGAGGAAGAAATAAATTCTGAAAACGATTGAAAAGTAATAATAGAAATAAAAAAATCTAACAACGAACAGCAAGGAAATAAAAAATCATACCAAGAAGAAAGAAGAAGGGTGGGGTTTCGCATACCTCAACATACAGAGGAACTGTCCAAAGAGATGACAGCTCGTTTAGGGACAAAGCTGAAAAAATTAATATCAAGAGAACAAGGAGGGGATGTAGAGGGGAGTTAAGAGACGGAGCAGAACAACGACAGAAACAGCAGAAACAGCACAATCTACGTGGGAAGGACAAATCTTAAATCTTTCTGGCTTGGAATTGACAGATTCCCAAATGTCAGTTCTTTCTAAGGGCCTATTATTTGTACCTGAACCAGATTATGTTAGATTCACGATTCAGGTGGATCTTGAAAAGACCTACAGAAAGTTACGTCTAAAGAAATTTTACTTACAGAAGAAAAATATAGGGAGGCCTGATTTTGCATCACCTAAATTTGACTCCCTAACCCAAGGGATCTACCTCCATTTCCATCCTGCCAACTGCTATCCCCACTGATATATGTCAGGAGAATTTTGTAATTGAGATTGCACCCGAGATAGAACATTTACCAGCCTCTTGGGATCCGGAATAGGCCTTGGAGAACTTTGAAGGTTCCCAGAATATTTCACTTTGGAAAAGAGACACCTATCATCCAACTTCTACATTTTGTCCTGGAAAATTTATTTCACGTGTTATTTCTACCTTTGAGAGACTAGTTAATACAGAAGTGGATAGGATTTTTTCATCCACCATTCTGTTACATAAGGAAAGGAAAAACATTTCATCAGAAGAATATGAAGCACTAAAGGAACTAGAAAACAACACTAAAGTGGTAATTAAAGAAGCATACAAGGGGGGACAAATAGTGATTCAAAATACCACTGACTATTTGATGGAAGCTAATCGACAGTTATTGAACACTGAAAATTACAAACTTCTGGATAAAAATCCCCTCTTGTTTTTCTAAGATAAATTGACTAACTTGCTTTCATTCCACAGGTCCTGAGGTGCTATTTCTGAAAAAGAGTTTAATTTTTTAAACCAGAAACATGCAGTTCTCCCAACATTTTACCACCTGCCTAAAATACATAAGAGCTTCCAGAACCCCCCTGGACGTCCGATAATTTCGGCTATAGGTTCTCTAACTAAGAATCTTTCAAAATTCCTAGATGACTTTTTGTACACTCCTGTTGTACGCCTTCCTTCTCATCTTAAAGACACAATGGTGGTTCTGGAGGGTCTAGAACATCAAACTTTTGATGCTGGCCACCTGTGGTTGACAATTGATGTCAAATCACTTTATACCAGTTTCAGACATCATTTGGGGCTAAACGCTGTTAGGTTCTTCATGGATTTATTTCAAAGTCAGGAATCATTAGATTCATATTTTGTTTTAGATGCTCTACAATTTGTGTTGACTAGTAATTTCTTCACTTTTGACTCAAAATTCTTTTTACGGGTATGTGGGACAGCTATGGGGTCAGCGATGGCACCCTCCTATGCCAACCTATTTTTGGGCTGGTGGGAGGAGGCTGTCATCTTTGACCCCAGGGTTAACCAGTTTGATAGAATCAAGTACTGGGGTCACTATATTGATGATATTTTGTGCATCTGGTGTGGCACGCAACTAGAGGCCAAGGAATTTGTGAAGAGATTGAACATTAATGATTTAAATTTACGCTTCACCCATTTGATAGACTCTGAGTCTGTGACTTTTTTGGACTTATGTTTGCATGCCACACCAGGTGGCAGGATTGAGACAGAAAATTTTTGCAAGGTAAATTCTGGCAACACATTGCTTAGGGTTGATAGTGCCCATCCACCACATGTGACAAAGGGAATTCCTAAGGGTCAATTTTTGAGGCTTAGAAGAAATTGTTCTTCTGTTGAATCCTATTTACAGCATGCTGAGGATCTAACTAATAGATTCAAGGCCTGTGGCTATGAATCAGATATTCTAGAACAGGCAAGACAGTATGCACTAAACCAAAATAGGTCAACCCTATTGAGACCTAAAAATAAGGAAGAACATAATAATGGTTGTGTTCATCATGTGATGGAATTTAATAGAGTGACACCTAAAGTTGCAGGGGCCCTCAAGAAATATTGGCACATCTTAAAAGTTGACGGTGACCTGTCACACACTATTGGCAGCTCACCTAAAGATGTTTGTCGGAAAGGGAGATCAGTTAAGGACAGAATAGTTAAGAGTCATTTTGTATCTGGGCCTTCCCAGGCCCGAAGTCTACTTCCACCTAAACCACTAGGATCTTTTCCATGTGGAAACTGCAATATTTGTACCTATATGAGGTGGGGCAATACATTTATCAGCCCAATAAATGGAAAGGAGCTATGCCTGCATCATTTTGTTACTTGTCGCACCTCATATGTTGTTTACCCTGTATAGTGCGACTGTCCAACCCTATATGTAGGGATGACTACACGCCCTTTGAAGGAGCGGATACAAGAGCATGTTCGATCCATTTTACATGGACGTTGTGACACTCCAGTAGGGACACACTGGGGTTCACAACATAAACAATCTTTATCATCATTTAGATTTACAGCAATCGATCATGTGCCTCCACTTCTTAGAGGAGGAAATTGATGCAAGTTGTTATTACAAAGAGAAAGTAGACACATTTTCCAGCTAAGTGCAGTTTCCCCTAGAGGACTTAATGAAAACTGGGAGATTACTCCTTTCCTTTAAAATTTAAATTTAAATACAATAGCTACCTAGGAAGATCTTAGTCTAAGTTAAATTGTTTTAAGTTGATAGATATATGTCTCCCTTGTGATTGTTATTATTATTATTTTTATTATATGGTTATATTTATTTTTGTCCTCTTTTTTCTTCTCTTTTCTTTTCTTTTTACAGGTACCTTCCAAAAAGAATTTTGTTGTAATCCCTTTTCGGAATGGATATTCTCTTTACATATGAGAATGAAACTACTGGAAGAAACATTATCCCAGTATTCTGTTATTATTTGTTTGATATTTTGTAACATTAGTAATTGTTGAAGCTCATTCAGCCTGTGTTCTTTCAGCCCATTGAACTTTGGGTGAAAGCTGTTAAAAAATGTTTTAAAAAAATGCTTTACTAACATTCACCTTTATATTATAATATGAATGAATACACTGTCACTTTAAGTGGTAGCATTTAAAAGTTGACCACTCTACACGCTGACTCCTCCCCCCCCGATGAAGAATCTGCAAGGGTTCGAAGCGCTGGGGTCAATTAGTTTTTCACTGCTTGTCATTTACTTTACAAGTGTTGTGCACTTCAGTTAAATAAATAAGTTACTTGCAGATACATCTCTGGTTGCCGTATTGACGTATTTCTTTTACCGGGCTGTTTTTACGCACCTTTTGTATTTTGTTCTGCTCAATTTGCAACAGGTTTGGATTTAATTAAGATCTCCTTTAACTCTTTGTTTACTCTGTCTCCCACAGATGCACAGTCTGTCTCTGCAGCAGTACAGCTTCATGTTGTCTCTTTCAACAGTACACATAAGCCCACTCCCACTCCATTCAGGATGTCATGCAGATCCCAGTGAATTCTTTAAAAGTTTCTGCTGTTCACTTGGACATTGTAGCCCTTGGATGGTTGTGTGAGCTGTCAATCACAGTAAGCAGTTCTGGAGGCCTATTACTTGCTGCAAAGGCAACTGACTTAATTAAGTCCACTACAAGTTCACATACCATTGCATCTCTCTCCTTAGGCTATTAATTCTGATTGGTTGGCCCTCTCTGACCTGCCCAGCACCATGCCAGCTCGGGTCATAGGTAATGAAGATAACTGCTGAATCAAAGTCCAAAGGAAGCCTTTCCAAAATGTCTTTATTTATGCACAGTTCTGTCAATTATTTGCCCCAAAGCAGTCCTGCATGAGTGTACTTTCACATCCAATTCAGTCAGAACAGCAAAGCAGAAAGTCCCACTTCAGCTAGGAGCAATAATGCATCAGTTCCATCAACATTGGCTGGGTCTTTTGATGGGTGAACTACTGAAAGCCTTAAAACTTAAGCCCCCTAGGGGTGTTAAAAAGGCTTGCACACCTGATTCATTATAGGCTGAGAATGACAAAGTACAGACATGTGTTTTATTCTCATGGAACTCTTCAATGCACTGCAGTCATAATTTCAACCATGCACCATGTCAGAGCTCCAAGGCAACATGCATTTAGAACAACTGGAGTGGGATGGACTGTGCTCCAGACTTTGCAGTAAAAAAGAAATACTGTGACATAGAGTAACTGGGAATTGAACTGAGGCTCCAAAAATACAATACCATCCCAATGCTCTACTAATGGAAGTATCTGACAAATTAGTTAACTTGGGCATCCCAAAACAGGAAGACAAAGGCAAAAAATTAAAAGCCTGTGCAGGTAGAGATACTTCATGCAACACAATTTTACAAAGTAGCTGAAAATGTAATGTCAGGCAAATACTGCCCATGACAGCAACCATTAGCAAATAAAAATGTTTCTTTTTAAAATTATGAAGATAATACAAAAACTAAAAGGCAGGAGGATCTTGAAAATGATGTTACTTAATATAAACTACAGGAAGGATAACACAAAAACAGGACAAAAATCAACCGGCAAATCCAGTGTCATTATAAGGGCTGGCCATCCCCTGCGTCCATGGGTATATGGCTGTTTTCTCATCAGAGAAGCACCACCTTACACCACAGAACCTGTACCTGCACATTTACCTTTTGCCACAGGGGTCTGGAGCATTGGAGTAGGGGCACCATTAACAAACATTGGGGCCCACACACAGACAGAGTCCAGTCCTGGAGCTGGGATCCAGCTGGGTGCATGCACTTTGCTGCCTAGGATGGTACACATCTACTAGAGCATTTAATTTCCACCTCACATTCAGATTATAAAGCACAGTGCTAGCTGCCTTACACTGTACACTTCACTTTGCATTACAAATACAGGCCCCGGTCTCCATCCCCACCTTTCGAGGGCCCACCCTCTACTACGCCCACAGTTGTGGTTGCCAGGTTCCACCCTTGAACTAATGGCCTTAACGTTACATTTTCTGATCTAGTCAAAATCCATTTAAAGTTTCTGTTACAGTCCCTAACCTCCCTAAGGGGTCCCTGGAGCCCAGGTGCTCTCAAGATCATTTGTGGAGTGGCACACTCCGAGGTAGGGCAAGCACTATCCCGAGGGGAAATTCAATGCCTGCACATGTCTCATTGTGTCCTGTCGGACAACTATCAACAACAGCATGTTAGCGTTATGACAGTACTACTAAGTAAACTGATAGTTGGGTCAGCCATACCTGCCTCCCTCCAACAATGTACTAATACCCCTAATGACCCAAAGAAATGGCTCCCATGCCTGGCCCCTCACATGGGGACTATCAACCCCAACTCTTGTCAGGCCCCTTCCAACTGACAACCATTCATTCAGCTACCTGCCATGAAGAGCCACGCTATAATACCTGGGGTTTCCTAATACATTAATGCTTACTTACTTAACAAATGTACCCTTTTCATCTGGTGCTCTTTTTCAGGGTTGATCTGATTTGTAGGAGCAGATCCTCACGGATCCCAGCAACCTCTCTAATGGTTGGCTTTCCACAACTCCTGATGGTGCCATTCCAGTTTCTGATCTGGTGGGGTTCTCAAGGCCCTCCTAGGATATCCATCCTCCTGGTGATGCCTGCTGGTGTTACTCCAGAGACATCCACAGTTCACCAGTGCCACCCAGACCCAGGGACCCTGCCACCATCCCTGCACCCACAGGTCCCATGCCTTCATCACAGCTGGAGGCTGGGCTGCCTTTTCCTCCTTCTGGATGCCATCCTCACTATGGCTTCCAACCTAGGGGTCTCTCTAATTTCTCTTTTTCCCAGGCTTGCCTCTTTTTCTTCTTAAAGACAATTGTGGGATAGCAGGACTATGAATATTTATGGCAAAGTTTCCCAATTCTAGCTGAGCCAGAACACTCTTACCACAAACATTAAGCCATCCTGTCTGCAAGCACTCCCCCCCCAAAAGAACAACTATCAAGGTCAGGCTTAACCCTTCAAGAGCCCTCTAGTAACTGGCCTTGAGCTGAGTGAGGCTGATTACATAAGTGTGGCTTTGCATGCCTTACTTTTACTTTACTGATCTAGTCAGTGATTAGTGGGTATGAAAGGCTGGTTCCTAAAATGTTACCTCATGGACAGAAGAGATGCATACTGTCATTTTCACTTTCAACTCTTTCTCCCATAATATACTGCTCAGACTGTGATTACACTGAAACAGGTGTACAGCATGTGACAAGTATTATATAGACTGTATATTAAAAGTGTTTATTTTCCTTTTTTTTCTCCTATTTATGCCTCATTAAAAGTTACCTGAGGCAATTGGCCATCTCCATCGGGTGTAGGTCTTTCTGTGGGGAGGGGGGGTAGAACAGGAGAGGCATTGCTCAATGCTGCTTAATGTCTGTGAGAGTGAGCATTTAGAATGTGAATGGGGCAATGCTCTACTTTCTGCAGAAAACCAGTTCACAATGGACTCTCCACTGTGACTTTAGCTGTCCCCGAAAATGGGAAGTAGTTAAGGAGTGTGAGGCCCCCTAATTAGCCTGACTAGCTGCAGCAGTCAAACTGATCCGAACCAGTTAGGATCCAGTAAATCAATGTCTAACTTTGTAGAAATATTTGAAAATAAAGTAGACTGAACCTTCCTGGTAATGTAATGAGGTGGACCAGTCCTGAAGGGTATATCACGTGAGTTTGAACTACAGCAGGGAGATCGGGAGCCAGGTGTAATACTAGATGATCACTAATCCAAAAGGGGAGTTAGTCTCTTAAATCTCAGGCCTGTGTGGCAAACAAGTCTATTGTTTCCTGAGAAGATCAGTGGGGTAAGGTAGCAGACTTACAATGAGTGCTAGTGAGTTTTTTTTCCTATCTGTAATTCTGTCTGTTTTAAAATGTTTATGTCTTTCAACTTGAGATTGTTGTTCCAGTTCCATAATCTTTTGTATATTTTGAAAATGTAGTTTAAATATTAAATATTTTATATTTAATATAAATCTTTGACTGCAATGTTTTAACTAGCATAGATAATCACTCTATCTTTTTGGGTAAGTCCATGATCTGGAGCTAAACCTGCATCTGATTGTAACCCCTAGATGGCGCTATCCCAGGGGCTACTACCCCTGCCTGATTTGCCACTAACAGGTTGAGGGGCCTGGATCCAATGGCGGGTGCCTCCACCCAGAGGTCAGGGTTTGCAATAGTTAAACTAACTTGGTCACAGCCCTCTGGGACACTGCAACCCCCCTTTCTTCCCACTAGTGGCCCACACAATATATCAGAATTACCTTCACAGTATACACTTACCCCCAGGTCTGGTTCTGGCACTGGGACCTCCTGTGAAATGAGATACAGTGCAACAATCACAGTACAGTACTTTAACATAGACAAATACCTCAGGCAGTATAACTTTGCTGAAACAAGCAGCTCTGATTTATTTAGGGGATATAACAAGGACAGGGGAAATCAGGTTAATTAGCTTATCACTCTAATAATCTACCTATGGCTCTGTGCACAGGCCTATCCCTATCAGTTACTGTCCCTGGGTACCCAAGCCCTAGTGGCTAGTCCAAACCGTGGCAGCTGGTGAGGGCCCTTTCACACAGAGAAAAGGAGAATTAAACAGTCAGCAGTACAGTAATTCCATTTGGATTTAATGTGGCAATTCAACAGGAGCGACCCTGAATTAGTACTCACGACCTCCAAATAAGATAGGGTCCTTCAATGTCAGCAGGGCTCACTTGAGGTACACAAACCTCTTCACACATCCATATAAAAGAAAGCACTATACAGGCAGGCTGCATCTGTATCCCGATCGCAATTACTGCACAATACCCGGGAGAACACACAGCAGATTCAGTTCCTGACAGACCGAGTGCAATTTTCAGCAATTCCTCCAGTCTTCTACAGGGTGAGCCTGGTTTCTACTCTTCAGAGATCCTTTGATTCTTTTTACAGGATGGATTCAGTCCACAAGCTGTTACACAAGCTGCAGACCGGAACTCTGGGCCTTACACCGTTTTTGACTAAAACTGCACACTGAAAAAGCACAGGGCTCCTTCCTTCTTCACTGCCAAAGCTCAACTGAAACTCCAACCGACAAAACCGGCACTTCCTTTGAGTTCCTCCCAGTTCTTGACTGGATTGGCTGTCACTCACAATAGACTGCTGCTGTTGGTCCAAAAGGCACTGAAGTCTAAACTACATCTCCCAGAGTCACTGCCCATACAATCCTCTTGTGGCTGGCTCAGATTATGAGTCCAAGTTCTGATTCGTCCAAGGCACCATTTTAGAGCTAGCTTACCCCACACTGATTGGTCCAGTTCAGCAGTTCAAAACTAGAATGGGGAACTAGCAGACACAGTTCTGACTGCAAAGAAAGCAGGTTAGACAAACTGTAATTTCATTATTACTCTAAATAATTTCTGGCAAACAGTTACATCTTTCAGATAGGTTCCTTTGCACTCCTAGTGACTGCAAAAATGAAGTGAATTAGCAGCAGCTCGAGTGGTACTCAGAGAAGCACACAGTCCCCATAAAACTAATTATGTCTGCAAGCAGACAGCTCTTAAAGAGACAGTACCAGAGGCTCTAAAAACACTCACTGATAAATGGCTTAAATGCCAAACACCATTCAGGCTTGGAGCATTCAAGCAAGCTCCTGGAAGTCTTTTGGGAACCCCCATTTGCAGGGGGGTTACATGATACACAGCAGGAGGGTGAGGTACGTGGCATGGCTAAGGGAGTTCCTATGTTAAAGAGGCCTGTAATTCATGAGCAAACACCTGGTCTTGTTCTGTGTGAGAAGGAGCCTGTGGTGGGAATCAAAAGGAACAGCCCTGAGAGAGCTGTAACAAGGTTGGTGGTGGCATTATGAAATGAGTGAGTTAGTCCCTTTGTCACACCACCCCAGGTCCTTGGGAGGTTGTTGTGTGTATGTGTGACACACACAGACATGGGACACTGCCCCTCAGTATCACAGTAAATAAAAGCAAGGTGTGGGATATACTGTAATTACTGGTAATACTCTTTAGCACACTGATTATTAGTGTTATCAAATGCCATAATAACTGGGTATGATACCACACCCAGTTATTATGGCATTTGTAGCACTCGCACTTCATTGCCTACGTTTTGAAATCCAGAATGAGAAATAAGGCACTTGTCCCCACATTAAAAAAAAACACAGCTTTTTTTTTTTCATTTACTTCATGGCTGTCTAGCTGCTGGACTTGGTATGTTAAAATGTTGCTCCATTTTTTTTTTCACAGGCTGATTGCGCTTCTGTACGGAGGATAGAAAGACTCTAACTTTGCGAGGTGAGTGCGATCAAATGCAATGAAGTGCAAGCCCTAGGTGTTAATTCCCTGTGCCAGTTATTATAAAAATTAAGATATCAGTGACTGCATTTATAACATTTTTTTACACACCCTTGGTGTGTGAGGACTACATAAACCTCTTGAGGTTTATGGGTTATCACACACCTTGAGTGTTTGGAAAACTTCATAAGACACAGTTACCTATTCATTATTCTCAATTAATCATATCATGGGGTGGAAGTTCATAACACTGCGAAAATAAGTGCTTTTATATTCATACAGTTTGCTACTAATAATGTTTAAAGGATTAATGTAAATGTCTGCTTTAAAAACTCCATTTTCGGCATGAGGAAGCACCTTACCCATATATGACAGAGTGGGTGGTAAAATAACGGACATCCCTCTTAATGTGGAAAGGCTGAGAGGTGTGACTTGTTCTGTCACTCATAATAACTCCTATAATGCACACCACTGAAAAGCAAAAGCCAACATCACAGTCCTTGTGTAGCTGATTTACAACCACCTAATGTGTTTAGACAGTCTGGGCAACTGATTTAATTGATTAGCTGAAAATCCATTACTTTAAGACATAGTTAAAAGATGACAGGCTGTAATTTTTGCACCTCATTTTATTTGGAGCAGACATAACTTCAGGCAAAGGTCACATGAAATTTCAAAACAGCTGGTTTATAAACACCATGACGTGGGAGGTTTGATTTATAGGAAGGGAATAGCAATTATTATAGTAAGACCCATTAAGAGACATCTATAATCCCATTCATAAAAGTCATGCAGTGGTTTTTGTGGTTTTCTAAAATGCTATTAACAAAGCTTCTAGTGAACTGTAGAACACCATCACCAGGAGTGGGCACAGTGCAGCTGTCTGACTTCCAGCATCATGTTGCATGTAAAATTGACAACGGAGTTCAAAATAATTATTCACCTTCAATGTTCACCTTGTCTAACAGTCACTGATATTATAAAATATGCTTTGTGTTTACTGACTTTTGACGTATAGTTGCAAAATAGCACTCTTTATTTGTTTAAAAATAACATTGCAAAGTACACAGCTACCTTTGGCCTGATTGCTTCAAGTAACAACATTCTGTGGGGACATAACATGATGGCATTTTAGTCAAACAGGTGTTATCCTACTAAGACAAGCAAACTCAGGCTCTGTATAAAAACAAATATGTTTGTCAATATACAGTAGGTTCGGATTTCATATTTGTTTTGAAGGACTTCTAGTAGAAATAATTATAGACAGATAACTAAAAATACATCGTTAGACTGTGGTGACTATGAGATCAGAAAGGTGGCAGCAACAAATAAATGCATGTCTGCACATTCCTTTGGTAAGTCTGAACAACATTTCTTTAACAATGGCGGGTCTAGAGGGGGCAGAGGGGGCTTCTGCCCCCCCCCATTTGAATACTTGGCTAACTTACTGACATGCTTCCCTTCCCTGGTGACTGCTTCCCAAACCACGCCAAAACTGCCTGATTTGTGTTTTTTTTTTTTATGTAAAAAAAGATAATACTAGATTCCATAAAGAATTTAAAACCCATTCAAAAACATTTGTATACCTGGGCACGGATATTCAGAAGGGTTGCGCATGGCGCAACAGTGTGGCACCATGCTCAACCCACTGATGTGCCCCAGCACGATATTCAAACTGGGATTGAGCCTGGCACAAATCCCAATGCGCTGGAGCGCATCAGTAATGTATGCAGAGCAGGTGGGGGGGCGTGCCCATGTATACTCCACACATCCCGATATTCAGCCTGGGATGTGCTGAGCCCATGCATGTGCAACCTCTACCTGCGCTGCACACAGGTGAGCAAAAAAAAAGGAACAGCTGGCCACCCACAGGTGAGCTGCCGTATTGCAGGGTGCAACACAGCAGCTGCCACCTGTGGGTGGCCACCCAAGCTCCGGCTGCACCTTCGTGGCGGTGCCCCCTCATGCCCGATCTTGGGCATATGTAGAATAATGTAAATGTCCTATATCCCTGGTGGTCTAGTGGACCGCTCGCAGCCCGATCGCGGGCATATGTAGAATAAAATAAACGTCTTATATCCCTGGTGGTCCAGTGGACCGCTTGCAGACGGATCACGGGCATATGTTGTAAAATAAACATCCTATATCCCTGGTGGTCCAGTGGACTGCTCGCAGCCCAATCATGGGCATATGTAACAAAAAGGAGAGGTCCAATATCCCTGGCAGTCCAGTGGTACCCCCCTCCCCACCTGCCCACTGAGCCCCACCACCCCGCTCCCCTCCCCTGTCAGTGGCTGGCGGCAGCACCTCACCCGCCTGCCATCCCGAAGCCCGCTGACTGACACCATACGGTAGGGCTGTATGCCCATTGGTCCACAGCATGAGCCAATGGGTGTGCAGCCTGTACTGTACTACACAGTCCAGCATATCTGTGTCCATATACGGTGTCAGTCAGTGGGTGGCAGGGCAGCAGGTGGGTGGGGTACTGCTGCCCGCCGCTGACCCAGAGGAGCGGGGTGGTAGGGCTCAGTGGGTGGGTGGGGAGTGGTACCACTGGACCACCAGGAAATAGGAACTCCTTTATTATATATGCCTCGCGATCGGGTTGAAAGCCGATCCACTGGACCACCAGGGATATAGAACGTTTATTTTATTCTACATATGCCTGCAATCAGGCTGCAAGTGGTCCACTGGACCACCAGGGATAGAACGCTTATTTTATTCTTGCATATACCCGCGATCAGGCTGCAAGTGGTTCACTGGACCACCAGGGATATAGGACATGTACTTCTTTTGCACATGCCCATGATTGGGCATTGGGGCACTTTTCCGCGATGTGCAGGGGGCGTTGGTCCCCGACTGCTGCAGCCTGGCAGGGCACCAGGCACAAGTCACCGGGGATCAGCACACCTGCATGCAAATGGGGCCATAATGACATACAAATGGCCCCATTTGTGCCTTGCGTGCATTATGGCCCCATTTGCATGTGCACTTTTGAAAATCGTGGTTGTTGCACCTAGCACAATGGAACTTGCATCCCCCTGCTCCATTCTGGCCACTTGCGCTGGCACAGTGCCACTGCACAATGCACACTGTGGGTGGCCAGGGTGTGATATTCAGCGATGCAGTGCCATGGCACAGCTCTGCTGAATATCACCCTGTCGATGCCCCTGCACAGCAGAGTTGCGCTGCACCAAGGCTTGCACCACAGCCTGGCACAGTCTGAATATCCGGACCCAAGTGTAATGGAAATCCCCATTCACTGGGGGTTTCCAGTTCACAGCCACCACTAGGTTTTTACCAACCAGAACCAAGAAACCTGTTTTTTTACCTCCTCCTTGCTCAAGGTCAAGAAGGTCAACACAATAACTGTGGGTATAGTGTCCCTTCAGAGATGGACTGCAAACAGAGTCCAGCAGAAATAGTAAAATTACTCTTTTAAATGAAACAAGTAGTCACAGATTCTATAAAAATAGAATCTTTACTAAAATACTACAAGTATTTACAACAGGATTTATTTACAAGAAGACAAAAGGGTTGCACATTTACTAAGAAGCAGAAAATAAAATCACATTAAACAGACAGGTATTGTACTGCAGAATTCTAAGCTATCCTCACCTAAAATCCTTCACCTGCCTTAGCTAAAGAAGCACTTTTCCTCACTATGCTATCTTACCCATCAGCTAGTCTTTGTAATGGCAGGGGCTCTCGTCTTTAGAGGTTTCTGTCCAAAAGAAAGAGCCTGCTTATAGCACCACAATATATTTCTCCTCTCCTCTCTTAAGTGAAAGTTTCATGTTGTCCCAGCCCTGTTTGAGAGTAAGTGAGTAAGTGAGTGTGTGTGTGTGTGTGTGTGTGTGTGTGTGTGTGTGTGTGTGTGTTATGTGTGTATATGTGTGTGTGTGTGTGTGTGTGTGTATGTGTGTGTGTGTGTGTGTGTGTGTGTGTGTGTGTGTGTGTGTGTGTGTGTGTGTCCACCAACCCTTCAGCAGCTCCTTGCTACCAAAATGACGTCCGCCTGGGTCCTTTGTTCAACATGGGAACTTCTCCATGAAGGGCATCCCTACTGGGTTTATTGCTTTATTGCCTCCTCCCTGACTTTCCTGTTAACTATCTCATGAGAACATCAGACCTCTAACATAAACTATCATATACTACTTGATCATGTGATCTGGTAGCCATCTTCTACCTGATGCAGAGGCATATTTAGAAAACAATAAATGAATCAAAAGAATACATGGTTCTGGTCTTCTTTCCCATCACACCAAGTCCCACCCCAAGTCCGAACACCTGCATCCCCATTACAAAATCCTAGGTCTGCTATTGTTTTATTGCTAATGCATGCTACAGTATTTGTAAAATCAATTAGTCAACCAATCAATCAATAAAGCAACATAGTGGCCTGGCAGCCTAGTGAAAGTAGCATCTATCTGCCTTGTAATGGAATCCAACTTTCTGTTCCAAGCCCGTGGAATCTTGACAGCAGAGACTCAGTTTAGTCCTCAAGGAACACACATTGCCTTCTGGGGTGTGATAATGGAAATGGCTGCTACATGACTACCTCCCAGTGGTTGGAGGGAGAAGCATCATGTAGAGTAGTACCGCCCCTCCTAATACTCCTCAACCTTGATGTCATATAACACCTGCATATCACCTCTGTTACAGCTAGACCATAATTTCTCTAAAATATGGGTGTTCGCCAGATCCAGAGTGGGATGGTTCTTTTGATGAGATGTACAATAAGTGGAGAATCCTACCAGGATCTATACACTAAATAAAACAAGACTTGGCTTGTTCCAACAAGGCTGGTCTTATAAATGCAGTGTGCAATAGTGGCTCCAACCTCTACTGGTTACCACAGCACAGAGAGAACACCACAGCTGGCATCCTGGGTACCATACAATATATTATTGCTATGCAGGCAACTCTTCAACACTTGAGGCAGCATTCAGGGCACAGCCTTTTTTATTAGGGCACATGCCCTGGTATATAGAGCCAGCATCGGCAATGTGTATTTTATGTACGGGGTAGGTGGTAAGGATTAGCTGATGCTGAACTTGCATTTGGTGAATATGCCAAAATCCAACACAATGTAGAGTCAAAAGAAGTTGGTTTCCTTTTGGTATTTTGACACTTCGATGTCATGACCCGCCACTTTTTACAGGGAGCACACACAGCACACTACCAGGAAACACATTTGTCTTTCCTCCATAGCAGGTAAACTAAGGGAAACACTTGTCAAAGCCTACCTAATGAACTACCTGAAGAGAAATGGGCTCCAAGATAGTAAGCAGCAAGGGTTCGGGGCAGGGAGATCTTGTCAGATCAACTGTTAGTATCCTTTGACTGGGTAATTAGGGCAGTGGACAAAGGACAAGCAGTGGATTCACTTGACTTCAACTTCAGCAAACCATTTGACTTTGTGCCAAACAGAAGATTACTGAAGAAGTTAGAAGATCTGGGACCAGCGAAGGATCTAGTAAGATGAGTTGGAAGCTGACTGGGAGGGAGAAGACAGATGGTGGTGGTGGTTTACAGGATCAAGTCAGGGGACAGGAAGGTCACAAGTGAGGTGCCACAGGGATCAGTTCTGGGGCCAGTCCTGTATATATTCATCAGGGACATAGAGAATGAATACAAGGCAAAAGTTGTCTCTTCACAGATGACACTAAACTCTGTGGCAGGGCAGACAGTGAGGAAGGGATTAGGCAGTTGCAGAGTGATCTGCAATGATTAGAAAAGTGGTCCAAAATTTGTCAGCTAAAATTCAATGCCCAAAAGTGCAAGGTGCTTCACACAGAGAAACAAGAACTCCAGAAAGGAATGCTGAATAGGAGGGGTTAAGCTGAACACTACCACTGAGGAAAGGAACCTGAGAGTCAATATAAGTGACTCCCTAAAGCAATCTAGCCAATGTAACAAGGCCTACAGCAGGACAACCATGATGTTTGGATGTATCAGGAGGGGGTCTGACAGCAGGTGTAAGGAGGTGATACCACCTCACCATAGATCACTGGTGCGGCTGCATGTGGAATTCTGCACCTAGTTCTGGAGCCCCAACTAAGAAAAGACAAAGACAGGCTAGAGATGGTACAGCATAAGGTTACCAAAATGATTCAGGGCCAGCAGGGTAGATCCTTAGAGGACTGGCCGAAGGCTCTGAACATGTACTTGCTGGAGACCAGAAGGGAGAGAATAGATACAGTACGATAGAAACCTTCAAGTTCCTGAAGGCAATGCACAAGATAGACTGTGGGGAAAATTCAGCAAGACTGGTGAATCAAGAGCACACAGCACGAGTGGAAGCTGGCAGGGGAAAGATTCAGGAGGGATGTGAAAAATTGTAATTTTACAGAGAGAGTGGCTGAGCTGTGGAACAACCTACCAGTAGTGATGGTGGGTACAAGAACCATTAATGGTTTCAGACATGACTGGAACTGAGTAAATGGCTTAATAGTTACATGGGGGAAAGCGGTATGGCAGATGGTAAGGTGATTAGGGCAATAATCTCACTAGACATTAGGTAATGAGGTAGCATAGGGTAAAACAGGGCAGACTGGATGGACTAATGGTATTTTTCTGCTGATATTTTCTGTTTCTGTGATTCTGTTTCTTTCTCTCTCCTCTGCCTTGAACTTAGCCTTTTGCTCCACCTCATCCAGCTTTGCTTTCTGCGGCTCAGCCTCGAACTTTGCCCTTACCTAGGCCAGCTCCAAATGCAGCCATTTGATCTAGTATGATTGTGCAACTGCCCCAGTTATGGGCTCTAGTTCTCATTCACTGCCTCTGCCTGGGGAGTTGCCTTGGTGACCTGTCCTGGTCACATCTCTCAAGGGACAGGGTCTGTATGAGATTTGTCTTTGTCTGGGCTTGTCATAGGTAATTTCTCTCTCTCTGACTGTCTCTCTCTCTCTCTGTCTCGCTCTCTCTCTCTCCCTTTCTCCTCTCTCTCTCTCTCTTTCCTGACACAGTTCCTGTAGCTTTGCCTTAGTGCAATTCACACTTTAAAAATTAAAAAAATTATTCTTTATTGAGATATTTAAAAGATACAACACACTGTACTGCATGTGGAAATGAATAGCAGGTGTACACACACCCATTCTGGCTGGAGCTAACATGAGTGCTCTTTGAGTGACAAATTAATTCAACTTGATGGAGATCAGACGGATACCATATTAAAAAAAAAAAACCTCATTGCAATACAAAATACCAACCTATGAGTACACATGCCACAAACAGGCACATCATAAAGATTTGAACAATCTACCAAGATGAAATGTCTACCTCAGTAACAAACTGTACAAAGCCCGTAATAAAGTGAATAGTACAACAGTAACTAAACCCACATACAATATGTAAATCCAACCTGTGACATAATCTATTAATCTCATAAAAGAAAACCAGAAAAGTTACAATGAAAAAAAGAAGGAAAGAGATGCTAGTGTTGGGGCAAGCCACATCTAAGGCTAGCCTAGTGAGGAGGGGCTTAATCTGGGGGGGGGTACAAGATAACACAAAGCTGAACTACAGCCATGGCTCACACGAAGGGGACACCATGGGATCAAGACTGAAATGGGGGCTACAATTGGGAGCACTGGCCTTGTGATTTCTGCAGGCTGTCTGCTTCTTTGTACAAAGAGATGGACAGAAAGGAGTCCCAGATTTCTTCAAACTGGTGTCAATTCGCACTTTTCAGAGTCTGAGCTTTCCATTGCTTAACCTTCATAAAAAATGCCTGCCCAGGCATAACTGAGTTAAGGGTGATAGGAAAGGATTTTTACACTGTTACATGCCCTCCTGTTGTCTGTTCCATGTCAGCCATGGACTCTGACATATATTGATTATTTTTGTTTAGTTCACTTTGTAGTGCCCTCAACTATTCTTGCATTCTTCTCTCCCAAGCAGGTACAGCTCTTTCTTTTCCTATTTCCCTGATATTCCATGACATAACTTACACTATCACATGATCTACATCTGAATGGCCCAAACTGGTGAAACTGATGTCCTAGACTATTGAGGCACTACAAAAAGAGAAAGCAACAGCTGCTGAGGAGACAGGAATTCAGAGAAGTTACACATTGAAAACTCCATTGGTTAAACAAAAAGTTAATACATATCAGAATACAGGAAAGACACTAAAAGGATAACAGGAGGCAGCTAAAGGTATAAAAATGATTTCGTATCACCTTAAGAGAACTTGTAGTCCTGTGCTTGATGTAGACTGTCCTTTCAGTTGGGCTGCTACAGTGGCGTGAACTGATTCTGTAGAGGGAGAGCTGCAGTGTGAATGTGGAAACTGAGGTTCTAAAAGGCAAGAAAAGGGGAAAAAAGAAAACATTACTCACCACAGTAATCTTGTTTCTTCCAAGGGAATCTTATTGTATTCTGACTTATGCAGTATGGTCTCACCATAGGACTGCCCATAGCTGAAATGATTAATAGAACCTATCCAAATGATGAAATGCTAGGCTCGAGCTTGGTTTTCAAACCACTGTCCCTGGTAAACAGTTCTAAACTGACAGATTCTTATGAAGCATGCACAAAGAACTATCTAACTATGCCAGTACTAACAATAGTCCTCCCTAATATCAATTATACATTTCTTCCCCTTGAAAAATTCAATGTGGCACCACTAAGACTCAAGTCACAGATGCCAAAAGGAAAAAAACTCCTTACACACAGGTTTACAACATTCCTATTACAGCTGGAGTGCAGTGACCATAGTTTTCTAGTAGGGAATGAAAGAAGGGAGCTCAGAATACAGTAAGATTCCCTTGGAAGAAACAAGATTACAATGGGGAATGACTTTTTCTTCAAGCCCCAGGAATCTTAATATATTCTTACTTATGCAGGCTATCCAAGCAGTACATTTGGAGGTGGGCCTATAACTTATTTAGGAAGCAGGCTCTGCTGGACTGCTGTACCAAACCTGGCATCTCCTCTGGCCTGAATGTCCAAACAATAATGCTTGGTAAATGTGTGGATGAAAAGTGCCTCTGTAATCGAACCACATCCTTGGCTTAAATCCCTGCAAGATGAGAAGCCGCCCACCACTCCCCAGAAAGCCAGGGGACTGCAAGCCCTCCCGGGCGAACAGTGCCTCTGTAATCGAGCCACATCCTTGGTTCGAATACATGCAAGATGAGAAACCGCCTGCCACTCCCCAGAAAGCCAGGGGACTGCAAGCTCTCCCAGGTGAAAGGTGCCGCTGTAATCGAACCACATACTTGGTTTGAATCCCTACAAGACGAGAAGCTGCCTGCCACTCCCCAGAAAGACAGGGGACTGCAAGCCTTCCCAGGTGAAAAGTGCCTCTGTAATTGAACCACATCCTTGGTTTGAATCCCTGCAAGATGAGAAGCCTCTTGCCACTCCTCAGAAAGCCAGGGGACTGCAAGCTGTCCAGGGTGAAGAGTGCCTCTGTAATCAAACCACATCCTTGGTTCGAATCCCTGCAAGACGAGAAGCCACCCACCACTCTTCAGAAAGCCAGGGGACTGCAAGCCCTCCAGGGTGAAAAGTGCCTCTGTAATTGAACCACATCCTTGGATCAAATCCCTGCAAGACGAGAAGCTGCCCACCACTCCCCAGAAAGCTAGGGGAATGCAAGCCCTCCTGGGCAAAAAGTGCCTCTATAATCAAACCACATCTTTGGCTTAAATCCCTGCAAGACGAGAAGCCGCCCAACACACACACCAGAC